>OX421239.1:11474600-12693944 GCA_949125135.1 Alcis repandata | reverse complement strand
AGAACCTGATCGACAGAATAAGCGTCGCCCTGGACACAAAACGAACCGGAGCAAGAGTTGACCGAGTGCGCAAAGCCAGAAACAGGAAAGTGATCCTGAGCTGCGGCACAAAGGAAGATCTGAACCTGGTCCGTACTCAAGTCCAGAAAGACAAAGCCCTCAAGGTGGAACTCGCGAAAGCGGGCAACCCACTCGTAGTCGTGAGGGATGTCCTGTCGCATCATACGGACCCGGATATAGTGGAACAGATATTGTCGCAGAACAAGCATACGCTCGGGAACATAGATCTGAAGGAGAGCACTATCAGAGTGCGATACAGGAAGAAGGCAAGGAATCCTCTAACGTGCCATCCGGTGCTGGAGGTCTCTCCCCAAATCCACAAGAAGTTGGTCGAAGCCGCGAAAGTGTACATAGGTGTCCAGTGGAGACCTGTATACGATCAATCACCTCTGGTGCAGTGCACCAAGTGCCTTGGGTTCGGCCACACGAGAGCCATCTGCCGAGAGCGCGAAGAACTCTGCAGTCACTGCGGAAGGTCGCACTCTTGGGAGCAGTGCAACGGCAGGAAGGAGGGATCAGCACCGAGATGCAAGAACTGCACGGCCGCGCATCCGAACATTCCAGTCGCGGATCTGGCGCACAATGCTTTTAGTAGCGAATGCCCAGAGAAAGCGAAATGGGATGGGATAGCGCGGTCAAGGATTTGTTATTGCTGAGGGCACCTTAACTGAGACGGAAAGCTCGTTCTCGGTCTCCCAAAGGAGAGGCGGTCCAGGTCTGCACTTCATCCAAGCAAACCTGAGGCGCTCCAAGGAAGCAACGGCGGAACTTCTGAAGGCTGCAGTGGATCTGGGAATCTCAGTCGCTCTTGTTCAAGAACCCTACGTGGGAAACAAGGGCGAGATGAAGCAATACCCAGGAACACGCATAATCCAATGCAGTCTCGACAGACAAAAGCCAGTCAAAGCAGCCGTAATTGTATTCGGCGACAAGCTCGAGGTCATTCATGACCCCCAGCTTGTCACCGAAACCGAAGCGGCGGTTTTGTTGGTTAATGAAGGTCTGAAACTTGGAGTGATTTCCGTTTACCTGGAGGGAGACCAGGACATAAATCCGTACCTCGGTAGGATCAAGGCATTCTCTGAAAGACTGGCGACGAAAGACATCATAGTTGCTGGTGATGTGAATGCCTGGAGCCACTGGTGGGGAAGCACGTCAGAAAACGACAGGGGAGAAGCAGTCCACTCTTTCTTCAACGAAATGAGTTTGCAGATCCTGAACACGGGAGACACACCGACTTTCGAAGTACTCAGGGATGGAAGGCTGTGCACGAGCGTCGTCGACGTGACAACGTGCAGCACGTCACTCCTGGGGAAAATCGAGGATTGGAGGGTCAATAGAAATCTCACAACATCAGATCACAACGCAATCACCTACACTCTGCGAGTTACCAAAGCCCTAGCACCATTGAGGCCTATTACTACTCGTAGATACAACACCAGGAAGGTGCAGTGGTCAGATTTCATGTCAGACCTGAAGATCCTCCTCGATGAAAAGAACGTGACGTCGACCGTGGTCAGCGAAATAGTGAACTCAGAAGACCTTGAAAACGTGATCTCAAGCTACACAGAGTGTATCCACGGAGCCTGCAAGAAAACCATCCCAGAGGTAGGCCGGCGGAAAGGAGACCCAATCCCGCCATGGTACTCGAAGCAGCTTGACGATCTGAAAAAAGAGGTCCTCAGAAGGAAGAGAAGGATAAGGAACGCAGCCCCCGACCGAATCCAATCGGTGATCTCTTTGTATCAAGCCGCGAGGCTAGAATACAAAGAAAAAGCCGAAAGAGCTCAAACGGAAGGCTGGAAGGAGTTCTGTACGAATCAGGAGAAAGAAAGTATGTGGGACAAGATCTACAGAGTGATCAGGAAAACCTCGGTAAGACAGGAAGACATCCTCCTTAGAAACTCCGACAGTCACACTCTCACCCCACAACTCTCATCGGAACTTCTAGCCAGAACCTTCTATCCAGACGACGCTGAAAGCACGGACCAACAGTGCCACACAGCGTTACGGGAACAAACAGCAGAAACACCGACGGACCTGCCGGATGATGACCCACCCTTCACGTCAGCGGAACTAGAATCAGTGTTGCGAAACCTGAATCCTAAAAAAGCCCCAGGACCAGACGGGCTCACCGCTGACATCTGCGCCGCAGCCATCCGATGTGATTGGGAATTGTTCATGGTGATAGCAAACAAATGCTTATTGCTAAGATACTTCCCGAAGCAATGGAAAGAAGCGCACGTGGTCATCCTAAGGAAACCCGGAAAGGAGGATTATACCCACCCGAAATCCTACCGACCGATAGGTCTGCTGTCTGTACTCGGAAAAATCGTCGAAAAGCTCCTAGTAGGTCGCCTGCAATGGCATCTCCTCCCAACCCTCAGCCCGAAACAGTACGGTTTCATGCCCCAACGAGGCACCGAAGACGCCCTCTATGACTTGGTAGAGCACATCAAAGAGGGAGTACAAAGTAAGAAAATAGTACTCCTGATCTCCCTGGACATAGAGGGTGCCTTCGACAACGCATGGTGGCCCGCCCTAAAACATCAGCTAGCGAAGAAGAGGTGTCCAACAAACCTCTACGAAATGGTGAACTCATACCTCAACAACCGTAAGATCAAGGTTAACTACGCAAGAACAGCATACGAGAAGGAGACCACCAAAGGTTGCGTCCAAGGATCCATCGGTGGACCGACCTTTTGGAATGTCATACTAGACTCGTTGCTGCGACTGCTAGAAGCTGAGGAAGTTTACTGTCAGGCCTTCGCGGATGACGTAGTTCTCGTGTTCACAGGCCAATCGAACACCTTAGAGCAGCAAGCTAACAAGACGTTAAGCACGGTAGTGGAATGGGGTAATCGCAATAAACTCAACTTTGCAGCGCACAAGACCAGCGCCATGTTGTTCACGAAAAAGTTGAAGTACGAAACCCCAAACCTAGTCATGTCAGGCGTCCGGCTGAATCTCGTCGAGGAGATTAAACTGCTAGGCCTTGTGATAGACCGCAGACTCACCTTCAAATCGCACATCGCCGCGCAATGTAAAAAGGCTGCGGAAATATACAAGCAGATGGCGTGCACAGCGAAGGTGACCTGGGGTCTCAACAGTGAAATCATAAGAACGATATACGTCGCAGTGGTGGAACCCATCATAATGTACGCCTCGAGTGTATGGGCACCGGCGGTTGACCTCGAAGTGAACAGGTCTCACCTGAACGCGGTTCAAAGAGGCTTCGCCCAAAAAATATGCAAATCGTACCGAACTGCTTCACTAACGTCAGCACTCGCCCTCTCAGGTCTGCTCCCCCTAGACCTGAGAATCCAGGAAGCGGCAAATCTGTATAAAGCAAAGAAGAGCGTCTCGTCAGTTTACCTCCCTCTGAATATGGAACTCGAAAAACATGTTAGTCCGCTGGACCAGCCACATCCGTCCACACAGACATCAGTGGATTTCGAGCTTCTAGAAGACATTCAAACCCAGCTAGAAGGACCCCAGATCTACACGGACGGTAGTAAGATCGAGGGTCGAGTGGGCGCAGCCCTCAGCTGGTGGGAGAATGGGAGAGAGGTAAGACACTCTACTTTCGGGCTTCATCCTGAGTGCACGGTCTTCCAATCGGAACTTTACGCTCTTTACCGGGCGACTCAACTTGTGATGTCTAGCAACGACCCCCAGGTCAGTGTTCTGAGTGACTCAAGATCATCGCTCGAACTGCTACGGAATCCCAGGACGAGTCACCCTCTGGTGAAGGGAGTGAAGGATAACATTGAAAGGATCAGTGCAGAAGGAAGATCTATTCGCTTGTTCTGGTTGAGAGCGCATGTAGGGACTGCTGGTAATGAAAGGGCCGACGAGCTCGCCAAATCAGCAGCACTCACTGGTGCCTCCAGGGACTACGAAGGGATCCCTCTGTCGTTCGTCAAAAAGAAAATCCGCGAGGAATCAATCCGGAAGTGGCAGGACCGGTATGAGACCTCCGTCACTGGCGCAGTCACTCAAAAGTTCCTCCCGGACATCGAAAAGGCGTACCGGTTGACGCGAACAACGAAGTTGACGCCGTACCACGTGCAAGCTTTGACGGGCCATGGGGGTATAGCCGAATACCTATACAGATTTAAGCTCAAGGAATCCCCTGGATGCGAGTGCGACCCTGACGTCCCCGAGACGGTATGGCACGTGCTCATAGAATGCCCCCGCTTCCTTGCCGCACGGAGGGAACTAGAATGCCTGATGGACAGAAAGTTGGTGAAATCGGATCTCTCTAGCATCCTTGCAGATCCAGAATGCAGACCACACTTTTTGTCCTTCACCGATAGGTCTTTCCGTATAGCGGCCAAAAGAAACTCCACCATACCACCCCCCACAAATATGACCCCCCCCTCCACCGATGCCACACACAACGTCAATCCCCAGTACCATGCGACCCCCAAGAGCGTAGAGGCTGAACATCTCCTAGCTTACGCAGAAAGAGGAGTCCCAGGGATTAGGATCCGCGGTGTGGCTCTCTTCATGGAAGGGAATAGAGAGAGACTCGGAATGAGTTTCTGCTTAGCTCTGGATAGGAAACGAGCTCGCCTGTCGCCTGGATTAGCATGTTTGCTCAATGGAAGTACTTCCAAAGTCACGATGAAGCGGAAAGCGTACGATGCTTTGCCGGTGCTAGAGGTCCTGGGCCAGCGCTGTCGACTGGTGCGATCGGAAAACAAGACGATCGCACTGTTCGAGTGGACGGCCCGGACACCTTTTGCACAAGTAAGCTCGCTGCTTACAAAGCTGAGTGACTGCGTAGACATCTCTCCCCGGGTGATAAGCGTAGACGCGATGGCGATCGAATATTCGACGGGAGAAACCGTAGACCGGCTAGGTTGCATAAAGGCCTCTGAACATCATGAGGTGATCGTGTACGAGGACAGGGGAGAAAACCTAAGTTATCTTAGGGCTCCCACACACGACAGTATGAATGCAACAGATAGCTGGGGGCACCCCATCCCTAGTTCGACCGCTATTAGCGGCTCGGAGAGAGCTCAGCAGAAAGCAGCTGCCGAGAAAGCCGCGGCACGCTGGGGAGAGACTCGAGAGAAGGATCAAGGCCCTATCTCGACTCTCTTTACGGCGTTCAGCGCGGCAGCGCAGAGCTTGTTTCGGGTCTCACCTCGCAAAGAATTCTCCCAAGAAAAACAGTCTCCTAGGGCAGCGCCGCCACCACAGCAGACAGCCCGGACGAGAGCCGACAAGGGACAGGTTACTCCGCCCCGTTACATCGCGGCCTCGGGGCCATCGGACCATGCCAGAAACGCATTTCTCGAGTTTCTTGCCATCACGAGAGCGACTAAGGTAGTCAATCTCAGGAACTGCGAAAACATCTTGCAGTCCTTCAGGCAGGAAAACGAAGGCCTCTTAAAAGCGAGGCTCGAGGAAGCCGACGCGGCCATATATAACAACGACACCTCCCTGGTCATCAAGGGAACGATGGAAGGTCGGTATATGGCAGCGTACAGTTCTGAAAGTGGTTTTGTGGCTCTAGATAGGAGCGAGACGGAGCGGACCGGAAAACCGAAGTACGAGACACCACCGAATGACCCCATCGTGGTTACCGCCCGGTGTACCAAGATAATGCTAGATGACAGGATCCTAGAAATGGCCAAAACCATTGAAGGGAGTCCTGGAGTCGACGCAAAGTCCTGGGACGGCTGGGAGGTACCTGAGATCCGATGGGTCAACGGGGTTCCTGGGTGTGGAAAAACGACATGGGTGGTCAGACACTTCGATGTGGACAAGGACGTGATCATCACCACGACAACCGAAGCAGCCAATGATCTGAGGGAGAAGCTAGCGCACCGTATAGGTGACTTGGTGAAAACCAAGGTGCGCACCATGGCTTCTGTACTCGTAAATGGCTTCCGAAGGGTTCGGAGCAACGTTCGCCTTATGGTAGACGAAGCTCTTATGAACCATTTCGGGGCCATCGTAATGGCTGCGCGGCTGGCGGGTGCTCGCGAAATTGTCCTTATCGGAGACGTCAACCAGTTGCCTTACATCGACCGAGATAATCTCTTCGAGCTAAGGTACAATCGCCCGAACCTGGTGGCCACCATCAACCAGGAGTTTTTGTGCACCCATAGGAGTCCCATGGATGTCGCGTACGCGCTGAGGGAAATATACCCCGGTATATATTCCTCGGCCCCACGCGTCAGGTCCCTGGAGCAAAGAAGGTTTACAGGTGCGCATATACCCAGCACCCTCCCCAACACCCTTTTCCTAGTACACACTCAGGAAGAAAAGGAGACCCTGTCCAACCAGGGTTACGGCGGAGGTACGGGGTCGCGCATCCAAACCATCCACGAAGCACAGGGGCTGACACACGAGTCGGTCATCGTTATAAAGACCAAGGGCAAGATGAGACTGCACGAGAGCGTTCCGCACGCGGTGGTTGCAGTCTCGCGGCACACCAGGACCTTCGTTTATTACGCCGATAACGAGGAAGACGCCATCAGCCGTTTCGTGCGGCGTGCGATGGCTGCGTCACCGAAAGCTATTCGCGACTACAACCTGCAGATGGCCGTTAAAGACCGAAATGACGTGGTAACGGAGGCCCTGAGCCGAGAGGAAGAGGCAGACTGATGTGGATGTGGTAACAAATAAATTCTCCTGCACTCTGTATGACGGTTTAAAGAATTGTATAACTTCTATTGTATCTATTGTAAAACTGTAATTTGTGTAAAGGAAACTAAATGTAAAACATCTCTCTATTGTAAAACTGTAATTGTGTAAAAGAAACTAAATGTAAAACATCTCTCTATTGTAAAACTGTAATTGTGTAAAAGAAACTAAATGTAAAACATCTCTCAATTGTAAAACTGTAATTGTGTAAAAGAAACTAAATGTAAAACATCTCTCAAAAAAAAAAAAAAAAAAAAAAAAAAAAAAAAAAAAAAAAAAAAAAAAAAAAAGAATGTCCTTATGTCCCTCCTATACTCTACCTTATAAGAAAAGAAAGAAAAAGAAAATAATTAACAAACTCAAAATATTGCAAACAAAAATCATAGACCCTGGTGTCTGTGGAAAGAAAAGATTGATAAAAAAAAAAAAAAAAAAAAAAAAAAAAACCTAACCTAACCTAACCTAACCTAACCTAACCTAACCTAACCTAACCTAACCTAACCTAACCTAACCTAACCTAACCTAACCTAACCTAACCTAACCTAACCTAACCTAACCTAACCTAACCTAACCTAACCTAACCTAACCTAACCTAACCTAACCTAACCTAACCTAACCTAACCTAACCTAACCTAACCTAACCTAACCTAACCTAACCTAACCTAACCTAACCTAACCTAACCTAACCTAACCTAACCTAACCTAACCTAACCTAACCTAACCTAACCTAACCTAACCTAACCTAACCTAACCTAACCTAACCTAACCTAACCTAACCTAACCTAACCTAACCTAACCTTTTTTTTTTTTTTTTTTTTTTTTTTTTTTTTTTGTGACCCAGGGAAAATCCTTTATGGATACCACACCCACCCGGGGGGGGGCAGGGTGGTTATGTGGGAGTCACCGCCCTAGTGGCGGCATACCCACTAAAAACCCTGGGGTGTTCCTCCAGGCAATGGGCGGAGCTACGGGTCCATTAAATCACCGCAGCCCCGCCCAGCCCATGTCCGCCGTGAAGGCGGACCCACCTCGGGTAGGGGGTGGCCACCCCCTCCCACTTCGTGGCGACGCGTCGGAACATCAAAACGCGTCGACCACTCTGGAGGGCCCCATTACTGCGAAGCAGCGGGTGCCCCCGCACCCGCCGCTCTAGGCCCTCCTAGCGGAGACGGAGTGCGAGCCCGTCTGGCTCGCCCCCGTGTCCGCTCCCTTCGGAGCGGGTGTGAGAGAGGGTCTCTCTCTCTTTCCCGCTCCTCGGCCTCCCTCTGCGACATCACTTCCTCGCAGAAGGAGACCATCGCCTCCCAGGACCCCTCGTCGGCGACCATCCTAGCTAGGATGGTCGGCAGCGAGAGGTCTCCGCCAACCGCCGCGGCCAAAGCTAGCCGCGGCTCCGCCGCCCCCGGGCATGCCTCCAGCACGTGCTGCGCCGTCTCTTCCTCGCAGCCGCACTGGTGGCATTCCGGAGTTTCCTCCTTCCGGGCCACGCTGAACAGGTACCTCCCGAAACATCCATGTCCCGAGAGGACCTGCGTCAGCCGGAAGGTAAGACCCCCGTGCCCTCGATGGACCCACTCCTTCAGTACGGGCCGGACCGCCTCCAGAAACCGAGCGGCCCCGGCCCCCCTTCTCCGATCCATCGAGAGTCGTGCACCCCACGACTCGAGGGCGGCGTCCCTGGCCCTCTGTCGCCACTGCTCCAACTCCCGTGGGGCGGGCCGCAAGTCCTCCTCGCGCGCCCGCACTCTGCGCCAGTAGACCGAGGACAGAACCTCGGCCTCCAGATCCCACGGGAGGGAGCCTGCGAGGACGCAGGCAACTTCGTGTGAGAGTGTGCGGTATCCCCGACACACTCTCACCGCCATGGCCCTCTGGCTCCTATGTAGTCGGGCGGCCTCCCTAGAGTTTAGGGAGCCAGCCCATATAGGAGCCCCGTAGAGGGCCATGGAGCGAACCACCGCCATATAGAGGCGGCGGCAGCTCGGATCTCCTCCCCCGAGGTTCGGCAGGAGGCGGCTCAACGCACCCGCCGCCCCCACTAGCCTCGGGCTCAGCTGCTCGAGATGAGCCCCGAACCTCCATCTGCTATCGAGTACGACACCGAGGTATTTCAGTGTCGATCCGACAGCGATGGAGGTTCCCCCCACCACGATCGCTGAGCCTGCAGGCGGCTTCCTCCGAGGCCCATGAAAACAAATGGCCTCGGATTTATGGAGCGCCACCTCCAGACCCAGCCGCCGAATCCGAGCCACCACCGCCGCGACCCCGGCAGTGGCCAGGACAGACGCTTCCCTGAACGTCTGCCCCCGGGCGGTAACCAGCGTGTCGTCAGCGTAACAAACTACGCCGACGCCACGGAGGTTAGCGCCCCGCAACACCCAGTCGTAACCGACGTTCCACAGGGTGGGGCCCAACACGGACCCCTGTGGAACGCCGCGGGTCATGGGGCTCCGACCTTCCCCATCCTTTGTGGGGTAGACTACCTGCCTGTCGGACAGGTAGTCCCCCACGAGGCGTCGGAGGTACTGGGGCACCCTATGGTACCCCAGCGCTCCCAATATTACGCTCCAGGGCAGGGTGTTGAAAGCGTTCGCGATGTCTAAAGACACCGCCAACATCACCCCGCCGCTGGAGCACGCCTCCTCGGAGAGGTCGCGGACGTGGGCTATGGCGTCCACGGTCGAGCGACCTCTCCTGAACCCGAACTGGGTGTCGGCCAAGTCCGGCCCGACCACCTCCAGGTGCTTGACGAGGCGGGCGACTACGACGCGCTCTAAGAGCTTGCCCGCCTCATCAAGCAGCACGATCGGCCGGTATCCCGCCGGCGCGTCCGCAGGGCGTCCCTCTTTTCGCAAAAGGACGAGACGGCCCTGCTTCCACCGTCTGGGGAACCGGCCCTCCTGGAGGCAGCGGTCGAACAGCGCCCTTATGCGCTCCTCCAGTGACTCCTGGACGAGGGCCCACGCGCGACCGGGAATCCCATCAGGGCCCGGCGCCGTGTTTTTGGCCCTCATCCGGAGGACGGCCGCACCCAGCTCTCCCGGCGAGACTTCAGGCACCTCGTCCTCCGCCTCCTCCGCCGGTGCGCCGCGTGCCACCAGGGTGGGAGGGACAAATTCGGTCCCCGGACTAGCGGGGAACAGCCCCTCGACCACACGCTGCAGGACCGCCGGATCCAAGGTGCTGGTGACCGGGGGAGCCCATGGGCGAAGCTTCTGCCTCGCCCACTTGTACGGCCGTCCCCACGGGTCTCGCTCCAGCGACGCCAGGAGCTCTCGCCAGGCCTCCGCCTTTGCTTCGCCGATGGCGATACGAAGGGCCTGGCACGCACCTCTATACGTGGCATAGAGGGCGTCGAGCTCCTCAGCGTCCTGGCGCCTCCTCCGGCGGTACCGCTGGTAGCGGCGGCGCTCTGCCAGGCACTGGCGGCGGAGCTCGGCGATCCCCTCGTTCCACCAGTAGACCTGGCGCTTGGATTGTGCAGGCCTAGCGCGAGGCATGGCAGCGTCGCACACATGTGCCATGGCCCTGCACAATCCATCGGCCTCTGCATCCAGGTCTACTTCCGACGAGGGGGGGGCGTTCCACGCCTGGACAATTGCTGCCTCCTGCAGCAATTCGACGTCCAGGCGGTTTAGCGCCCACCGAGGGCCGACCGCAGCCGGCAACCGCGGGCCCTGACCCGCCGAAGACGAGGAGACGCTGAACCGGATGTACCGGTGATCGGAGAGCGTCTCCTCGTCCACCACGACCTCCCAGTCCCGGACACGCGCCGCGATCTCGGGAGTCGCGAAGGTCACGTCGACCACTGACCCTCCCGAGCGCCGCACACACGTGTTCGTGGACCCGCGGTTTAGGACGCATAGCCCCGCCGCCACCACCCACTCGCTGAGGGCCTCGCCTCGTGCATCCGTCCTTGAAGATCCCCATGCCCTAGACTTGGCGTTGAGGTCTCCAAGGAGGATGATTGGCCTGGGACGGTTCTGGCCGATCAGGGTCCCCACCTCGCTGAGGAAGTCCTCGAACTCGGCAAGGGCCCTGTTGGGGGAGAAATACGCCCCCACAACCACCGTCCCGGCCATCCTGGCGGCCACAAATCCCCTACCCCTGACCACGCCCTCAAGGGGAGGGGATCGGGCAGGCGACTGGGTGGTGATCGCCACCAAACCGTCCAGATCCCCGACCCAGTCACCTCTGGGCGGGATCCGGTATGGTTCGGCGACCACAGCCACTTGTGTCAACCGCTCGGCCAGGCTCTGGAGGAGGACATCCTGAGCTCTGGCCGAGTGGTTGATGTTCGCCTGGAGGAAAGTTAGTCTGTCCGACATTAACTTTCCTCCATGTGCGACGGCTGCTCCTCTGCGGGGCGAGTCTGCTGCGACTTGGCCTTGGCCTCAGTCGCAGCAGGTTTCCGGCGCGCCTCATTTTTCGACGGGGGCTTGGCGCAGGCCTTGCCCCCGGAGAGGTGGTCTGCCGGCTTCCCCGCTGTCGCACATAGTGTGCAGTGGGGGGCGGCAGAGCAGCCACTGGCCTTGTGGCCTTTTTGTCCGCAGCGATGGCACTCATCGCTGCGGTCCACCTCAGACTTGCACTGGGCCCTGACGTGGCCCAGTGCAAGACACCGGAAACAGCGGCGAGGTCGAGCATCCAACAATTGGACCCGCGCCGCCACCCATCCCACCAGGAGTCGGCTGCCGGCCGCAACCAACTTCCTGGCGGCGGTCACAGGGCAACGGACAAATGCCGTCCCCATACCCGCCGCACCCTTCCTGATTTCGCCGACCTTATAGTCGGGCGCGGCGCCGCCTCCGGCCCCGACGAGGGCCTCCGTCAGTTCGGCCGGACCGACGGAGTCGTCGAGGCCGCTCACCCTCAAATCCGCGGTGGTGACGGGCCTTGAGACCCTGATTGTCTCCTCCGCGCCCCGAAACACCTCCCGCAGCTTGAGGGCGAGGGAGTCCGCTCTCTCCGCTTTCGCCGAGCCGGGCACCTCCAGGATTCGGCCCCCACTAGCCGCCACCCGCATTTTGAGAGGCGGAAAGTCGGATAAGTCAATCCGACCCTTCGCCTCTCCTAGCACCTTCTGATACGTAAGGCCCTTCTCTTCCGCCCCCGGTAGCAGCGTGATCACGACTGCTGCCGTACGCTGGGGGCGGAGCTTGGCCTTTTTGGGCCCCGTTTTGGCAGGTGGGGCGGGTGGTCCGGCCCGAGGCCGCTCCGGCTGTGCTGCCGCAGACCGCTGCTCCCTCTTCTTCGGGCGTGCTTTGCGCTTCACCACCTCCGTCCACGGCTCCGACAGAGTCGGTGGCGGTGGAGGAGGCAGTTCAGCCGGTTGACCACCCTCCTTAGGGGCGCCCTTCTTCCCCTTCGAGGCACCCTTGCGAGCACCCGGAGTGGGCTTTGCCGCTGGTGGCGCTCCCGCTCCCGAAGGTCCAGCCTGATGTTGTGGCTCTGGAACCACGGGAGCCACTCCAGCAACAGCGCTTCTGCGGTCAGCCGCTAGTGGAGGTCGCATGCGCCTCTCCGGCAGCAGGCGCTCCTCCAGCGCGTCTAACCGGGCATTTAACATGCCCCCCACCTGACGCAGTATGGCCTGCTCCAGTTCCTCCATCTGCCGAGGTTCTTGACGCCTCAGCGCACTCTCTGGCGAGGACCGCTCGGCAGATGGTGGAACGGATGCTCGCGCAGTTGTCACGTCCCTGCGGAGCTCCACCAACTCATTTCGGAGGTCCTGCATCTCTTCTCGCAGGCGCGCGTTTGCTGCCTGCAGCCTCCTGGTTTCCTCTGTGGAAGACCTTTTGTTGAGGTCTTCCAAGAGGTCCTTGATTGTAGCCGAAGCCTCCTTAAGGGCCTTTTTAAAAGTGCCCTTAAGGTTGCTCGACTTTACAGCCACCGTGTTAATGGTGGCCACACAATCAAGGACCCTCTTATTAAGGTCCGAGGCCAGGTCTTCCTCATCACCCAATGAGGAGACTGAGAGCCGGTCAGCGGTCGGCGGTCTCTGTGAGCGCAGACTCAAGGTCAACTGCTCAACCTGCTGTTCGGCTCTCAGCTCCATTTCTTCGCGCTCGGCCGCCAAGAGGGCAGCCTTGGCGCGGGCGAGGCCGACATATTCGCCCGTAGTGGGCGGTCGGCCTCTGCCTCTCCGAGCAGAACCCACCTTTGTGGCCGGGGCATCTGACTCCCCGTCAGAGCCCAAGCAACTACCGGCGTCGCTCTCTCCCTCGCGAGGTCTGACGCGTTTGCGCCAGAGCCTCCCAGGTGATTTGGGTGGTGACCCCGTCACCGTCACCATGCTGTCGGCTGAGGAGTCAGACTCCTCAGCGTCTACAGGGCATAGCCCTCTCCTTCCAACTTTCGTTCGGTTTTTATTTTTAATTGTATCCATAGTAGATCCCACGAGTGGAGACGAAATAAAGGTCCACCCCCGGGTGACGCTCATTCCGGGGGTAAGGGTACATACTGCGGAGGTCCCCAGGTATCCGCAGGTTTTAACGTGTTTTCTCACGGGTTTTTGTTTCAAGCTTTTCCTTGCTCTGGGGCCGGCCAATTAAGGCAAGCCCCCTTCGGCCCCCACACTGCCACAACGTACCCCTTACCGCAATACGGGGTCTTTGAAGCGTACAGTGGAGAGCCGGTGCAGGAGAGGGTGCGGAGACCTCCCCCGACGACACTGGGCGATGGTTTTAATACCACCCAGGTCGCCCGACCCGCGTCGCCGCTACTCAGCATAAGGCTGAGACGCCGACCGGGCCCCGCAGCCACTCAAGGCCGCCGAGACTCGACCGCCGCTACCCGGAATATCCAGGACGCCGGCCGAGCCTACCCCACAGGAAGGCACGATGCGCCCCCCATCGTCGTCCACGGACGACCCATTCCCGGTGTGCCCGAAAGGGTGGCCGAGTTGACCGATCCCTTCCGCGCCGCCAGCCTTGAAGGCCGGCCATCCTCCGACCCGAAGATCCGCTGGTCCATTTCTGGACCCCGACCCGCCTCGTCCACGCCCTATGCTGAACATAGGGACTCGTGGAGAGGCCCCGCAGTCAATCAAGACCGCCTAGGCCCAGACCGCCGCTTCCCGGAATGTCCAGGGCGCCGGCCCGAGCCTCCACTTGGGGTTCCTCTTAGTTTCACCGGACAAAGCGGCCCGGCTACTTATCCCCCCCGCCACGGAAAGGCGGGAACCCATTCGAGGGGGAACCTAACCTAACCTAACCTAACCTAACCTAACCTAACCTAACCTAACCTAACCTAACCTAACCTAACCTAACCTAACCTAACCTAACCTAACCTAACCTAACCTAACCTAACCTAACCTAACCTAACCTAACCGGATTTAGTTTTCCACCGCCATCCCCCGCCCACCCACCCTGGGTGCCGTTAACTTAGGGAGGTGAGGTTTTTTGGGGGAAATATTTTTATTATTTTTAAAATCTTTTTGTTTTTGTGACGTTTGTTTTGCTTGGAGGATCCGTCGGTTACATTTTATAACTTTTACAAATTTTGACTTTTTATTTTGACAACCGACGCCCTCCAAGTAAAACTATGTTCAGGACTCCGGCCAAACGAGGGTCTCTCGATGGAGACCTCCGTGCTGTCGCGGCAGGGACTGCCACAGTCACGAAGACCGCCGGGCCTCCGCACCAAAGCGTCCGAAGGAGCATCGGGGAGTGGGAGTCCAGTTTACCGGACCCCCGCAACAGCCTCACTCCCCCAAAATCGAGCCCGACGGTGGGGCGCCCAAAGCCGAAACCGTCAGCCGTTCGTAGGCTGTCGGTGGAGGCCGAGGGAGCCCCACCTAAGACCAAGGGCTCGAAAGACAAATCTTCGGACCGGGTGAAGGAGGCCAGGGCTTGTGTTTGCGCGGCCAAGCAGCATCTGACCCACTCTCGGAACCTAAAGACAGATATAAAGGTCGCCGTTAACGCGGCGATCGATCGTCTGTTCCAGTTGGTGAAGGATGCAGATGCTGAATTGGCCAAGTGTGCAAACACACAGCCTGGCCTGGCGGTCTTCGAAGCGGCTGCCTGCGCTCCGCCAAAGTCCCCTCCAGCTTTTATGGAGGGAGCCTTGTCGGAGCACATGCAGCTGCTCAGAGACAGCACGGAGCAGATGAAAAAGCTCCAAGAGACCCTCGACAGCACCACCTCCCTGGGAAGCCAGAAAGAGGCACACGCCGAGTGCATTGACCAGCTTTTGGGTGAAGTGCGGGAGCTGCGTCAGACCTCCGAAGAGACGGGGCGGAAGGTTTCCTGCTTGCAGGAGACCGTCCCCTCGTACGCGGAGGTTCTGGCCAGACCAACCGTAGCTGTACCGCGAGAGCTTCACCCAAAGCACTCGGTAATTGTGTCCTCGGGCGACGACCGACTCACTGGTGACCACATACTCGGCCAGGTCCGAGAAGCTCTCGAAGCTAGGACCACCGGGCTTCAGGTCACCAGAGTGCAGAAGGTCCGAAACCAGAAGGTGGTGCTGAGTTGTGCCAGTAAAGAGGAGCTGTTGAAGGTGAGCGAGAGGATCAAGACCAAGGACAAGGGCCTTATCGTGGAGGAGGCCAAGAACAAGGACCCCTTAGTCATGATCCGAAATCTCCTCACCTTCAACAAGGACTCGGATATCGTCTCGTCTCTCAGGTCCCAGAACAAGAGCCTCCTCCGGGACCTGACAGACGACGATTTTAGGGCGACGGTTAAATACCGTCGCCGGGCGCGGAACCCCCACGAGAACCACGTCGTGCTGCAGGTGTCCCCTAAGCTGTGGATGAAGCTGGTTGAGGCCAAGCGGGTGCACATCGACTTGCAGTATGCGGTAGTACAGGACCAGTCTCCGCTCGTGCAGTGTACACGATGCCTGGGGTATGGGCACGGGCGCAGGCAGTGCACAGAGTCAGCCGACCTGTGCAGCTTCTGCGCCGGCCCACACCTCCGGGCGGACTGTCCTGCACACACTGCGGGCGAGACTGCCGTATGCCGCAACTGCAAGTCGGCGAAGTATCCCGACATCGGCCACAATGCCTTCGACGGTGAGTGCCCAGTACGTAAGCGATGGGACGCCATAGCTAGGTCTAGCGTGGCGTACTGCTAACGTACCGGGCACTCTAGTCACCACAGCTGAAGGGACGAAGCCTGCGCACACTGGTGGTTACGTGTGGGGCTCCAGGACACAGGTGAAGACTACAGCGATAGATGGTGTGCTGCCGAAGTGTCCCACACAAGTCTCTCACAAGTACAACCTGGAAACTAAACAGAGCTTGAGGCTGACCAGCCCAACATTGTGTTCAATGATGGATGAAGAAGAGTCCAGGTTGTACTTGTTTGCAGCCGGCACTAAGGCAGCCAAGCTTAGCATGGCTGAATTAAGAATGGGTGACAATGGGTGTCACCCTTACTTATTCAAGATTGACTACAGTTGGGAAGGTGCGTGCAACACCTTTTTCGTTAGAAGAAGGAGTATGCACGCACGTGGGAATGTGGATGTATACGTAGGAAATGTTTTATCGCATGAATCTAGTCAGCCCACCAAAGCATCTTAATGAATATAAGTTTTTAATTTATATTTGTACATATTTTATTTCATTGACTTGATATACACTTATGTGTAATTAATTTTTATTGACAATGCAATTCTAGACTTTAGTTATACAATTTTAATTGACAATATTTATACAAATTATGTTCTGCTTCAAGCAATTTTATTTTATATTTTACTTGTTCATTTGACTTGACGATAAATCCTACAATTTTAACTTTATTTACTTTATACAATTTTAATTCAATTCTACTACTTTTACAGTTTTAACCTTATTTGTTAAAATTCAATTCTAAATATACTTGTATTTCTAAGTTGTTATCAAATTTATCCTAATCCAAACTTTTTGACACTCTTTATTACGATATTTCTAAATTGTTATTGAAAATTTGTTAATCTAAATCTTGACATCATGCCACAATTGTGGCGACTATTTTATTAACTTTGCTGTAGGATAAACAACCCAGACAAGGGCCTCGCATATAGAGTGAGGGTACATAGGTGGAGGAGGACGGCTAAAAAAAAAAAAAAAAAAAAAAAACCTAACCTAACCTAACCTAACCTTTTTTTTTTTTTTTTTTTTTGGTGACCCAGTGGAAATCCTTTATGGATACCCCTAACCCGGGGGAGCCGGGGTTATGTGGGAGTCTCCGCCCTAGTGGCGGCATACCCACTAAAACCACTGGGGTGTTTCCCTCAGCCTCTTGGCCGGGGGTCGCGGGATCATTTAACGTCGCCGCCACCCCCAGCAGGGTCGGCCCTTCGGCCCCATCATGGGGAGCTTTGAAGCTCCTCCCTCTTCGTTGGCGATGTGCGGAAACACTGGCACATCGCCCAACCTCGGAACTCGTGGCC
The DNA here is from genome assembly GCA_949125135.1 of Alcis repandata. Taxonomy (NCBI): domain Eukaryota; kingdom Metazoa; phylum Arthropoda; class Insecta; order Lepidoptera; family Geometridae; genus Alcis; species Alcis repandata. The sequence goes on along the minus strand of OX421239.1, from coordinate 12,676,838 downwards.
GGTGGGTACTCAGCTCCCCCGAGCCGGGCACCCAGAGTTCCCACCTGAGGACCGCCTGCGGTCATAAATGGCCGCCGGCGGTGCTAGGTCCACACTACTTTTGGGTTTGCCCACTCGTCCCCGCGCTCTCGCACGGAGCGGGTGGGCAATCCATCGGGGTGGGCCGAGGGGCTGGCCTAGCGGCCTTGCCTCTCGTGCGCCTCCTCTTGGGAGGCGGGGCGCAAGCCCTGTCTCCCACACGATGCCCGGCCGGCTTGTCCGCAGCTGCGCAGACAAAGCAGTGCGGCGCGGCCGAGCAATCGCCCGCCTTGTGTCCGGACTGACCGCAACGATAGCACAGAGTGCTACGGTCAGTCTCGGACTGGCACTGCTCCCGGACATGCCCCACCTCGAGGCATCGGAAGCAGCGCAGCGGCTTGGGTGCCAGCAGTCGGACCCGTGCTGACACCCACCCAACCAGCAGGCGACCCGCCGTCGCCACCTTCTTGGCTGCGGCCACCGGGCACCGCACGAATGCCGTGCCCATGCCCGCAGCACCTCGGCGGACTTCGCCCGCCCTCACCGCCTCGAGCTGGCACCCACCAGCCTCGGCTATCGCCGCCGCCACGTCCTGTCCGGTGGCGCAGTCATCCAGGCCGGTGATGCGCAGGTCCGCACACTTCACCGGTCTGGTGACCCGGACGTCCTCCCCGAGCACCTGGCGGAGTCTCTCCGCAAACGCATCCGTCTTGCGCTCGCGGTCGGCCGCGTCCTTGCCCAGGACCTCCAGCAGCCGACCGCCAGTTGCCGCTCTCCGGACGTTTGCGAGAGACTCGATTCCGAGCTCCGCGATCTTAATGCGCTGCTGCGCCGTCCGCATCGCCTGCTGGTAGGTGATGCCTTTCTCCGCGCCCTTCGGCGTGATCGTCAGGACGACCGCCGAGGTAGTCGGGGCGCGGATCCTCGGCTTTGCAGCCTTACGAGCAGGGCGACGCGGCGGCGCAGCTTCCGCCTGGGATGGCTGGCCCTGCGCAGGTGCCGGTGTCGCCGCGGCGGCGGCCTTCCCCTTGCGGCCCCTCTTGGCCACCTCCACCCAGCTTACGCCGGGCTGGACTTTGGCCAATTGGGGCCCGTCACGTCCGGGTTTGGGGCCCTTCGCACCCTTCTTGCCCCTGGGGGCAGAAGGGGAGGGCCCGGTCTCACTCACGACCGCAGTTGCGCCCGACGGCCCGGGCTGCGGCTCCGAAGTCGGAGCCGCAGCGGCCGCGAGGTTCCTGCGGTCGGCGGCAAGCGGGGGACGGGTGGGCGGCTCCTCGGGCTCGAGGCGATCCCCGATCCCGGACTGAACCGCCCACGCACAGTTCCGCCACCTATTCGCTTTCGCCGGAGGAGGAAGCGGCCACTCGCGCCTGCTGGGCGAAGTCCGCCCAGAGACTGGCGGAGTGGGGACGCGACGCGCCTGCGCCACTTCCCTGCGAAGCTCCGCCATCTCTTGGCGGAGATCGGCCATCTCGGCTCGCAGGCGCTCGTTCGCAGCCTGCAGCCTCTTCGTCTCGTCGGAGGCGGTCCTCCGGCGGAGTTCCCGCATGGCCCCCCGAATATGGGTCCCAGCGTCCTTAAGGGCACGAATATAGGTGCCCTTAAGGTTCCTGGACTTGGTGGCCACGAGGTCGATGGCTTTCACCGACTCCATGACCACCTTCTCCAATTCGTGGGCAAGCGACTCGTCCTCCGAGACCGCCTCTTCGCCCGACATCCCCAGTGGCCTTGTCTCCCGCAGCATGCGGGTGCCCAAGGCCACCTCTCGCTCGGCCTCGAGCTGCAACTGCAGCATCTCGGCCTCCGCGAACTCCCGCTTCGCCTTGGCGAGGCCGACGTAGTGCCCCGTAGTGGGCGGCCGGCCTCTGCCTCTCGGCTTCGTGACGACGACCTTCGGATCCGGAGCATCCGACCCGGTGTCGGAGCTCGAATGGCTCCCGTCGTCGTCACACTTCCTCACACGCGGTCTCCCGCGCTTCCGTCTCTCCGGTGACTGTGAAGGTGAGCTCACAGTCACCATGCTCATCAGCGACGAGTCGGAACACGCGCTCGGTGGCCTAATGTCCAGTCCCTCCGTGAAATGCTTCACGGCAAAGGACTGGGCAGAAGTACCACCGGCGACTGAGTCCCTCCTCAGCACCACCTTGCACTCCCTCGCTACAGGGCCAAGGCCTCTCCCTTCATCGAACTTTGGTTTGTTTTTATTTTTTTCCATGTCTGTTCCCACGATTATGAGACGATCTACAAGTCGACCCCCGGGTGACGCTCATTCCGGGGGCAAGGGTAAGTACTGCGGAGGTCCCCAAGTATCCGCAGGTTTTAACGTGTTTTCTCACGGGTTTTTGTTTCAAGCTTTTCCTTGCTCTGGGGTCGGCCAATTAAGGCAAACCCCCTTCGGCCCCCACACTGCCACAACGTACCCCTTACCGCAATACGGGGTCTTTGAAGCGTACAGTGGAGAGCCGGTGCAGGAGAGGGTGCGGAAACCTCCCCCGCCGACACTGGGTGATGGTTTTAATACCACCCAGGTCGTCCGACCCGCGTCGCCGCTACTCAGCATAAGGCTGAGACGCCGACCGGGCCCCGCGGCCATTCAAGGCCGCCGAGACTCGACCGCCGCTACCCGGACTATCCAGGACGTCGGCCGAGTCTACCCCTCTGGAGGGCACAATGTGCCCCCCGTCGTCGTCCGCAGACGACCCCGAGCCCTACCACGTTCCCTCTCCACGGAGAGGTATACGGGAGGGCTCCTAGGCCCAGACCGCCGCTTCCCGGAATGTCCAGGGCGCCGGCCCGAGCTTCCACCTTTAGGGTTCCTCTTAGTTTCACCGGGCAAAGCGGCCCGGCTACTTATCCCCCCCGCCACGGAAAGGCGGGAACCCAATTCGGAGGGGAACCTAATCTTTTTTTTTTTTTTTTTTTTGTTTACCCAGTGGAAATCCTTTATGGATACCACGCCCGCCCCGGAGGAGGCGGGGTGGTTATGTGGGAGTCTCCGCCCTAATGGCGACATACCCACTAAAACCACTGGGGCGTTCGTCATCCGCCTGAGATGGGGCGAGGTGGGGTCGCGTTAGCATTCACCACCTCGCCCCGACGATGGGCCCGATTAGGGCCCCCTGCGCCTGTGGAGGGGTGACCCTGTTCCCCAGGATCACCCCCCGGACCGAGTGGGGTCGTGCAGGCCGGGATAGTCCCCCGACTCTCCCGGCAACCCCACTGCAGAGGAGCGAGTTCACGGGCGAACCGCCTCCTCGCTCCCCCTGTCCGTCTGCGCCGGAGCGGGTCAGATTGGGCGTCGTCCTCTCTGACCCGCTCCGCGGCCTCCTTCTGCGTTATTACCTCTTCGCAGAAGGAGACCACGGCCTGCCACGATCTCTCGCTGCCGAGCATGGCTTTCACCACGCTCGGCAACGAGAGATCCCCGCCTATGTGGGCCGAAAGCGTATGCCGCTGGGGGCCCCATGCGGCACACGCTTCCAGCGTGTGGAGCGCCGTATCCTCCGGCGCTCCACACTCGTGACAGGCCGGGGTCGCCTCCCGCCTCGCGATCTTGTGCAGGTACTTTCCGAAGCACCCATGCCCGGAAAGCACCTGCACAAGTCGGAAGGTCAGCGACCCGAACCGCCGCCGCACCCAATCCCGGAGGACCGGTCGAATGGCCTCCACCGTCCGCTGACCAGGGACCGGTGGGGCCAGGTCCTCCGTCCACCGCCTCAACATGACGGCCCGCGCATGCCGTCGCATGCGTCTGACCTCCTCTCCCCCGAGAAACTCCCCGCGGGATCTCCCCGCCGCAACGAGGTGGTAAACCTCGGCGAGGCCCTCCGCTTGGAGCTCCCAGGGGGGATCACCGGCCAGCACGCAGGCCGCTGTCCAGGACACCGTCCGGTAACCGCGTATCGCCCTCGTCGCGATGACCCGCTGCGGACGTCGCAGCAGGGCCTTATTCGCGCGACCGAGGGCGTCCGCCCAGACCGGTGCCCCGTACAGTGCCATACTCCGGATTACTCCGGAGTACAGACGACGGCATGTGGCGCTCGGGCCGCCCGTGTTGGGCAGCAGCCTCCCCAGAGCGGCAGCGGCTCCCAGGACCTTTGGGGCAAGCTGAACGAAATGTGCCCCAAAGGTCCACCTCCCGTCCAGGATGAGACCCAGATATTTCATCCGGGTCCCAACCCGGACCGAGACCCCGTCCAGCACAACCTTCGTGCCTGGAGGGGGCCCCCCCCGAGGCCCATGGAACAATAGGGCCTCGGTCTTGGAGAGGGCAACCTCCAGCCCCAGGGAGCGGATGCGGTCGACCACAAGTGTCGTGGTCACTGAGGCCAACCGCACCGTCTCCCTGAGGTCCCTCCCCCTGGCTACGACCAGGGTGTCGTCCGCGTAGCACGCCAACCGCACACTGTCGGGAAGCGTGCCACGCAGCACCCAGTCGTAGCCGATGTTCCACAGGAGCGGTCCCAATACCGACCCCTGTGGAACCCCGCAGGAGACGCAACGGCGCCTCAAACCGTCGCGTCCTTCCACCAGGACCTCGCGGTCCTGGAGGTAGTCGGCCAACAGCCTCCGCAGATACAGGGGCACTCCGTGGTACCGGAGCGCCTCCTGTATTGTTCCGTGCGGGAGGCTGTTGAAGGCGTTGGCGATGTCCAGCGAGACAGCCAACGCCTTGTCCCCCTCACCGACCGCATCCTGCGTCCACCCCTTGAGCCAGAGCAGGGCGTCCACAGTGGACCGCCCCGCTCTGAACCCGAACTGGGCCTGCGACAAACCAGGCCCAGTTCCTTCCAGGTGCTGGATGACACGGGAAGCCACCACCCCCTCTAGCAGCTTCCCCGTGTCATCCAGCAGCACGATTGGCCTGTATCCGGAAGGCGAGTCGCTAGGTCGACCCTCCTTCCGGAGCAGGCACAATCGGCCGTCCTTCCACGGCTTCGGGAACCTCCCCGACGAGAGGCATGCGTCGAAGAGGTCCCGAAGCTGATCGCCCATCTCCCTTAGGGCGATCCGAAGGACCCGACCTGGGATCCCGTCGGGACCCGGCGCAGTCGCCTTACCCGCCAGGCGGTCAACCGCCACCGACATCTCCGCCGGCGACACAGGCGGGACGGAGGACGGGTCCGACTCCTCCTCCTGGAGAGGGGGGGGGTACGGTGCCATCGCGGGGGGCGCGTAGAGGGGGTTCGCAGAGGGGAACAGCCCCTCCAGCACCGCACCCAGGAGCTCCGGTTCCAGGGACTCCGCGACAGGGGGCGTCTGGCCCCGGAAGCGCTTCCGGGCAGCCCTATACGGACGCCCCCACGGATCCCTGTCCAGCCGCTCCAGCTCCTCCTCCCAGGCCCGCGACTTGGCCCTGCCGATGGCCACCTGCAGGTCCTTCCTGGCGCCACGGTACGCCTCGTACGCCCGACGCTCAGCTGCCAGCTCTTCAGCTGGCAGCAGATCGTCGGACCGACCGTGACGCCTCCTCCTGCAGTGGCCATAGAGCCGCCGCAACTCCGAGCAGGTGGCTCGGAGTTCCGCAATCTCCGAGCACCACCAGTACACCTGGCGGCGCTCGGGGCGACGCCGGGCTCTCGGCATGGCCGCGTCGCAGACCGCCGTCACTGCATCCCGGAAGTGACTCGCCGCGACGTCAACTTCCGGGTGCGTTGGCGCGGCACACCACGCCTGGACGATGGCCGCCTCTTTCGCCAGCTCGGCGTCGAGGCGACCAATCGTCCAGCGCGGGAGCCCCCCCCGCGCGACGCGCTGGGGCCCTCGCCGACCTTCGGAGGTGGAGACCTCGAACCTAATATATTTATGGTCCGAGAGAGTCTCCACCTCCGACATCACCCTCCAGGCCTGACCTAACCTAACCTAACCTAACCTAACCTAACCTAACCTAACCTAACCTAACCTAACCTAACCTAACCTAACCTAACCTAACCCAGTCTCACTTCAACCGGAGCCGTGATCGGTCGTCTCCACGTCTCTCCATCGCCCAAGTAACCTTCCTCACCCGCTCACCCACTCCACTCACTTCTGTGAGCCGGGCAGGTTAGCCCGGTGCATAAAGTGTAGTGTGCTAGTAACCCTGCTCACCAAGGGTTACTCTGGTGAGTCAAGTGAGTCTAGTGAATTTAGGCATATTTCACCTTACTCACTCAGTTGCTCACCCACTTCACTCACTTCTGTGAGCCGGGCAAGTTAGCCCGGTGCATAAAGTGTAGTGTGTTAGTAACCCTGCTCACCAAGGGTTACTCTGGTGAGTCAAGTGAGTCTAGTGAATTTAGGCATATTTCACCTTACTCACTCAGTTGCTCACCCACTTCACTCACTTTTGTGAGCCGGGCAGGTTGGCTCGGTGCATAAGGTGTAGTGGGGTAGTAACCCTGCTCACCAAGGGTTACTTTAGTGAGTCACGGCATCCTTCGTCTCCCGCGTCGCGTCACTTCACTCACTCTCGGGTTATCTGGGTGACCTGGGAGGTTGCTGAGTTACCTGAACCTGCATCGTGTGCTACGTGTGACGTGCGCTAAGTGCTGCGAGTGCTGCCTGTGACGCGCGCTACGTGCTGCGAGTGATACCTGTGCTATCTGTGACATCCCCCGCGTCACTTTACTCACCTCTCGGACTAACTGGATGACCTGAGAGGTTGCTGAGTTACCCGAACCTGCTTCGTGTGCTAACGAGTGACGTGCGCCACGTGCTGCGAGTGCTGCCTGTGACGAGCGCTACGTGCTGCAAGTGATACCTGTGCTATCTGTGACATCCCCCGCGTCACTTTACTCACCACTCGGATTTACTGGGTGACCTGAGAGGTTGCCGAGTTACCTGAACAACCGAGTATCAAGCTCTTTGTTGCGTGCTTCATGTGCGACTTGTGACGTGCGCTACGTGCTACGAGTGCTACATGTGACTCACACTGCGTGTTGCGAGTGATACCTGTGCTACCTGTGCCACCTGTGACGTGTGCTAAGTGTTCTAGTACTAACTGTTTTGTTAATTAGCCTTACCTTTTGTCCTCTGTTTTTTAGCTATTTTATTTCATTTTTTCACATCACATTTTTTTTTTTTACGAGTGCTACCTGTGACGTGCGCTACGTGGCACACCAACCAGGTAAGAAACATTATTGTGCCTTTATCAAAATGGTTCTCGCGCGCTCTCCGGCTAAACCCACACAGAAACAACAAGATATTAATCAACAGAATTCACAAGTGGCATCCAGCGGTGGACCATACCCTATTCAAACCAGATCCACATCTAGCTCCAGCACTTCTTCGTCTTTACTAGAACTTAGACCACCAGAATCCCTCGGAACACCTGCGGAACCTATTTCCATGGAGCTAAACAACACACTCGTAGTCACCCAATTCAGACTACCTGAGAGCCAAGCCATTGAAACTCCCACTCCAGAAGATGGAGACCGTCGTCCTCCTCCCGGTTCAGACCGCTCAGAACCTGAACCCTCCGATATACGGACTGGGGACAACCGCACACCTATCAGCGGTGACTATTCCCCCATCCCCTTCACTCAATTGGTACGAGAAAGCGTGACCTTCATCAAGAACTTGATTGAGGAAAAAAGAAAGGGTCTCACAAAAGCAGAGAGGATAATCGTACTCGAAAAACTTGTAACGCTGGAGAAGGCCTCCTTGAACCACGAACAGAAAGCGACAGATACCATTCCTTGCACTGCCTCCCCCAGTGCTAGGTCCTCTCAGATCAACCCTCACACCTTAAACCAGATCGACCAACTCGCCAATATTATACCAAAGCTCATAAACTCCATTAATGACATGAAGAGCCAAACCCCCACACATTCATCGGGAAACATCATTAAAGATGGCGCAGCAAGCAAACTACCACCTCCTAAACCGTCAATTATCATTGCACCTAAGGAAACAGTTAGCACCCACGAAGAGACCATTCAAGCCTGGCACAAAAGTACGAACTTCCGAGATACTGATTACGCACCCTCCAAAATTGCATACACATCTAATCACAGATTACTAGTCGAATTTGATAAAGAAGAACAAAAAACACACGCTCTGGAAAAAATTAATCAACCAAACTCGAGGGTAGTAGCAGAGACAACCAAGAAACTCAAACCAATGTTCATCCTAAAAGGAGTATCAAGCAAAACACCACCAAACCAGCTGAAAGATATTATCATTTGTCAGAACAACAACATCAAAATCAATACAACCAATAGTGAAGATATTGAACTAAAAACCACCAGAAACAACAAGAACCCCAAACTCTATAACGCAATATTCATTACTACACCAAAAATATGGAAGGCAGTCCTCCAAAACAATCACCTAAACGTAGACTTCCAACAGGTCCACGTTGAAGAACACGTCCCAGTTCAACAATGCTTCAGATGCATGAAATACGGTCACATCCGTCGTTGGTGCAAGGCTCCGGAGCCAGTATGCTCCCACTGCTCCGAGACACACGAGTTCAAAGACTGCCCAAACAGACACGACTACAACAAGCTAAAATGTACACACTGCTCTGCTAAAAACGCAAAGCAATCACACCGCCCTGACTCTTCCCCGGTCAACTACGCACATAGCGCTACCTCTAATCTATGCCCGCTTGGGTTGAAAAAACTAATTGAAGTCCGTGCCAGAACGGACCATGAGCTGTAGTCCACTCCCTGCACCCCCCGTTTGGGGCCCCTCTGATGTCAATTCTTGCAATTCACAACCGAGGGGCTCATTTCTCGGATGCGTCCAGATCAATGTCGGACGTAGTCGAAACGCTACCCACGAACTAGCACAATGGGCTCATACGCACCAACCGGACTTAATTTTTATTAACGAACCTTACACCAGCAATACGGGACTACCCGTTAAAATTCCAGGTTACGATCTCCATCAATTCCCCGATAAGAATCCGAAGAATGAACCGACCAAAGCTGCCATACTAACAAAAAAAAACGGACTCAGTGTAATCGGAAATAGCGAATACTCCAACTCTTGCCTCTCAATCATAAAAATTAACAACTCACGAGGAAAAAACATATATCTAACATCCGTCTACATTGAACCACGAACCGACAAACTGCAACTTCTAAACCGCTTGGAAATATTCCTCGCAGAAACAACTGGCTCCACGCACTTGATTTGCGGAGACCTAAACGGCTGGCACACGTCATGGGGCTCCAAGACTGACAACAAAAGAGGCAATACAATTTACGACATAATCACCCTACATAATTTACACATTTGCAACACTGGAAGTAACCCTACCTTTGAAACAATCACACATGGAACCTACAGAGAATCCATCATTGATGTAACACTGATTAGCAATACCAATATAGCTAATGTTGAAAACTGGCAAGTTAACACAGAAATCTGCCCCTCATCGGATCACAACTCAATATTGTTCAAACTAAACATTGAAAACACACGTACGACAAAAAATAAAAAAACGTCAACATTTAGATACAATACAAACACTGTCAAATGGGAAAACATCAACGAATCCTTCACAAACGAAATCAAATCACACCTACCCAACAACATTAATATACCTACGTCACATCAAGAAATAGACAACAACATTAGAGTCATCACCTCAGCTTTACAAACCACGTGTGATAAACTACTACCCAAACCAACACCATTTAAGGAAAGAATCCCTTGGTGGAGCGATGACCTGCAGAAAATAAAAATGAAAGTTATCAAAAACCATCACTTGCTTAGCCGCCTAGTAAGACAAAAACAACCTATAGATGAATCCTTGTTAGAAAGAGACAAACTTAAAAAAGAATACTCTGACGCAATATGCAAGGCCTCTTCTGATCACTTCAGAGAGTTCTGTAATAAACAAAACAAAGAGGACGTCTGGTCTATCACCAATAGAATTATACAATCCAAACCAATATCGCAACCGCCAACAACTTTAAAAAAAGATGATGGCACATATACATCTGACCCCCTTGAAACTGCTAACACATTACTGAATAAATTTTTCCCAGACGACACCATAGACAATAATCAATATCAACAGACACTTAGACAAGACATGCATACGCCTTCCAACGGACCGAATGAGCCAGAGTTTACTACCACCGAAATCATTAACTGCTTAAAAACAATGAGCCATAAAAAGGCACCCGGACCCGATCATCTAACATCAGACATTTGCCTCCAATTTATAAAAAACTTCCCTAACACTATCACCGATCTACTAAATAAATGCGTTGAACTAAAATATTTTCCTAAAGCATGGAAAGTAGCATGCGCAAGAATTATTCCGAAACCAAACAAAACGGACTACTCTGACACCTCAGCGTATAGACCAATTGGTCTTATAAATGTATTTGGCAAACTCTTCGAGAAGCTCATTATTAACAGACTGACACACTACCTCAACACCACAAACAACCAATGCAAGGAACAATACGGTTTTAAACAGCAAACTTCCACAACTAACGCAATACACAGCGCTATCGACATAATCACCAAAGCCAAGAACAGTAAAGAACATGCAATTGCAGTCTCATTGGACATCCAAGGGGCTTTCGATCACGCCTGGTGGCCGATAATTTTCAAAAGGCTAAAAAAGGTTAACTGCCCCAGCAATATTTATGAAACATTAATCAGCTACATCACAGACAGAGAGGTCTCTATCAACTTTCTGAATTGCTCCGTGGGAAAACAAACGTCAAGAGGATGCGTACAGGGCTCAGTCTGTGGCCCCACCCTCTGGAACCTCATTCTCGATGACCTACTCCTCACTGAACTGGCTGATCTCCCTGAGGGGGCCCACGTGCAGGCTTACGCTGATGATATTCTGCTCATCACGCACTCAAAAAATACCTCACACCTCGAAAATATCACCAATAGTATTCTGGACAAGATCATAAAATGGGGGCAAAATATAAAACTAACTTTCGGACCCGCAAAAACTCAAGCTATATCATTCACTAAAAAACCTAAAAACAAATGTAAAATCACTATAAATAACCACAATATAACTTTTATGAATCAAATTAAATATCTTGGAATCATAATCGACGAAAAACTAAACTTCATCAAACACACTGAATACATCATCAATAAAAGCAAAAAACTTTTCAACAAACTCTCGCTATTCATTCGACCCACCTGGGGCGTCTCACCGGAAAATATCAAAATCATTTACCACCAAGTCATCCAACCAATAATCTGTTACGCGTCCGGTATCTGGGCATCAGCTTTAAAATATAAACAAGTAAATAAGAAACTACTTTCACTTCAAAGACTTTTTGCCATTAAAATGGTACAGGGCTTCAAAACACTAAGAACAGCGACTGCCATTTCACTAGCACAATTAGACCCTCTACCATATAAAATAAAGGAAATAGCCGACATAGAACAAACCAAAATTAAACACACTACCAAATTCCTCCCCAAAGATATACCCGTAGACTCGCCTACTCCCCCGTCACTCCTTTTACACCCCTCTCTTCGAGTGGGCATCGAATTTACTGAAATCAATAATGTTCAAGAATATAACGAATTCTGCATAGCCAAACACGAAACTTGGCAAATATTTACAGACGGAAGCAAACTCGACGACAAAGTTGGGGCCGCGTTTGTGGCTCTTAACTCACTCGGCAACACTGTGCATACCAAAAAACTAAAACTACACAATTGCTGCTCCGTCTTTCAGGCTGAACTACTAGCCATTGAACAGGCCACATCATGGATTTCAAACAAAAAACCGCATAACGAGTTCCACATCTTATCCGACAGCAAATCTGGACTGACCGAACTTGCCAACCCCAACACCACAAATACTCTCGCTGTCCAAATACACAAAAACATTATTAATTTACAAAACTCCAGAATGAATTTAAACTTTGCATGGGTTCGGGCTCATGTAGACATCGAAGGCAACGAACTGGCTGATATAACAGCAAAAAACGCCACTAAATCACATAAAAGACCCGACTACACACATATACCGATCTCCTTCGTAAAACATCAAAATAAACTCGAAACCAGAAGCAAAACCAAATCATTTTACCTCGAAGCCAGTCCTCATACACTTAGTCTTCTTCCTACCTATGAAGATTTCAACAAATATTTCACTGCCATAAATATGTCACCTAACTTTGCCATTACCCAAATTCTGTCAGGACACGGATTCCACAAAGAATACCTACACCGCTTTAAAATTACCGATGATCCCATGTGCCCATGCGATAATCTCACCACCCAAAGCTTAAAGCACCTCATTGAAGATTGCCCAAGATTTTCTGCCACCAGACAAGACCACATCACCGTTTCATCAAAACTTAATAATCCATACAACCTCATAGAAATTATCAGCACAGCATCTACCATTAACACCTTTCATAATCACATTACATATATAATCAAAAACTTGAAGAAATTTAATAACACATAGCGCTTTGGTGAGTCGGGACATCTTCACCTCACCGCTCACTCACTTCACCCACCTTGTGAGCCTGACAAGTTAGCCCGGAGCATAGAGTGAAGTGGGGTAGTAACCTTGCTCGCCAAGGGTTGCTTTGGTGAGTCGGGCATCTTCATCTTCATAAGAATTTGAGAAGTTAATTTATAGATTTCAGTATAAACTTAAGTAATAAGGCAATATAGAAAAACAGTAGGTAGTTAAGTACATGCTAAGATAATATTTTGTAATATAATTAGTTTAAGTCTAGAATAAGTAAAATTGTATAGTTTTAAGTAGTTCTAGTTTAAGTTTAAGTTTAAGTAGATAAGCAAATGCATGCAAGGTAACGCAAACAACCCAACACATCCACCCAACCCCACACAACTAGTGAGCTATATGACCTAACCTCACTAACTAAACTTAATTACTTCTCCACTAGAATCCTAGAACTATCCACTTTTAGGCACCCGAGCACTTGAAGTGACCTGGGACACACAAGTAACACAGGCGACTTAATCCCACTTACTTACTTCACCCTCAGCAATCGAGGTAAACTTAGAAAAAGCGATTCAAACTGCCAATATTTACTTGGCTCCCTTATCTCACTCCACATACTTCACCTCACTACCCAAAATAACTATTTCAAAATCATCCATCCATCCACCACAACTCACTCACCTAACTTCACAAATTATCCACATAACTCACGCAGCTCACCTAACCCAGCTCACCTTCTCACCTTATCATTAATATCCCCCCCTCAAGCACACAAGAACCTACACTACAACAACGAAACACACAGTTCACCTCAAACCCCACAGCTAAACCTCGCTTCTTCTAAACCCAACTCACTTAACTCACTTACTTCACTAACTTACCTAACTAATCTAACTTCAACCAATAAGTCCAACTCACTCGATTCACTTTCCTAACTCACTTACTTCACCAACCCACCTAACTAATCTAACTTCAAGCAATAAGCCCAACTCACTCGATTCACTTTCCTAACTCACTTACTTCACCAACCCACCTAACTAATCTAACTTCAACCAATAAGCCCAACTCACTTGACACACTTCACTTCAATTTATTAAATTGTGTATTGAGTCATTAAATCAGTGCCTATATCAGACAAGATAGATAATGTCGTCGTCATCGTCTTCCAACTCACCTGTGAAGCCCGGGCCCACTTACCAAAGAAGGGCAATCAAATCATCCGACAACGACGAAGACAACAACCACCCTACCCAGGGGGAGGGATGGCCACACCAGCGGGACGCCCACACCCAGAACCCCATTGTTTCGTCGACATCTGTATCCTCATCTTCACCATCTTCACCAGCCTCGTCTTGCTCGGACTCCGACTCTTCTCCAGGCCCCGCAAGTCCTTCGGGTCGCAACGGAAGCGAGATAGTCTGTGATCCGGCCCTGCCCTCACCCAAGTCAGACCACCTGTCGCCCTCACGGGGGGGCAGCCCCGGGACACTGGCCGAATCCGAGACTGAAGGAGGAGCAAACAGGTCGCCAACAAAGACAGCACACAGCGGACCCATACAGGCGGCGACGTCGGCTTCGGGTGTGATCGAGGCCCCTGAAAATGTAGCGGGATACACCACTCCACTTTCGTACAACCCTCATACGACTGAACCAGCGCAAGAAAAGCAGCCACAAAGCCAACTTCAAAATTCGCACTTCGAGCCCATCAGGCCAACGCCACAATACTTACCGCCGCAACACCAATACCAATGCTACAGATGCGACTGGCTACAGTTCGCACTTGATGGAGTGCAGAGGGAAAACTACCAAAAAGACATTGTAATAAATAACCTGCAACACCATCTCCAGGACGCGCTCGACATCATCAAGCAACAAAATAACAACAATAGCAACAACAACAAGAATAGCAGCAACAGCAATCCCACGCACACCGAAGGCGAGGCCGCACACGCCTACCAACTACCAATTGCCCCCGTTCCCGCACCACCACCCGAGAGCCCTATGGATAGCCCTGTGGACGGAAACCAGACCATGCCCCCGCCTTTACCCTCCTCCAGCAAGACCACGCAACTGAGGTACCAGTGTGTCTTGTGTGGGAAGACCATGAAAGCCAACATCTGCCGTCACTTCAAACGGGTTCATCCCAGTTATGCTAACGCCGACGGAGACATCAAGACGCACCCGTACTTCCCCCGATATTTTTATTTCTTCACGAAAGAGGCCAGAGATGTCTGTCCCCCTGGCAACAGACCGCCCCGCCGGATGGTGGAGGGTGTGGAGGGAGTGTCTAACGCCTTCATGAATGGAGAATATTTCCCGTAGTCGGGGCCAGAATACTACGGACGGATAATAAATAACAACGAACATAATTTGTAAATAAATTGTTAAAATTGTGAGAAAAAAAAAAAAAAAATAAATAAAAAATAATAATAATAATAATAAAAAGGATATATAGGATATATATAATATATATATATCCTATACGTGTTGTATATAATAATAATGTTAAAGTGTAAAAGTTTTTTTCATGTTTTGTATATAATAATAGTGTTAAAGCGTGATTGTAAAAATATAATAATAATGTTAAAGTGTAAAAGCGTGTGTAAAAGTGTTAAAAAGTCAATTCAACATTATATAAACCTGTACATAAACACTTACTTCACTCACCTGTGTGAGCCGGGCGGATTGGTCGGTGCATAAGGTGGGGTGGGGTGGCTCGCCAAGGCAAACCTTGCTCACCAAGATTTGCTTTGGTCCAATAATCCCAACTCACTTGACTCACTTTATTAAATCGTGTATTAAGTTATTAAATCAGTACCTGTATCAGACCAGATAGATATGTCGTCGTCATCGTCTTCAAATTCACCTATGAAGCCCGGGCCCACTTGCCGAGGAGGGACAGTCGGGTCTTCTGACGGCGATGAGGACGGCAACCGCCCCGCATTGGTGGGGAGTATTTCCCGCAGTTTTAAGTTAATTTGTACAAATGTAAATAGGTATAAAAAAAAAAAAAAAATAAATAAAAAAAAATAACAAAAATAATAATAATAATAATAAAAAAAAAAAAAAAAAAAAATAAAAAAAAAAAAAAAAAAAAAAAAAAAAAAAAAAAAAAAAAATTATAAGAATAATAATTTAAAAAAAAAAAGAGAAAAAAAAAAAAAAAAAAAAAAAAAAAGGAATACATTTTAAAATTAAGTATAATTTAACAACGTAATGTTGCCATACCATATTTGTATAAAGGTTAGCTCTTGCACATAATAGGGCATTTCAAGTCCATTTGTAAACTTGTACTTATAAAAATGTAAAAACTTGTATAAATGAGAATGTGTCTATGTGTAGTGGTATATATGTGATGTAAACAGTATGATGTATAATTATATAAAAAAGTAAAACAAAAAGGATTTAATAATGTATTGTATATAATAATAATAAGAGTCATTCATTTGTATTGTATTATTTGTAAAAGTGTTTTCACAATAAGTAAATAGGTATCAATTTAGAAAGTCAACTCAACACTAATTATGTACCACTACCGCTAACTCACCCAAGTCACTAACATCACATAACCTGCACCATACTTCACCCAAACCAGAAGAACTCACATCGTACCTCGCCCAGCCAAACTCATCTGTGAGTTGGGTGTGGGAGGTTAGTCGCAATCTGACTTCTTGCACCTAACTCACAGGGGTCACAACGCTAACAACCCACTACTCACTCAAGTCACCCAGGTCATTAACATTACATGGCTTACACCTTTCATTCAATTAAAAAAAAAAATAATAATAATAATAATAATAACAATAATAATCATAAATAAAATACAAATAATAATAAACTCGCATCATACCTCCCCCAACCAAACTCATCTGTGAGTTTCTCCCATAAAAAAATAAATAAATAAATAATAATAATATAATAAAAATAATTAATTAAAATAAAATACATAAATAAATAAATAAATCAACCTCCATCAAAACAATCTAAGCCTCAACTATCTTCGCGCGTGGAGGAAAGAAGTAAACCAGTAGCATCGACCCCTCCACTAAGCGCTTCCACAAACAACTAAAAAAAAAAAAAAAAAAAAAAAAAAAAAAAAAAAAAAAAAAACCTAACCTAACCTAACCTAACCTTGCTGAGTCTCACTTCAACCGGAGCCGTGATCGGTCGTCTCCACGTCTCTCCATCGCCCAAGTAACCTTCCTCACCCGCTCACCCACTCCACTCACTTCTGTGAGCCGGGCAAGTTAGCCCGGTGCATAAAGTGTAGTGTGTTAGTAACCCTGCTCACCAAGGGTTACTCTGGTGAGTCAAGTGAGTCTAGTGAATTTAGGCATATTTCACCTTACTCACTCAGTTGCTCACCCACTTCACTCACTTTTGTGAGCCGGGCAGGTTGGCTCGGTGCATAAGGTGTAGTGGGGTAGTAACCCTGCTCACCAAGGGTTACTTTAGTGAGTCACGGCATCCTTCGTCTCCCGCGTCGCGTCACTTCACTCACTCTCGGGTTATCTGGGTGACCTGGGAGGTTGCTGAGTTACCTGAACCTGCATCGTGTGCTACGTGTGACGTGCGCTAAGTGCTGCGAGTGCTGCCTGTGACGCGCGCTACGTGCTGCGAGTGATACCTGTGCTATCTGTGACATCCCCCGCGTCACTTTACTCACCTCTCGGACTAACTGGATGACCTGAGAGGTTGCTGAGTTACCCGAACCTGCTTCGTGTGCTAACGAGTGACGTGCGCCACGTGCTGCGAGTGCTGCCTGTGACGAGCGCTACGTGCTGCAAGTGATACCTGTGCTATCTGTGACATCTCCCGCGTCACTTTACTCACCACTCGGATTTACTGGGTGACCTGAGAGGTTGCCGAGTTACCTGAACAACCGAGTATCAAGCTCTTTGTTGCGTGCTTCATGTGCGACTTGTGACGTGCGCTACGTGCTACGAGTGCTACATGTGACTCACACTGCGTGTTGCGAGTGATACCTGTGCTACCTGTGCCACCTGTGACGTGTGCTAAGTGTTCTAGTACTAACTGTTTTGTTAATTAGCCTTACCTTTTGTCCTCTGTTTTTTAGCTATTTTATTTCATTTTTTCACATCACATTTTTTTTTTTTTTTTTTACGAGTGCTACCTGTGACGTGCGCTACGTGGCACACCAACCAGGTAAGAAACATTATTGTGCCTTTATCAAAATGGTTCTCGCGCGCTCTCCGGCTAAACCCACACAGAAACAACAAGATATTAATCAACAGAATTCACAAGTGGCATCCAGCGGTGGACCATACCCTATTCAAACCAGATCCACATCTAGCTCCAGCACTTCTTCGTCTTTACTAGAACTTAGACCACCAGAATCCCTCGGAACACCTGCGGAACCTATTTCCATGGAGCTAAACAACACACTCGTAGTCACCCAATTCAGACTACCTGAGAGCCAAGCCATTGAAACTCCCACTCCAGAAGATGGAGACCGTCGTCCTCCTCCCGGTTCAGACCGCTCAGAACCTGAACCCTCCGATATACGGACTGGGGACAACCGCACACCTATCAGCGGTGACTATTCCCCCATCCCCTTCACTCAATTGGTACGAGAAAGCGTGACCTTCATCAAGAACTTGATTGAGGAAAAAAGAAAGGGTCTCACAAAAGCAGAGAGGATAATCGTACTCGAAAAACTTGTAACGCTGGAGAAGGCCTCCTTGAACCACGAACAGAAAGCGACAGCTACCATTCCTTGCACTGCCTCCCCCAGTGCTAGGTCCTCTCAGATCAACCCTCACACCTTAAACCAGATCGACCAACTCGCCAATATTATACCAAAGCTCATAAACTCCATTAATGACATGAAGAGCCAAACCCCCACACATTCATCGGGAAACATCATTAAAGATGGCGCAGCAAGCAAACTACCACCTCCTAAACCGTCAATTATCATTGCACCTAAGGAAACAGTTAGCACCCACGAAGAGACCATTCAAGCCTGGCACAAAAGTACGAACTTCCGAGATACTGATTACGCACCCTCCAAAATTGCATACACATCTAATCACAGATTACTAGTCGAATTTGATAAAGAAGAACAAAAAACACACGCTCTGGAAAAAATTAATCAACCAAACTCGAGGGTAGTAGCAGAGACAACCAAGAAACTCAAACCAATGTTCATCCTAAAAGGAGTATCAAGCAAAACACCACCAAACCAGCTGAAAGATATTATCATTTGTCAGAACAACAACATCAAAATCAATACAACCAATAGTGAAGATATTGAACTAAAAACCACCAGAAACAACAAGAACCCCAAACTCTATAACGCAATATTCATTACTACACCAAAAATATGGAAGGCAGTCCTCCAAAACAATCACCTAAACGTAGACTTCCAACAGGTCCACGTTGAAGAACACGTCCCAGTTCAACAATGCTTCAGATGCATGAAATACGGTCACATCCGTCGTTGGTGCAAGGCTCCGGAGCCAGTATGCTCCCACTGCTCCGAGACACACGAGTTCAAAGACTGCCCAAACAGACACGACTACAACAAGCTAAAATGTACACACTGCTCTGCTAAAAACGCAAAGCAATCACACCGCCCTGACTCTTCCCCGGTCAACTACGCACATAGCGCTACCTCTAATCTATGCCCGCTTGGGTTGAAAAAACTAATTGAAGTCCGTGCCAGAACGGACCATGAGCTGTAGTCCACTCCCTGCACCCCCCGTTTGGGGCCCCTCTGATGTCAATTCTTGCAATTCACAACCGAGGGGCTCATTTCTCGGATGCGTCCAGATCAATGTCGGACGTAGTCGAAACGCTACCCACGAACTAGCACAATGGGCTCATACGCACCAACCGGACTTAATTTTTATTAACGAACCTTACACCAGCAATACGGGACTACCCGTTAAAATTCCAGGTTACGATCTCCATCAATTCCCCGATAAGAATCCGAAGAATGAACCGACCAAAGCTGCCATACTAACAAAAAAAAACGGACTCAGTGTAATCGGAAATAGCGAATACTCCAACTCTTGCCTCTCAATCATAAAAATTAACAACTCACGAGGAAAAAACATATATCTAACATCCGTCTACATTGAACCACGAACCGACAAACTGCAACTTCTAAACCGCTTGGAAATATTCCTCGCAGAAACAACTGGCTCCACGCACTTGATTTGCGGAGACCTAAACGGCTGGCACACGTCATGGGGCTCCAAGACTGACAACAAAAGAGGCAATACAATTTACGACATAATCACCCTACATAATTTACACATTTGCAACACTGGAAGTAACCCTACCTTTGAAACAATCACACATGGAACCTACAGAGAATCCATCATTGATGTAACACTGATTAGCAATACCAATATAGCTAATGTTGAAAACTGGCAAGTTAACACAGAAATCTGCCCCTCATCGGATCACAACTCAATATTGTTCAAACTAAACATTGAAAACACACGTACGACAAAAAATAAAAAAACGTCAACATTTAGATACAATACAAACACTGTCAAATGGGAAAACATCAACGAATCCTTCACAAACGAAATCAAATCACACCTACCCAACAACATTAATATACCTACGTCACATCAAGAAATAGACAACAACATTAGAGTCATCACCTCAGCTTTACAAACCACGTGTGATAAACTACTACCCAAACCAATACCATTTAAGGAAAGAATCCCTTGGTGGAGCGATGACCTGCAGAAAATAAAAATGAAAGTTATCAAAAACCATCACTTGCTTAGCCGCCTAGTAAGACAAAAACAACCTATAGATGAATCCTTGTTAGAAAGAGACAAACTTAAAAAAGAATACTCTGACGCAATATGCAAGGCCTCTTCTGATCACTTCAGAGAGTTCTGTAATAAACAAAACAAAGAGGACGTCTGGTCTATCACCAATAGAATTATACAATCCAAACCAATATCGCAACCGCCAACAACTTTAAAAAAAGATGATGGCACATATACATCTGACCCCCTTGAAACTGCTAACACATTACTGAATAAATTTTTCCCAGACGACACCATAGACAATAATCAATATCAACAGACACTTAGACAAGACATGCATACGCCTTCCAACGGACCGAATGAGCCAGAGTTTACTACCACCGAAATCATTAACTGCTTAAAAACAATGAGCCATAAAAAGGCACCCGGACCCGATCATCTAACATCAGACATTTGCCTCCAATTTATAAAAAACTTCCCTAACACTATCACCGATCTACTAAATAAATGCGTTGAACTAAAATATTTTCCTAAAGCATGGAAAGTAGCATGCGCAAGAATTATTCCGAAACCAAACAAAACGGACTACTCTGACACCTCAGCGTATAGACCAATTGGTCTTATAAATGTATTTGGCAAACTCTTCGAGAAGCTCATTATTAACAGACTGACACACTACCTCAACACCACAAACAACCAATGCAAGGAACAATACGGTTTTAAACAGCAAACTTCCACAAATAATGCAATACACAGCGCTATCGACATAATCACCAAAGCCAAGAACAGTAAAGAACATGCAATTGCAGTCTCATTGGACATCCAAGGGGCTTTCGATCACGCCTGGTGGCCGATAATTTTCAAAAGGCTAAAAAAGGTTAACTGCCCCAGCAATATTTATGAAACATTAATCAGCTACATCACAGACAGAGAGGTCTCTATCAACTTTCTGAATTGCTCCGTGGGAAAACAAACGTCAAGAGGATGCGTACAGGGCTCAGTCTGTGGCCCCACCCTCTGGAACCTCATTCTCGATGACCTACTCCTCACTGAACTGGCTGATCTCCCTGAGGGGGCCCACGTGCAGGCTTACGCTGATGATATTCTGCTCATCACGCACTCAAAAAATACCTCACACCTCGAAAATATCACCAATAGTATTCTGGACAAGATCATAAAATGGGGGCAAAATATAAAACTAACTTTCGGACCCGCAAAAACTCAAGCTATATCATTCACTAAAAAACCTAAAAACAAATGTAAAATCACTATAAATAACCACAATATAACTTTTATGAATCAAATTAAATATCTTGGAATCATAATCGACGAAAAACTAAACTTCATCAAACACACTGAATACATCATCAATAAAAGCAAAAAACTATTCAACAAACTCTCGCTATTCATTCGACCCACCTGGGGCGTCTCACCGGAAAATATCAAAATCATTTACCACCAAGTCATCCAACCAATAATCTGTTACGCGTCCGGTATCTGGGCATCAGCTTTAAAATATAAACAAGTAAATAACAAACTACTTTCACTTCAAAGACTTTTTGCCATTAAAATGGTACAGGGCTTCAAAACACTAAGAACAGCGACTGCCATTTCACTAGCACAATTAGACCCTCTACCATATAAAATAAAGGAAATAGCCGACATAGAACAAACCAAAATTAAACACACTACCAAATTCCTCCCCAAAGATATACCCGTAGACTCGCCTACTCCCCCGTCACTCCTTTTACACCCCTCTCTTCGAGTGGGCATCGAATTTACTGAAATCAATAATGTTCAAGAATATAACGAATTCTGCATAGCCAAACACGAAACTTGGCAAATATTTACAGACGGAAGCAAACTCGACGACAAAGTTGGGGCCGCGTTTGTGGCTCTTAACTCACTCGGCAACACTGTGCATACCAAAAAACTAAAACTACACAATTGCTGCTCCGTCTTTCAGGCTGAACTACTAGCCATTGAACAGGCCACATCATGGATTTCAAACAAAAAACCGCATAACGAGTTCCACATCTTATCCGACAGCAAATCTGGACTGACCGAACTTGCCAACCCCAACACCACAAATACTCTCGCTGTCCAAATACACAAAAACATTATTAATTTACAAAACTCCGGAATGAATTTAAACTTTGCATGGGTTCGGGCTCATGTAGACATCGAAGGCAACGAACTGGCTGATATAACAGCAAAAAACGCCACTAAATCACATAAAAGACCCGACTACACACATATACCGATCTCCTTCGTAAAACATCAAAATAAACTCGAAACCAGAAGCAAAACCAAATCATTTTACCTCGAAGCCAGTCCTCATACACTTAGTCTTCTTCCTACCTATGAAGATTTCAACAAATATTTCACTGCCATAAATATGTCACCTAACTTTGCCATTACCCAAATTCTGTCAGGACACGGATTCCACAAAGAATACCTACACCGTTTTAAAATTACCGATGATCCCATGTGCCCATGCGATAATCTCACCACCCAAAGCTTAAAGCACCTCATTGAAGATTGCCCAAGATTTTCTGCCACCAGACAAGACCACATCACCGTTTCATCAAAACTTAATAATCCATACAACCTCATAGAAATTATCAGCACAGCATCTACCATTAACACCTTTCATAATCACATTACATATATAATCAAAAACTTGAAGAAATTTAATAACACATAGCGCTTTGGTGAGTCGGGACATCTTCACCTCACCGCTCACTCACTTCACCCACCTTGTGAGCCTGACAAGTTAGCCCGGAGCATAGAGTGAAGTGGGGTAGTAACCTTGCTCGCCAAGGGTTGCTTTGGTGAGTCGGGCATCTTCATCTTCATAAGAATTTGAGAAGTTAATTTATAGATTTCAGTATAAACTTAAGTAATAAGGCAATATAGAAAAACAGTAGGTAGTTAAGTACATGCTAAGATAATATTTTGTAATATAATTAGTTTAAGTCTAGAATAAGTAAAATAGTATAGTTTTAAGTAGTTCTAGTTTAAGTTTAAGTTTAAGTAGATAAGCAAATGCATGCAAGGTAACGCAAACAAACCAACACATCCACCCAACCCCACACAACTAGTGAGCTATATGACCTAACCTCACTAACTAAACTTAATTACTTCTCCACTAGAATCCTAGAACTATCCACTTTTAGGCACCCGAGCACTTGAAGTGACCTGGGACACACAAGTAACACAGGCGACTTAATCCCACTTACTTACTTCACCCTCAGCAATCGAGGTAAACTTAGAAAAAGCGATTCAAACTGCCAATATTTACTTGGCTCCCTTATCTCACTCCACATACTTCACCTCACTACCCAAAATAACTATTTCAAAATCATCCATCCATCCACCACAACTCACTCACCTAACTTCACAAATTATCCACATAACTCACGCAGCTCACCTAACCCAGCTCACCTTCTCACCTTATCATTAATATCCCCCCCTCAAGCACACAAGAACCTACACTACAACAACGAAACACACAGTTCACCTCAAACCCCACAGCTAAACCTCGCTTCTTCTAAACCCAACTCACTTAACTCACTTACTTCACTAACTTACCTAACTAATCTAACTTCAACCAATAAGTCCAACTCACCCGATTCACTTTCCTAACTCACTTACTTCACCAACCCACCTAACTAATCTAACTTCAAGCAATAAGCCCAACTCACTCGATTCACTTTCCTAACTCACTTACTTCACCAACCCACCTAACTAATCTAACTTCAACCAATAAGCCCAACTCACTTGACACACTTCACTTCAATTTATTAAATTGTGTATTGAGTCATTAAATCAGTGCCTATATCAGACAAGATAGATAATGTCGTCGTCATCGTCTTCCAACTCACCTGTGAAGCCCGGGCCCACTTACCAAAGAAGGGCAATCAAATCATCCGACAACGACGAAGACAACAACCACCCTACCCAGGGGGAGGGATGGCCACACCAGCGGGACGCCCACACCCAGAACCCCATTGTTTCGTCGACATCTGTATCCTCATCTTCACCATCTTCACCAGCCTCGTCTTGCTCGGACTCCGACTCTTCTCCAGGCCCCGCAAGTCCTTCGGGTCACAACGGAAGCGAGATAGTCTGTGATCCGGCCCTGCCCTCACCCAAGTCAGACCACCTGTCGCCCTCACGGGGGGGCAGCCCCGGGACACTGGCCGAATCCGAGACTGAAGGAGGAGCAAACAGTTCGCCAACAAAGACAGCACACAGCGGACCCATACAGGCGGCGATGTCGGCTTCGGGTGTGATCGAGGCCCCTGAAAATGTAGCGGGATACACCACTCCACTTTCGTACAACCCTCATACGACTGAACCAGCGCAAGAAAAGCAGCCACAAAGCCAACTTCAAAATTCGCACTTCGAGCCTATCAGGCCAACGCCACAATACTTACCGCCGCAACACCAATACCAATGCTACAGATGCGACTGGCTACAGTTCGCACTTGATGGAGTGCAGAGGGAAAACTACCAAAAAGACATTGTAATAAATAACCTGCAACACCATCTCCAGGACGCGCTCGACATCATCAAGCAACAAAATAACAACAATAGCAACAACAACAAGAATAGCAGCAACAGCAATCCCACGCACACCGAAGGCGAGGCCGCACACGCCTACCAACTACCAATTGCCCCCGTTCCCGCACCACCACCCGAGAGCCCTATGGATAGCCCTGTGGACGGAAACCAGACCATGCCCCCGCCTTTACCCTCCTCCAGCAAGACCACGCAACTGAGGTACCAGTGTGTCTTGTGTGGGAAGACCATGAAAGCCAACATCTGCCGTCACTTCAAACGGGTTCATCCCAGTTATGCTAACGCCGACGGAGACATCAAGACGCACCCGTACTTCCCCCGATATTTTTATTTCTTCACGAAAGAGGCCAGAGATGTCTGTCCCCCTGGCAACAGACCGCCCCGCCGGATGGTGGAGGGTGTGGAGGGAGTGTCTAACGCCTTCATGAATGGAGAATATTTCCCGTAGTCGGGGCCAGAATACTACGGACGGATAATAAATAACAACGAACATAATTTGTAAATAAATTGTTAAAATTGTGAGAAAAAAAAAAAAATAATAATAATAATAATAAAAAGGATATATAGGATATATATAATATATATATATCCTATACGTGTTGTATATAATAATAATGTTAAAGTGTAAAAGCGTGTGTAAAAGTGTTAAAAAGTCAATTCAACATTATATAAACCTGTACATAAACACTTACTTCACTCACCTGTGTGAGCCGGGCGGATTGGTCGGTGCATAAGGTGGGGTGGGGTGGCTCGCCAAGGCAAACCTTGCTCACCAAGATTTGCTTTGGTCCAATAATCCCAACTCACTTGACTCACTTTATTAAATCGTGTATTAAGTTATTAAATCAGTACCTGTATCAGACCAGATAGATATGTCGTCGTCATCGTCTTCAAATTCACCTATGAAGCCCGGGCCCACTTGCCGAGGAGGGACAGTCGGGTCTTCTGACGGCGATGAGGACGGCAACCGCCCCGCATTGGTGGGGAGTATTTCCCGCAGTTTTAAGTTAATTTGTACAAATGTAAATAGGTATAAAAAAAAAAAAAATAAAAAAAAAAAAATAATAATAATAAATAAATAAATAAATAAATAATAAAATAATAATAATAATAATAATAAAAAAAAAAAAAAATTATAAGAATAATAATTAAAAAAAAAAAAAAAAAAAAAAAAAAAGGAATACATATTTTAAAATTAAGTATAATTTAACAACGTAATGTTGCCATACCATATTTGTATAAAGGTTAGCTCTTGCACATAATAGGGCATTTCAAGTCCATTTGTGAACTTGTACTTATAAAAATGTAAAAACTTGTATAAATGAGAATGTGTCTATGTGTAGTGGTATATATGTGATGTAAACAGTATGATGTATAATTATATAAAAAAGTAAAACAAAAAGGATTTAATAATGTATTGTATATAATAATAATAAGAGTCATTCATTTGTATTGTATTATTTGTAAAAGTGTTTTCACAATAAGTAAATAGGTATCAATTTAGAAAGTCAACTCAACACTAATTATGTACCACTACCGCTAACTCACCCAAGTCACTAACATCACATAACCTGCACCATACTTCACCCAAACCAGAAGAACTCACATCGTACCTCGCCCAGCCAAACTCATCTGTGAGTTGGGTGTGGGAGGTTAGTCGCAATCTGACTTCTTGCACCTAACTCACAGGGGTCACAACGCTAACAACCCACTACTCACTCAAGTCACCCAGGTCATTAACATTACATGGCTTACACCTTTCATTCAATTAATAATAATAACAATAATAATCATAAATAAAATACAAATAATAATAAACTCGCATCATACCTCCCCCAACCAAACTCATCTGTGAGTTTCTCCCATAAAAAAATAAATAAATAAATAATAATAATATAATAAAAATAATTAATTAAAATAAAATACATAAATAAATAAATAAATCAACCTCCATCAAAACAATCTAAGCCTCAACTATCTTCGCGCGTGGAGGAAAGAAGTAAACCAGTAGCATCGACCCCTCCACTAAGCGCTTCCACAAACAACTAAAAAAAAAAAAAAAAAAAAAAAAAAAAAAACCATCCATCCATCCATCCATCCATCCATCCATCCATCCATCCATCCATCCATCCATCCATCCATCCATCCATCCATCCATCCATCCATCCATCCATCCATCCATCCATCCATCCATCCATCCATCCATCCATCCATCCATCCATCCATCCATCCATCCATCCATCCATCCATCCATCCATCCATCCATCCATCCATCCATCCATCCATCCATCCATCCATCCATCCATCCATCCATCCATCCATCCATCCATCCATCCATCCATCCATCCATCCATCCATCCATCCATCCATCCATCCATCCATCCATCCATCCATCCATCCATCCATCCATCCATCCATCCATCCATCCATCCATCCATCCATCCATCCATCCATCCATCCATCCATCCATCCATCCATCCATCCATCCATCCATCCATCCATCCATCCATCCATCCATCCATCCATCCATCCATCCATCCATCCATCCATCCATCCATCCATCCATCCATCCATCCATCCATCCATCCATCCATCCATCCATCCATCCATCCATCCATCCATCCATCCATCCATCCATCCATCCATCCATCCATCCATCCATCCATCCATCCATCCATCCATCCATCCATCCATCCATCCATCCATCCATCCATCCATCCATCCATCCATCCATCCATCCATCCATCCATCCATCCATCCATCCATCCATCCATCCATCCATCCATCCATCCATCCATCCATCCATCCATCCATCCATCCATCCATCCATCCATCCATCCATCCATCCATCCATCCATCCATCCATCCATCCATCCATCCATCCATCCATCCATCCATCCATCCATCCATCCATCCATCCATCCATCCATCCATCCATCCATCCATCCATCCATCCATCCATCCATCCATCCATCCATCCATCCATCCATCCATCCATCCATCCATCCATCCATCCATCCATCCATCCATCCATCCATCCATCCATCCATCCATCCATCCATCCATCCATCCATCCATCCATCCATCCATCCATCCATCCATCCATCCATCCATCCATCCATCCATCCATCCATCCATCCATCCATCCATCCATCCATCCATCCATCCATCCATCCATCCATCCATCCATCCATCCATCCATCCATCCATCCATCCATCCATCCATCCATCCATCCATCCATCCATCCATCCATCCATCCATCCATCCATCCATCCATCCATCCATCCATCCATCCATCCATCCATCCATCCATCCATCCATCCATCCATCAAATCTGTCATTCGGTGGTGTAGTCGGCGAGAAATCTAATGAGTTTTTATTGAAAAAAAAAAAAAAAAAAAAAATAGTCCGTGGTTTTTTCGTAGGTGGTGTAGTAAGCGCCTATTAGTATAGTATTTTGCGTCAAATCGATGAGGTCTGGTCATTTTATATCAATCCCCCATTGTCATCATCATCATCATCTGCCTACCCTTATCCCACCTACGTGGGGTCGGTACGGTATGTACACTTCTTCCATTCATCTCTTTCACTCGTCATATCTGAATACACTCCCTTTTTTTATCAGTTCCCGAATGTAATGTAAAAATACTTTTTGGAACTAAAACTAAAAAAAAAAAAAAAAAAAACAACTTTATTTGAAACTAGCGGCCCGTCCCGGCTTCGCTCGGGTGGATATTCATTTTTTTGGGATAAATTTAAGTTAAATGCGTCTTTATGCGGGTGATAAGTAGATTTTTTTTAAATTACTAATCATAATTATTTTCTCTTATAATTTTTTACATTTTTATCTATAAACGTATTTTTATTCTCATCTATCGTAACTTTATTTTTTATTTATTGTCCTATTTTATTTATATTGTGTTTAAGATTAAATACTTTATTTCTTTTTTTAGGTTTTTGGTTGCAATTTTTTTACTTGGTCTTATTTTGTTAAGGATCCCTATTTTTTTCAGGTAATAAATATAGCCTATGACACTCAGCAATAATGTGGCTTTCTATTGGTGAAAGAATTTTTAAAATCGGTTCAGTAGATCCCGAGATTACCCCTTACAATTTAACAAATATACAAACATACAAACTTTACTTCTTTAAAATATTAGTATAGAAGTATAGATTAGTATAGATGTAAAAACCTTAATGAGAGCAATATTAGTAATAATATTAGATGACATTCCCCCTTCTAATAAAACGATAACTTGAATTTGAATTGTTTATTTCTTATTCTAATATCACAAATTCGGTTCGTTAGTTCCATAACCTCCATAACGAAATAATGAAAATTCACAACAATTAGTTTTATCATAATTATGTAACCTTAGACTAGCTATTGTAATGGTCATTATTACTCGCGATGTTTGGTGTAATTCGTTACAATTTTAAGGTTCCGTAGAAAACTTGAAACATCAAATAGTTTTACCGTGTCAGTCTGGATGTTAAGATACTCAGAAAGTAAAAAAGTATGATGTTCAACTTCGGTAGATTTTTTAACAAACCGACAGCATTTTTTGAGAATTTTTAAACAATGCTATGTAGATAGGCTGGTATAATAATAACCATAGGAGCCACGTTCCGAGACAAAACGTAGCCTGTATGTTCATCTAGAGTGTAAGCTATCTTCATACAAAATCGTTTTAGCCGTTTTTGCTCGATTGAACAACAATTATTCAAACAGAAAGTTTGACATTTCTTAATTACTCAAAATTATAACGCCTTTTTGCAGTTTTTCATGAATTCTTTACGAAAAATAGCCGACAAAAACGAATACTGGAGCAGAGTGAAATTACACATTTCAGAAAATCTGTAAAACAACTATAGACACTGTGAATCATCATCATCAAATAAAAAACATGTTAGAAAAAAACTTATTTATTTTGTTATTAATTTATTCGATGATGATGATTTTTATTTCTAACAGAACTACGGAATCCTACAATAAGCATAGCACGACACGCACTGGACAGGTTTTTATCGTGGGAAGGGTCCACGTCACACGAGCACGGGCAGGCGGCGCGGGCGGGGGCGCTCGGGGTACGGCCGCTATAAGGGCAGCTCGGCGCCCACGATGGCGACGGCGACCGCGAGCGGCGGCGGCGGCGCGCGGTCGGCGGCGCGGCGCGCGCCCGGCCGCGCGCCCGGCGGCCGGAAGGGCGGCACGGCGGCGTGCAGCTCGGCGAGGCGGCGCGCGTCCAGCCGCAGCCCGTTCTCCCGCGGCTCCTCCGCGCCGCTGTCCGCCGCGGCCGCGCCCGCCGCGCCCAGCACCGGGTACAGGGCCGTCTCCTCCGTCTGCACGTGTCGGTCCGCCGACGACGTCCGCTCTGTCGATACGAATCGAAATTTGAAATTTCGTTGGACAACAAGTTCAATTATTTTGAACCGGAGAATAAATAGAGATCGTAGATAAGATAGTATATGAGGGGGTACCCGTATCGTTGAGCGTGGAGAGGTCGGTGGAGGGCGTCAGGTCGGGCGCGCGCGGCAGCGGCGCGGCGCCCACGAGCGCGGCGCACACGGCGCCCCCGGCCGCCCCCCTCCGCTCGGGGCCCCCCCCGCCGGCGCCGCGCCACGCGTGCGGCATCAGGCTCGCGCGCACGTTGCGCTCCGGTCGCACCACGATGATGTACAACTGATCACATAATATACCATAATTTTTTGATGTAATCAATTAATAATTTTTTTATTTAACTGGACTATTTTATAAAACTCTCTCTCTCTGAAATTGCAGTGAAACATGCGAAGCCGGGCCAAAGTAGAGGGACAGGAATAAGTGAAAATGGCACCCACCTTGGGAGAAAAAAGACAGACAAGCGTGACGCTGGCGCTGAGCGAGATAGTGACGGCCATGCTGGTGACGCGCAGCGGCACGTGCGACGCCGTGCCGAAGTACAGCGGCACGAAGGCCAGCCAGATCACGCACGTCGTGTACATCGTGAACCCTGCGACAGAGTCGGGCACGGTTAGCGGTCAACACGGAGCCGAGGAGGGCGGAAGAGGGCCGTGCTGTACTTACCGATATGCTTACTCTCATTGAAGGCCTCAGGAATCTTGCGAGTGAGCACGGCGTATACTGTGCACACTAGGATCAGCACCACCGGGTAGAAGAACGCGATCGTATAGGACGCATCTACGTAAGAGTCGCACACCAGCATGTTGTCGTCGCGCGTCGGGTAGTGGTGGATGGCGCGCGCCGGCGACACCACCTGCCACACCACCACGATCACCACCTGCGGGCACAGGCCTGGTCAGCTCGGGCGCGGGGCGGGGGAGTCGGGCCGGAGGTGGGGGAGCTCGGACCTGGATCGAGACGAGTGCGGAGCAGATAAGCATCTGCGACTTTGGTGAGATGAGGGAGGGGCGCCTCGCCGAATGCTTGCTCGCATCGAAGATTCGCGCGATCCGGTTCGTCTTCGTGAGGAGTGCCGCGTACACCACCGTGAAACAAAACCCCGTGCCAAACCTGTAAATTGTAACAAATTTAAATGGATTTCTCCGTTTTGTCGTATTTGTCGAAGTATCGTTTCGTATCATAGTACCGTTGAAGAGAGCACAATACATCCGTCGGGCGGAACACGAGCGCAAACGTGACGAGGTAGCACATGAGGATGCCGGCGAGCAGCACGAAGGAAAGCTCGCGGCCGCTCGCACGCACCACCGGCGTGTCGCCGCGCGCCACCCACACGCTCGCCACGAACCTGCGCAACATACACACGGGCAGCGGTGAGCGACGATCGAGCCACCTTCGCTAACTCGTGTTGCGGGACACGGGTCGCGAATGTTACTCACGTAGTGAGTAGGATGCCGAGCGCGGAGAAGGCCATGGCACCGATGGCGGCGGGCGAGCTGGGCCGCAGGTACAGCTCGGGCACGGACGCGCAGCGCGTGCGGGCGGCGTCAGGTCGCGTGCCGCGCGGACACTCCACGCACGCCGTCTCCGATATAGGTGATCGGATCTATAAAATCATATCAATATGTTAATTTTGCACGGGATGCACGCAGTACCTCATTTTCATAGTCATCCTCATACTCATAGTAATGACCTCATACTGCGTGCAGTTGAAGCAGTGCCAGCAGCAGCTCTCGCCCTCCACGTACTGCTTGGCCTGCCCGAGCTCGCACTCGGCGCTGCACACCGACTCCGGCGGCCGCGGCGACTCCCACTTGAACTGGATCTCTGCATTAATACAGTGATCATTACTTTATCATACCGGGACGACCGGTGAGTGTCCACACCGGGGCGCGGGGAGCTCACCGTCCATGTCGAGCTCTAGTTCCCCGTCGAGGTACCGGCCGACGGTGATCCAGCGGTAGACGCCGCGCGACACCTGCTTGAAGTGTAAGATGTTGTACCGCGCGGGCCCATCCCCGTTGCCGTCAAAGTGAAATTCGTCCCCGCTCAGACCTGCGTCGTAAAAGATCAATTTAGAGTTTGGGTTTATTTTACTAGACTAAAATCTTGGATATACAGTATTGCGCTATCGACCTATGAAGCGCACTCGCCGCAGGTAACGCAATAACATGGCGCCACTCGTGGGACGCATGGCCTCGCACAAACCCGGTTTGCCGCCGCATAGGTCGTTGTGCATGTCCCTGAAATACAAAACGTACCATTATTCAAAACTTTAACGTCCTCGTCAAAATATTATAACGACGTAGACGAAACGGGGAGAATGTTACCGGATGGCGTGTGCGAAAGCGAGCACAGCGTCGGCGACGAACTGAAGCTGCGCCTCAAACTCTATGTTCTCTATGGAGAGCCGCTCGCCGCCCGAGCAGCGCCGCGAGTACTGCGCGTTGTACGGCGTGCGCGCGCTGCCCGGATACCGGCATTTAAACTGGTCTTCCCAGAATTCTGCAAGATAATCAATATGAATTAGTTGCGCTTAGCATGCGCCGCGCCGCCCGAAACGGCGAGTCAAGAGAATCTCAAGAGACGCTCACGGAGAGACGATTACCTACAAACCAGGGGTTCCGGGGATTGTTCTCGACGGTGAGATTGAGGAAGTACTCCCGAAAACCGAGCACGGGGTTGGCTTGTGGCTGCACGCTGATGGTGCCCTCGACGGCAGCCTCGTTCCCGTCCGACACGAGCGCGCGCGCGCTCCAGCCGTCGGAGCCGACCCAGCCGAACGCGTGCGTGGCGCCGGCGCGCTGCACCGCCGCCATCACGCCGGCCACCTCCTGGTCCGACCCGAACACGATCACGCCTGCAACACGCGTCACACGTTACGTCGCCGCCGCGCGCCGCCGCCCGCGGCCCGCCGCCGCCGACTCGCACTCACCCCGCGCCCGCGGTCGCGTCAGCAGGTGCGAAACGATGCCGTCGTAGGCGCGGTCGTCCGCCTCGCCCGAGTCCTTCACGAGTCGCTCCTTTACGGCGATGCAGATGTCGTTCCGCGCGAGCAGCGTCTCGAGTTCCTCGAATGCCTGCGATCGACAAGTAGGATCGCTTAAAACCAGTTCTCGTCGAATGGATCGGGAGCGTATCGGAATGAGGCCCACCTTAATTCCGTAGTTCGATTCCTCGTAAACGATGGAGACGTACCGCCAGCCCAGCTTGCGTACGATCTCGACCATGGCGCGCACCTGGTGCAGGTCGGAGGGGATCGTGCGGGTGAAGTACTCGAACCGCGCCTTGTTCGACAGCTCCGGGGACGTCGAGAAAAAAGACACCTACAAACGCGGAACATTTAACTTTGAAATTAAATTTTTATTCCAATTTATTAATTTCATTTGTAACCCATTTTGGTTTGTAAAATCTAAAGTAATCATAAGACCTCTAAAGGAACCGCAGATGCCTGTAACACAGGTTTTCAACGGGGGGTTCCCAACCAGTCACATCAAAACGAGTCACAGTGTGACTCGTTGGGAATTTATTCCCAACTCTTTTCAACCTAGCTCAGACAAAACGAGACAAATAAAAGTTAGGCGAGTGTACATTTCATTAAAAGTGCACATGGTTATTTCTCAGATTCAGATTCATAGGGCATTAACCTCACGGATTCATTCACTATCTTATAGGGATCGTTAATTTTTCCAGGATAAAAAGAAACCATCGTGTTAATCCAGGGTACTAGCTACCTCTATTTTTGACGTGACAACGTCTTATAATTCGATGGAGCCGGCTGCACGCACGAAAAAACATGACGTATGTGCCGTTACCTCGATGAGGCGTTACCTCGCTCTGAGTGAAATTGTGATTTCCTATATTCTATTATATTTTCCTATTTGTCAATTACTTTTGTACCTTACTTAAATTAAATTAAATTAAATTAAATTAAATTAAATTAAATTAAATTAAATTAAATTAAATTAAATTAAATTAAATTAAATTAAATTAAATTAAATTAAATTAAATTAAATTAAATTAAATTAAATTAAATTAAATTAAATTAAATTAAATTAAATTAAATTAAATTAAATTAAATTAAATTAAATTAAATTAAATTAAATTAAATTAAATTAAATTAAATTAAATTAAATTAAATTAAATTAAATTAAATTAAATTAAATTAAATTAAATTAAATTAAATTAAATTAAATTAAATTAAATTAAATTAAATTACGTATAAATTAAATTTTTCTTTTGAAAAATGAAACCATTCTATCAGTATTTTCTTATGACGTTGTCACGTTAAACCGTTGACCGTTTCTGAGTAACGAAAGGACAAACTCTCGCTCGCAAACTCATACAGGGTGACGTAATAAGAGAGTCGAAACATCAGAGCGGCCGGAGGAGAGCCCCCACCTGCGGGATCCGGAAGAGGCGCAGCAGGTTGGCGACTTGCACGGAGGTGACGGAGGAGGCGGCGCCCACCACGCCCGAGATCACCTTGCGCATCGCCGTCGCGTTGCACGCGTACTCCGCGTCGTCGATGTTGCTGATCGAGCCTGCGCAGAAGAGTGGAGTGAGTGACGCCGACGAGGGAGAAGGTGGCGGAGGCGGCGACACCAGACACTGACCCTTGATGAAATCGAGCGCCATCTCGAGGCCGTAGGTGTCGTTGTCGCAGTCGTCGAGCACGTGGGCCCCGAGGCGCACGTCGGGCGGCGCCAGGCGCGCGCGGGTCACGTGGTCCAGCGCGAACAGCATGGCCTCCAGCGCCTGCACGCCGCCCTGCGCCATCACGGGCCCGCACGTCGCCAGCTCCGACCGGCTGTGCACCTGCCCGCACACACACACACCACACCAGCTTATTCGCAGAGTATCCAAGAAAAGATTTCAAAATACTCCAGGAAAAAACATTAAATAATTTTGGTTTCAATCTGCTCCATGGCATTCTCAAAGTACTCCACGCTACTGGTTTCGTAAAATGAAATAAACCATACCGACCCTATCCGTATTCGAGCTTATAACGATCCATAGGGTAATTCTTAGCAGAAATGTATTATAACATAGATAGATAAAATCTTCGTTTTTTTGCTATTAGTGTGAATAAATGAATACGAACATATTATTCACACCAGAAAGTACAAACAAAAGGATAAAAAAATTTTAAAGGATTTGTCACACTGGATGCGTTCTGCGGCCTGCGGTCAGGTCAAAGTGAACGCTGCCCGCATCATGTATGAACAACGCTGTCGGTCGGGACAATCGGTCTGCGGTCAGGGCAGAGCAATCGGTCAGCGATCCGGGCAGGGCAACCGGTCAGCAGCGGTCCGGGCGATGCAGGCAGGCCAAACAGCGGCCGTTGCCCGCCGCCCGCAGCCCGCAGCCCGCGTGCCCGCTGCCAACCTGTCCGTACGTGTCCTTCCCTCCCCACTGCCCCGTCGGGCCAACATGCGTTCTTTGGTTGTGCTCACGGTCAGATCGCATTCTATAGTATACAAAATATATTATATTGATACCGACAATGTTGTTCATACATGATGCGGGCAGCGTTCACTTTGACCTGACCGCAGGCCGCAGAACGCATCCAGTGTGACAAATCCTTAAGCACTTAATGGACTTATCATTACGATTTTTGGTTAACAGGAATAGTTTGAAATTGCGGAAAAAGTCAGGTGTATAACCTTGCTTAATTTCGTATAGGTATATTACCATAGTTATTATCACAGCATCCGATATTGTTTCTCTGAAATCGTCTCCCTTTTTATTTCTTATCTTTTTCTCGTTTGAACAGAAATAATATAATTTCCATATTACCTTTAAATTCCCAACATCCCTACATTCCCTACTGACAGTAGAGATGTGATTAGACGTCAGTGGAGACGTTTGAGATCTCAATTCGGGGGACAATTTTTTTATGTAAGACACTAGACATTTTTAAGCTGCCGTCGTAAACAAGAGTCGTAATATTTTATCACATTTTCGTGTGTTTCTCGGTCTATCGAATACATTAGTTATTTTTCTGTGAGTCTATCACGGTCACGGTATATCACGGCAGATTTATTCAGAGACCATTTATGGACTACAAATAAATTCACTTACTTTTATAACTAACTAGCTGACTCGACAGACGTTGTCCTGTCTCGATGACTATTTAATTCGAATTGGTAAAAAAAGCCATTGCGTCAATTCTATGTCAAATGTCAAAAGTTACATTAAAAAAGTTTACATTGTCCAAAGCGCTAAAGTTAAATTATGGTTTAAGTATTTTTAAATTTTTCATGTTTTTTTACTATAAATTGAGATGTGAGCTATCCTATCTCCTAAGTTAGATCGAACTGAACCCGGTGTGCAAATTTGATTGAAATCGGTTAAGTAGTTTAGGAGTCTATAGCGGACAAACAACGTGACACGTAATAATTTATATATATACTAGCGGCCCGTCCCGGCTTCGCACGGGTAGACAGTAGACACTATAAATTGAGATGTGAGCTATCCTATCTGTTAAGTTAGATCGAACTGCACACGGTGTGCGAATTTTATTATAATCGGTTAAGTGGTTTAGGAGTCCATTGAGGACAAACATTGTGACACGAGATTTATATATTTATATCGGTTAAGTGGTTTAGGAGTCCATTGAGGACAAACATTGTGACACGAGATTTATATATTTATAATATTAAGATTATATTATTACTAGCTGACTCGACAGACGTTGTCCTGTCAAAAGCCATTGCGTAACTATAGCAACCGTAGTATGTTGATGCTAACTTGTCAATTTATAGTAAAAATTATCAGTATATATATAATTTGCAATAAATTAAAATTGCGACTATAATTTGAGATTTAAACTATCCTATCTCTCAAGTTGGATCGAACTGCACATGGTGTGCGAATTTTATTATAATCGGTTAAGTGGTTTAGGAGTCCATTGAGGACAAACATTGTGACACGAGATTTATATATATTAAGAAGAAAGATTAAGATTACGAGTATAAATTACATAAATAGTATCAGGGACACGATTAAAATATTTTTATAAACTAAATGCTTAAAACATTCAAACAGTAATTTTACGTTAATTTGTATAAAACACGAGTGACGCAGAAAAAATATTTGTCGATTGAGATTATTTTATTAAGGTTACGTTATAAATTATAAACATTAGAACGTTATTGAAAATCAAGTAATATTAAACAATATTGAAAATAAAATAATATTGAACTCGCATTCTCGTAATTTAATTTACAATTGTTATTACTAGTTATTTATTTTTGTTACAATTTCTGAAGAATGACAAGAAGAACAAGGATACCTATACTCGTATATTATAAGGGCGCTGACAAAAATACTTTCAAATCTTTCATGACTTACATGAGTGTAATATTATAGTTTACATTACAAGGTAATGCCGATCAAGTTGGAATAGTTATACCTAAAATATTAAAAAAAAACGAAAATGGTAACCTTGAATCAGATGAACGAGGGAGGTTTCTCTCCGGGTTTGAAACTTTGCAGTTGAAAAACTGGACCGTGATTTGAGGTTGCCTAAAAGAGATTGCTCTAAGCGATAAGACCGCCAGTTGTTGCTCTAGTTTAAAGTGTTATGATCATTTTTGTTTGTAGTTTCTGGTGTGATCAATAAAGAGTTTAATAATGAATAATGAAAAATGCATTGTAAAATAAATAATAGTTAAAAAAAAACTAAAAAAACACGCTTTTTATAAAAAACCGAACTAAAAAAATAGAAAATAAAATGTTATAAATTTAAATTAAGAATAGGGTTGAAAATTTCAATAAATATAAATTAATAATAGTGTAAATAAATAAATATATGTATTTTATTTTTAAAAAGCGTGGGGTGCATGGGTCAATAGATATTATATATTTTGTAGATACATTTTGTATTGACAGACATGAGTAGAGTGATTAGCATTTTGATAATATCTTAGAAAGCACCCCACGCTTTTTTAAAAATAAAATACATATATTTATTTATTTACACTATTATTAATTTATATTTATTGAAATTTTCAACCCTATTCTTAATTTAAATTTATAACATTTTATTTTCTATTTTTTTAGTTCGGTTTTTTATAAAAAGCGTGTTTTTTTAGTTTTTTTTTAACTATTATTTATTTTTCGCTTTTTAGTTCGATTTGCTAACTACTTATTAACCATTATTAATATGTACAAATGTGTTGGTGTTATCCGATTTTGGCCGTCTGCTCAAGCAAATTAAAAATAAAATTGATGCATAACAAAAAATATTGAGCAAAAAGATTTGTAGCCGCGTGGTTTCGATCCTCAGACCTCATAAAATAAAATAGATGCGTAACAAAAAAATGTTGAGCAAAAAGATTTCTAGCGCGTGGTTTCGATCCAGGGACCTCTGAGTTATGAGCCCAGCACGCTTCCACTGCGCCACTCTGTTCTCTGAAACGAATGACGAAATTACCATTTGTAAGTTAAACGGTATTAAAAGTTAAAGAAACTATATAGAAAAAGCGTGTTAAACAAATTAATAGTTAAAAAAACTAAAAAACACGATTTGTTTAGTGTATTGTCATCGGTCCTCGATATATCTACAAAGTTTGAAAGAAATCTGACCGTTTAAAGTGGGTCAAAAACGCGCTCAAAGGAGTCGGTTACATACAAACATACAAACATACAAACATACAAACATACAAACATACAAACATACAAACATACAAACATACAGGTGAAGCTAATAAAAGCGTGTTAATGAACCATGCGGAACTCAATTCTGCGACCCAATATTAATCTATTTTAAATTGAAGCCAAAATAAAATCTATCTTTCTGTATTTATAAAGTAACAAGTCCTGACTGACTGACAGACAACGTACAGCCTAAACCGCTGCTCGTAGAGATTTGAAAGAACAATGGCGACGTCCCGTACATTGATTTACCCAGCCTTTTTAACATTTGCAAGCTACGTTCATTAGAGATACTTTTAGCAATGATAACTTATGCTACAAGAATACGTATGTGTACAAATAGTATTTAATGTACAGAAGTTGGGAGAAAATAATTGACAAAGGTTAAATTGTGTAGGTACTTAACCTATAATGTTATTATGATTATTACCTAAATAACTACATACCTACTGTAAACCCAGCTGTATTGTGATTGCGTCAGGTATAAATACGAGTATAAGTCTAAAAAATGCGTTTCACTATTATTTACATTATATATTACATTACATTACATATTACATTATATATTACATTATTTACATGATTAATGTTTTTGCAAATGCTATTACAGGCCAAATCACCATGCATATGTCCATCAGGAAGCCTGTGATAGTTATGCCTGGGCCATACATATCGCGATAATATTCGGGCGATAAACTTCGTCTTCGGTCTACGGCGAAGCTGCGCGGCCACATAATGCGCGAT
The DNA here is from genome assembly GCA_949125135.1 of Alcis repandata. Lineage (NCBI taxonomy): Eukaryota > Metazoa > Arthropoda > Insecta > Lepidoptera > Geometridae > Alcis > Alcis repandata. The sequence continues at coordinate 12,637,266 of OX421239.1, read as the reverse complement.
GTAAAGTTTGACGCGAATCTTCGGGTTATCGCGATGTGTGCGGCCTAGGCATTAGAATAACACGATTGTCGGTATGTCGGTTGACTACCGAAAATGACGTGACATCAGTTGAGATTACTGACAGATGACTGACAAAATGCAGCGTATTGCGTTTTATTTCACGAACCTGCAATAATTTGTTAAAAAATTGAACCTTTGAGTCTCTACTTCTAAAAATATACGAGACCTATAAAATAATTAGAGAAATATTATCATTTAAAACAATCATAATAACATTAATGAACGGGGCCTGGTTTTTTTTTATTCAACTGGGTCACGCGTCGCCATCCTTCTTTGTAGGGTGTATTTGTCTTGATGAGTAAAGGCGTGCTAAGAAATACATTTTTGAAATTCAACCCCTATATGGGTGAAATAGGGTGTTAAAATTTGTATGTTGTTTTTTTATGCCACGGTTTTGAAACTTTACAAATATACTGAGCTTTTTTTTTATGCCACAGGTGGCTGATGAGCAAAGAGGCCGCCTGATGGTAAGCGATCACCGTCGCCTATGGATACTTGTAACACTGGTGGCTTCACGAACACGCTGCCAACCTTTTAAGACTCTACTCTAATAACAGCCCTTGTGAAGAACCCAATGTTGTAGTTACTTGGTAATAATCGGTGTGTATTATGTTGTAGTTACTCGTATATTGTGGTTGTTAGCTTAAAAAAATGAACACGTACGAGATATCTGGGAAATCAACCCCTATGGAGGTGAAATGGCATGGTAAGGAGAGTACGGAAGGATAATTAGTTTTGATACTATGTCAATAAAGCTTTACTGATGTACTAAAATTAAGGCGGGTCCACCTTCGGAAAAATTCAAAAAACCTTCAAAAACTCACATCTTTGAAGTGAAAATGCAAATTATATCGAAAACTAAAAAAAAAAAAATTAAAGCGCTATTCGGGCCTTTTTAGGGAAATTAAAAAAATAAACATGGTCGCGACACAAAACAACATAGCTGCCATACAAATGAGGATATGTTATCCCCGAAACAATTGAAGATGGGATTTGGTCAAACACCCGTGTTCGACCAAATGTTATAGGGGCTAGTTGATGGCGGTGACAAAAAATTTAAGATTTAAAATGACCACAATTTATTCCAAATCGTCCGAGGGGGGCTGATTTATTGCTTCCGGGGATTTTGGGGTCCCTGATTCCATTACATCAAAAAGGAGGGTTAAGTTAATTTTATCTCAAAAAAAAAAAAAAACGGTTCCTGAGGGATGATCCACGCGGGCGAAGCCGTAGGCAGAAGCTAATACTGCCGTCCACTATCTATAATGCCGTTAAGCCTCAAAACCAAGTTTGGAGATATCAGCAAAAAACGCGGGAGATGTTTAAAATGAATGCTACTTTATAACCATAAACTTTATACGAGACTTCCTGATATAGAAATACATGTTTTTTATAGTACTTTCTAATAAATGTACTTTAAAATGAATACACCTGTTATTTAAATGTAAAATACATTTTTTGCTTTATAGCCGTGCTTTAAATTTTGATAAAAGTGAAAACCAAACGCTAAAATGCAGTTAAGTTCACCGTAACGGCATTTTAGCTTAGTGTTTTTAGGTAACTGACTATTGAAATTTATGTTTCATAAAATTAACTTAAATTACGTAACTAAAATGCCGTTAATGTATTTTAGCCACATTCTTAACAAGCATTAAGGATAACTTATGTAAAAAAAAATATTTAAGCCGTTAATTACATTCAAATACTTATCTTTAAAGCAGTTAAACATAAAACATCTGGGACATAGCCACTATTTAGTTAAGCATTTACTACTATTAATTGAGAATACCATTTCAAAATAAGCTAACTTGAAAATTAAAACTACAATTATCTAACTTAAAAGATATGTTTATTATTGAATTTTGCAATTCTAGTTAAAAAGAATGTAATATATACATACCCATAATATTCGGTTTATGCTATTTATATTGAAGAATAAATAAATATAATAATAAATTAAAAAATTAATAAACCTTACAAATAATTTGGGGATTGGTTTAGTAATATTCTAACTCTTATCAGACTTTTTAAAATATGGCTTTGAGATCCTTATCAAGTAAGTTCACGAAACAAAAGTATACACACAATAAATCGCTCTTACATTATCTACAATTATAAACAGTTCAAGTGCTTCTTGTTTTCCTCGAGGTCTACCGCCTGCGCCCACACGCTTGAGGCATACATGATGATGGGTTCCACCACTGCGACGTAGATGGTTCTCGTGATCGCGCTCTTTAGACCCCAGGTCACTTTCGCCGCACGTGCAATCTGTTTGGAGATATCCGCCACCTTTTTACACTGGGCTTTCACGTGTGCTTTGAAATTGAGCCTACAGTCGATCAACAGGCCAAGCAGCTTGACTTCTTCGACGAGATTAAGCTGGATGCCAGACATGACCAGGTTTGGGGGTTCGTACTTCAACTTTTTGGTGAAGAGCATCGCATTAGTCTTCTGCGCTGCAAAGTTGAGCTTGTTACGTTTTCCCCATTTCACGATCATGTCCAACGTGTTGTTGGCCTGCTGCTCGATGATGTTTGATTGTGAACCTGTGAACACGAGAACGACGTCATCCGCGAAGGCTTGAGAGTATACTCTCTCTGCTTCCAGCAGTCGCAGCAGCGAGTCTAGGATTACGTTCCAGAAGGTGGGTCCGCCGAAAGATCCTTGCACACACCCTTTGGTAGTTTCGCTCTCGTGTGCTGCTCCTGCATAGTTGACTTTGACTTTTCGGTCATTGAGGTATGAGTTTACCATCTCGTAGAGGTTTTTTGGGCACCTCTTCTGCGCTAGATTGTTTTTTAGGGCGGGCCAACATGCATTGTCGAATGCGCCCTCTATATCCAGGGAGACTAGGAGTACGATGTTTTTGCTGTTTATTCCTTTTTTAATGTGCTCTACCAGGTCATAGAGAGCGTCTTCGGTTCCTCGTTGGGGCATGAAACCGTACTGTTTCTGACTGATGGTCGGGAGGAGATGCCATTGGAGTCGGTTTACCAAAAGCTTTTCGACGTTTTTTCCAGGGACGGACAGGAGACGTATAGGACGGTATGACTTCGGATGTGTGTAATCTGTTTTACCGGGTTTGCGTAGGATAATCACGTGCGCCGCTTTCCACTGCTTGGGGAAGTACCTCAGCAACAAGCATTTGTTTGCTATCGCTAAGAAGATTTCCCGTTCGCTTCGGATGGCTGCAGCGCAGATGTCAACGGTGAGCCCGTCGGTTCCGGGGGCTTTTTTCGGGTTTGATGAAGTAATGAGTAAAATCATGAAGTAAAACGACAATAGCAAATATCAATAACACACTGGCGAAGATCTTAAATAAATTACTGCGTTGAAACCAGTGTTTATCTTGCAGAATAAAACGATAGACTCGCCATTACAAAGTAACACTAAAACCAGACATCTTTTTTGACGATTAACGCGGGAGTCACAAGCCTACCACTAACTAGATAATGATTATCAGATCTAGTTCTTTGTTCTACGGTGATAATATTAGTGTAAGAGTGTAACAAAAAAAAAATAATAAAGCGCGGGGTGATGGCAGATAACGGCGTTTTAATTAAGGAATGCTGCTTAACGTTTTTTAAGTAAAAAAAAAAAAAATAAAAAAAAAAAAAAAAAAAAAAAAAATATACATTTTAATTTTCCAATTTCTTTTGACGACTTGCAAGTGTAGTAAATTGTATAATGGAATAAGGTGAATCCTTATCTAAAAAACGGTTAAGCGACCTTAACGTCTTTTATTCGAAGGTTTTTCTTGTAACTGTGTTTTAGTTAAGGAATTTTTCAATAAATTAAAACACACACCTCAACTTAAAAGTAATTAAAGTTCTATAGCTGCGTTTTAGCATACAAAACACAATAAACGGCTTTATAGGTAAGCAATTATTTGATATTTTAATACATATTTATGTCGTTATGGGATTATAGCGGCTAGTTAGTTAGGTAATGTTATATGACGACTTTATAGACGTGTAATGTTGAAAAGAAATGTCATGTAGCGGCGTTTGTGCTATTTTTATCTTAGGACCTATGACAGATAGGAACACGTTTGTTAGACAGGTAGATAGAGAATTTTAAACTCTGTCCTATCATGTTTAAAAGTAAAAATCGACCCCCTGTGGCTTAACGGCATTATAGTTAGTGGACGGCAGAATACGTGTTTGATGATTATACTACCGCCTAGTAAACTTCAAGAGAAGGTTCCCCTGGGTTGTTCTACATTTTACAATTTTGTTTTAGACTATACCGAGACCACTAGCTAGCGGTTCGTTCAAATGGAAACCCACGAGCGGCCTCGCGGCGCCGCGTACCATCATGAGTCCGCCGAGGATGATGTCTCCGTCGACGACAGCAGCGAGCTTCACCGGCCACGTCGTCTCGTTGTCCGTCTTTTTCTTGGCGAGCAGCCGCGCCGGGCCAGCCACGCCCGTCGGCGGACCCGCGCCTCCGGCCCGGGGCTCCACTCTCGCCGGCCGGGGCAAAGCAGCCGCCGGCGCTGGCCCGGGCGCTGCGCTGGCCGCGGCCGCGACCGGCAGCGCACTGCCCTGCAGCGAGAAGGCGCTCGGCTGCAGCTCCTCGGCTTTACTTTTATATTTCTTTTTCTTTAACATTTTCGATATATCGAAGGGAGCTATCAGGGAATGAGTCTCTCTCCTGCTCCTGGGAGGTTCCATGCCGAGGAAAACGGAACACTCGTCCGGGCGGAAGGGGTCCGGGTGCGAGTCGAGCGGCGCGGAGAGGTTGCAGTGCGGCCGCGCGGCCGGGGCCGCGGACGGCCGCAGCAGCAGCGCCAGCAGCGCCAGGCCGGCGGCGGCGCGCCGCATGCTCACCCGCCGCCCGCCGCCGCGCCTCCGCGCGCGCTCAGCGCCACCATGCCGCGCTCCGCAGCGACTCCGCCACCGGTTCACTCCGGGCCCGCTGGCCGCCGACCGTTCCCTACCACCGTGCCCCCGCGGGACATCGTTTCGGGTCTGAAAATTATGGTCGTCTTTTGGTTCCTACACGTCCATATCAAAAAAACTTCGGCTTAAGAAATAATGTATCGTAGTATTATTCGATCGATATTGTGTTTATGTTTTTTCCCTTTCAGAGTATCACTGAGCACGACACTAAATGTAATATTGTGTTCCGGCGGAGCGGTAAAGTTTGTTCGTATCGTGTTGTAGTCGCGCGAGTGAACGGCGCGGTGTCGGAGCGTGCGAGCGAGGCGCAGGCCGGCCGCCGAATGCCGCCGCGCGCCGCGCCCGCCGCCGCCGCGCCGCTGCTGCCGGCTCGGAGATTCTTTGCAATCTTTCATAAAACTATTGTGTTCTCACATGTTACAATTTTCATGGCAGTTGATGTAGGTAAAGAATATGTTAAATGGTACTTTAATACCTTTGAGAATTATATTATCGCGCATGAAAAAATATCTAGATAAATATCTATCGACGAGTCATGGTGTTGGCATCGCTGTGGTAATCGTAGATGCATATTCCAAGACTAGAAATAAAAACGACGAAAAAGACTAAAAATTAAGAACAAGAAAACAAGCGAGAGTAGATGCTACGAACGCCGCCTGTGCTACAAGCTACACCAGCAACCACCTTGATTTAGCGATGCAATGGTTTGCGGGCTGTAAGTAACCGTAAAGGGACAAGCACCGGGACTGCATGTCCTGGTACAATAGAGTGATCTGTGAACTACCCTCGTGCCGCTGTGAAAGAAACATGGGATTGAATAGAGTGTCGAGCGACGTGCAACGTGTCCGAATGTTTATCCGCAGCATCTGCATCACATCGAAACGTCTCTAATGCTCGCTATCTCTGCATCGCAATAACCTGAATAAATTATTCGCGTTACTTATTATGACTGGAATCCTCGACGAGCGTTTTCACACGGGTTAAATATTTTTTTTATTTTATCGTTGTTGTTGATCCAAAATCTCTTCGATATGGGATGTTAAAAATTCTGCAACGGTAAAATGAAAAAAAAAACTGTATCTTACTGTTATTTTAACAGTTCGTTATTTTATTAGACACCAACTTTAGTTGATTCGAGTTCGGAAAGAAACCCATATTAAGTTTAGTAGCTAAATAATAAAAATATTTTTACAAAAAAAAAAAACAAAAACCGACTTCAAGACTAACAAACTTAAACTAAAAAAAAGAAAATAAAATTTTAATTAGTTTAAATCAAAGAGCATTAAAATGCAACTAAAGATATAATAGAATCAGTTATAGTTTTGGAGTCGGTGCCAGTCAAAGTAAAATCAGCAAAACTGTCCCTGGCCTGGCTGTGTCGTTTTGCTACACCAGTGTGACTACGAGTAATTTATATTCCTCGTGGTTACACTACTTGGCTTTCTAGCACTTCGCCGGCCGCTGCCGCGGCACGCTCGCTACGCTCGCTCGGCTCGTGCGTTGTTTTTCATGTTCTAACATAACCTAACCTATTAATTTATTCGTCCAGTATCTTGCAATCTCGATCCTTTTCAGAGTAGTGTAACCACGAGGAATATAAATTACTCGTAGTCACACTGGTGTAGCAAAACGGTGTGACCACGAGTCCGTCGCTTTCTATTTTATCTTTAGTTGCCTTTTAATGCTCTTTGATTTAAACTAATTAAAATTTTATTTTCTACTTTTTAGTTTAAGTTTGTTAGTCTTGAAGTCGGTTTTTGTTTTTTTTTGTAAAAATAATTTTATTTTTGAATTTTGAGTGGGAAGTAAGCAGTGGCAGATCCACGATTTTGGCGTGACGAGCAAAAGCAAAAAGCTATCCAACAATTTTAGTATCTAAGCAACTAACGCATTACGTAATTCATATTGGTATACACATTTACACAGGTTGTAACGTTACACCCCTTTACTTATTACGGCAAAAGGGTGTAATGCACAAGTTATTAAAGGCTACCTCCCTATCCCTACGAGAAGACTCAAAAGGAAAGATAGGAGACAGCTTAAAAGTACATATATTAGTTTAAAGTCTCTAGGTTATAAAAAATGTTGAAGGTGTCGCACTCGGGGATGCACTGATCAAGGAAAGTTATACGGTAGAGAAGGAGGTCTGGAGAAAGGCTTAAGATACAGCCCGCAGGATGAAGGTCCGCCAAGCCCACGTGTAGCGCTAGGCCTGCTACAGAGGCCTGGAGACAGTCGTGAAGCTCGCCGAGGATCACGAGCTCATCAATTTGGGTAAAAGGGGACTCTGGTTATTGCACTGCAAACCTGTTCACCACTGTAACTTAAGTAGAAAAGATTTAAGGCTTGAGGACTTTTTCTTGTTTCAGATTTCAAGGTTCAAGCGTGTTCAGACTATGGCCCTCCAAGCCAATTCACGTCCTCCTCCATCCAAAACCAAATCCCAAACTCCACGCTGTCAGAGCGGTTCTCAGGCATCCCTTCCAAATTGATCTAAAGAATTCTGAAATTTAAATTTGAATATTATGAAAGATAGGCAGCCAGATACAAATCATAAAATTGAAAATAGGTTCTATACAAAGAAAATAGGAACTGTATGAGAATACATTGACAGATTTAGAATTTAAAAAGTTACATGACATTAAAAACATCTAGACAGCTTTCAGATCAATGTTTACAAACAAATCATAAAAAAGATACAGAAATATGAATAATTTAGAAAGGATATGACGGCGCTTGGACTTAGTTCGATAATGTTACTGTCAAAATTAGAGAGTTGGCTGTCTCTGGCCACTCTAGCGAAGCGCCGTTGGCTATGGAAGCGGGGCGGCCTTATGGTAACAAGGATGGTTACAAAATGGACGTCAGCGCAGCGTACAATAGCGGCGAATCGCTTACTTATTTGTTTTTAATAAAAGTTGATCTCAGTTACATTAATTACTCATGTCTTTTGATGAAGGGCCTCCTGTGTCGACATCAGAAGTGGGATGAGCCCGTTGCGCCGCAATAAAACATCCAGAATTCATTGAACGATTTGTGCCGAATTGTTTTGCATAGTGTGAAAGCATTTGCATCGTGTGCATCGAGATTTTGCCTCAAAACTGCAAATACCGCAATACGACCGATCGGATTTGGTCATGTGGATGCCGGATCTGACAAATGTCTACGAGACGACGACGAGAAAATAATATTGCCACAGAGAAGACATCGAAATAAATGTCGGAATATAGCAATGATTTGCATGTGGAAAGTCATGACAACTTCCAACAGCCGTGTCTAGGTGGACATGAAGGAGCAGTGCAGCGGCTATTGCATAGAGTAGTACTGGGCTATTGAAAGGTTCACGTTGTGGACTTAGACTAACCCAGTGTTCACATTCACAACCTGAAGCCAGGCAGCTATCGTACCAGGGCCGTAAAATTATCGTTTATGGAATAATATGGATTAAAATCATCGTATCCATCAGGAAAATAGCTAATTACATTAAAAATCATATGAAACGTGACAATAGTTGCAAATGCTTTATAAATCGATATCGATATCGATCGCTGATTGGAAGACAGTGGCAACCAATGAAAGGATTGCACCATGAAGCAGCAGCATGTGTTCCTAAGAAAGAAATGAGCCAATAGATGGTGCTGACAGTAAAAAAAAAAAAACAACTATAATTGTTATTGGGCTATCGACTATCGGTGTAATTATCAAATTTTACATCATAATGAAAATTATCGTATAATCTGCGTACGATAGTCGTGTACCATCGTACATAGTACATAGTTATGAAATGATCGTACATGTACAATAATTATCCTCCTCCTGGACCCTTGTGTAACTTGACCACATTATCTGGTGAGCTCGTTTCTTTACTTTTTAATAAATTGTTAAATTGATGGGATATTCTTACTATGGGATTAAAAATTATTCTTATAAACTTGAAGCTCAAAGAGTGGTAACTTTGGCTCTACGATGACTGAATTTAATATTGAAAGAAATATGCTACAATAGGTCAGGGGAATCTATTAAAGAAATAACAATTTTGTACAAGTATACCAGGTCCAGATATTGTCTGTGCACTTGATAATGTGGAGACCAAATCACACTGCCATATTCCTAAACACTTCTCATAAGCAAGTAGTATAGGTATAAGAGACTGTTAGGCTTTTTGAAACCTTTTGTGGGTCTTAATACAAAACCAAGAAGCTTTGATAGTGATATGAACATTGTGTGGCCTGAAAGTTAACTTATCATTGAAAAGAATGCCAAGATCTTTAGCAATGTAGGAGCGTGTCAAGATGTGTCTGTTAATCACACAATCATTGATTTATTTAATTTCGCTCATTAGTGAATGATAAAAGGAAACATTTACTAATGTTTAGATGCATGTAATTACCCGCACACCACTCTGAGACTACATCTAGGTCTTTTTGTAATTTTTGGCAGTCATTAAGATAAATTCTCATATTACCTAAGGAATCCGGGAGTGGTTGTCTGCTCTTAGCTAATGTGTGACCTGATTTATTATTTTAATTTATTTTGAGATATGATTTTGACTGATTTGACTTGCAAGACTATATTGGATGTATCCTGAGATTTTATTTTGCAGTTATCAGACTCAAAGTATGTGTCAGTGAGAAACAAGTATCTGTAGAAAAGTCTACCAGGTGTATTTTGTTTTTGCAGTTTGAATGGAAGATGAACACTGAAGAAATGTTAATGCAAGGAATACAAAAGGATCAGAATGATGAATGATGTTTGAAGAAGTTACATGCTGACGCAGATATTCACTGTCAGGAAGAACTATAGTAAATCTGAGGTCAAGCAACTGCACAATGTTGGGACCGCCCTTCCAGGGGTACTCTAAGGACATTGTCCGGCGAACCAGTATCCTTTTATTTTAATTTCATTGTGAATTGCCGGTCCTTATTTAAAAGAAAAGTTATGTGTTACATTCAGGGTTGGGCAGTATTTCAATTACTTCATTAAAATGTAATTTGTAATTTCAAATACCTGACGCTGAGGTATTTTGTAATTAGTATTTCAAATACTTGAAACTTCAAAATACATTTAACGTTTTTTGAGAACAGAGACAGTAATCAATCACAGACATCTAAAATGGAGTTAGAGTTGGTCAGCTTCCTAAATGATAAAAGCAAAGAGCTTTCAATTCAATTCTATTCAAATATAAAAAATGTGTTCATACAATTTAACACAAGTTTATGCTTGTCAGGACCTGTAGAAAGATTGTTTTCTTTAGCAGGTTTTATTCACTCTCTAACAAGAGGCTGTTTATCTGGCAGTACATATAAAAATCTAGTGTTCATGAAAGGATAAAAATCTATAATAGTATTCTACTTTTCAGGCTGGTCTAGATTACTTATTTTGTCATTTGTATTTCAATTAAAGCAAAGCATGTATTTTGCCCAGCCCTTGTTACATTTGAGGGTGCTGTGTGTGAGAGTCTTGTTTAGTGGATTAAGTGGCTTACTTGTAATGACGGCTAACTACTTCAGCTATCAGGAGGCTGTGACGGCACTAAAACATGATGATTCTAGGACTATTAGTACTGACCGTTATCCTGAGACACATTACAAACAAAAGAACAAAAAAAAAAAAAAAACAATCAACTATCAGGGTTTAAGGGTTTGCATTATCTGTTCAAATTTATTATTCGGATAACCGGATTTCGAATTGCAAGCCCTAGCTATCATACAAATGTCATGGTTTTGTGTTACATGTTTCTATGGTTTTAGGTTTACAATGTGCTGGGAGAAGGAAGAAGTCATAATTGGGAAATATCCCAGAATGAAGAAGCATACCAAGCGTGGTATGGCTTTTCCGCTTGGCTCAGAATAAAGAGAAGTTTGCTAAGCTGACTGAAGTGGAGTAGCATGTGATGATGATGGTCATGGTTTGATGTCTTTTTATATTTGTCCCGTAATGTGTTTCTTGGGTTGTCGATCCTGGTCAAGGGGTGACATCCGGGCCATACCCATGTGTGGTGGGTTGGTTGAAAGGGCGCACTCGCTTGGTCCAGATGAATGTCGAGCCTGGTCAAGGGGTGACATCCGGGCCATACCCATGTGTGGTGGGTTGGTCGAAAGGGCGCACTCGCTTGGTCCAGATGAAGGTCGAGCCTGGTCAAGGGGTGACATCCGGGCCATACCCATGTGTGGTGGGTTGGTTGAAAGGGCGCACTCGCTTGGTCCAGATGAATGTCGAGCCTGGTCAAGGGGTGACATCCGGGCCATACCCATGTGTGGTGGGTTGGTTGAAAGGGCGCACTCGCTTGGTCCAGATGATTTCTGTGTTGACTGGTTGAGGGGACTGGGGTCTTAATTCAAATATTGTGTTGGAGTTGATAACCATAATCCACTCAGTGTTCAAGTTCTAGTCCGTGTTATTAGCAGGATGGACGAGCGGATATCCGACTGATTGAAAAATTGTTTGTTCCAGATTAACCTCAGATATCCATTAACCTCCGCGATGTAGAAAGCAAGGGGAAACTACTACATTATCAATCCCATGAGAGTTGTAATGATGAAGGCACAAATAGGCAGAACAAGTTTGCCTGGCAACCCGCGTAGCGACCGGCGCTCCGAGCTTTCCGGGGCTGGGAGTGGAAAATGGACTACTGGCCATGGAGATGCGGGCAACCAGGCATCCCATGGAAAATATGCTACTGGAAAAAGCTTCAATTTACGAAAATACTATCGTTTCGGTACTTGGAACGTCAGAGGTCTTCTAGACGACAGGAAGCTTCCTATTTTGGAACGAGAACTTGAGCGATGCCAATTAACTAAATGGAGAAGCATTGCGAAACGTGCAGCAGCAATGGAATGGGGCGTCGACGACGGCGAAGAGCCTCCGTGTAACATTGCAACCACAACCACTCTGCCAAGAGTGAACGACTAAGAAGAAGAAGATCCATTAACCTCAGCAAATAACAATTAACGCCCGAGGACGGGCGTATGTCAGTCCGGCCGTGACGGCGCTTGGACTTAGTTCGATAATGTTACTGTCAAAATTAGAGAGTTGGCTGTCTCTGGCCACTCTAGCGAAGCGCCGTTGGCTATGGAAGCGGGGCGGCCTTATGGTAACAAGGATGGTTACAAGATGGACGTCAGCGCAGCGTACAATAGCGGCGAATCGCTTACTTATTTGTTTTTAATAAAAGTTGATCTCAGTTACATTAATTACTCATGTCTTTTGATGAAGGGCCTCCTGTGTCGACAGATATTATAAAAGAACACGAAATAAATAGTGGCACGCAAGGACAGGAATAAAACTGATTAAGGAAAGTAATAAAAGGTACAAGGATATGAAAAGAAAAGAGTGAAAGTGTTAAGAAATAGAAAACCCTACAAGGTATATGTCGCCGAAATCCCAGATGTTTGCGATATAGATAACTTTACAAGATTAGTGTCTAAAAGTTGCGTAGCGAAATGTACCAAGAGCCTAAGTCTATCAAAATTGAAGAAACGAGTACTACCTATGCGCTACAACTAGCTTCTAGTCGCGAAAAATTATGTAACTACTACTTACTAACTTTGATAGGAAATGTGGTACCCTGATATACTGAAACATTTTGCGTAACTCTTTCAAGTGTACAGACGTGATGTTATTATGTGTGATTGCTTAAACAATGCATATTTATGCGAAAGCAGCGATTGCGTTTGATTTGCTGTCATTTTTTGAAGAGTTCCGTTGTCTGTCTCCGAAACCCATCATCAGATCTATATGAAATTTAAATGGGACCATTTCGGAATAAACCCCTTTCGAATAAAAAAATAATTTTGCAAAACCGTCTATATTTGACGGAGTTATGCTCGAAAATACATAAAAAAAAAATACTAACATCCGAATTGAGAACCTCCTCCTTTTTGGAAGTCGGTTAAAAAGGTTTTAAGAGCTTTTCTAAGTAAGTAAGTATCGGCGAGCACGCGCTCGGCGGACGTGAGCCATCGATATAAAGATGTAAGATTTAAACCTACGTTTTTTTCCATGTCGATGTGTCGAGTCCCCTCCGTTGGCGGCCCTCGCTCACACTCGCTGGTTAGGAATGGAATAAAATAGCATATTTGTTATCGGAAAAGGCCCACTCTCACATTTATGTTAATTTATCACATACAAGTAATTGCGGCTGCTCCATTTGGACTTGTCAGACACCAACATACAGTGACTATTGGTTTCACAATATTTTAGAAATGTTATAACTCAATATAACAACTGTTTGCAGGACACTTTGCGTCTAGTCATAATACTCGCATATTCGTCGTTAGGTAGAGCAAAACACGAGGTAAAAACTTAAAATGGTGTGTAGCGCAGCGTTTCGTAGATCCGTATACGCTCAGGTCGGCGTAGTGGATTCCGCCGGTCGCCGAGAATGATGCATTAATGCAATGAGTCGTCCTACCTGGTGTAGTCCTCATGGGGTCGTGGCGTCACGCGCCGCCGCGCGCACAATATTCATTCAGATGGAAAAATTGTTTACGTGTTCCGAGTATGCGATGAGAGCGGCCTCGTGTGGAGATACGATAATGAAACCGTAGCAGATGACGGAGAGTGGGACACGAACCCCTTCATTAGCCGGCGGCGGCGCTCGACGAACATGACAAATGTCCGCCGCGTGTGTAACGAAGCGTGAGCGTCGCCGCCGCCGGCGGCGACGAGTCTCATGTAATTAATCCCGCCCGTAGGTGACGACTGGCTGAGGCTGTTCGAATGTACATACAAGCAGATGCAATCATTCTGAACTGCTAGAAGCGCTTCCGCCGGCTGCGACTCTCCAATCCATATGCATTGAACTCGACTAACATCTTATCTATTTTCATATTTACTAAGTTTCCACAACAAACTCGCAATTTTGTGAAACATTAAATATTTTGTTTTGACCAACTTCTTCTACGCAGGGTTGGCGCGTAGTATTGCTTGGAATACTTATATTATTAGATGACCCTGTTCTGGTCGCTCACGGAAATGTTATGATTACCGCAGAGTATAAAATCATCGGTAGGTAGGTATATAACCGATACAATTTAGTGAGGTCCAGTCGGTGGTTTATGCAAGGAGTCGACACGGGACCCGGCTTTAGTTGATATATTGGTGGGTAAGCCATGCTGCGTTCGTAGATACTAAAACAGGAATGAAATCAAAAATCATAATTAGTAATTGACTTTAAATAAAACATTGAATCTCACAGGACACTTTTACAAAGATATTTTTGAAATAGAATTAAAAATTCATAAAAATAACAATTATTTTTTTTATTGTGTTTTGAATGGCTTATTTATTAGTCTCATTCAAATCTCCAGAAGATATTCCAGCCCAGTCCCAGCACCAGAATGTTAGTAGATTTTTAATGACCACTCAGGGATAGATGCGAATATTTACGCGAACATCGTATAGGGCACAACAACATCGATAATGCAATACAATGCTCCAGTGCCCCGTGGCCCGCGGCGGGCGGGTGTGCGCTGCCGGCGGCGGCGGCTCGCGTGTGGCCCGGGTCGGGGCTCGCGGCTCGGCTCGCGGCTCGTCTCGCGCGCGGCCCGGGTCAGGGCTCGCGGCTCGGCTCACGGCCCGGCTCGCTGACTGATGAGCGCGCTCTATAATAGGCTACTACACACAGTGCCGGCGGGTATTCGAGCCGCCGGGCTTGCTGCACACACGACCCGCCGGCATGGCTGCCGGGGTGTAATGGTGCTATACGGCATGTGCCGGCGGCTTGCATATGCCGGCGGCATGGCCGCTCGGCAAAAACCTGGCGGCACTGCCGCCGGCACTGTGTGCCTTATCGGGCACTTGCCGGAGGGTGCAGCACTCGTTACCTACCTACCTCTCTAGTCAATTGGACGTTTTGAGCCGGAACTGATTGTTGAAAGGAGGATTATCTCATTATTCTCACTATAAAAGTTGAAAGTTTGTAAGTATTGTAGTTACCAATAAACGCTAAAACGGCTCAACGGATTTACATGAAATTTGGAATGAAGGTCTTTCATGGTCTGGATTAACACATAGGGTACCTTTCCCGGAACACACAATACATGTTAACGTTTTGACCGCGGGTGAAACGGCGGAGCGCAGCCAGTAAAAAGATATATCACATAGCATTTAGACAATGGCAGGGAATCACCGGCTGCCAGCAGTTACTATTACAGTACAGAGGCAATCACAAATTAATTGTACAACTTTGTATTATTCAAGGAAGTTTTTGATAGGAAACATTGTTTTGAAAAGCACATTATCCAAGCGGAAAACCTTTTCACGGAAAATTGCGTGTAACAAACCGCTGAAAGAAACACAAATCCGGGGAATATTTACTTTTGCGTTTGTTGTAAATTGGCGGCGTTACATTGTGAGGTGGAGGAAGCCACTTTGTGCCCGATATTGTTGGAAGCCGCGCGGCGCGGCGGCGGCGTCGTGGTGCGGCCTCGCGAGCGACACAGACACACTGACAAAAATGTCCATCCAAATTTCGCTAAAAGAATGACGAATTCACTTAAAGTACTAGTTTTTAAGGTGACAACCATATATCATGATTGTTGACAACGTAAAAACTGGTGCTAATCATCGTACCTTTTGGTGATATCAGTATGCTCCGTACTTTAGGTGAATTCATCGGAATTTTGATGGCCATTTTTCTCAGTGCAGGGAAGCAGACCGTTACTACTTCCTACTTATATTATAAATGCGAAAGTTTGTGTGTGCAAATGTTTGTTACCACGTGTCGTATCTCCGTAACCGACTAAACTGATTTTGACAGAATTTGGAAAAGAGATAGCTAATGACTTGGACAAACAGTTGATCAACGCACGGGTGTAACGGCGGGTCACAGCTAGTATTTATTTTAATAATATAAAAATGGAGGTCACTATACTGATAGTACTCTATTGATTGTAAGTTTGTATTTAGCGGACCCCTAGTTCAGGGCACCACGCCGCGGCCGCGCCTTCAGCCCCGTAGTAACACGCGCCGCTCCGGCGGATATTGCGCATTCTGCTCCGCGCCAGGATTCCAGCGACTACTGATAGCGCAGGAGCTCTCCCGTAGATCCTTATTGCAAATTGTTTGGCTAAGGCTTACGCGTTCATAGTACCTTATTAAAGGCATCATTTCATAGCGATTGCTTTAGAAATACATAGCTGTTTGGGTAGTAAGTTGTGAGGAAAAGACGGGAAAGTGGGCAAGGAGCTTGTGGCTGCATTATTTATAATTGTATTTGAGTAGTACTCCGGATTGTATTTGAGTTGGACACCTGAGCTCATTAGCGCTCCGCCCGCGCCGGCCTCCTCACCCGCCGCGCCGCCGCCGCCGCCGCCGCCGGCTCCTCTCTAACCGACGACGAGGGACAAAACCACTCTTCCGCTACCAAACTAATTACTCAACACAAGTAAAGGCATTTGTTTATTCAGAGCTGGAGAGCGCCATCCCACAATTTCGAGGGACCGATTAGGGATCTTTTGACTGACCGTTAGCTAAATTAAAGTTAATGAACATTTTCATTTTGATAAAGAGACAGATCACATACATAAATTATAAATGTGGTCTCGGTTTTTATTTGTCATATTTTAATTTTCTTTACGTTGCTTAGGTATTTACGGTTGGATAATTAAAATAAAACAAATTCCAAATTGAGGATTAAACCAAAAATCCGTTTTAAACCAAAAATGTTTACAAACTTTAGTGAAATAATTAAGCAATAAATTCAGCCAGTTCCAGTTAAACATAATCGTGCTATAATATTTCAAGTTAAACAACAAATTATGTCATATATTTGTATTTTAAAATTTTTGGACCATTTTGATTATTATTATTAAAGCAAGTTGCACAAAGTTGGTAAATGAACCACTTTTTGTTCGATCATTTGAAAGGAATGCATTTGAGTGTAGGAGCGCGGGCCGCCGCCGCGGGGCTCCGACACACTCCGCCGATGTGACGATGTAATTGCTTCTCTCGGCGGCGCGCGGCGGTCGCGGGGATCGCCGAAATAACAATTCAATTTGACCCACTGTCACAGTGCCTTTAGGATTTAACCCTTTCTTCCTGGTATCGTATATACGTAGTGTAGTAGCTATACACTTTTTTTAATAAGACGGACTTCATGAAAAAATACTTACGTATATTCGTAAATGCTCGAATGAAGAAAGGATTTGGATTCGGTTTTTTTTAAGGATTTGGATCAGGAGGTTTTAGGATTGTCAAATTGTTTTTTTAAATGTTTGAAGAATGCCATTAATATGTTATGCCAGTGAGTGTGAGTGAGTGTATTGTACCAGTGTGCTGTACCTTCTCGTTAAAATGTCAAATACAAAAAGAGAACATAACGTCCTTATTACTTGTATTTATGAAAGTCTACCATTAATTTGAGCGTATTAGAGCTATTTATTAACCGACTTCAAAAAAGAAGGAGGTTATCAATTCGACTGTATGTTTTTTTTTAAATTTTTTTTTATGTTACTCGTAGTTACCTCATAACTTTTGACTGGGTGAATCGATTTTGATGATTCTTTTTTTATTAGAAAGCTGACGCTTCCCATTTAGTCCCATTTCAATTTAGTCCATTTCTGATAATGGTATCCATGAGAAAACTATATAAGTCTTAAAGCATTAAGTACGTGCGCGACAAATAGATGAATAACTCAATAGTCGGTCTTTTGAAGTCGGTTTTTGTTTTTTGTTTTGTAAAAATAATGTTCTTGTGTTATTTTTATCTACGCGATACTCAGCCCGCCCCGCGGCGCGGGCTGGGTGTGCCGGCTGCCGGCGCGAGTGAGGCTGCACGCGCGGAAAATCAGAACCTTCCGCGAAGGCGCCCCTCATCCCCTGCACAACGATTTTTACTGGGAAAACCCTTTGACAACTCACGAGAGACTTGTGAATAATTTCGTCCCTGTTTTCCGAGATGAATGATTCCCGAATAAATCGAGCTTCAGACTACTTCAGAAATGATTAAATATAATTATCACTGCACAGAATTGTTCGTACGTTTAGTTACCGATCCTGAGATGTCCGTTCGTAAGTAATGATAATGCCTTGTAAATATATTATTATCTAACAGTTTCACAAAATATACTGATACAATAGTATGTTTACGGTTATAACTAATGTTCAATTTCAAGCGCTGTCATCTATTTAATCAAAGTCTTGAGTTTAATGAAGTTATTAAACGTCCCCCGGCCGCTATTTACGGTCTCGAATTAACGTATGGTAGTTGGTAAACTATTCCCTTGGCCCGCGGTGGGCGGCCCGCGCCCGCCCTATGACGTATTCATGTGTATATTGTAGGTAGTGGCCGCGTCCGGAATTTTCTTTTAATTACTTCGCAAAGTATTTTGACTCCAGTTGGAGTATCTAAGGACATAAGCATACCATCGCCTACCAAAATAAATAGATGAATTTTATTAATGATGCCTCACATGCCACTTACTGATAGAAGATAAATAATAATAATTACTAAAACTAGAATACTTAACCATAACTGTCATTAAAAAAAGGTTTTTTTTTCTTAGACACGTCATTGATAAAATGTATGAATGAGGAGCAGATTCCTGGGACTGCGTGCCCGGCGCGGCTCGGCCGGCGCGCGGCGCGGCGGCTCGCGGCCGTGGGGCTGTGAGATGTAGTCACATCATGGCACTCAGACAAATGTACTTCTTTATTGGCCAAGCAAGCGAAGCGTCTCTGCAACGACTGGGCAAATTTGCTTTCATCAGTCCGCATGATTGTTTGTTTGTTGGTACTTGCGTAGAGGTAGCCTGTATACCGGGTTTCGTCGAGATTTGTTGAGAAGTGTGACCTGTTCGCGAATACTAACATACAAACATCCGGACTCTCGCGAGGTCTACTGTTCGCAGAACTACTAGTAATATTAGTATAGATTAGGGTTTGTAGACCGACAAATCAGATTTCATTATCTGATAGTGAGTACCACTAACAAACTATTATAAATCATGACTTGGTGGAGAGTTTAATTGTCATACAAACATTTACAAAGTGGTGCCAATAACGTATACTCGTAATACAATAGCTGTGTCGACCAAACCGTTTCCAGAAACGCATGCAAAAAGTGAATAGGCGTGACGAAAGATTTTAAAATCCTCTTCCATAATGTGAGTACACATTTACTATTTACAAAAAAGCCTTTATTTCGGTAATAAACTTAAGTTTAACGAAGTTTGAAGCCATTTTTCACATATTTTTTCAACAGTGCCTGAAAACAGCTTGCTTGTGTCATGGCATCGATTTTACGTCACGGCTAGTAAACATGTCATTGTGTCTATGCGTGATGAGCGGCGGATGACCTGAGTTCACTGAAGCGTGACGTCATACGCTGTGATTGTTGTTTCTGACAAGATGGCCGATTGCTGTATTTTAATGTTTTAATTTATTGAAAATCTTAATAATCTGTTTTTTAAAAATAAAACTAAACATGTGTTTTAAATTTTTTTAATCTGGCTAGTCCCCTGAAAGCATTGAATCGGCGATTTTTTGATACTGTCGTCATGCCTAGATGTCTATCTGTTTTTCAGTCTGTTTGAATGGCACGGAATTTGTATTCAGTTGCTATAAAGGCTATGGTGCTGAAATTAAGTACACGTAAGTATAAATAATTAACCTCCGCACGGTCCCGAGCGGCGAGGGAATCATCGAGTCTTATTACACAGCGCTAGATTGCAGCTCGTAATTACAATACACGGAGCGTCGCCTGCATCCGCGTATTCTGTAATAACGCACCGAACCAATTTGGCAGCACTCGAGTGATTTGATCAATTATTTCGATAACATGGGTCGTGTTGCTCACACGAGGTTGTGGAGCTAGCGAAACATATGTTCACATGTTACTAAAACGTTGTATCGCGTTGATGCCGCCTGCCGGCGCTAGTTGCGCTGTTGTTTTGGATACACGTTACGGTGACATAAGTAGGCAGGCTGTAGGAGGCTACGAGGCATCCTCCGCGCTGATATGAGCGACTCTATTTCCGCGGCGCTTGTTATCGTAACGAGATCGGGCGCTGAACCGCGCGACTCGCGGCCTGCCGCTGCCGTGCTACTCGTACTCGTATGAGCGAACTGAACTCTGACCATTACTCTTCGACTACACACTAGCCTATGACCTACGTCTGTCCGAGGATGATATAATACAATCATCTTTAGGTTCCATTAAGGTTCTTGTTAGAAATGCACTAAAAGCTTCTGAGAAGCTTATTTAATTTTGAGCTCTGATTTAACACTAAATTAATCACTGAATAATCTAATATTATGTACTTTAGATACTTACTGCCCTTTTGACATACAGTCCAAGAGAGCAAAAGAGCTTTTAGAGTATTGTAACATTAATTTGTGATTCGTGTGTAGGTAATCCTTGTGAGAACTTTATCTCAAAACAAGTAACAAGTTGACCTAACTGCGAAGTCCATCCAATAGCACGCGTGTCATTCAGGACACGCGATAAATATATTATTTTGGGCTTTCTACGGCCCAATTATCACTAAGCAAAATCATGCAACGGCTCGTTTATGGAGTCATTAAACATTTCTTTTAAAAAACTGATACTTTGATCCATAAAGGTTCGCCACCTCTGAGGCGGGACAGTGCGTGGGTCGGCGTGCCCACCGCCGCCGCCGCACCGCCGCGCCGGCCCGCTCCCGCCTCTCTCGGTGGCGGCGCCGGTGTCGCCGGACGAGGGTGGCTCGCGGCCGCACAACATGTCACCACCATAAATTGCTTTTCACGCCAGTCGTCAGCTCGTTTCAGTTTTGCGGAGACACGCCTAACAGTGCCAACTATACGTACTAAATATGGTACCACTCATGGCTTCCTTGATGGCTGGACACACTCATGGCTGGATTAGATAAAAGTAATTTCAGATACTTATTTGCATTTGTTGCCGTTAAGCTCCGCGGTTGAACGATAAACGAGGAAACAGTAGTAGCTTACTTTTCAATTCTACCAGCGCGACTTTTTATCACAGAAAAAATAATTACGCTAGGTGTAACCAGTAAGTAGATAAAATTACTGAGTTAATAATTACGTCGTAGTGTAAGCAAAAGAAGTCGCGGAGCCAACCCACGTAATGATATAAAGACGGCGCGCGGCGGTAGCGCGTCCCAATTACCGTTACGGGCCTTTTATGTTTAAAAATATTATATTAAAAATAACGTTTTTCCAGGAGGGCTTGCTCGGAGGGAGCTCAAAGGGCCGGATCTCGCATTCAGAGGATGAAAGTAGTCGCACGCGACGTGAGTCAAGTATAGCATACAGGATCCACAAACTGACCAGTTAAAAATAGCTTCGCTTATCTTATCTTATAAACTTTTATACCTACATCTATATACCGACATATTTGATATATTTTTCAATATTATCTATAGGTACATTTTAAACGTACGGTAGGCACTACTATACGGATGTTCTTCAGGTAGCTACGCATCGAAGTTTGACTCGTATCATCTTGTCAAACTACAGTTTCAATCAGCAGCTCATCAAATAGTGCGTCGCCGAACTTTGTAACTAAGTTTGTCCCTCCGGCTCCGGTTCACAGGATCGAAGCCCCGGCGGCTCGCGGCGGCTCGTCGGGGCGAGCATCCGCCGGCGACCGCGACACGGCTACATCGACATGACACGACGAGGTGGTGCGTATTGTCTTCAATGTCAAGTAACAATACACAACACCGTAATACTCCGAGACAACTGCCGTAGGATTGATGTGTGACTTCATGCTTCCGGCCGTCCGGCGGTTGATGTAAACCTAAGAAACATGACATTTATTGACCGAGCGAGCGAAGTGTTTCTGCAAAGACTGGTCAAATTTGCTTTCATCTGTCCGGATGTTTGCTTGTTTGTTTTTATGTTGGTACTCGCGTACAAGTCGCATTTCTTAACAAATCTCGACGAAACTTGGTATACAGGTTCAACGATTTAATAGATATTATTTGTCGTCGGGATTTTTTGATTAGGGGGGTATTTCCCTCAAAAAGGGGGGAAATTTGCTGCACCGCCTTTTATCGACCGAATTTGATAAAATTTGGTAGAAGTACATGGTACCTAATTCTAAACAGGAATTTCGAATATGAGTAAAATCGGTCAAGAGACACACAGATTGTTGTGAATCATAGTGTTTTATCTCAACAGCCGGGCAGCCTCTTGACTGATTTTACTAGTATTTGAAATTCTTGTTTAAAATGGGGTACCATATACTTCAGCCAAATTTAGTCAAAATCGATCGGTAAATGGCGTTGCAGCGGGTTTCTCCCTTTTTGAGGGTAATGCCCCCCCCCCCCCCCCCAATCAAAAGGTCCCGACGACGAACAAAATTTATTAAATCGTTGATCCTGTATAACGGGCTTCGTCGAGATTTGTTGAGAAGTGCGACCTGTACGCGAGTTCCAACATACAAGCATCCGGAGTCTCGCGAGGTCTACTAGTAATATTGTGATCATAACTTGCTAGCACTTGGATACTTAAAGCAGCAAATAATGCAGTATCTTGTAATTTAGATCGACACTGGACTTTACAAATGGTTTTATAGCACAGAACAATGAAATCGAAACTGAATAAGAATTTCCAGTCGTACAGCTGCAAAGCAGGCTATGTTTCTTAGTACTAGGAATACAAATAAATCTAGTAAATTATGGTAATCATTTGAAAATTGAATCAGTTAAGTCGATAAAAGAAATGCTCGGTGCCCGCGAGCAAATTCAATAGAGCGAGAGACTCCTGCCGGTCCGGGGCTCGGCCGGCGGCGGCGGCGGCGGCGGCGGCGGCGGCGGGAACACACTCTGACGATACATTATACAGCGAGGCGAGGGCTTTACATCAAATGTAGGCCATTGTTCGCTGTAAGTTCATTTAACGCTTCGGCTCATTATAATTACGAGTATGTGCTGCAAAATTCACGGAAAATAATTGAGAGGTAGCTCAATGATGGCATTGTTCGAGAAAAGAACTTGTTGTGCTTTTTACCAAAAAGGAGAGTATCATGAATAGAATAGAATAAAATAGAATATCTTTCATTATTCAAAAAGTCACAGTTTAACACGATCCCATAATGTTTGTCTGACTACCTAAATGGTTCGACTAATTTTGAATATGAGGTGTCGTTGAGTTTGTCTTTATTTCCGAAGTGTCTTAAACTATATTTAATGGTAATAATAAAATAAATACGTCGCAAGTCGCAAATAAAAAATACAAAAACTTTCCTTATTTACCAGGCTTAACTTGAATTTTAGGAAGTACGTGTGTCAATAAAATTCGAAGCTCTTCTTTGATTGGTTATTCACTTTTCATATCAGATTTTTGGATGCAATTTAATTAATTTTACTTTACTTGTCGTCACATCACATGCAGGTAAAACTTTTGCTCATTTTCTTTTCATGTCAGCCCGTTTTGTTTGAAATATGAAAGATCGATAAGAAGAAAAGGAAGATGAAAGATCGTTTTTTTTTGTTTGTTACTAAGTAGTAAATTATTTTGAGAGAGCTTTTTGATTTGAAGATCGTCTCGTCTTTGAAGCACTCGTACTCATTATTAGTGAGTTTACGCAGAAGGAGGACCGCATCGACACCGACACTACCTATACCTACATACAGCTCGACGGTCGCCCTGAAAAGTTAATTACGTACTAAACTGGACGAGTGTGTATTTATTTTACACCTGTCGTAAGCTTGTAATAATAAAAATAGAAAAGTAATTCCAATGTCAGTGATGAAGTTCAAAATAATTTTAACTAGTAGGTGCAAAATCATCCGTTTTGCTTTAAAATCTGAATGCATATCGCGACTGAATTTGACGTTGAAAATCGGTTGATTTAACTGAAAGTCTAAGTATCTCTGTGTTGTAGTAACTCTGAGTATCTCGGTGGGGCCCGGCGCGGCACGGTGCGGCACGGTGCGGCCCGGCGCGGCACGGTGCGACGCCGGAGTACCGCCCGGCCGATACGCGCGATCGCGCCGAAGTATGGTAATGAGGCAGCAGCGGGAATCTGAACATTTACATAAATAACTCAATTCTGTCTGCGCACTCTAGCCGCCAGAGCTACCACTCGTAAAATGTAAAGGTACGATTCCACCAAAATAGTGTTTAGCACATTAGTTTACAAACATTTTGTGCATAACTCCAGCATTGCACGTACTAAGCTTGTATCGAGTTTAGCTTCTGGCTCCACCGGCAAGACTGTGCGTAACTTTTGTAAACGCACAGTGTGGCACACTTGTGCAAGAACATGTTCACTGAGAAGACTTCTGTCTTCAGTTGTTAATTTGGACGGGCGAGGAAACGTAGTGATTTGTGCTGCAGCTTGTGTTTTATTATGTAGCCAAAATAATTTTCCATTTTCTCATTACCTCAGTCGAGTCACAATTGAAACATTGAGCTAACTCTTGAGTGGCGTCGTGTTTTTAAACGGTTTTATATTTAGCTCACCCCGTTTGTTTTATTTATTCTTGGGTCAAATTTAGTAATTCAAATTTCACCCTCTTCCTGTCAACCGATTAATCTGAAATTTTGTATACACTTTGGATTTTGGTGACAATACAATTATGTTTATTCATTATCATTATAAATTCAAGATGGCCGCCGCTACAAAATGACGGATAACGTAGGTTTTATCAATCCCATCAATATGGGTATCAAATGAAAGGGCTCAACAAGCAGAATACAATATACTATAAAAAATTGAAATACAAGATGGCGGCCGCTACAAAATGGCGGATAACGTAGGTTTTATCGATCCCATCAATATGGGTATCAAATGAAAGTGCTCAACCAGTATAATACAATGTACTATATAAAATTAAAATCCAAGATGGCGGCCTCTACAAAATGGCGGATAACTTAGGTTTTATCAATATGAATTAAACAGAATGCGAAATAAAAACTAAAAACTAGAAAATAAAAATAGTTAAAAAAACTTTTTAAGTTAAACGGTTTTATGTTAAAAAACCGTTTAAAAACATACATTGCAAAATAAAACCGTGGGGAGAGTTAAGTTAGTTAAGTTAGAGACGTTGTGACGTGCCCCACGGTTTTATTTTAGTCTAGTCTATGCATATGTTTATAATTCCCACGACTGTATCTATTTTATTATTTTTTGGTTTTTAGTACATTTATCTTAAACATTGCAATGTATGTTTTTAAACGTTTTTTTAACATAAAACCGTTTAACTTAAAAAGTTTTTTTACCTATTTTTATTTGTTTCTATTTTTATAATCATTGTGACTGGAATCCCATAATAGAGGATAAGTTTCAATCGCTTGAATAAATTTAATAATTTTATCATTCGTCCAATCCATATTTAACTCTGTTAAAACATGTGCGCGCACAAATAAATGTTTTCGCTTTGGTAGCGGAAGCTAGACTGAGTTTGCGAACAACGAGTGCGTACGCGTCGACACGAGTCCACTACTTGTACTGTGTACGCGCACACGAGTGCACAGCTGTGCGCAAACATGGCTAAAATGTTCGCGCACAATTTGTTCTTGTTCGCTTGAGTGAGTCGACCAAAGCAAACATTTGTGCCGTACGCTGTGCAGCACTGTGCTGCACAGTTCCGCACACTGGTGGAATCGTACCTTAAGGTTTCAAATAAATGCAGAAAATCTGTGAGTGGACTTATTGAGACGTGAGGTTATAGTCTTTTTCAAGAGGAATTCTTCGCAGACGGAGCATGGCCGCCGGCCGGGGAGCGCCGTGATGCTACGTCGTCGGCTGGTTTGCCTCGTTTTGTTTTCGTTAAATAAAAATGGAGTGGAATCTTGCTCACAGGTATAACATAAGAACAATAATAGCGTAGCATTAAGAAATTAAAGATGTAGATGCTTTGTACATAGACATGTACGGTAGCGGTATCCATTAGTAGACTTGTAGAGGTACCTCTTTAACTTCATTTTAAAAATCGTGGCTTAAAAATTTGGTGGTACACCAGAATTAATAGAATTTATTTTATTAATTCTATTATATTACACATTTTTTTTAAGTTCTACTATACTCGTACTACGGTTTATTTATCATTATGAAATTACAAATGAATATTACAATATAAAAATAATTTTTACAAAAAAAAACAAAAACCGACTTCAAGACTAACAAACTTAAACTAAAAAGTAGAAAATAAAATTTTAATTAGTTTAAATCAAAGAGCATTAGAGTTTTGGAGTCGGTGCCAGTCAAAGTAAAATCAGCAAAACTGTCCCTGGCTGGCACCGACTCCAAAACTAACTGATTCTATTTTATCTTTAGTTGCCTTTTAATGCTCTTTGATTTAAACTAATTAAAATTTTATTTTCTACTTTTTAGTTTAAGTTTGTTAGTCTTGAAGTCGGCTTTTGTTTTTTTTTGTAAAAATAATTTTATTTTTGAATTTTGAGTGGGAAGTAAGCAGTGGCAGATCCACGATTTTGGCGTGACGAGCATAAGCAAAAAGCTGTCCAACAATTTTAGTATCTAAGCAACTAACGCATTACGTAATTCATATTGGTATACACATTTACACAGGTATATGTCGCCGAAATCCCAGATGTTTGCGATATAGATAACTTTACAAGATTAGTGTCTAAAAGTTGCGTAGCGAAATGTACCAAGAGCCTAAGTCTATCAAAATTGAAGAAACGAGTACTACCTATGCGCTACAACTAGCTTCTAGTCGCGAAAAATTATGTAACTACTACTTACTAACTTTGATAGGAAATGTGGTACACTGATATACTGAAACATTTTGCGTAACTCTTTCAAGTGTACAGACGTGATGTTATTATGTGTGATTGCTTAAACAATGCATATTTTATGCGAAAGCAGCGATTGCGTTTGGTTTGCTGTCATTTTTTGAAGAGTTCCGTTGTCTGTCTCCGAAACCCATCATCAGATCTATATGAAATTTAATTGGGACCATTTCGGAATAAACCCCTTTCGAATAAAAAAATAATTTTGCACAATCGTCTATATTTGACGGAGTTATGCCCGAACATACATAAAAAAAATAAATATACAAACATCCGAATTGAGAACCTCCTCCTTTTTGGAAGTCGGTTAATTAAATTAAACAACTAAACCAATAAAACTAAAGGAAACTTATCTAAAAGGCCGCTGCCTGCGGGAATTGTTCACATTTTATAAGATCATTTATTCAAAAAAGAATAATCAATAAGCCTTATTTACACGCTAGGTGTGTATCTATATAAACTAACAGGTTTATTATTAGGTCTCTCGCAGAAGATTGCGAGTGGGCGTGATGTTTGCCGTGTCTAAGTTATCATAACTATTATAATATTATAATAATATTGAACGTGTCGTAATTTGGTATTTCAGGCGGCGGTTACTGCGGGGAGATGAATTATTTATAATAAATAAACTTCACAGAAGAATAAGCAAGGCGTTACACGTAATGAGACGTTTCCTTGCTGCCTAAACATCGGGAACACAAGCTCGTGAGTTATTTGATCTCAACGCCACGCCGCTGCCACGTCATCGTCACGCCGCCGCCACGCCGCCGCGAAGCCGACGCCACGCCGCCTCGCCACCCCGCCGCCGCCGCCGCGCCGGGTGATGCGCGACTCGACGCACCCGATACCCGCCCGACATAATCTGCTTGGAAAATCGCAATATCCGACGCAAACCGGCGGAATTAAAGCCTTCCTGTTCACATTATACACGGCACCATATTTTAGAAAATTTATTCAAAAAGTCTACCTAAACTCAAAAAATAAGATGTCAAAACAGTGTCGAGAGACTCTTATTGATGACAGAGCTCCGTAGAGATGTTCCTTAAATACTTAAACATAAACATATCTCATTAGACAATTTTGGAGGTATGTTTAACACTAATATCTTTACATTTTGATGGTGTAATAATATATTTAATTATATAAAAAAATATAAAAAATGTACCTACATGGTAATGTAGGGAAATAATGTAGAGTAATAGAGGTATGAAAGGGGATGTGGCTGTTGGCTTTTCTCCCCAACTCATCTTATACGAAAATGTTACGAAATCTTAAAATTATCTCAAAAATTAAGATAATAATATACACAAATCGTACTACCTATGTCTGCTATATTATGTCATAAAACCAAACTGGTAAGTACTTTTATTCGGTTTTGGCGATAGATACTCCGCTCTCTACTGGAGGCGCCAAACGAGCAGCATGTTTGCAACAAATAACGGCGGCACACACAACACTGGCGAAAAGAGTTTATGTTGTTTACATGGACAAATAAAAGAGTGTCATTAACGCAGTAAACAACGCGCAAACAAGCGCGCACTCGCGCCCGGCCTCCTCCGGCCGCGCGCTGAGGCCCTTTGAACTTTGAATTATACAAATGTTTTAAGAACGACAAGACGAGATAATTACTAAATTACCTGTCTAGGTGGCTTTTACGAATTAATGAAAGTATCCAGTGTTTTCGTAACGAAAGGGTGCTCTGTACAAACTTCGCCAAATAATAATTATTATCAATTCCGTAGCTGTAAGAGCGATCGTGTAAATATTGTGGAGCACGCCACGTGTGAGTCGCGGGGCGGCTCGCTGGGTCGCATCCTGCTCCTTATCGGCCGGAGTTGGAGATGTTTAATGAATATATTGCCATTAGTGCGTCGCTAATGTGCGCTAACTTAGTAGAGTGTTCCTCCCCCCGCGCCCCCGCGAGCCTCCGTCCCCTCCTTTCCCGCGAGGGGCACGCCGGCGGCCCCCGACCCATCGGGAAATGTTTTAAAGAAAGGAAAGCCACTTAGAAGATTTCGTCTTTTCCTTATTTCGCTTACAAATTAGAAATAACAATAGAATTGGAAGTGACATCTTTGTTTCAGATTAGGTGCGGCTTAACAAACAATTTTGCGAATAAATACAATAAAAACGTTTGTATAATTATAACGGAAGTGAAAGTTTTGTTTGCACATACGGCGCGGCGCGCGGCGGGTTGTTGCCGATATAGCAGAGGTGGATTCGGATGTTTACTAATGTTGAGCGGAGACGAGCGCGAGTCCCGAGCTCCATACTCTATTTACTTTTAGTAGAAAACTTTCTAAAGTGTAAAGAGTAAATTGAATAAAATTACAAGTTTTGGGTTTTTACTAGATAAAGTAACGGGTAAATTCAATAAACTCGTTCGAGAAATTCTCAAAAATCTTGGATTAAGAAATGTAAAACATTTCTATTGCGCCCTTGAAGGAGTAGCGGACGTGACTCGTCGTAAACTGATGATTAGACGTAAACTCGTCGTAAAGTGATGGTTGGTGAATACCCAAATTTCTAGTGCGTAAATAATATAGAAAAAATAATATAATTATTCAGCATAAATGCTTTGCAAAAAATATTTCTGTGGTTAGGTAAATGAGGAGACAGTCCGCTTTTACAGCGTCAATAATTAATTTGACTGGCATTTTGCGAGAAAATTACAGCCAAGACCCTGAACAAGATATTATGCTACAGGTATCTGAATTACTTCTCAGTCGGGTCATGCTTATCTTTACTATTATTTTCTTATTGTGAATGATTTCGGCAAAACGGTAGGAACTTGATTGAGCAGCGCACGCAGCGGAAGCTGTTCCGTGCACTGATAACACCCCGTCCAGCGACAAACAAACGAATAAAATCAAAGTGCCCGCGATATCACGCGATGGACGATGGAGACAAATTACGAGCTGATTTTAACTTTCAAGATATATCAGTATATTAATTGTTCAAATCAGAAACTAAACACTAAAATCAAAAAGAAAATTACGCTTGAAAACTAGTGCATCAAATGACGGCGGTATCGCTAAAATTAGGAATAATGTACATTAACATTTTACATAATTAACTCGACTCGAGTCAAATCGTAACATTTTTATTTTATTTGCGAAAATTCTGCATGTAAGCCACTAGAAAAATGGATAGTTTCTACAGGATAGTGAGTAAAACCAGTGGATATGACTAGTGCAGATACAACAACCGTCGGGCGGCAGCCCCCGCGTCGCCGCGCCGTCCCAGCGTCAATACGACTACACAACTTCTCGCGCAGTATCGAAGGTCGAGCCATTCACTCAGAAGATACGAGTGCTCAACCGCTTTCATTTAACTTGTTTAATTAGAAACAAAGAAAAGTCTACAAAGAGTTAAGCGAACCAATAGATAGAAATAAGTAGAAAAACTCTTTATTGTTCACACCAAGAATTACAATCAAACGAAGAGATTCTTATCGGAGCGCGAGGAAAGAAAAACAGTTGAAAAAACCATTCGAGCATTAGAAAAAAAAACATTCAAAATATTTGATTAAGCAATAATGCTCGCCTTCTAAAGCAATTATTTCTTGTATTGTATGTATTACATACTCGTAATGCACGAAGCTCGGTCGCTATCGGAGCGCGGTGTCGTCGGGCCACGTCGGGGGAACGATAGTTTGTGTGATGATGCTATAAATAAGCGGCGAGTATTGTTTCTACTCTGCTTGTTGCGGCCACGAGGAAGAGAACCGAGGAGTATGAGAACAAGTATCTAGTACTAAGAAGGGTGGCGGCGGCGGGTCATTTCAATTAGATTTCCATTGCGATTCGTCGTTTTATCCGTGATTTTCCAGTTTTCCCGTATTTTGATTGGAGTTTAGATGCTAAAGCCATTACCATCAGTCTATGTAAATATAAATTTATTTCACTGCCCTTCAAAGGTCCTATCAGAGTTTGATCCAAACATTAAATTGTGAAATGGTGACAATTTTTTCCATAAATACTCGTAGAAAAAATAATCAGACATATCCCTTTATATTTTTAGTATTTTTGTATTATCTTGACTCTTTTTTAGAATTCGTTGGGAAACTATAATATAACAGTAGTGTGTACAGAACTGAAAGCTAACTTTTCCAGAGATTTACATTTGGTAAGTTACAAACAAATTAAATAGTCTTTAGATAACGACAAGCGCGGTAAGTATTAATAACTTCTGAGTGTCGTCGCATTTCTTATGAGCGAGCAGGATCTGCCTCTACTCAAGACAATTATTTATCTATTATAACACGTTGTGCCTGATACCTAGGATCTGTTGAACCTAATTTGTATTGTGATAATTATATTTAGCACTACGAGTAACTTGTTATGTACGGGTTGTTAAATACGAATCTGAGTTCATGCCCGCCTCAGCTCGTCTCATTATTTACTTGTATGACAAAACTGTATGCTACTTACACGTAATAATATAATCATGTATGGACTATTGGATGCCGATACGTGCACATCTAACGCAGCAGGGTTATATGAAGAAGATACACGATCAGATGAACTGCAATATCAGGAAATGAGGGAGCTGTCTGCACGGGGAGATTTAAGTGCGATAGTGGCCCTAGTTCGCGTTACAATCAGTGATCAAACAAAGCTCACCGCGCCGACTCGAAATACTTTCCGCAACAACAACCGTTCAACTAACATGCTTACGCAAGTTGTTACGCGTTGTATACTGCCGATTCCGACATAGATTCGCAGAAACGTGTTTATATTTTGTTTCTTGATTGTACGACGACTCAACTTGCGAACGATTGAATAGCTGAAAGCAACAGTGCTGTTTATTGTTTAAATTAACTGTCAAGTTCCGGTATTGACACGGTGATGGTAGGATACTTGTAGCTATGTTTTATATAAATAACTGATGCTGAGATCCCGGCGGGCATTATTATTTTCGCTGATATTTCGGAGTATAATAATATTTATTTCCTTTATACTCGTATACCCAAACATCAATTTTCTGTTAACAATTAGATTGCAATAGGTCGAGTAAATAAAATGTTGAATGATACGCAAATGTAATAGACAAATAACATTGCTTCTTTCCTCCATACAAGTGTATTAATAATATTTTGGTATGAAATATTTGTAGAACAGGAACCTTAATGTAATGTGTCAATGAACACTATTTCAATGAATAACAATACCAATTTACATAGAGTACGCGTACTTATGCTAAATATCGGCCATAGCTATTCCTGACTGTAAGACGATGGTATCAGTGCCCATTATCAGTAGTGCAAACAGCTATTACACCCTCCGATATAGTCGCGCATCAGTAGAGGACGGTCGCCCGGTCTCCCCCACCGTCCCCGCAGTGACAGGAGAGCTCCCTCGCGGAGGAGGAGCTGAGCTATTAGTGATGTGTTATCTGGAGCCGCTCGCTGTTTCAGTGTCGTGTCGAGGCAGAGTGGAGGTGGTCGCGCCGCGTCTCGTCACTTGTACCTAACATACAAGGCGTTACTAAGAGGTATCATAACATACACCTTTCAAAGCGTATGTTTAGCATATTTCGAATCATATTCCGAAAACAAATAAAATTAAAACTTTATTTTACAACACAAAATTTGAAAATCGATTTTTCGTAATATTTTCGACAACCGCAAAGATCGCTCACTGGCACCTTTATCAAGGTCGTACGCCTGCTGATAAATCCTTTCAGGGTTGCACTAAGTGTATGTAAACTAGGGATAAAGCTGACTAGGGAGACCTGGCGGGGTATATTCTAAGTTAGTATCGGCATGGGCTGTTTAAGTCTAATCACACCTTTCTGTTACACCTTGTACTTGTATAAGGTGACTGCAGCATGCGCTCCTTATTAGCACACAGACTCTCCTCGACACAAATTGTCCCGGAACTTGGAACAGTGGAGCGCTGTCGGAGAATATTACTAAGAAAAAACGTGGGTACTAAAGTCACTTTCAGTGAGATTTATCACAAAATCAATGAGTTGGAACTGAGTTTCTCGCCTTCACGTTTTGGTTGCTCGCACGGCTCTACAAGCACTTTTCCTTTCAAGCAAAATAAATAATGAAATTTAACTATATTATTATTAGATTATTATTAGTAATAGCATATTATTATTTTTAGTATCCGTATAGTAGATTATTATTAGTATCCGTATCACAGGTTATCAATAGTGGGAGTCATTTTATGAATTTCTCAATAATTACTAATTTTTTTTACCCCTTTTAATAATACGCAATAATTAGTTATTTAATTTGAATCATAAAAACATAATTAATAAATCCAACTACCTGTTTAGATTCTTTTTAACAAAATAAGAACCATGTCACTTTAGTCATAAATATTGCTTTCTTTTTTATCTTTGTGCATTATTTCGTTACAGCGGTTAAACCTATACCTATTATTTTCGTCTTGAGATTTTCACGATTAGAGAATATATAGCGAGTAAAATCATATTAAACAAAATGTTCTGCATTTAATTACCCAGCGAAAGCACCGAGCCCGCGCCTCTCCGAGGCTCGCGGAACACATTCGATATCCATTAGCGGCGCGATCGCCCGGGCCCGGCGCCAGGTGTGCGAGTACACCGGCGCGGCGCGGCGGCTGGCGACACTCACCCTTCCTTCATACACGCACCTTTGGCCACAACTTATGAAGACTTGGATTAACCGGAATATTCTTCATAGTTGTTTCGAAAGGTACTGTTGTACTGTACATTATGAGAGCTATGAACAAGTTTTGACGACATATTCATTGATCGTTATGAACCCGCAAACGTCTCCGCACTATCGTTAATACTTTTATTATCTAAAATATAATATTCGAACTAACATGAACTGGAAATGGATATTCAGTTCCCATTAGGCATCACAACTAGTAAGACCTACCATTATTGAGACCCGCCCAGCTGTAGCCTCGTGCACATGTAGTCTGATTTACAATCGCGAACAAATCCAGATTGATGGTGATGACCTCACATCACGTCACGTATTGAACTGTTCGCAAACTGTAAGCCGAGACGTGGATAAGTCCGTCTAACACTTTAACACCAATGTTTTCGGAGGAAGTTCGATTAGCACACGGCTCTACCTTCCGTTTCAGAGATAATATAACCAATAGATCGCACCAACAGAAATAAAGTCTTTAACATACCGCTACGACACGAAGTAACCAAATTACCATTGGGCTGCTCAAAATAAATAAATGAGTTCCGTGTCAATCATCGACGATCTAATTAGCATGTTTAATTGTTTATTTTGTTGACGTGACAACGTCTTATAATTCGATAGAGCCGGCTGCACGCACGAAAAAACATGACGCATGAGCCGCGTTACCTCGATGAGGCGTTACCTCGCTCTGAGTGAAATTGTGATGCGGCGGCGGCGGCGGTAACCCTCCGGCTTTACAGCTATAATATGTCGTGGAGTTAGCTTTCTTTAAACTTCTTTCTTTTTCTTGTACAAAGATAAATGTTTACTGATACTACTGACACATACCCATATCAGCTACCATTGCCAGGCTGCAAGCAACGGTGCACCGCGGGCGGGTGCGCCACCATATCCCTAATGCGATTTTTTTTTATGAATAATCAACATACAATATTAAGTATTGGTCCATGAAACGCACATTTATCAATAAAAACGAGTAAGCACATAAGTTCGCACAATATAACAATAGTAGTCCATGGCTGTACTGTAGACACAGCTGAGTCGGCGGCGGCGGCGCGGGCGGCGCAAGGGCTGCGGATTATTGCCGATACACGACTCTAATGGGAAAACTTTTCCACTGGAGACTTCCTATTATGTACACACATTCTGATAGATTTACTTAGGTTATCGTGGGTACTCTCTTGCCTTTCACTTACGATAGGCCGCTAGTAATTAATTTTCAATCTTTGAATACACAGTCCCCTCCAAACAGTATTTGTGGATTTGTTTATACTCGTATCTTTGCTTGCAGACATTGATTGACCTACTTATTCGCAAGTCGTGATCCAAACAAATCAATTAAAACTTTATAATTAATTAGGCTGCATGGGTGGCAAAATTAGAATAGTATTTAATTTAGGAACTAGCTCCCCATAGCCAAGTTGCAACTTTGCGGTGGTTTTTTACACGAGAAAAATTCCAAAATTAATATTTTTGCAGTTAGAAAATAGCAAATTTAATCTACAAAAATCAATAAAAAGTAACGTCAGCGGCATCAGTCATCCAATACTTGCGTTGTTGTTATTGTTTTCTCAAGAAACGGGCCGTGCCTCACGAAGTAAATAATAACGAATGAGTTCGGAGCCGGTGCGGTGCGGTGGTGTCGCGCCGCGGCCCGCGGGCCGCGCGCCGCGGGCCGCCAGTACATTACGAGATATTTATAAGGCGGTGGCTGTTTGTGGCTCTGTTCTCGCCATAACTTGCGGTTATTTCCGCGGCGCCCGATTCCACGGTTTAGCTCGTATGTTTCATGCATCCAATGTTTCGGGTACCTTAGGGTACGATCGAACTTGCGATGCAGCATAACTTCCAAAGGCAAATATGAGTTTTTTTAGATACAACAAGTATTATTTAGATCCGGAATCTTTATAATAAATTGTTAGCACGCCTTTGATTTCGATTAAATCCCTAAAACGGTTCGATTGTGAAATAACTTTGAACAATTTCGCTGATTGCCGATGAATTTAAATATCCGCGATATCCAGCACTCTGTGGATCGTGATTATTCAGAACGCTCGCATTTTATTCCCGTAAATAATAAAAAAATCATCTTGAATAGAATCCGAAATGAGCTCTAATCGTAATCAGCGGCTTTCACAACCGCTCCAATGTATTTAAATAGCAGCTCTCGGCTCTCGGCTCTCGGCCGCTACAACTTCGCGGTGAATGGAATTTTATCTGTGAAAAATGCCTTAAACTGGTATTAAACGATGATTTTAATTTTTAGGAAATTCTATGATAATAATGGAAGACTGTAAAGAGAGAGTCTTTGTAGACGTCTATACAACAAAATCATCGTTACTTTGCGTGAGTTTTGTACAAGTTAAATAACATTCCGGGTGAACATTCAACATTGGGTGCTAGATTTAATTAGTTTTCGGATAGAATTTACTATTCCGTAAATGTGGGACAAACGTGCTCTCTTTAAAGTTTGGTAGCTAACTACAATTTCGCCAAGTGTGTCCGTCAGTCTGTCGGTCTGTCCGTCTGTATGTCTTCATCGTGTTGTTCTATTAAAGCTGAAGGCAGTTTTGTTTTGAGAAAGCTGTCGAAGTTTACGCAAACTTCTCAGAAATGCAAAGTGTTTTTGTATCGGTATACGCAAGTTTTACTTTCTCTTTTTTTTCATATCCCTACTATTATATTAATATTATAAATGTGAATGTAAGTATGTTTGTTACGCTTTCACGCGAAGACTACTCACCCGATCATCATGAAACTTTGTACACATATTCTTGGAGGTATTAGAAGTAACATAGGATACTTATTAACTTATTAAAAAAATTACCGCGGGTGAAACCGCGGGGTACAGTTAGTGTAAAACATATTTACTTATGTAATCACCATTTTACTGTTATGATCAGAGTTTACACGAGACTAGAAATGAAGTTACAAAATTATAAATATGAATAATTAACTTCATGCGTGTTAGTTTATAATATTATCTTCTGAACGCGCGGTTTGCTCGAGTAAATTGAGTTCACTTATTAAATCACCATAAAGTTAATATTTTTTAAAGTTTGCATATAGATTGCGCTCGACTATAGCGATGGTATTATATATATTATATGTTATTCTTAGTGTGTGTGTGTGTGTGTAGATACACATAGTTAACTATATATAGGCACACTATTTCCGCGCGCTTTGTTTCCGTCTCTTTGTGCTTGGTTTTAATTAACAAATACAGTGAGCAGGTGCCACCGACATCCGACTTACTGCCTACCAATCTACAATTAAATACGTTAAACTAATATCATAATCCTACTTTGGATTAATTGAACAGAATTATTTGAAAGTAATATTTGTATCAATGACTCATTTTGTTCTGATAAAATCTGGCATTTTACTTGGTTGCTACAAGCTATGGTTTTATTTTGGGTGATGTTCGAAAAACTGTAAATCAACCTTTTTATGATTCTGTTTCAATCCACAGGATTTCAACTAATCTTTAAAAGTATAGGCATCCGTATAGGTATAGGTATCCGTCTTATAATAGGTTGTAAATATAATCGTCTGAAAAAGTAAGAACTGAAAGGCATTAGCTCATCTAGTTTGATAAAGAGAACCATTCGTCGGCACATGAATGACGAATGTGGGAGGAAGGCTGCACGTGAGGGGACTGCGAACGGCGCGGCGCGGCGCGGTGTGCGAGGGCTCGCTTGGACCGTCGGTCGTCGCCTGGCCTGGCCTCGTCTCTGAGCAGCCTACCACATGTTTTCACAGCTCACATATGATGCGAGATCGGTAAATTATTCAAATTTAGTTTCTTTGGGTACCGAAATGGACGTGTCATTTAAACGAAGTTCGAAAGCCGTCAAAATTTCTAAATAATATAGAATGAGCCCCGCGGTCTAACCTGCAATCCTAAAGGGTCGTTTAATTTTTCCGGGCGGGCGTTGTTAAATTAAAATAATAACTTTCTCCTTTATGTAATCGTTTTAGAGTGTGAAGTAGTAACAAACATACACATTCAATTATTATTATAAAAATAACAAATGAAGAAGAGATTGCCTATAAAATGGCATGATAGGGATAGGGACGTTAGAATTGAAAGCCTTTTGCTTTACTGAAGTCGGTTGAACACTCCGCGGCACGCTTGTCAAGTTTCGGCAGACAAGAAATGTATTCCTCTTATGTAAATGTATCTGGTAATGTCAGTGACATCAACCGTTTTCCTATATGGCGCCATTTTTTATTTTATTTTATGTGATATTGTTATCCTCGGGGGACGATTCCCGGCAATAAAACGGAACTGCTTACAATACGGTCTCAAATAAAAGTGCGCATGAAATAGATTTAGTGAGGAGTCAAACAAGTGACGCCTTTTTGTGGTATTTATGATTTAGACAAAATAGATTTACGTTTGATTAAAAATAAAGTAGTTTTTGGAAAGAAATATCGGCACAAAGATATCTAACTTTACAATGATAGGTATATTGTAGGTACATTTGAATGGAAACAAATGATTTTTATTTTTTGTTGGTTTCAGTAATTATAAAAATGTTTAAGTAAAACACGCTTTTGCTAAAGTTATCAAGTTCCAGAAGCGACTGTGTGCTGGTTTTACTCATACTGTATAAAATAATGTGGTGTAACGAGCGGAGTGCGGCGGCGAGTGCGGCCGCGGACATCGGACCAGCGGGACCCACCGTGCGGGCGACGAGCCACTGACTTCGTGATTGGATGAGACACCAGTGAGGATTTCACTGACTCTTTTGCTCTAAAAATACTAAGATCCCGATAGCGTTGCTATTTTATAAAGGCATCCGCCACTATAGAGTCGAGCATTCCCGAGTGGTGGTCTTCGTCATTAGTAAATTACGTATCTGTTATGCTTCAGGAGTTATATAGGTGATTCATGTTGTTTACCAAACGTAAAGCGGTCCGTTCGTTCGTTTGTCACCTCTGGCGTAAATACGATTTCGAGCTTTCAACAGTCAACTCTAAACTAAGAAGTATGTGACACTGAAAAACAGAATTGATAGAGATATTTTCGGCTCGAATATAAAACTTAATTTTTTTGGCTCATAAATGCAAATGTGTTTGATGTCAGCAATTTATCTAACAAACTATGGTTATAAATTTGTTATAACGATCTATCTAATAGTGGTTTTGCGCGGCGTACGTACGCTGCATAGTTGATGCGGGCGGCGCGACGCGACACGACGCGGCACGACGCGGCACGACGCGGCGCGTACCGGGCA
The DNA here is from genome assembly GCA_949125135.1 of Alcis repandata. Taxonomy (NCBI): domain Eukaryota; kingdom Metazoa; phylum Arthropoda; class Insecta; order Lepidoptera; family Geometridae; genus Alcis; species Alcis repandata. Next base: position 12,598,684 of record OX421239.1, on the reverse strand, counting down.
CACAACGTGTGGATCTAGAACCGCAGAACTGCCGGAAATAATACAATATGCATTCAAACGACACGCTCACGCTTCCATGCAAATACACTACTGAATCAGTAAGCAACATTTTGCGGGAATATGCAAGTAACTGCCACTACTCGAGGCTGCAAGGCCCACCAGGAGCCTGACGAGGAGGACGATTTATATACAGGCACTACGTCCCGCAGTGCTACTCCCACACACACGCATATCAAGCGTGGGCGTCGTACGACATATTGTCATAGCCCTTTGTACTAATCCGAGATATTATAATCTATCGCACATCAAATTTGATCCCAGCCTGTTCGACGGTTACGAAGTTAAATGGAACAAACACACACAAATCACTCCCTCACACTCAGACCAGTTTGAACATTCATAATATTAGTAAGGTATTTTCGGTTTTCGGTAGGTTGTTTTCATTTATTTTAGCAAGTGCTAAAATGTGACGTGCTCTTTCATTATGTGAAGTCGTACGAGTATGAACATGACAGATGTCGACAACTGCGTACTTACAGATTCAAATAGGAATCAAAAGCTACCGCCTTGTCTGCTCCATGTGTCACGTCACAAAATATAAATCTAATCTCGAGTACATTTTATTTCCTCTTGTATTTCTGACATTTTCAGAAGATACTCCTTTTAAGCACATCTTTTCAGGTGATTCAGCGATTAGTGATGATGGTAGCGCTTATGCTAAACTTACTCATGCGATCAGTTGCATCAATCCTTCAGTTTTCTACGTTTTCTATATAAAAACCTTCTTGATGAATATTTCGTTGCTGATTATTAAGATAAGTTTAGTAGCTTAGTGAATCACCCAGAAAAGTAAATTTAGATTGTGGGTCTCACAATTAAATAAAATAACAAGAGAGCTAATTTTGCAATTATAATTTTAGCAGAGAATAATATAATGTAACTAGCTGACTCGACAGACGTTGTCCTGTCTTAACGATGACTATTTAATTCGAATTGGTAAAAAAGCCATTACGTCAATTCTATGTCAAATGTCAAAAGTTACATTAAAAAAGTTTACATTGTCCAAAGCGCTAAAGTTAAATTATGGTTTAAGTATTTTTAAATTTTCTAATTTTTCATGTTTTTTTTTACTATAAATTGAGATGTGTGCTATCCTATCTCCTAAGTTAGATCGAACTGCACCCGGTGTGCAAATTTGATTGAAATCGGTTAAGTAGTTTAGGAGTCTATAGCGAACAAACAACGTGACACGTAATTTATATTATATAACTAGCTGACTCGACAGACGTTGTCCTGTCAAAAGCCATTGCGTCAATTCTATGTCAAATGTCATATTGCGTAACTATAGCAACCGTAGTATGTTGATGCTAACTTGTCAATTTATTTATCAGTATATATATTATATAATTTGCAATAAATTAAAATTGCGACTATGATTTGAGATTTAAACTATCCTATCTCTCAAGTTGGATCGAACTGCACCCGGTGTGCAAATTTTATTATAATCGGTTAAGTGGTTTAGGAGTCCATTGAGGACAAACATTGTGACACAAGATTTATATATATTAAGACTAGCTGACTCGACAGACGTTGTCCTGTCAAAAGCCATTGCGTAACTATAGCAACCGTAGTATGTTGATGCTAACTTGTCAATTTATAGTAAAAATTATCAGTATATATATAATTTGCAATAAATTAAAATTGCGACTATAATTTGAGATTTAAACTATCCTATCTCTCAAGTTGGATCGAACTGCACATGGTGTGCGAATTTTATTATAATCGGTTAAGTGGTTTAGGAGTCCATTGAGGACAAACATTGTGACACGAGATTTATATATATTAAGATTATAAGTGTTATAAACCGCGTGGCAATTGCGGTCGCTCATATCACTGAAGCCGTTCTCTGCAGCTCGATGTCTGCTTCTGTTTCCGGCGCGCTGGTCCAATGACTCGCGTTGTGTAAATTGTGCAATTATTGGTGGAGGGTGTTTGTTCGCGGAGAGTTGAATTAATTCGGTTAACGGCGCCTGATCATGACGTCACTGGCTGCTGAAGGCGCGACCCATTTTGTACAATACAAATACATACTTATGGGCCTACAGCTACGTCTAGTGGTTTTCCCGCAACTTTTCGTAGTTTTCCAAACAAAGTATCCAAAGTTTTTTCTTGTAATATATTTTTATGTGATATCAATGAGATTAGTATTGTAAGTGTACGTTTGTAATGGAACCTATTTCTTTGTAAAATTTCATCAAGCTCGATTCAGCCAGTCTAAACCACTGTTGGTTTTATTATTTGTTTGACCGCTCAAGAAATTGCCATTAAAAAGTAAATATTGGATTTATTTAGGTTTGTTAATCGAAAACCAAAAGAAAATTAACTCGCCCTTTTTTTCGCGAGCCTGAAAAAAAGAGAAAATAATTTTAGTAATATTTTAAATTTAAAGGCACTCTTAGGTTGAGGTGTTGCCAATTATCAGAAGTTAGGTATTGTCGAGCGGTTCTGTTCATAATGTGGGCATGTAGTTAGGATCTACTAGACAAACAGGCGTGGATAATCGGGCGAGAGGAATAAAACCATTACTTGCAACACACGTAGATTATAATCTTGAATGATGTCAGTACATTAATGTTACAATGATCCGTTCTACTATGATCTCCAATGGATATTCCAAGTATTCACAATACAACTCAAACAGGCACTCCGCCGAACACGTAATGCGCATAGGTACGCGATACAATAAGATTCTATGGCCACCACTGTAATTCCAGATGTAATTGCAACTATTGTAATCAGCTTTCTAAGTATCAACTTTAACTAACAACCCTTGCCCTTGTGGTTCTGCTCGAGATTCCTAAAGTATCGTTTCCCGCCTTACGGATCGTAGTCGTGCCAGAGTGGTAAACGTCAGCAGCTCAGCAGCTGTCACTGTCAGTTACGTTTCTTTACCACTCTAAATAAAGATTGGCTCAGAGCGCCGACACGGCCTCTCCTGACTATCGCACGTCCTCGTGCGCCTTCTTCTCGTGGTCTTCCAGCAATCCCTCTCCATAGCATCTCTGAACCCAGCAAGTCTTCATGCAACTGCTTCTCCATAGCATCTCTGATACTCCACCAAGCTCGTCAACACTTATCCAGTGTTAATCTTCCATTTGATCTGCAAAGACAAAACACACCTGGTAAACTATTCTATGGAAGCTCGTCCATCACTGACACATCTCTATTTGTCACCCACCGAATAGAACCTTTCCACATACAAGTTACAACCACAAACACTGGACCGGACAACTGTACTCAGGCGTCCCTTCGACCAGTCATCATTTCTCATGATGACATGGACCGGACAACCAATGAGCGTCCTTTCGACCAGTCATCATTTCTCATGATGACATGGACCGGACAACTCGACCCAGGCGTCCTTTCGACCAGTCATCATTTCTCATGATGACATGGACCGGACAACCCATAAGCGTCCCTTCGACCAGCTCTCCAAATGCCACCCCAAACCAGCCTAGTGGTCTGATCCGGAACATTGACCTGCATAAGCCAGCTCCTTAGACCTCCCACTAGCTGCACACATCAATATCGTACATGGGGACATCCGATGCTCCCCAGCCAGTATTGTCGGCCTCTACACAACACAGTCGCTATTCCCAAAAAAAGGCCAGCATGCAGTTAATATGAGAATGACCACAGACAGTACACAGGGTTTACACATAAAACAAATATTCAGTAGAACAAATTATCTAATGATTATGCTCGCATATGTGAACCAGCTCCAACAATTCTACTGATCATCATCATCATCTCTTAATATGAACAAACTAGAATGATTCTATTGATCATTACATTCACAATTTCACATATGTGACCAACAATCAAAGACAGTAAAGGAACAAGCTCACCGGATATTGTGTTCAAGCAACATGAGGATGGTCTAAGTTCACGGAGTGAACCTTTACAAGCCGCTGCTCGGTCGATCTCTCCGTGTCTATCTGGACACACTTTTGCAACATGTCATGTCTTTCTGTGCACAAGCTCAGTAATTAGTCTTGCTTTATCTAGACTCATTGACACCAACGTTTGGTTCGCTGTCTTCTATGCAGCAGTTATATATTCTCAAATCTTTATACTTCTGCTCCGGCATCTCAGGATCAAATAAGATCAGTTGCATTGCGTTCTTTGTTAATCTCGCTTTATCTAAACTTATTGACATCAACGCTTGGTTGGATGTCTTCTATTTGGCAGTAATATTTTCTCATCGCTTTATACTTCTGCTCCAGCATCTCAGGATCAAATTAGATCAGTTCTATTGCCTTCTTTGCAATTTTTTTTCTTTTGTTTTGTTGTTTGTTCTGTCTCAGGATCAGAGTGGCTACTGAGAGTGTTTCAACTGGATTTGATCTAGAAAGAGACCTAGAATCGATCTACATGTCTTAACGCCATCACGGCCTCCTGATAGTTCACTGGACGATTCACTAATAGTTCACGGGTATCACAAGTACCTACCCGTGGAAGGGTTGACACTGACAACATTGTCAAGTTCCTTGACCTCAAATTTACTATCGTTCTTCCTATCAGTTATTGATATTGAAATCTCCGTCACCATGTAAATTTTTCAAACATCGGCTTCTGTACTTTCATATTCTGCTCCTTTCATATTCTGTTGTTTGTAGTTTTGAGGTTAAGTGCTAGCCAAAAATCTCGACGACTTTACATGTAGCAAAAAGTTTAGCATGGCGATGTTTTGTAGCTGCTGGTTTTATCCTCTGATCTTTGCCCTTCGTATCCCACTTCTGATAAAGGCACTCTTAGGTTGAGGTGTTGCCAATTATCAGAAGTTAGGTATTGTCGAGCGGTTCTGTTCATAATGTGGGCATGTAGTTAGGATCTACTAGACAAACAGGCGTGGATAATCGGGCGAGAGGAATAAAACCATTACTTGCAACACACGTAGATTATAATCTTGAATGATGTCAGTACATTAATGTTACAATGATCCGTTCTACTATGATCTCCAATGGATATTCCAAGTATTCACAATACAACTCAAACAGGCACTCCGCCGAACACGTAATGCGCATAGGTACGCGATACAATAAGATTCTATGGCCACCACTGTAATTCCAGATGTAATTGCAACTATTGTAATCAGCTTTCTAAGTATCAACTTTAACTAACAACCCTTGCCCTTGTGGTTCTGCTCGAGATTCCTAAAGTATCGTTTCCCGCCTTACGGATCGTAGTCGTGCCAGAGTGGTAAACGTCAGCAGCTCAGCAGCTGTCACTGTCAGTTACGTTTCTTTACCACTCTAAATAAAGATTGGCTCAGAGCGCCGACAAATTAATTCTGGGTGTTATTTTTAAAACGAAAAGTTCCAAACACTCTCTTGAAGCGTTCGAGCGAGCCGCATTCCCGAGAGCTCAGCAATGTGGAAGCTATTTATTCTTCGCGGAGTGAGATGTTTTGCGTTGTCTAGGTAGTTTTTGAAATTGTTTTCCTCTTCGAGTATTCCAGCTGTATGATAACAAGCGTCGTCGAGCACTCTCTCAACTCGAAGACACTTCGCGAGTTGTTATTCCATTCAGATGATCCGAGCCAAATGTTCAAACAATGTTGCTACCAGACCGGCGATCAGATGATCCGAGCCAAATGTTCAAACAATGTTGCTACCAGACCGGCCAGACAAGGCCGGCCGGCCGGGTTTTGTACCCGGCGAGACGGGACCGCGAGACCGCGAGTGCGAGTAACTCACCGTATGTGATCTAAACTTGTCGTACTTTTACGTTTTGCGTATTCCCATACTAATTATAACAAAATGTGTCAAAACCACGTTCATTTCCATAGTAAAATTTACTATTCTACTTCAGGTCAAAGGTGCCTGCCTTCTTCTTTTAGCAAATAAATAATATATAGCCTTTTAATATTTAGGTAATCTGTGACGATGATGAAAATAAACGGAAAACTAAAGGTCGTGATGTCTTGTGTTCCGAGGAAAGGCGGCCAATGTTAGTGGTCTGAATGTGCACATGTCATTTATTTTTCAGTTTAAGCTCTTCTTATGACAAAGTAGAAAATATTTATGATAGATATGATATGATAGTTCTCCGTAATATCGCATTTTATTACATACTTCAATTTACAAAGGCTTTGTAAAATAAAGCCCTACTAAAGTAATAATATTTGAACAACTAATATTTTCTTTCCTAGTAAGAAAGAAAATATTATTTGTACTTCGTCTTAGTCGGTATATTTCCAGTTCCTCGGTTGTACTCGTATATGAGTTACTCTAGAGTGCCTAAAATTACATTAATGTTCTGATACTGTGTCCTCGGGGTTGGTCACTGGCTTCTTGAGAGTGTATGTAAAGTTTTAAAATACGAGTACACTCTCAAGAAGACTGCCAAGAATTATATTCCTGGTTTTTTTTATATCTGTAAATTTTTATCAGAGAATTTTTATCAGAGAAACATGATTTTTTAACATTTTCAGAACAGAAATGTAAATAAAATAGATTTTGGTACGAATTCAAAAGCACAAGTAACAAATGACAGAATCATTAAAATATCAGCAGCTACTCGCGCCGCGCGGCGCGTGGCGCACGGTGCGCTGGAGCTGCGATAGGAAGGAGCTCACTGCGGTGCAAACCTCTCATATTTTTAAACTAAAATGATTTCTCTTGCTCTTGCATTCTAGTCCTAGTGCGGAGCGCATAAGGTCTATAAATACCTCAGCTCGTGTTTGGCAACAACATGATGTTCCATTTAAGTCGGAGCTTTAGTTTAACGTTTCAAATAAGATTTTCTGTTTAGATTTAGAGAACCTTTTTAGTTTAACTCGGTAGGATAGATAAACAAGAGCCCGGTCACTAATATCAGTCGGTTGCTGAGAGAGATTTCACGTTTAAATAAAATTAATTCAGAACTTATCACCGTTTACGTCGATCATTCCAATTTTCAATTACGTTTTTGTTGATAGAGGATCGACGCTACAAATTAAAATACGAGAATCAACGAGAATCCGATTTCTGAAGCTCAGACTCGTATAACGTTTTATTCATGTCACATATTACATTTTATAGGTCTTCGATTCCGGGGCGCGGCGGCCGGCGGCCGGCGGCCGGCGGCCGGCGGCCGGCGGCGGCGCGGGCGGCGGCGCGGCCGGCGGCGGCGCGGGCGGCGCGGCGCCGGCCGAGGGAGCATTTACCTTTTATTTTACGAGTATGAATATTCACTCTGGAGAGCAATACGAGTATTGTGAAGCATCGTAACAGATTCCTTGTTATTTTGGACTACGACTAAGCGGAAGGTAGTGCGAGTGTGCCACCGCAAGTTTGAAACTTGTAATTAAGTTAATGAAACCGCAGTCAGTTAATGGTGGGCTGCAGCGACGAATAAACTCCCTGAACTCGCAACCAACGACTTGAGACTGAGACCTTTGTTGCAGGAAATTCAATTCCACTCGCTAGCGTTCCTTGTTTTGTTACTGCGCTCGATTTTCAAACAAAAGTTTCATTAATAACTAAAGAAACAAACACTTATAGTTTCCTTTGGTTCGTTACTTATTGGCTGTGTAGGTGGTCGGTGTGGGTACCAATAGTAAATATCTGCTCAGTGCTGAGTATATTATATTTACTACGTTGTTTACCTGCGCTCTGCTCCGATGCACCTCTACCGGTGAGACCTTCATAAATCTCACATTGTTTTGCTCCGATAGTTTCATTAGCTCAGATAGCAGCTCCGATAGTTTCATTACTTAAACATTATGCTTATAAAAGATTATGTAGGTCCCTACGAGCATAAAACGAAAAATGGACATCGCATTTTCCACTCTGTGATTTTAGTGTAATAGAAAAGCTTAACAAGTAGCGTTTACCTGGATGACATGAAAGGTTTAGCGTGTGTTCAATGTTGAGAGAATGATAAAGGTTGAAACTTATTACGTAGGAGTGTGCGAGGAGCTCGCGAGCCGCGTGTCAGGCGTCGGCGGAAAGTTAACAATTAACTGTAAAGTAAATTATAATTACATTCATAATGCTTCACTCATTGCTGCCAAGTTTGCTTTCTAATTTATTTACCGACGTTTCTCAAAACTAACTTTGTAACTGTATTAATAGAGGTTACCTTTATAACGCGCGATCCTACTTTCTTGTGCGTTATATGGCGATACATAGCTCACGGGAACACGCTCACGCTAAGGGATCTGTGGGTTACGAGTTTCGAGTGAGTGGGTCGTGTAATCGATCGTGTGGCGTCGGATCGTTAGAATGCGGATCTGTGGTTGTCGGTGTATTGGTGTATCAGTAAGTAAGAAGATCAGCGGTGTCGGGTCGTGGAATGTGGACCGAGCTCTGGTGATGTCTCCACAAATTGCTTTCTTGTTATGCTTATTAATTTCCGAAAAGTAAAAAGTGTTCTCCAAATTAGTTTGGGCCAAAATTTATTAGGGTGCGAGCATCGGGCCCAGTTTACGAAGAGTTTGTTGTCGGCTCGTTTTATTAATTACTTGTTTTATATTTTACGGAAGGACGCAATTAATGCTAATACAGAACGTGGCCCAAATTTGAACGTAAAAATGAACCGAAATTTATTGGCGAGAATTTTCTCGCAAACCCGAATAACGCTGAGATAAGGTAAACCGGCTTTTTATCAGAGCTTTATCCGAAAATAAAGGTTATTTTCAGCGCGGCCAGAGCTTCGGCAAGCTCATAACATTTAATAGAAACGCATATCGGCCTATTTGTGGACTTCGGAGCCGTTTCACTTGACCGACGAAAACAGGTATGAAGTGCGAGATCATTGCTCAATGATTCGTAGCACCTCCTTCACAGCTGAACCAGTATGTGTATTTGATTATATCCCAGTCTGCTCGACCTTCGAATGTGTCTAGAGGAAGAATCACTTGACTCTAGAAGAGCGAGCTCGTACAGACGTGAGAGATAATAGTATAATCTTTATGCTAACGAGTGACTGACAGACGACGCACGACCTAGCTCGGGGTTTGAGAAGCACTGCGACATTTGCGTAAGGGTTTTTTTTCTAATAACATTAGTGTAGATGTAGCAAAAGAGTTTTTGAAATTCATCCCCTGAGGGGGTTAAATATTATATCAGAGGGAGATGATGAGTCCGGATAGCACCGCGCGATTTTACGGGCATCAACTAGTTACTTACAAAAATTTGCATCTTTGCTCTTGCCGGTGGAGTAATTTTATAAAAAATATTGTGGTATCAAACCTTATTATTCATGAAGGCTGTTTGGAGGACGTTTATTCATTTTATTTAGGATACAATATAACACATTATTTTACAACTTAAATAAACATGATAGAGTAGTTTACTAACCTTTACGTTGTACCGATACTTATTTGACGTCCGAGTTTCCTTCCATTAAGGGAAGCTACGAGTATGTTCAAAAGAAAATTGCTAAGCCTAAGCCTAAGCTTAGCAATTTTTCTGTTTGATGACCTTTTGTTACGCAGTTCAGGCCAAAATGTCCAACAAACGAAATGATTAATACCATTAATATTTAAGGGCGGCTCTCGTCTCGCCATATTTCTGGCTCAAGCACGACGTTACTCTTGTTAAGGTGAGCCATTAAACTGAACTACGTTCTGTGCAATTAATAATTCGTGCGCGCGGCGGACGGCGGCCGGCGTGCGGCTGGGGCTTTAACTGCAATCTAATGCAGATTGGAGCCAGCCACCCTGCGTGCGGCCCGGCTGTCTGCGGCCCGCCTGCATGCGGCCCGTGGAGAGTAATTATGGCAAGCCTCGTACGAATCACTGCTTGTTCATTCTGACAGTTTCAACGTCTGTACGGAGCAGTATTATTGCGCTTCTAAAAGCACGTTTCTTTTATCGCATACATTTGGGGTATTCAAAATAGTAATTTGTTGGCTAATGAATTTAACTATTCTGACAGCAAAAATTTAATTAACTCGTTATTTTTGCAACTTTTCATAAGTGCTGTTTTTGGAGAAATTGACGATATGAAATGACCGCGATGAGCTCAAGTGATAAACTGTTTTAAAGATAAAGAATAAACTATTTTACTATTTTCACGCATGCTATAAAATCACAACAAATTTTTTTGAACATCTCTGCAAACTTAGTTGCCTCAGCTTAATATATTAGTACAAACACAATAAGATATGAATCAAATGTTGCGATTTCATTAAATCAACTTTGAAACTACATCCGTTCCCGATCGTACATTTTGTGCACGATTTCTGAATATTGAAAGCGCGAGTTGGCAAAATGGCTGCATTCCGGCATCAAGCCACCGTGAAGAGCTTTGAAATCACTATCACCGTAAATATTTGCGGTTGTCGTCCCGGGTTGCTCCCCGTCCCGGCTCGGTCCCTGCCCGGCCCAGCGCCGGCTCGGTCCCGTGATACGAGCACAAATATTCAGCGTCGCGTCGTCTTCCTGATATTTTATAGTCTTTTGTATCATTTTCGTTATTTATTAGTGACAATAGTTACATGTCAAAGTTCACACTGTGGAAATTTTTCTTTTTCTATAGTGACGTTATTTTTAAAATCTTGTACTAACCGAGTGTTCTTAATTCATTCAGCATTGCTGTTTGATTTTTAATCTTTTCAATCGAGCACTCATTTAAAATCATTGTAGTATAAAAAAAACCTTTTTTTGGATTACAACACTGCATTGAATTATGAATCCAAACTCTATAATTTAAAAATACGTATCTGCAAGTCTATTATCTCAGAACGCAGTTTCAAATCAGCGAATCATTTTATAAATGTAAGAAGAAGTAGGCATTCGTGCGAGTAATTTCCAAAGGGGATATTGCAGCTAGAGCGGCGCGGCGCGTACGAACGGCGTCACTTCACGAACGAGCACAATACAATACGTCGTTACACGTTACTGGGAAGACCATAACATGAATGCTATGAGGGTGACGCGAGTGAAGCTGCTGAATATTCTGCGGAAACTTAATTCTCCGCGCGAAGTGTTATTAGTTGGAAGGAGACAGCAGCCCGGCTCGGAAAGCAATTTCTACATTTGCAAAGTGGATGCGCTCACACGCGCGCTGTGGTCCCAACTTTACCGACTTGTTTCACTTTGCAACTGGAGACGCCAATATCGGTAGCAAGTGGAAGCGAGGGCTTACCACAACATCAAAATGGCTGTTTGGAAACTATCCTATTTATATATATTATAGATGAAACTTGGTATAATTGAAATTGGCAATGTTGAATAACTTTTTGAGGCGAAATAAACTAAAACTAGGCTAAAACATAGAATGCCACAAATGCCAGGACTCGTAGGCCCGGTCCGCGCCGGCACGCCGTGTCGCCGCTCGCCGCTCGCCGCTCGCCGCTCGCCGCTCGCCGCTCGCTCGATGACAGCTCCATCACCCGGCGCCGCCACACACTACACACAACACAACACTCGCTCCTAAAGTCCCCACTTCCGAGCACGTGACGCCACATAATGCACTATTCATGCGAGTTGTTGGAGCCATATCCGCCGCGAGCTTTCCCTCAACTTTTTATCCCGAAGTTGGTCCGTCCCGCTGCGGGAAACACGTTGTGAATGAATAAGTATCCATTTAACAAGTTCTAGTGTGGAGTTACCGAAAATCTCGGACACGATCGTCAGCCCGAAATTTGTTTCACTGAGCATCCCTTATTTACATAATAGGGTGTGCAGGCATGTGACGCACGTACCCACTTCTTAATAAAGTTTCTGATCTCGTCGGGCGCCGAGATAATATACGATCTTAGACGACTTGTCACCTAGGAACCCATAAATACGTGCTACGGGCAACCATTGTAAGTAGATTTAGTAAATGGCGGAGAGAAATCAGACCTTAGCTTTAGGTTGTGTGGATTCCACACAACTCAAAGTATATATTATAGGTAGACATTCGTAGTATTCCTTAAAACTATTTTCTCATACGACAAATAAAAATATGACGAAATAATATTTGCAGAAATTACGAATAAGTATGTATACTTGCGCCTTGGTAAAAGAGTGAAAAAAAAGGTTGAACGTGCCATTAGCGTATCTCGTATTGAACCACGCGCGAGACGCGATAAAAAAGAACGACAAAGCTACGCGATGTGTGTCAAATGCGCTCGCATGCCTTCCCTATGATTGTGCCGTAGACTGTAGACTGCCTACGGCGTATCACCAGCTACGAAGCGCAAGATCTACGACTTAGACCAATTATTTATCTATTCGTATCTCATAATAATTATAATTAGCCTTTCGTAAATACAAGGCTTTTCGTAAAACTTTATCTTCTTTTTAGTCTTTTAGTAACTTCTTTAAAATCACTTGTAGTGATTCATCTGTGAGTGATTTCAGTCTTAAATATTGTTTGCTAGAATTAAGCTAAATATGTATTTGTGTTGTAGAGTGTTAATGCAGTTTATATACTCCAATATAAAGTGTGAATATTTGCGCGCAAGTTTGTGTGTGAGTGGGGCGGCGCGGCGCGGCGAGGGCGGGCTGATTTACTAGAGTTAGTTCCGATACTTATACTCGTACGGAACTCGCTAACTAATTTATGTAGTTTAGAAAGTTTGCTTAATGTTTCGAGTATAATAACGCCTCCTTTTAACGATACTTCGTAAGTTACTGCCGTAGTTTCGTATCCTTTGATCACATCACGATAAAGCTTTAAATTACTCTGTCCGAAACCGTAAAGGCCATTAAATCTGAAAGTATATTATCAGGCCCGGATTGACTTAACGTTACATTTTCGGCTTGAAGAGGCGGCAGATATTTCTGGCGCAAATCTTCCAATTTCCTGTGGCTTATCTCCGCTTTGGAGTCTAAACATAGATTAATGAAGTTCTCGCTAACTTGAGCCATTATCACTTACAGCCACTCCACGATTATTAATTTGTTATATTACGAGTGAACTTTGCCAACGCGAGGTTACTTTAATTATTTTGACAATTAAAAACCCGTCATTTCTTCAGAACGATTTACTGTTTAAGTGCATGTGGTACACGTTTGGTAATACGACATCAATTATGTTAAATTAGTATTGTTGCTATTTATTTAGAAAGCTCTAGCTGTAGGCACAATCTAACAAAGTATTTTTTGGGATTAGATTATAGTTGATTTATATTTGTTGTAGCGATAGAGATGATTGTATTTATTTACATCTAACCGCGTTATTTACGACGCCTATTCCAATTATTTATAGACACAGCGCAAGAAAACAAGGAAAACTGACAAAACACGCAAGTAGTCTACAGCCTCTCTGTTACATCAGAAAAGCCGTTAGCTAGAGACTAATTATTATGTATGGATGTGACGCCGCGACCTGGCCGAGCCAATTAGTGGCATGTTTAGTGAATTAGTGGCGAGTTACAGCGGAGGAGGAAATCATTAGCTATATTAATCGGACAGGATGTTCTGGACAGTTTCTCATCACTTAAGATTAACTGATCTCGAATGTCATTCGGTCGACGTTATGACGGAAAGAGAAATACGACATGAAATACGGATGTATGTTTATTGCAAAAGCGTGACCTTAATATGAACAATACTCGGTGTCGATATTTGGACCGCGGCCAACTCGAAACACGACCAACAGCTAATTGTTGGAAATCGTGGAAACTTTCGATACTATTTCGTAGAACATTGTTATAAATACTGATGTGCAGTACATTGTTAGAGCATTAGCACACTTTTGTTACGAATCAAAATCAAACTCCTACACAAGTAACCATCTTACTCTTCTCTATCGTTCGAGTTGTTCGAGTTACATTTTGTTTTTCGCGATTTAAGTATAAGTCCCATATTAAAAGATATTTATGATTATGACCATTATGAGCTTTTTTTGGCTTAAAATTTTTGTATTGCCTGTTTCTTATTACACTGTGTAGAAAATCAAACAAAAAAAAACTATTTGCATCAAAATGACCAACTGAAAACTAAATAGGCGATGCAATTGATGACTTTTAGCATAACTCCGTCAAGAGTGTGCCACAAACATTCCCGATAGGGTTCCGTAACGGTATCTACATATCTGCTTCGTTTCCGCAGTGGAAGCGGCCTCACCGCTGCCTGCGCGGGCTGCGCTAGGGCGCGTGGTCCAGTTCCGCGGCAGGCGGCGGCATTGTTCCGCCGAGCTTGCTGGCCCTGTGCCAAATATGCACTAGAACATTTAGAAAGAAACACATCATACGAGTGAAACATGTGGGTTATAACTACATGCGACATGAAGTGTGCGTACCTCGCTCACCGACGAGTTTATGTACATGAGACTTCTAACTCCGTGTAGCATAGACGTCCGTTGCAAGGATAGTTTTCCAGTAAAGTAAGAAACCTTAAACTGTCTGGCAAGATCTGTTCGTCTGTTCATTTCCTGCTCCTAGTAGCGAGTCGTGCGAGAGATGAACTGGTTCACTCAACGCAAACTTTCCATTTTTATTTACAAACCGTAACAATAGATACTTGATGTTCCATGCAAGAAGAGGAATTAAACTTCATTCAGTGGTTCCCGGTAACGTGATGCGGAAAACGTACTCGTAGCTTATTCTATTTCTATTGAGAACTGACACTAGATGCAGGAAAATTCTATTGTGGACTGAAACCTACACGAACACGACACGTTTAATATTTACGCCGCGCCTGGTTAGTCATCCCTGTATAGTTTTATTAACTTAAAATTATTATTGAAACTTACAAAACGTAAGCTACCGTAAACGTAAGTTACGTTACAAATTACCGAAGAACAATGTTAAAAAAGTTGTACTATTATTTTTTTATTCTGAGATAAAGTGATGCCATGTCGTCTATCGAGTTGACCTGAGTGTAGAACAGCTTGTCTCGCACGAGCTCCTTGTCTCGATCCCCACATGTCAGTAGGTTTAGGTAATTTTTTCCACTATAATACTACTATGTTTTCCATAAATGCTGTCATTACGCGTTGTCTTACAAGCTGTAAAACCTATTAAAGTGAAATATCGCTAAGAATATTACACTTTCTGTGGTTTTTACGAGTTTTCATTATGCTCCGAGCGAGCGCGAACGTTTCACGTGTTACTCGTAGTTCATAAAGGTGTAATGTTTCCGATTTACCGCTACTTTCTCCTTCAGGCGGGTCTAGGGTGCCTCCTACAGTCTCCTAAGTTTTTTTTTTCATTTTCATTTGGCTTTCTCTCGCTCTATCTGCAACAGATAGAAAGAGCGAGCGAGAGTTAATTAAAAAGCTGAGATATGGCTGGCCCTCTAGTGTGCGAGTGTTCGGTAACTTTAACTATTTCATTATATTCTCGAAGATAGGTTTTATTTGAAAACTTTTCATAGCTCTATTAAGAACTTTAGTACAGTTGTGCAATAAAGTAGAGTTGCCTGATGTCTGTTTTTGTTTGCTGTGCAAGAGCAAGGAAATCAAATTAATATATATAGTATACCCCGAGCGGAAGAGGATGCTCCTCGCTACATATTCACAAGCGCAATAAACGTAAAACTTGGCAAAAAACGAGGACGGGGTATGATTTTTATCTAACAAAATATGTCAGAGGCCGTGCAATACGGAGAACGCTACGGTCAGACAAAATTTAAAAAATATAATTTTGTTCTGTGGCATTTTTTTATTTTGGACACAAAAAATAAACCAAACTGATCGTGCTTTCAAATGACAGCTACGAGCTGATTTAGTGTAACAATTAGTTTTGATAACGGTGTCTGTCTTCTTCTTAACCGCACTTACATCATCATCATTAACATTAATACTGAGTCCTCCATTGTCTTCCTGCTGCCTTCCAAACAGCGAGCTAATATGTACTCACGAAAATTAAAATTTCTCAGAGATGTGATAAAGAATGCTAATACAAGGATCGTGTAAACGACCGTCTTGATACCCAATAAGCCGCGGCGCCGCGGTGCAACAATAACCCGCGAGCGTCAGCCGTTCCATCGAACATCTCATAAAGCCGTTATTAAATGGCACTTCACTTCACTTCACAGAACGTGTCTTATCTGCCAAGAGCAGTCATTTCCCTTAACTTAATAGATATTTAATGAGCCACCTGATTATGTTTGGTGAACGAAAAGGTGTTTCTGTGAAAAGTGTTTAATTTGATGTTGCCCTTAGAATGTCGTTTTGTTAGCGTTTCACCGCGAGCCGCTTTCAGTGGTTAATGAGGGGGATTAGCTCGGCTCTGTGTGAACAAGCCCAGAAATATTGCAGCTGTTGCTTTAATGATTGCGGCCGGCCGCAGTCGTTAGGAAGTTTCATAGAAATATTGGTCCCGTTAATAACCACGAAACTTCAATTAAATTTACAATACGAGAAACTTTAGCTGTATATTACACCAATTCCCTTTGATGTAATGAAATTACGGTTTAAACGTACAACTTGCAATAGAAAACTTGCCGTACTATACCTAAAAAGTTTAGAAATGTTTATATAAAAGTTCTTTGCTATTTTTTAACCTCTAGCTCAAAATAAAATAATCCTTTTAAATTAACTTGTCTAGTTTTTTGCTACACTGAATATTGTCTTTAGTGAAAATTCGGCTTTTCTGGTAACCGAAAAAAGGCTGTATAAATGTATTTTAAGAGCTCCGAGTAAGAGTTTTCGTTTGGGCGGACAGGATAATCTCCAGCCACGAGAGTTCCCGCGCGCTCGTCTGTAGCGCGGGAGTTGGCGACTCGGAGGACCGACACCGAGCCGAGCCGAGTGTAATCTTAATATATATAAATCTCGTGTCACAATGTTTGTCCTCAATGGACTCCTAAACCACTTAACCGATTATAATAAAATTCGCACACCATGTGCAGTTCGATCCAACTTGAGAGATAGGATAGTTTAAATCTCAAATTATAGTCGCAATTTTAATTTATTGCAAATTAAATTATATACTGATAATTTTTACTATAAATTGACAAGTTAGCATCAACATACTACGGTTGCTATAGTTACGCAATGGCTTTTGACAGGACAACGTCTGTCGAGTCAGCTAGTATATCTTATAGTCTTACGATTAAAGAACTCAACCTATAGACATACGAGTATCAGAATCAGACAATATTTGGTCGGTATCTTTATATTTGTTTATTGTTTCAATGGTTTGTACGAAAACTAAAGTTTTTGTAACGAGCCTGACATACGAGATTTTATTTGGCTATTTAATTCGCAGCTAAATTACAAAATTAATAACTATAAATATCTAAACAATTACAAAATAATTTATGACAATACTTATTGTACTAAACTTAACTGCTAGGTTTTACCTCCTAATTTTAACGTAAAGTTAAGATTGAATATAAATTCGATGATAATTACAATTTTTGGGAACGCATTTGTAATGAAGAATATTTAAGCAAAGCTGAAAAATAGTAATGTTCAAAGTAGGTACACGAGTGCACGTGAAAGATGTTCCCAAACCGCCACCAATCAAATTATTCAAATTAGCTTTAAAAGCGCTTGCAGCATCACTTTAATGAATTGGAACATAAATTAGAATCGGTGCGGTCGGTCGTCGCCTGGTTTTATTACTCACACACTCTTCACACTCCACACTCGCCGGCTGCACACACACACATACGTCATGCAAAACGTTTCTACTTCCATGAAATTCATCATCCTTTATAAGCCGTTCAAAAACCTTTGACTGGCTTCGGGAAATGTGGCTCATATTAATTAAACAGAACAGTGTTCCCTTCACAAAATAATTATACAATTTAAAAGTAAATTCAATTGTAACGAGCATTTCTTATAAATATATCAAAAAGGCCAAGCAACAAGAATGTATAATTTTAGAACCACTCTAAATTAAAAACACCATAAATAAAATAGCACCAATTATGTTTACGCAACGGGTAAAAACCTTAGAATGTTGCCATTTTTTAAGCCGTAAAAAGCCCTTTATTGTAAAAATAAGGTCACAGCCTCACCATAAACCATATTAACGAGCGTAATGCGCGACCGGACGCGCCGGACCCCCCCCCCCCCTCCCCTGCACCCCCCACCCCCCACCCCCCGCACCGGACCGCTCACCGCCATACAAACGACCTCACTTACGAGCTATGGTTATTTCAATCTCGTAACTCTGCTACTAACTACGCGAATCAACCCAACACGATAGACCTGCGCTTGCCACGCTACGCGCTACGCAGCAGGTCTACGCCGTAGGCCGAGCTTCATTAAGTTTACGCGTTTAACCACAGATGGAGTTATTCCACTTCGGTGTATCGATATCGGCCCACTAATTGGTGGTCAATCTTGACTTTTCTACACAATTGCATTCACAATTAAACAAAATGTGATGAAGGTTTTTGTACTTGTTCAGTCCAGGTCTAATAATTCCACCACGATTTCTAAAAACCTGATCTGATTTGAATAGATGTTAAGTGATAATGTTAAAATATTTGCATTTTTCTGATTTTTATGTATCAGGAATAAACTATGCTACTTGCATTTATTTTATACATTTTGCTATGTTATGATGTTATTAACTTCGTTCTACGCTCGCTATCTGCTTGCTACGCTAGTTCTACGCCGACTACGTTAAATCTACACGACCGGCTGCGCTATGCCAGTTCTACGGATATAGCTGTTCTCGCTTCAATGAAAAGTAAATAGCTGCAAGGATTTAAAATCAGTCCCTACTTCTACGGGAGAATAAAACATGAATGTTGAAACATAAACGGGTGAAACCTTGGGCTCAAAGGCTAGCAACAGTCGACTGTGACATAAAGAGAATAAAGTTTAGGAAACTTTCGATGCAGAAATTGTATAATTCCAATTGAGAATACTCGTAGTATTTCTTGGCACATTGTGGGTGTTAGGCAGTTCTCGAACAAAACTTATCGTTTTGCTTCGGAACTTTCGTTAATATCTTGACTTCTGCCAAGATTTATTTGAAAAAGAAGTTAAATTCAAACAAGAAACGACGAAGACATCGACTCCGTTACCAGATTTATGCAAGATTCAACTTTTTCAATTTAAATAATTGTTGATTTGGTTCCTTTGTCGCGACAAGGGAGTAAGTTAGCGTTCTATTTTTAAAGATAATTGGGAGCAAAACTAGCTTCGAATTGTATTTTTTTTGTGTAATGTATGTAAATACATATAATTATTTTTATTTCCAAAGAGACAAAATACAACTTGACCTAAAATTGGAAATACCCAATTTAAAAAATTCCGAGCAGCTTCAAGTTTGCAAAGCTCCGGTTGAGCCGCCCGTCGCCCGCCGCGCGCCGCTGCGGAAACATCCGTGAACCAATTACATAGAATTTCCCTAGTTTTAAAATAGAAATATAGTTTTCGGTTTCTATCGATACGTGCCTAGAATTGTGTTGAAAAAAAATATTTTGTCGTATCTCTACGAAAGTAAATAAAACTTTGTAAAAGGCTTTTGTTACCAACTCTTCCATTACTAAATAGGTATAATATATTATATTGATTGATGAAGAAATGGTTCAAGGTTTTTCTGGAAACACGTATTCAATGGTTGCACCGAGTGCCTCTAATAGACCGAGCGCGCACCGCGACCACGGAGCCGGTCCGACTCCGCCTCGCAGACTACTTTACAGCTAACTTTCTGTTTTTCTCCTCAAATTGACAGTCTTTTACTCGCAGTTCGGCTTCTAATGGCCACTCGGCTTTTACATACGTACGTACTTACTTGCTCTCTTTAATTGGACTTTCGAATTTTCAATAAACGTGAGTACAAGTATGTGAACGCTTATTTCATTGGGCTTCATTTCATTTCATTATCTACCAACTACACCTACAACTATTTATAACTCGGACTTCAATTAATTGCGCGCCGTTAAGTGCATGCGTTTTTTACTGTCTCCAGACTGCCGGAGCCAGAGCGTCCGGGAAACGTAAGCTTATTATCAAAGTAAAAGAAAGGACTCGTTACTTATAGAAACAGACGTCAACTTTACTCATTTTGTTTTAATAAAGCAGGAGTCGGAAACTTCGACTACAGTCCCCATCCTGCAATAAAATAACTTCGACACAAAGGCCGTGCACTTTGTGACCGCGATCGAACGCTTGTTTCACGCGAACGAATAAAAGTAAGCTGTGCTTTGAATATTCATAGCAGATTAAGAACAGATTTGCATGACATTAACATCGGCTAGCGGTCGCTGTCCAGGCGGCGGCGGGACGGCAGCGGCGCGGTGGCGGAGCGGTAGCGGCGGCTGGTGAGTGGTGACACTTCATCAGCATTAGAAGGCAACTTTAAATTAGTCAATAAAACAAAGCTTTTAAACGTTGCAATGAGAAAAATGCTCATCTTAATTTCGCTAAAAGAATGATGTATTCACCTAAAGTACGGAGCATACTGATATCACCAAAAAGTACGATAATTAGCACTAGTTTTTAGTGACAACTATCATAAACTGGTGCTAATCATCGTACTTTTTTGTGATTTATGTATGCTCCGTACTATAAATGAATTCATCGGAAATTAGATGGCCACTTTTCTCAGTGTGTCATCTCTTTGTTTTGAGAACGTGAAACGTTTAGTATTGTATAGTACGTAGAGGAGGTATGTACTATAGCTTTGTCATTTGAGAAAATCAGAAAATATGTAGGTACGCTATTCTACGCAAACTAGTAACATATTATGTTTATTTTTCAACTAAAATATTTGTGTTCTCTAGCTCAAGCGAAAGCTACTTACAAACTAAAACCGATACTAAACTGAGTGAGAACAAACACAACTTTAACACAAACTTTACCTTAATAATTAATGTAGTACGTAGCGTTGAGCTCAGAAGTTTCGAGCATAAAAGTTCAGTTCACCCAAAATGTTCAGTACATCCGTTATTCCTAACAGGAGCATAAACATGTGCAAGGAAAATGCTCGCGCGAGCTACCTAACTGCTCACTACTCACGGAACGGCGCGCCGGAGAGGAGCGCTCGGGCTGTACGCCGCGCGCCGACTCTACACCGACAAATTCAAGCGAGCATGTCTTCGTGACGTGGTGTACGTCTAACCACGTTGCTCTCTTATGAAATTTACTTTTCGCTTGTCTTATACTACTGCGCCCCGCGGTTTCACCCGTGTTTTCCGGGATAAAAAGTAGCCTATATGTAAATCCAGACCATGAACGACCTTCATTATAAATTTCATTTAAATCCGTTCAGCTATTTCAGCGTTCATTAGTAACAAAGTATATACTTTCACCTTTATAATATTGGTTAGATTATACTTATCACATTATTTTGTTTTTAATACACAAACAGTGACAAGATCAACAAGTCGTCAGCCAAATAGCATCACGCTGGTTTGAAACCTATTCTACGTTCGTGTTTTAACGGTTTAGGTTAGCCCAGGCATTAAAAATCCTGCGTAAGAAACCAAAAAAAACAAAGTGCTCATCGGCTTGAAATACAAAGTAATTTATCCTTTTATGCTTCAGTTTACGTTTTGAATTCACGTTTTCACATTACTCAGAAAGAACTCGAAATCATCCTCGTAAATCAGAGTAGATGAAAGGAAAAACGTGAGAAAAACATGTCTTTATAGAGGAAAATGCTTGTTTTGAATCGAACAAATCTGGCAAATAGGGTTTCCGCTGCGGTTGCAAATCACCGACATAAATCCATCTCCGCGAGCGGCGGCGCTGCCTCCGCGCGACTGTTAAGTGCAGTTAGCATCGAGCGGCGGGAAACGAGCGAAACGAGCGCAACGAGTCAAAACGGGCGACATCACGAGAAAAACAACGTCCGGTTGGACACAGGGTAGTTAGAACTTGTTGAGTAAGCGCTTTGCGTGCTCGACGCGTCCGGTCTTCATAAATTAGGTCAGGGACAGAGTAAACAGAAATGTTTTATTTAAAAAAAAGTGTCAGGAAAATATAGAAGAGTAAACAAATTGTTCTAAACTCACGAGGCCGAAATGCAAACGGCAATGCACTGGGCACTAAGTTTCTGGAGTCACCTAGTTTAATTTTATTTCAATATTTTTACTGGTTGCGCTACAGGTGGTTTGCCACAGTACCCGCTAATGTAGCAAACCTCCTAAACTGCATCACAAGTCTCACAAGAAAAATGAATTCAAAAAATTGCTTAGGTATTTCTCACGGTAATAGCAACGACAAATAGAAGATTATTATAGAGTAGGGTTCGCACGGACGCAGTGAGACGAGTCCCGTATCGGAGAGTGGTCCGCGTGAGTTACGCACAGGTCCGCTCCGACCGCCGCGCGCCGCCGCGCCGCGCCGCCGGTCGCCTAAAGCTCCAAGTCCACTTATAAGCTCTGCGCTGGACTAGTGACCCTAGTCTTAGGCGGTCTAGATTATCTGGGTCACACTCACTGTCATGACATTTCTAATGAGAGCGAGGGTGACCGAGGTAATATCTCACTCACTAAAATAGGGCCCCAGCGCCGTCTCGAACCACAGACAATCGTGTGAATATGAAGCTGACTTATGCTGTGTGGCCAAAGTCCATTTTAGGTTAGAGGAGAGTGGATGTCGAGAGTGGAGCACGAATAATGTAGCACACAGGAGGTTCTTGGGTTTTAAATTTAAAACAAACTGGTTCACTTCACAATGTGTTGTATTGGTCTCTTGAGACCTTGGAAACACAGAAACGACTGACAGAATGCACACTGTGGACTCGGTCAGGTAAGGTTCGGCTTCCAGTTCCAGTGACCTGCAACGCTCGTACATTACGTGTAACATAGTCCTATGGCCATTTTGGTCAGACTCCGTAACACTTCCTCAGTGGACGACAACCTTTTTCTGCCGAGTTGGACGATTGACTTTTATATCTCGAACAAAGGAAAAAGTACTTTTATTCTTAGTGCGTCCTTCGCAGAAAGTAGTACAATCAAATGTTATGGTAATTACATGGTAACGACGATGGTTACTCGCTATATGTAACATGTCTCTCATTAGTGAGGCTATATACAAAAAATACTGGTCATGAACTCGTAACGACACGCTCGTGATCCTAAAGTTTTGTAGCCACTTAGAAATAAATAAGTAGCGTTATTAACTTGGGAGACAATAGTTATTACACCTTCTAAATATAATACTTGTGCTTGGCACTTTCACTAGTGCGCTAGTTTACCTATGTTAGTGCGCCAAAACATATCATGTAACATAGATGGTTTTCATTCCGGAAGGTTGTCTAGAAGAAATTTCTTTTATTGATAAGCTTTTCGTGGCTTTCTCACATTAATTTATTTTTTAATATGATTGTGGTTTCCTTTTTGTGGTGTCAATAAAGAGTTATTGTATTGCACTCAGCAATAAGCCGAAGCAAGATAATTAAATAAAATGAACTTATTCGTCCGATTGGTTATTTAATAATATTTTGTGTATAAGATAATTCACAAGCAGAGCGGCGTGGCCCCGCCCCCGCGAGGCGGCAGCAGGTGCGCGTCGTCGGTGTGGTCGCGCGGGCCGGCGGCGGCGCGGTGCGCGAGGCCCCGCGCCGGCGCCGCGCGCGCGCCGCCCGCCGCGCGGCACCACGCGCCCGCGCCGCCGCCCGCGCGCGCCACGCACCACCCCTCCACCGGCGCGGGCGCGCCGCACCATCTGACACACGTATTAAGTTATGAGTTACGACAGACCACTCGCACTCAGGACGACACTTTTGCAGCGCAGAAGTAGCTCGACTTCTTCGAATTCATTTCTATAGATTGAAGTAGAGCAACAAAAATTGATTGAATTTGTTACTGCAATCATCATCATTAGCAACCTTTTTCTACCCACTGCTGAGTATAGAATTCCTCTTCTGAGCGCCATCCTTTCCAGTCCTGTGCCAGTCTCATCCACTGTCTTCCTAACGCTCACTGCAATATCAACTACTACCTATGATACTAACGAATAACTACCGTACTTAGCAGTGTATTGTATGTATATCCTCTCCCGCGCGCCTGGCTGCAGCGTGAAGCTGCGCGGGTACAAGTGAAAGCCCTCTCCGCCGATCCACTCCGTCTGCAGCTCCAGAGAAACCGTGCCTGCAACGAAACCATGTTTTCAAACTGCTTATACTACTGTAACGTTCGACTTGTTCGATGTTTATATTTCACTCTAATGCTACCTCAGAAAACCTGGCGATGGACGTTCTTCAACCTAATAGCATGACTTTTGTCTTTCGTCAGTTTTCCTAAACTCGGGACTCAGATGAAATTGATATTTTATACGCTGTTGCATAGATTTTAGTTCAAATAAAAACAGGTACTAACGGCTGGAATGCGCGATGCTGTAGTAAGACTTCCTCGTGTCTCCGTCCGTCACGAACCCGAAGTCGATGGTGGCCGGCTCCATCGACAGCACGGGGAACTCAAGCGCCAGGATCAGAGGCAGCGTCTAGCATTAAACCTTTACGTTAGTACTGACTGTAGTAGAACATGATCACGGCAGAATGTTGTTGTTATCGGGGGACCAGTGTAAGGCTGCCTGTCCACTGGAGCGGAGAGGAGAATAAGAGAAGCAATATTAACCAATGAAAACACCGCTCTGACGTCAGAGTTTGGCTTATTGTTTCACCTTACCTGTACTTTCTTATACACTAGCAGCAGCAGCATATAGTATTTACACCTCGCGAAAACTGATGAACCCTTTTGATTCGGATGTAACATTAACAACATGCAACCGAGGCCGCGCGAGGCGAGGTTTGAGCGAGCACGATTCAACAATACAATAAGTGAATAATAACCAGGAGTATGTTATCCCTGTCGTAGAAATGCAGGGGCGTGGTGGTAACCTGGTTCGGGGGGTAGGGAGGCGGCGCGGGGGGCGCGTCCGGAGCCGGGCCCGGGGGCTGCGCCTCCGCTGTTACCACCGTCACTTCCACACACATCTGCCAAATTGATCAACTTACAAGAAAACACCCGATACAGCCTTCCTTGTTTTTTAAAACAATAACTTTTCTTAGGTTTTTCAAACTAATAAATAACTTCTAAGTCGGCGTACTTAATTAACTTCGGTCTCGTCATCGCTTTCGATCAGGCAAGTCGGTAGCCGAGTATAAATCGATATAGAAAAGTGTAATGAACACGGTCGCAATCGTATTCTTGACGGCAAGTTCAATGTAAGTACGAGTAAGTCTCGATTTTAGCAGCCAGCTGACCTCGAGCGAGCTCCACGGCTCGAGTCGCAGCGGCGCGTCCCTCGTCCGCGGCCCGGCGCCCCGCGGCCCGCACACGCAGCCGGCGCCCCGCGGCCCGCACACGCAGCCGGCGCCGCACTGCAATGCCTCGCTCTCCAGGACCACGGCCCAGGGCTGCTCCGTACGCATACCCACCTCCAGAAGACCGTTGCCTACATTCTTCACGTGGAACCGTTTGCGAAACCTGACATGTTTTAAGCGGAGATTACGCGTCTGATTCTGCCGAGTATCAATTTTATCATTATATGGCCAATACAGGGTTAAAGGAAAGAGTATACTAAGCTGAAAAAAACTCATAATAATTATCACTATGAATAACTATTACTACAGAACCATACCCGAAAACAAGAAAAAAAAAATCAGCTGCTCCATATACATTTTGTCAAGAGTCATTGACATTTGTTGACGTATGTGCCGTTACTTCGATGAGGCGTTACCTCGCTCCGAGTGAAATTGTGATTTTCTATTATATTTTTATCCTATTTGTCAATTACTTTTGTACCTTAAATTTAATTAAAATTAAAAAAAAAAAAAAATAAAAAAAAATAAAAAAAAATAATAAAAAAAAAAAAAATAAAAAAAAAATAAAAAAAAAAAAATAAATAAATAAATAAAATAAAACAAAACAAAACAAAACAAAATAAAATAAAATAAAATAAAATAAAATAAAATAAAATAAAATAAAATAAAATAAAATAAAATAAAATAAAATAAAATAAAATAAAATAAAATAAAATAAAATAAAATAAAATAAAATAAAATAAAATAAAATAAAATAAAATAAAATAAAATAAAATAAAATAAAATAAAATAAAATAAAATAAAATAAAATAAAATAAAATAAAATAAAATAAAATAAAATCAATAAATTAATTCAATTCAATTTTTCTTTTGAAAAATGAAACCATTTTATCAGTATTTTCTTATGACGTTGTCACGTTCAACTATCGTCAGTAAACCGACTTTTTTTCTCGATTTCAGGATCGCTCCCATATTAAAAATTGTTCAAATATGATGAGTACTACAAGTTGTTTTCGGCTTACCATACCCTTTTCTTTTAACCCTGTATAATGAGACTCGATCAATCAATGTCACGGATTAAAGTGATTTTACATAAACCCCCGTCATTCATTAATTGACGCGATAGTTAATGTTGGCATTGAATTGCGTTAAGGCACACATCATTTTACGATTTCTTGGTTTCAGAAAAACCTTTGCATTCAAATGTGGTGTGGTATCAAAATGTACTTTAGTTCTGGATGCTTATTTTCATATTTTGCAACGACAGCCTAACAACCACGTCGGGCATATTCAGTACAGAAAATGTCTCCAAATTTAGCTAGCTAAATATTTCATTTTATGCCAAATTTGAAGTTCAGTCATCTCATCTTAAAAAGCATGAAATAGGTAAAAGTAATCAGATAGTATTAAAATAGAAACAGTATACTAACCTGAGCACATCGTCCTCGGGTAGGCTGAGCGCGCAGGCCCGCACGCGCAGCTCGCGGCACGAGGCGCGCAGGCGGCCCACGCGCGCCGCCTGCCGGAGCCGGAGCAGCTGCGGCGGCGGCGCCGGCCGCGCCCACCCCTCTCTGGACGAATACATATACACGTTTCAATCCTAGGGTATGTTAATACGAAAAGGGCTCATAGTAGGTACTCATCATTATGAACAACTTTTACTACGGGAAATTCGCGAAAAAAAAACAGCTATTCCATACATTTTGTCGAATGTCGTCATTACTTATGGAACTGCTGATTTTTTTTCGTAGTTATACGAGTTGGTGCGTCTGCGATTGTGTCCAGTGCCTCGACCCGGCAGCCGAATACAGCACAGTTTGTTTGCGAACTGTCGTTTATTGTTTACAGTTTACACTAATACGTTTCTAACTCAACAATGGCGACGAGTATAGGATCCGACTCCGCACACGCGGAGTTGGATCCTATACTGGTGTGGGAAGTTATTTCCCTAATTATCTCAGTCCTAAGAAAATATTGGTCAAACAAAAATATTGCAAAGCCAGTTGGAAATAATTCGATTATAACATTACACTCTCTATCTTTCTGATCGCAGGAAATGCCCACTAGCGGCGCATTAGCAAAAGCCAGAAAAAATCGCACCAAACTTAAAAGTCAGAAATTAGACCAGAAATTACAAAGTCAAAAACTTTGGAGACTTTTGACACAATGCGACTCCCTATTTAAATTTCTCGTAAATTAGCAATTATAGGATTTCCGGATCAAGAGTTCGGGCCTTTGGGAACGGACAGAGCAAATTGTTTGGATACGTTTAAACACAAACCATAATATATGGAGCGAAGCGTCGCGTCGGCTCAAAGGGATATCTTTTTAATGACTGTTTGTATTATAACGAGTTTTACTTTTCAACCATGTAAAAGGTGTTCGGATAACCTAAGTCTGAACAACATTTTTACGTAGTTTATTTTCCTGGTCTCCTTTTTCTGCCTAGTGTATTTATATTTCAATTCAAACCGACATCTCTTAATTATGATCCTGATCCAGTATTTATATCTGGCTGTCTTACTCTGATCTCTCAACGTCAAATCCTTCCTTAATTAAACAGTACAGTTTGAATATTATAATAATTATGTTCTACGACAGCTTTGACGGGGCAATTAAAGGCGACATAATACAAATGTAAAACATAATTATTAGAATAATATAATTATAATCAAACTAATGTTATTACGTTAATTTATTCTTCAAACGGAAACAATACAATTGATTTAAGTAAAATTTGGTACGCAAATAGAGTTGAACCTTGGATTAGTATATAAACTACTTTACTTATTGCTGATTTACAAATAGCTTTTTACATTTCACGCCTACAGTTCCAGTAAATGTGTGCTCACTGCTCACCCAGCGGCTTGGAGCGGCACAGTCCTCAGCATGATCGCCGAGGGCGGCGCCAGCTCGGCCGGCGGCGGCTGCAGCTGGACGGCCCACGTGACCCACTCGCCGGGGGACATCGGGCTAGTCTCGGGGGACACCTGGCGTGAACAAAACATTCAAAAACCTTCACCTTAAAACCTTCCAAACTGAGTGTGGGAAACAGAATGTCTTGGAAGTTGGAAGTCAGGTCATTTTATTGTATAAATTATAATTTTTCATTTTATTACATATAATAATAATTTAGAATAATAAACCTTATTGATTGGTATTTGAGAGCAACGTGAACTTTACTGACTACTACTTTACTAACTTTACTTTACTTTGAGGTTTTTTTTTGTAATTTTAGTACAAATTAATTAATCCAAGACTGCTTGTGCCCAAAGAACACACATAATTGCATAATGTATGACCGCTAGAACTGAGCAATTTTTTGCCAATTCAAAACAAAGTTTTGTAGTTCCGAGTTCTGCTAATGTTGCCATTTTCGCCTAATTTAGCCGCTCTTTTTTACTTCTTCAGTAAGGGGTGATTGTATTACAGAAAACGATTGTCACTAACTTGAATATTAATTTCTAAAGCAATTTTGTTCTCTCCGACAAAATACGAGCTGATTCAATGAAAAATTATAAAACACGATAACGTCATAACACGACAACAGAGAGAAAACTTGTTTTATCTTTATATCATTTATCAAAATAATAGGCTTGTGTTTTGTTCAACCGTTCACAAAAGTTTATTGTCAGATCAAAGGGAAGTTCGTCCGCCCTGGAGATGATCATCAAGTTTATGACTGATCAAAGATAAAACATCATGTTGGATAACAATAGCTCGCAAGTTCGGGGCCTTGTTTTCCTAGTTAGATAAAATAATTTAGAGCATCAACATAATTTGAAATTATTTACATAATGTTGAAATACAAGCTTACAAATTAAATAGCTAAATACGTTTATTTTAAGTTTAAACACCGTCTATTTTAGTTACTTTTTGGTTTCTGGTATTCATCTCCTTTATTTGGGAACACCATGATCTGTCAAACTGTTAGGTGATTAAATGGCCACGCGTCTCAAGAATAAAAAAAAATCTACTGCTGCTTCTCTCTTGTTGTGTTATCTGCCTTGAGCTTGTGCTAATTGGGTCGAGATTTGAGCCGCGATTTTATTATATATAACAGTTTTAGAGTAAATTTAACCTTTAAGTGCTGACGTGCAGTCTCACAGACCGTTCGAAAGCTACGATTGATGGAATCAACCTCTTTTCCGCATGCTATTGCCATAGATTTATCAGTAGCTTCGAGTTTAGTTGGGCTCGCGCCATCGGAAGTGTTTTACGAGTAAGTGTCACCTAACGTAAAATCAGCCAGTAACATCTATTTGAAAATCTAGAGCGGCCTGTGAGACCGCACGTCAGTATTTACGTAAGTTTTTTGATCCATCGTTACTTTCAGTATCATAAATTATGTTTTTAACACGCTTTTATTAGCTTCACCTGTATGTTTGTATGTTTGTAACCGACTCCTTTGAGCGCGTTTTTGACCCACTTTAAACGGTCAGATTTCTTTCAAACTTTGTAGATATAATATCGAAGACCGATGACAATACACTAAACAAATCGTGTTTTTTAGTTTTTTTTTAACTATTAATTTTTTTTCAAGAAGTACTGTAAATATTACATAATGAAAAAAAGTTTCTACTTCAAGTAATCGTCTTCGAAGAATTCTATTGCCCATCAACGTTGTGAGAGTATACAGGATGATCAAACTGATGATGAAAAAATAAAGTTGAAACATAAAGTTTTAAGCTTCAAGGTGATTCCAGGTTTAAGGTAATGGGCTGCGGGTAGAAGTTACCGCGGCCTCGGCGTCACAAGGGCGTAGAAGGAACATGGGTGGTTTTTGGTCAGTAGAAGTCTGACACTCCCTTCCGCTCTGCCCAAGAGTGGGAGGGGTCATTTGATGATTTCCCACCCCCAAAAAAAAAAAAAAAAAGGTTTAAGGTAATACAAGTGCTATTCTAGCAAAAAAATAATAAATTGCCTACAATATGCTCTCAGAAAATGTACTATGATTGTGACTAAATTTCACCAAACTTTGTGGCTTGTGAAACTATTTTGTAAGACCCCAATGGTTAATTTGTTTAGTTTATACGGCTGATTACTTAATTAACTCTAGTAAAAAGTTTTATTTATAAGATTATCGGAAGAAATTATTTTGATTTTAGCCTAATAAGTAATCTCATTGAAAAATGTTGCAGAAAGTATGACACTGCCCAATAAGTTTTATTAACAGTTGAAATGTTCAATGTATTTAGATATTTTTATTTTTATTACACAGACAAAATCTTATTTTATAGATCTGCTTTCAAAATAATACTAAAAACCAATATTAATGATCTCTATCAATATTTGAACTTAGAGGCCTGTGAGACCGCATGTCAGTCTTTATGTTACAACAAAAATGTCTCGTCAGCACTTAAAGGTTAAGTATCATTTAATGGCACCTTAAACAAACAGAAACACAGACGGATTTGAGCTACCAGATTGATTGTAAACCACTAGACATTAAAAAACTTTTCCTGAGAGCTACGGCCGAAAACACAGTCAGGTTCGGTACTAAGAAAAGTGACTTTTTTATTTTCCTCGACATAACATAGTCTGGAGTCTGCACAGATCCTTCCCATTCAGATCCGACAATGTTACAAAAAAAGACACTTAAACTAAAAGTAAGGGTAATAAAAACCGTGTAGTATTCGTCAGTCTGCCGGCCGTAGTCGGGCGCCAGGAACAGATCCACGCCGGTGTCCATCTCCGCCTCGAACGAGCCCCGCTCGAACTCCTCCCCCTCAGGATCTGCACAACAACTCAAATGAAATTCAATAACAAACAACAGAGATCAAAAACTGACGACAACAATACGCCTCGCGACAACAATGACGAGCTTGCAAACACGTGCGTTATTTTCGAAACTTTTCCGAACAGCCAGTTTCAAATGTATTGTTTTTGTTTGAAAATAGCTACGTATTCGCAACTTTGAATGTCTTGTTATTGAAAATCTATACTGTAGAGCATTCACAACTTTTTGATAAAAGAGATTTGGTTTAAGATGTTTTTTTTATTCAATGATAGACTTGCGTTTTAAAAATGGTACTACTAAATCACCTTCGTTTTCGTTTGATCAATATTTTATTTCGTCGCGTTATTGATAATTTATGTTAAAATCACAATTATAACAATGACAATTTTGATTGTTTCATTTAGTCAACCTCAATGTTGTATCATTTGTTACTATTAGACATTTTCAGTTTATTTAGTTCAAAAGATAGAAGAAGAAAGTTGTTGAACAATAAATGCCAAGTTGCACTGAGAAAAATTTCACCTAAAGTACGGAGCATACTGACAATCCCCAAAAAGTACGATGATTAGCACCAATCAATCATCCAGGATCAATCAGGATCAATCAGGATCAACCAGGATCAATCAGGATCAATCAGGATCAATCCAGGATCAATTATCATCGGAATTTTGATTGCCATTTTTCTCAGTGTGGTGACCCGCTCACCGTCCAGGCAGGGGCAGGTCTCGGGCTCCACGTCGAACAGGCGCAGGTACAGCCGGAACGGCAGCTCGTGGTGAGGATGCTCTGCTTGAAAAGGGACTATAATTAACACGAGTTCATTGTGTTTCCAGGAGGATTACACGCTGCTTCAGTGAGTGCGTGAAAATGGGCAAAGAAGCCAAGGCAGGCCGAAAAAACAATGTTGTGATGACTTCAATGCGTTCTTGGCAGACTGGTCAAATCTGGCGGATAATCACACTGTCTGATAGGAGATGTCAGTCTAACCTTTGTCCAGAAGTGGATAAACAAAGGCTGATAAAAATAAAGAAGTCTTTCAGAAAAAGTTTCCAAGTAATTTCGTTATTTTTTCAGCTCTAAAAGTAACCCCAATAAGAATGGCCACAATTTCCGAGCTGTCGAATTGAGTCTCTTTGAGAAAATGGCACAAAAAGATAAAAAACTCAGATAGTACTTTCGGAGATGAAAAAAATATTGTTAGAACTGTCAATTTTAATTTAGGTTTAGGGAGAATTTGGAGCCCACAGGATGTGATCCAGCGCTGGAAAAGGTTATCGTGAGGTTTTTTTACACCTTGTTTGGTGCTCCATCACGGCACGACGCGACGACTAAACGGATTAGTATCGAGCTGCTGTGTTCGCGCACTTTTGCTGACTGGCATTAATTTGTGTGTTATTGGGGCTCTGCATTTTGAGACGTACGCGGTCGCGTTCTGAACCGAACTCCCTATTATTGTAATATAATTACGTTGGTTATTGATAATTATTATGTGCCTTATATGTTATAGTAATGACTTTGGAATGAGATTTGATTATTTAGAGGTAGAGAAATCTACGATGTTATGATTTTGAGATTTCCAATCAACATTCATGATAAATTGTAGTTAGTTTCAAATAAAGAAGTAAAATTTGGGTACAAAGGTTTATTTAAAAATCTGGCAGTTTACAGAATGATATCACTGTTTGCTGGAAAAAAAAAAAAAAAAAACAGAAAACCGCAAAGCGTGGCGCTTTACATTGTACTATATTTTATACATAATATTGGATTCTATAGGTAATACAATTCCGTTGTGTAACCAAGGATTTTGTTTATTTTAGTATTCTTCAGAACTCCGTCGGATATTCGATACATTCAAGCTCTAGGTATCACAAGAGCTTAGTTTCCAATCTGTGTGCGACGAGGCAGCTTAGTTCCCCCTCTCTTCCCCCCTCCCATACCCATACAACCCCCACCGCTCCCCGCGGAGGTATCGAGGTGTTTATCCAAATCTGCACGGCGACGGATCAACGAGGGTTAGATACTTACATTGCGCACTACTTTTATACTACCGCAGTTGAAAGTGGACAGTAGAAAAATTGATTTGTCTATGAATCCAAAAAAAAGATGTACTTTAGAAATTCAATTGAAAAAAAATTGCTGATTTTTACGTTTTTGTCTAGCAAATGTAAATGTTGCTTTTTTTTTAAATTCATTTGTACAAGATTGTCTTTAAAATTACTCAAAAAAATAACAAGAACTCAGTATTTTCTCTCGGTCAAACAGTCCAAAAGTTTCATAAATAAAAATATGAAATAAAATTGAATGTTAATAAAGAAGACCCGACGTTTTTTTTATACGTACCTACATAGAATAAAAAAAATCAACTCGGTCTTTATTCTATAAACAAAAGTCTTCATTGTTCAACATCCCAAAGCTTACAGTCGACAGAAAACCTCCCCCCTCCCTTCGCTTGTTGACTTCCTGGCTTTACATACAACTTTTCACAAAATAACGAACTGTTTTTGTGTAAGTAAAAATAAACCGCAAATGATATCAACTAAGCACATGACTTACCACATCGTTGCTTAACATCAGGCGAGATGGTGGTCAAACGCAAGCCTATAATTGAATAAAAAAAAAAAAAAAAAAAACTAAGCACATACTCTGCACATTGTGATGACATGTCTAAAGCTGCCGGGAAATTTTGTAATAAACTAGCTTAATGACTCCGACTTTCTATGTGGTGATTTAGGGCAGACTCTCTCGCAATTTTTATAGGCTGCTCGTTTTTCTAAAGTAGTTTTTTTGTTACAAATACGACCGTGTTTAACTGCCAACTAGCCTGTTGTTAAGGTAAAAAACTTGCAACGTAACATTTGTCTCAATTCACGCTTCTAAGAACGGTTATTTCAAATAGCTATTCAAAGTTTTCAATGGAGAGGAAGCTTCAATGTGAAATCGTTCTGCGAGTGTGACTGTGGCAGCATCTGCAGGCGCGGGAAAGAATGCCAGCCGATGCTCGTTCACTTGGATTGACGAGACGTGTCGCTCTTCACTGTTGCTCACCAGACTGTACTCTGAACACTTTTAGGTCTTTTATAAAACGGTTGAGCATCCGACGCTATGCATAGCGATAAAACCGTGCCCGAATATAAAGGGACGTGACAGCAGTAGGAATTGTGTTTTTATTCTTCATTGTAGCGAACTAAGTGTTATATTTTTTGCCAGCGTTATTCTTTTTCAGAATTCCTCCACCACATTTATTATTGCTAGGATAAAAGTGGCAAGTAATAAGGTCAACGTCGTGTTACACGGAGTCTATAAAGTGGATCCGCTGAAGTGGCGCGACGTGAGCGTGAGGCGGCGCGATCTGAGCGGGCCGTTGTACGCGGGGCCGGAGGCGGGCGCCAGTCTTGTGATCAGCTTACTCAAATACATACATAATTACATACCGCGGGGATAGAGATGTAGGGAATGAGTTTTTTGGGGGGAAAAGTTTTGGTAATCCATTTATTTGTCTAAGTATTTCATCTCCAATACTCGTAAGGACGTTAAAGGTGACCGTATTTTGCAATTGATTAAGTTCTAAAAGTCTGTTATAATATATAACCATCATATTTATTTTTGGGTCGCAAGTTATTTGTGCAGTCAATTTTGAAAAGCTTATTTCTGTATTTTTAATTTTAGATTTTATTTCAACAAGTACATTAGTAGGACGGGACAGGTAAACTGGGTATTGCTCACACCGCCCGAACTCGGGGGCTGCACCTCTAGAGTTGCCATTATCAAACTAAGTGAACCGAAGGAGCAACTTTGTCAGGATTTGTAAAGGACCAAAGGAGAGATCCTGCCTCTAATGATGCTTTAAACCCCGTTTAATTCGACTTTGTTGCCTTTGTTGCGTTTTACTCGTAAGTATCTACCCTAAAAAGTCTGCGCTGTGATTTATTTTGGTTTTGCTAAAGCCATAAGAAAGTCCATTATTCACTCTCTGAATTATTTTTGCGAAGCACAGGCAGTAAATAGCACACACAGTTTTGTTGATACCTTGAATATTCTACTATACAAGGACCAAGACAGGATGCTCGCCTAGTAGGTATGCTCGTCGTGACAAAATCTACTCGATTTTTTTTTTGTGATAAGGCTACGTGTAAGTATAAACCTGTATCGCTGAAAAGAATAAACCAAAATGTTGTCATAACGCGCATACTTAGGTAACCTGGTGTCAGAATGTAAAAGCCCTAAAAATGCAATAATTCGACTGAATTTAATTCTAGTAAAAAATACTAGACTTATTTCCTAGGCTCCCAGATTTGAGCAAATATCGGTAAAATCACTATAAGTTCTAGTTGACTCCCGGAGTTCATTACGCGGTGTCCACAATACAGGCCGCCGCCGCCGCCGAGGGAATACAAACGAGCTGGCGAGCGGCGCAGCGCGCGCGCCCGTCTGCCGGCCCCGCGGCACCGCGGCCCCGCGGCAGCCCTGCTGCCTGACAGCGGCGGCATTGATACTGCTGCTCTACATAACATAATGAAGCTGGGACTATTGAGGATTCAGGGAGCCCTCTACTCGTGTATATTGCGGAAATATTGCTGCATTCTATTCCACAAAACATCCGAATTACATTGTATGTAAGTACATATTGAGAAAAAGATTCTTAATATAAACTAAAGGTATTTTAACTAACTTTCACTATTCATCCCAATACTTTATTGAGCCATTAAGAAGCAGAGTGGAAACAAACAGCGATCACTTACACATCTAAACATACGTTTCTATTCTATTTGTAAGATACTCCAGTACCTATTAGATAGAATCTAGATTCTATCTAATAGGTCCGCGCCGGCCAGCTCGGGGTCACGAGGCCCGAGATTTATTTTTAAACGAGAGGACAGAAGACAACCTGTCTTTGTTCTTGATCTACCTCGTTGTGGTTGAATATGTAACTAAACATATAATATAATACGTATTAGCCAATAAGAAATAATGAGAAAAATTGGAGGAACTTAACTTTTTTATTTTTCTTTGACAAAGAAAATCTCAATATAGTTTATGAAGAATAAGCTATGTCATTCATTGTATTATGCCACGGCACGACCAGGCACGTTTTGATTGTATTTTCGGAATGCTATTTCGCTCGTCCAATCACTTTACGGCATAAAAATTCAAGGCACATATTTTTTTTGATGGACAGTAATGAAATTGATGCGACCGTTGATCCAATGAAATAATAGAAGTCTGGAGTCTGACCGAGACAGATAGAATACCTACCTAGTAAACGTATGTTACGCGCACGCGTAAGTTTTTCGATTGTAATCAAATTAAGGAACAGAGCTATGTTTGAACATCTAGCCAAAGCAATAAAAAAACAAAAAATGTAACTATTTGCGATCCTAAATAGCTGGCATAAATAAACGCAAATGCGTTTTTATGAAAGTCAGACTAAACGTTAACCACAGCAAAAGTGACGATGTAGATTAAGATGATAAACGTGTTTAATCAGGAATGGCATGACTCGTAAAAGAATATGTCGGTACACACGTTGACAGTTGAAGTTTTTTTACTTGAAGGTGTTATACACATAAAACCAACTACCGAAAATAGTAGTATAAGCAGAGCTTACGAATGTTTCATCAAGAGAAACTGACTTAAGAAACTGCACGCGATGCATTTATTTAGTTCAAAGTAACAGCGAGCGGCCGGAGTCATTCCCAGTTGTCACCCTATTTTCCGTCCACAAGAGTGACAATCGAAAATGGTTATTAAAATTTTAATGACATATTTTGGTGTTCCCTGTTATCACCCAGTGACGAATTAAATGTTAAACCACAACATTATCATTACAAAATAGCGAGTGAGTGGGATCGACGTTCGCCGGCGGCGCGGCGGCGGTGCGCTCGGGGTCGAGGAAAGCATCAAACAATCAAACATGCATTGTCTCCGCCCGCGCTAAACGAACATCGGGGTTTATCGCGTGTGGAAACCCGCGCTGGACTTTTATGATATTACCAGTTTAGATACTTATTTAGTTTTCTCACAATTTTGCAAGAAAACGAGCGAATTTCTTTTCATAATCCAAAAGATAGTGTACGTTTATACGTTATTCAGCAAGTAAAACCTTCACGTTTTGAAATTCAAAGCGTTTATACTGCTAAGCAAAAGAATATTCAAATCATATTTTTGAAAATCGTTTAAATTCTTTGCAGATAGTGGAACAAACTATTTCAAATTCATAAATCGTTGTGAGGCTGACGCGAAAATAGCGGGCGCATAGATAAAATCAAGTGACATGTAAAAATGGGAAACATTACAGTAAAGGGCCCCCGAGTATTCATGTCGCGGAGAAAAATGCGAGTTTAAATAGAAGGGCGGGCCCCGGGCTGCGGGCCCCGCGGCCGTGCGGCGCCTGCTCTAGCTGTCTACATAATTCCCTCATTCCCAAACATTTACCCCCTTTCCTTAGCATTAAGGTCGAGACCAGACAAGCGTAATTGCAATCGGATATTTTATGCCACGCTGTCTGGATTTCAAACACTCTGTTTACGTTCGTAAATAACGTGTCGAAAAACGCAATTTCATACCCTATTACGCTTTGATCTATACAAAAATTTGTGTGGTGTAAAGCACAATAAGGCATGAAACAGGAAGCGACATAAAAACACGACTGAGAGTTCACGATTCTGAGAATCTCTTCTGAAAAAAGGCTTAACTGATGCCCCAATTTGTAACATAATTTATCATTATCACGAACTGGGAAAGGCTTTCACGGTATTTAGAGCCGACCAGACGTTCAGCGGGTAATGGACTAGGAAAGTGGCTGGAGCTAGACAACACACCGTCACGAGGGCAAGTGGAACAAGTCTACATTTTAGCCTCGAGTGTTTTTGTAACTTCGTTAAAATACACGCTTTCGTGCGTTAACAGGAAAATAAGAGTGAATAAACAATGATGGATTGTTTCCCCTTTTTATTTTCTTGCGACAAACATTCGCAAATACGCCAGTTTTTTTGATCTTTTTTAATTTTTATCTATGAAGCTAAGTAAGCATAATTAAACTGTAGATAAATAAAAATTCAAAACTCAAAAACAAGCGGATCACAAATAAAATCCACTCACTACTCTCCGCAAAATGATTAAATAACCTAAACATTACAATTTAGAAATTATATTAAATTTTCTCGTAAATCTAAAGCTATCTGACAAATTTGTTTGACGTAATATGAGATTTGTGTTTGATTAAACGGAGTAATTCCGTCGGGAAACAAAGAAATTCTAATTAAACGGGGCCGGGGAGAGCCCTTTACATTTTTTCGTCCTTCTCTTATGAAATTGGGTATTGAATGTCGTCCTATGAAATATTTCGCTCGGCGAAGGCCTGTCGTGTCGGTAATCTAAAACGGAGCGAGCTTCATCGCGCTCGTCACTTAACCCATGGGGACAATAGACATTTCTCAAATGGGAATAGGTTTTAATTAAGCTACAAAAGAGACGAGTAAATAATAATCTCTTGTCTTATAAATCGCTTCATTGTTTCTCCGAGATCGTGGGCGGATCACGGCAGGATAATATTTCCCGGTCGCCGGAAACCGCATTGACAGCTACTTCCCTAGATTTATCTGTAACACAAAGCTTCCTTCTCACGACATACTCACAGAATGCCGCCGGCTTCGGACTGGGATTGTTTTTCCTCTTTTATGTTTTACATCTTTTGTTATTATCTTGTCTCGGTGAACTTTGTACAAGCCGCACAACCGTACACGGTTGTTTACCGCGACAGCTTCTACTTTCAAATTAAAACTTTTGTAAAAGCTTTTACAATGTTTGAACTTTTTATTCCTGACAC
This sequence comes from Alcis repandata, assembly GCA_949125135.1. Classification (NCBI taxonomy): domain Eukaryota; kingdom Metazoa; phylum Arthropoda; class Insecta; order Lepidoptera; family Geometridae; genus Alcis; species Alcis repandata. Next base: position 12,560,009 of record OX421239.1, on the reverse strand, counting down.
CAACTTCAGAACGTGCGAATTTACAAAATATGCCGTAGAAAGTGTCATGCATTATAATTTGTAACGTCGGAGTTTCCGTAATCCACTTTTATAAGCATCAAAAGTGAATTCTGTTTTGTATTCCCAGCATATTTTTAGGTTAACTAAGCATGAATTATGAAGTATTAGTGATTGCTTGTCATTTACTTCGAACATTTTATTTAGAATGCCAAAACCACTTTTGCTCGTTTAAGTGTTTGTTTTAAAACAAGATTTATGAGATCATTACAAGACGTCTACAAACGATCTAAATACTTCTAAAATTTACGTCTACTTAGCTACTTAGTCTATAGGCATGCCAGTAAGGTGACACAGGTATTCCAGCTGATGCCGGGACCGCGCATGATTCCTGAATAAAGGGCTCTGACAGCTTCGAGACCGGTCAGGATCTTCCTACTGGCTGCACTGTTAAAGCAGCGGTAAGAACAGGCGTCAAACATTTAGTATCGTAATAATTAAGTATGTTAGTACAACGTAATTATGTAGTATTTTTCGCTGGTGCTACAAATAGTATCGAAACTGCAAAATGACGTTTTTTTTTCTCGTATATTATACTAATTTAACAAATAATATTAAATATTTTTTTATATATTTTGACATTTTTTAAGGCGATTTAATAGATGCAAATTCAAATTTTCAGTCAAATTTTGACTTTAAATAGGACTCCTTTAAAAAAATCTATAAGTTGTTTCGAAACTGTTCATAGAGGCAGTCGTTGTTTACTTGCATACTAACCGGGTTCAGCCAGCACGTACGCATGTACAGTGAGCTCGGCGCGCGACACGTTCTTGACGCGCAGCGCGCGCGCCGGGTCCGCGGCCGACATCCAGCTGCGGACAACATCACTTTTGTACACATCATTTGAAGTACAAAATGGCTCTACATTAGATTTGTGAAATGGTTACAACTTGAGTTTGAGTAAGGGGGTTTTAACTCAGGGCGAAATATTAAAAAAAAAAATCAGATTATTTTTAGTTAGCAAGCTTGTCCTTGACTATGCGAATAGTAACAGCAGAGAATAAATAAAAAGGTGAGCTCTCGAAACTACTAAATAGGTGACAAAGATTAATAAAAAATAAGTTACCACATTACCTCGTAACAAAACGAAAATATTGGGAACGTCAGGTCGTGGATGATTAATATTATAATACCTGATGCAACATTAACCAGCGTAACATTTATTGCAAGCCGGCATAAAATTCGAGTTCATAAAATTTGCAGTTATGTTAAAAAATATTTTTCTACGTTCAGTTTGAATTTGACGATAAAACTGCAAATCGTATCAAATTCGACTATCGACAATCCAAAAAGTTCTCTCCTCCCGCTGCAAGCTGCAATAACACCGAGCACAAAGCCGCGACCGGTTTAATTCCGTGAATAACTGCGAGCTCCGTCCGGAATTCGCGCCCGGAATGTCCAGCGTGGCTTTGAGGATCGCATTACGTGTTATACGTATCCTAACGTCTCAGGGCGTATTCTGGCGAGTGAGATATTACCTCGGTCACTGTCGCTCTCATTAGAAATGTCACGAGAATGATATTGACGGAGAAATCTAAGATATCGCCCAAGAATTGAATCCCAGGTTCTAAGAAGGTGTACAAAGCTCGCAAGAACGTCTGGGTAAGTGTCAAGGGAATCAGAACTAGCAGAATTAGTAGCACAATAGTTAGGTCAAGAAAAACAAAAAAACAGACTTGTTCTTCCACGCGGTCGGCGGTAGGACTCGGCTAGCAGAAACGGCCAACAAGTTTCTGGTTTGTAAATTTGGCGTTAGAGGTCGACGGTACCGGTTCAGAACTAGTTAAACGCTCTCACGGGTCCGACCACGGTATTGGAGTTCGGAATTAGCTTTCACCCTGTTTATTAGGATTCCAATTTTAGATAGATACTTAAAGTTGGCTTGGGTACTGAGTATGGGTCTTTTGATGTTCTGAGTTTTGGTATGGTTAGAGTTGCTACGTGCTTGAGTTGCCGGAGTCTATTTACGACATCATCGAAGCAACATAACCTGTGATCTGACTAGTTATCAGGTGCGAATCATGCCACATACTTGTTACACGTTACTTCTATTTCCTTAAATCATCGTTAACCCCTTTTAAACTTTCATTAACCACACTCTTATCACCATCAACAAATTCTTACTCATGTATTTAAAATGTAATGTCATACTTACTTTTATAAAACACTTTTGCATCTTAATATTCTTTGTTTGTAATGAAAACTCGCGCCAAATTGTCAAAGTGAATATTTTCCCATCCAATACATTTCCGAGAATAATTTGGTCGTAATAAATAACTAGCGGATATAATGACGTGTATTGAACGTAGTTACGAAGCCGCTTCAGTCCGCAGCCGCGTGGCCCGGTCGAGTAGTTACTGATAAATAAAGCTGACGGTTTTAATATACTCGCCTTTTAATTAAAGTGAGTCGTGGCTCTGTTGTTTGCATCACGGAAATTACTCTGCGTTCGTGAAAAATTACAGGAAACCCATATGAAAATTATTTGATGACGTATAAATACTATTGATTGTAACTATGTTGATTGTCAGACTTCCATCTCAATGTAAAATCAGTCAAAATTGATTTAGTTATGGATCTAAAATGACGCCGATGATCGCACTTTAGCATAATTTCTTGGTATGATTGCCAAAGTTGACTTTGAAACTTAATTTTCGCCGACCAGCGTGTCGTTTTCTTCTAGTGCTTATACTTCGTCTTGTTCTTATAGTGCCTATTGTGCTTGTGAAGTGTACAGTGTGTGTTGGTCTACTAAACGACATTCTCTATCGGCTAAATATAAACACGAAACAGGAATGAATCAGGCTCCGTCGGAAGCCGCCGCAATAAACATTCATCGACCAGTTCACACTTCATGGATCAATCAATTTATATTACTTCCATTTGTCAAACGTTTGCAGCGAGACCGTGGACGTGGGAGAGACAGAGACGGAACTCTTTCAAACAGACGGAACTTTCGGGAAGACGGGTGTAGTTGAAGTGTGACAGTAGTTGTACGACTACGTGTGTGGGAACTGGGAATACAACATCTAAGGTAGATTTTTCTTCCAAACACGTATTATATTGTAAAAGTAAACATGAAACGTATTTTGTCTTCAGAACTTTATTTTATAATAACTTATCTTTATTTCATGAGCATCAATCAAAGTCTTCCTTCCCTTTCACCATTCTCTGGCCTTTCACGTCCCATTTCATTTATCAATTCTACATTAACAATGATCCTGCCACAATTGTGCTTTACTCTGGATATGGCAAGGAGTTCAAGTGATGGGCATACGAGTATGCCCATCACTAAATATGGTGAAAATGGTGATAATAATGATTTTATAGGGTATGAGAATGTTAAAATAGGGTTCTTGAAGAAATTGCCGAAAAGGTAATGATGAGTTTTTAGAATTGGAGAACAAGTAAATGGCACCTACTTAGCTAATGAAGAAAAGGTTAGTGATATACTTACCTAGCATACAACTTACTCGTACATCACCAGTGACCACTGTATTTTAAATCAGTATTAGGTAATCTGTACATAATCGTACAATATCGTGAAAATTACGTTCTTTATCAAAAATAATGTTGGGTGTTTTGCATAAAATGCATAAGATTTTAAAACGCATGTATTTATTACTATTATATTTTTGCTTGACTTGCAGCAATGCTATGAATAAATGTTTCATTTTGTTACAAATATTGTTCATTACTTCCGTGTTTCATCTAAATAGAATGAAAAATTGGTCGGATTTCCGCAAATTTGACTCCATCCGCGTTCGTTAGCGCGTGACATATTTACAAATGGCTCCGTGCGAGCCAGCTCTAAAAGCATTGTCGTGTTGTGATATCAGCGAGCCTATTATAATCAGATTAGAGCTGCTTGCCTGAAATAATGGCGCATAATTTGGCTATCTGACGTCGAAAGACGGAAGACGGCCTGGACCCTTTGTGCGAAGTGAGCTGGTCGTTAGTATTGATGGTTTCATTATCGCATAGTGGGGGTGGACGAGCTGGGAGTAGGTCGTAATTAGAGAATACTACCTCTGACTCCACCTCTGAATCAATAAGGCAGTACTTTGTAGACAATTTGGTATATTTCGAATTGAAAGCAATATAATTATATAGGAGCAACGAAATCACAGGGTGAGCGTAACGATTAGGTACTTCGCTAAGGATGACAGAAAAAACCTACAATGTTGATGCGACTCTGCATAGGTACTTTAGCAAAGGATATAAAATTTTAAACGTGTTTGTTAAGTACCTAAGCATTCTAGAACGACGGCTGTGCTGCGCTACCCAAGATGTTAAGTGGTACTACAACTGCTATGAGCCAGCGAAGTGAGTCCCCCGGACACACAATTTATTCGCCACAAATTGCACAAAAAAAAAATCAATTTATAAGTAATGTCCCAGTTTTCTCCTTATCATTTACAGTATTTGTATCACAAAGTATACACGTCATGATTAGTAATTCCTATTAGTATGCGTGCCCACCAATTATTGCTGTAGCGTAAGGTGATGTTTGTGGGAAGGTTGTCAGCTGTGTTCCAGCAGCGATTTCCAATTCTCATCGAGTATTAAATTCGCATCTGTGCGGCAGATGGGTCGCTCGTTCAATATCGCTCGCTGTTGAGTGGCGGCGCGGCGGCGGCGGCGGCGGCGGTGGCGGCGGCGGCGGCTGAATACACACGCTGCTGTTGTACCGGATATTTATTAGGACGCAATCTTAATTGAGATCACTGTTTCATCTTAGTTCGTTGTAATTGATCACCACATGCATTTTTAGTTTTTATCATTGCATTTATGAGAGGATGTTAGTGTCTGTACGAAATTTTATTTAGCAACTGCGCGCGCGTCGTCTGGAAGAGTATAAGAAACAAATCCTGAATTAGAGTCTAATTGTAACACGTCAGTGCAGTGTCAGGGATGTGATGTGCCAGAGTCGTGTTCCAAATATTTATATAATAGGTATGTAGATACAATAAGCAATGAAAGAAATAGTGTCGCTGATAAATAAAGCATAGAAATAATCATTAGAGAAAAACAACTAAGCTCACCTCATAAAGTTGTCACGACGTAAACGAGACGTGACCGGCGTCGAGACGACACCACCCGAGCCCGCGCCGCTCTATATAGCCGGTCTGGACCTCATCATAACACGAGTCCCGGGGTTCGGATACTTTATGTAGTTATAACGAACACATAAACGGAGTTTTAGTCTACAAAAGCATATCAACTACTGGAACAACTTACTGAGGCAGTGCAAAAATCTGTTTGACTTAGAGTAAAAGAATGAGAAACATTTTGCCAACTTAAACAATGTGGTATGTCGTGGCTTTTAAAGGCAACATAAAGGTTACAGAAACAGGGTTTGTAGAGCTTGGAGCGGTTATAAAGTTAAACAGAAACTGTACGGATAGAGGTAATTAATTAGAAGTAATTTAAGACCCGCAGCACAGGTTAGGCAGCAGTTAGTGTGGCGCGTGCTGACCCGTGGAGAAATAATTCTGTGCGCGGTCGATGGAAGCGTTTAGTCAGCGTTTAACGAGTAATGTGCTGATGTAATGGCCGGTTTACGTCACGCTAGTCACCTAGAGCGAGTTCAGAGGCAGTTAGTAGCATCGTCTTGTTGGCTGAGTAGTTAGCTTAGAACCAATATTAACCCACCTGAAGCTTTATTCGATTCTTTCCATTTTATCCACAGATGAGTTGGTAAGATTTTTACACTAAAAAGAATTTAGCATTCCCGAGGTATCGATAACTAAGTAACGTCTAAAGAGTAAAAGAAAAGGGTAACTATATAGTCAGTCTAGGAATAGGATCAACTTTTGTCTTTGTTTAGTTATTTCACTGAGCCAATCAGATTAGGCCTTCGTTCGGTCTGAAAAAAGGGTTTGTCATTCAGCCTGTGTAAATTTACTTTACTGAATCCAGCACTCAGCCTATAAGTCTAGGCTTTTGAACGACCTAAAAAACACTTTGACTAGGACCAGTCGCTCGCCGACACGACACACGAAGCTGTGCGTGCACGGAAAAAAAAGAGTCCTGTGATTTCTTTCCATCAAGACATTATGTTGTCTTAAACATATTTTCTTCTGACAAAGCAATGTGATTTGAAGTAAAATTGTAGAAAATTGAAATAAGTTCCTAATATTCTTACTTTGAGTTCACAATATTACTTTGACCTGAAGTAAACTTCGTTGTTCCAACACAATACATCGTACTTATCCTAAAATATCCTGAGTAATCAAACTAATGTTTCGACTTTCTTGTTTAAAAAAAAAAAATACATTGTATCAAGTTACTTTTCACCTTAGACGAATATTGGTAATGAAATTATACGAAACTAATAAAATGTTATTTCAATGCAAAATTTCTTTAATTATACCAAAACTTATTTCTTGATTCAAACACACGATGTCTTTGTTTTAGAATTCTCATTTTTTTTATAAAGAGTGTCCATTGCTCCAATAAAATAAATTTTGTTTATCTGAAAGTATCGTAAATAATTGTAACAAAATATTTGTATTCTTGTTTGAAAATAAATATGGCTTCAGATTAAGTATTTTTAATCTTCAATGAAAATGGCTGCCAACATTAAACTGAAGTAATCTATTGTTCGTATAAAATAATATTTTTTTTAACTAAGAAAACGGAGTTGTGGCTATTAACTCCATGTCTTTGAACAAGACAACCGTTGTTTTGGTTCGAAAACACAATTATCGGGACGAATTGGAACGTGTCGTGTCCACGATATTACACTACATGATGATAATCGATGTCACAAGTTTTTAGTTTTCAATTTAGGTAAATTATAATTTTCGTATGTACCTACTTGAGTAATTTAAGTATCTACCTAATAAAAGCTTATTTTTAATAAATTCAATAATGTCACAAGTGTATAGAACTTGAACATCACATATCTGTGTACATTATTAGCACAAAATATGGAGAGTATTTATGGTAAAACACCCAATGGACGTATAAATTAAGAACAATAACCATTGAAATAACTTAACTATATCTAGTTGTAAAAAATACGTATTGACATCTATAACACGTGGTCAAAAACACACACACATACTTTCATTCATAAAAAACAATAAACGCGATAAGACAGTAAACAATGTGACAGAGTGAACGTATGCGCTGTAGTTGTTAAACATTATGTACATAATAATATAATATAGGTAACATTTTGCAGGTATGATTTTGTTTTACGTCTCTTATTTTTCGTAACACTTGTATGTAACTACTATTGGTATCAAAAATCACCCAAAAGCCTTGGTATTGGTTTTTTCGGCTTTTGGGTATTATGTAATTTTTGTATCAAGACTGGACATACTTAAAAGTGTTATAAAAACTAAGAGAAATAAAAAGATTAAGGCCCATGTAAATGAATGTATTAACTACTAGCGAGCTTCCCCGGCTTTGCACGGGTAAATATAACTAATGCTACACAGGGATAATATAGCATGTAACGGTGAAATAATTTTTGAAATGGGTCCAGTAATTTTTGAGTTTAATCATTACCAACAGACAATACAAATCTTTCCTCTATAAAATATTATTAGTGCATATAAGTAATTAAGCAATAAGTAGCACAAATCGTAAAAATACCAGCAAAATGTTACTTTCCTCATAAACATGTTTAGTACCTAAGTACAGTGCACTCGTTCACTCTGTCACATTCTCTACGTTGAGCCCTGATTTTTTTATTAGTAAAAAAAGCGTATGTGTGTTTGTGTGTGTTTTTGACTATGCTTTAAAGATGTCACTAGGTATCTTTCACAATAATAGTAAAATTACAAATTATAATTCGAGTATTTTTTCGATCTTTGGTTCACCGTCTAGCATTGGTGATTTTACCTCAATAAAAAAAAACTACTCAAAAAAACGCTGCATCGAAAAACAATTTATTAGTAGGATGCCGTACGATATCATGCTGTAGATTATTTTGTGTCGTGTATTGCAATGCAATGCTACACAACTGCTTTTCGTTTCCGTTTTCCGGATTTCCGGTCGGTTCATCATTCACTCTCGGTTGACGATTTGGTGCAACTGCGAGGTGCTTATTTTGTGTTTTTATTAATTTGTTTGGCGCCTTTGGCATTTATAATTAACATTGTCGCGTAATTATTTACTCTGGTGATGGATGAAATCACCGTTCTATTGAAATCGTGGCAAATGCCGGAAGAAATAATCGAAGCATTTCACAGTGAGTACCTACCTCAAAGATGGATACGTTTACGTATGTATTTCAAATAGTTTTGTTTGACTTAAAACAGTACGATGCTGTGACGAGCGACCTGAGCAAGTACGAGTAGCTCTCTATCTATTTATACTCCTAAAAAGTCCATGCTGTCGTGAGAGGAAGAAAACATGTATAGGCTCCACGTGGTCGGTTGCACTGCTTACTACTCGTAGGACTGTAGGTACCTAAGTTGACTCGGAAACGTACACATTTGTATGTTCGACATTTGGTCACGGCAGGCTCGGAAACGTACACATGTGTACGTTTCCGAGCCTGCCGTTGCCGGATGTCGCGCGTGCGGATTTGTGCGTTTCCGAGTCAAAGTAAATGTACACATTGTTTCAGAGAATGGCATAACATTAGATCAACTAGATCAACTCACTCAAGACCATTTGAAAGAGATTAGCCCACAAATAGGAGATAGAATTAAGCTAACCAAAAATATTCAAGAATATTTGGAGTCTAAGGTTTGTAACCAAGATTGGGTACTGCATATGTTCTGTACATTTAATTTTTATATGCTTTATATAGACCTATTATTACATTCTAGGCCCCCACAGTCAGTGCATCAACACACTATGATAGTGACGTGCCAGCAAGTCCAGGTGTTTTGGGTGAAGAATGTGGTGATCTCACAATTACATTTAGTGATTTGTTTCCAACGACTACATCATCTTTCCCTGATTTTGATTTGCGGACATTATTAGAAACGTCACCCACGGGCAAAAGCGTACTTAATTTTTACACATCGCATGGAAGTCTAGATACTAAACGGAAGAATCGATTGACTGATATCATAATCAGACATTTATTTACTTTTATAGTAAATAAGTAAGTATTGTTGAATCTTATAGTTTCCTAATTGTGTTATAAGTAGGTGTTTGTCTGCCTAATTTAAAAAATAAATTGATTTCAGGAGACTCTCTTATGATGATTACAACATATTAACAGGAAAAATTATAACATTATTTCCAAAAGAGACGGCTGGAACATATTTCACCAGACCAGTAAAAAAAAACAATTCAGCAATTGGAAAATCAATTGCCGCTCGTGGAAAATTAGTTGACAAAGTCAGAAATTTTTTATTTCAAAGCTCAGACAGAAAACGAGGATGTGCTGACTCACAAAACGAATCAGCGAACAAGAAAAAAAAAATCAATGATATTCTACTGAGTAAGTTTTTGTTGCACATACTTTTTTATCTCACATCCGTAAAGATATACTTAAAAAAAGCTGTCCTAGTACCTATCTATCTAAATGCCACATACTATCCTTAACATTATGAATGTGAAAGTTTGTGTGTATCCATGTTTACCACATATCTCCATAACTAAAACCGATTTTGATAAATAGCTTATGACCTGGTTTATCACATAGGCTACTTTTTATCATCAGTGTTTTTCATCAATCTAGGTGAAACCGCTCGGCAGAATAGTATATTCAATTCATATAAGAATTGTATTAATCAATGTATTGCAATTTTCCTTTTATTTTTAAAGAATGTGTTCGGGGAGATTGCTTATGTGAGGAACCAGGAGGGGGTAGAGGGGGGCCGAAAACCAACTTGGGTGCCACCTTGCATTGGGGGCCATGACTGCAAATAAAGTTTTTGAAGTTGATGTGTGTGATGATCATAGGAAGGTGAGAAATTGGATGAACAATTATTAATTACAGGTGTTCATGAAGACGACATTGAATGGCTAAATAACAACAATGAACCATGGTCAAAAGTGAAAGCCATATGGAAAAAGACTTTGCAAATTAGACAAGAACTCGACTATGAAAATGTAAATGACTTTTTGACAAAATGGAAAGTATTGCGCCTACCAGCTGGGGCAGAATTGGTAAGGATTTCTGTAAATAATAATTGTTAATATGCCAAATTTAAAGTATTCAATAGCTCAAACTTTTTATTGCTCTGTATACAGGGTTATTCATAAAGGGTATGCTAAGCCGAAAAGGGCTCATAGTACTCATCATTATGAACAACTTTTACTATGGGACCAACCCGAAATTCGCGAAAAAAAATCAGCTGTTCCATAAAAAAATGTCAATGACACTCGACAAAATGTATGGAACAGGTTTTCGGGTTGGTACCATAGTAAAAGTTGTTCATAATGATGAGTACTATGAGCCCTTTTCGGCTTAAATATAACTGGACTTGTGGATTATAAAAGAGAAAATTGTGCTGTTTGATAAATACTGACTGACAAGTAATAAATTTCGGCACTGTTTTAGGCACATCAACTTATGCTGCTTGTCAATCATCAAACAAAAAAATACTTTATAAAATTTCATTTGAACCACTGGCTGTCTTATCCATTTATACAAGGTGTTGCAGAAAGGTTTATGTTATGTATCTATGTATACTATAATTCAATGATATGCCAAAATATCAAAATCCAAATCAAAACGGTATTTTACAGTATTACAAAATTTTAAAATAAATTCATACTCTATAAAAAACTTACTGTGTAGAAACTTTTCTGTAACAGCTTGTTTAAATAAGTTTTCTTTGTATCAATAATACATGTTGAATATGAAAATAATCAAAGTCAAGGGGTTATAGGTGCCAACCAAATATATAGGACTCAGTTCGGGGCGATTGGAACTACCAGTTAATTGAATTAATTATTACCATTTAGGTTTCCAACAACCATTAAAAACATCTGTTCCCAGAGCTGAACACAAATGTAAGGTATTGTGAGAATACTTATGTGAATAGTGCTTGTATGTTTGCATTTTTACTTATTTTTTTAAATGTATAAGGTGTGATTTTTTTAAATGGTTTTGGCATTTTTTCTGAAATTGGAATGAGGGTAATAGGTACTAACAAATATGATACTTGCTTAATAATAGGAAATACAACAATACACACTGAATGTACTTCCTGAGCTATACATTCTTGCTTGTTTGCTTATTGTGTTTATTTGTTGCTGTGTCTGCCACACATACTGAATGTTATGAACGATGAATGCGCTTCATGGTCACTCTTGGCTTGTTTTGTATCCTTTAATTTTGTAAAAATTGTTATTTTTGCAGATTGAAGATGATTTTGCTGAATTATACCCTGATAAAGTAAAGCTCTTTAAAGACAACTGGAAAAAGTTCATGCAAAAATTCATAGAATTAAAAAAAGAAGAAATTAATTCGGATGAACACAGGAAAAATTTGCGAAATTCGCTTAATACTTTTGATAGTGATGGTAACCATAACATTTTACACAGTTTGTATAATACATTTTTAAATTTCTAATTACTTCCCTGCTACAGTTTTCTTATAAACGTGTTAATGATATTACCTATTTGATTACTCAAATAATAACAAAAATTGTATTGTTACAGATGCACTACCAACGGAATTGACATTACTGGTTAATGTTGTGCCACCCAAAGGCCGTGTAAAAAAAGAAAAGTTTTCTACTCAAGAGTGCTTAGAGAGTATTATGATAATAGTAGAGGTAAGCTATTTGTCTTTGTCTGTTGTGAGATACATTGGTAGCTAGAATAGTGTACAATAAGTGCCCACACTTTATTCCCGGCTTTAGTACTACGTTAATATGTAGTACTAAAGCCGGCTGCTGTCACCATTGAGTAACTGATACTCTGGCTTCTTTAAATATATGTCACATCTTATGTTTTTTTTTTCAGAATCCTGGTGACATAAACTCCACTATACAGAAACAAATTGATAAAGCTGCTAAAAGAAAAACGCAAGTTCAACCCTATATAATATTACTTGGAACATTGCAAAAGATCATAAAAGCATACATTGTCATAGACAATATTAGATATGCGTTTACTTCCATGACAGAAGCGTTTGACGTGTTATTCAAGTCATTTCATGTATTGAATGCACGATTCCCTAAGCCAAGCGAACATATACATTTAATCATTCAGCAATGCGTCTACAAAATCCAAACCAGATTTGACAATCCAGTCCCATACATCGCAGATATTTTGGCTCTAAATCTTTAAAAAGTTTATTAGATTAGAATATTAGACATTCCTACTAAACATTTCATACAATAATTTTTCATCATGAAGTGTGGTAAATGTAGCATAACTTTTGACGATTTACAAAAATATTGCTTTCACTTGCAGTTTTGCTTTAAAACTACTGAGTATTTCCCATGTCCTCAAATGGGCTGTGAAAGAGTTTTTAATATCAAACGTTCTCTGAAACGCCATTTCGAATTAGACCATACCAACAGAAATAACCATATTGAAACAATACCAAACATTTCTAATATTTCCCTAAAAAATGATGATACTAATAATACTGAGTTAGGTAATGAAAATATACCACATACGTCAACAGATTCAGAAAATTGTCAAGACGAAAATTTTGAACTTTGGCTACAGCTATTGATAAATTCCTTTGTCGCTAAACTGTATGATAGGCTAAACTTAACGAGATTGTTTGTACAAGAAATAATAGAAACAGTAAAGCAAATTATTATAGATATTGCCTGTAATTTAAAGTCAGTAATTAAGAAAAAGAATGACATTAATAATGAAATTGACCTGTTATCTAATTGTTTCTCTCACGTTGATACTGAATATAAACGATTAAAGTATTTCGAAACATCGGAAAAATATATCAAACCAATATTAAAAGTCATTGGTTCAGGTCAAGAAAAAGCAAAGAAAGATGACAGTACTGTTATGATTCTAAAAGATAAAAAGTTATGCTACATACCAGTTAAAGAAAATCTGAGATTATTTTTAGAGTTACCAGGTGTGTATGATACGATAAACAAATATCAAACAGAGTTGACTAGTGAAACAGGTGTTATAAATAATGTTGTACAAGGAAAAATGTGGAATGATAACCTAGAAAAACAGAATATTCCTATCATTGTCTATTTTGACGATCTTGAAACTGGTAACCCTCTAGGAAGTCGCGCAGGGAAGAACAAAATAGGAGCAGTATACGTTTCAGTCGCGACGATACCACCAGAATATGCGAGTAGGCTAGAAAACATATTTTTAGCAACTTTGTTCTACAGTAATGACCGAATGTTGTTTGGAAACAAAGCTGTTTTCGAACCGTTGATTAAAGAGCTGAATTCACTCTATGATGAGGGTATTAACATAAATGTTAACGGGACTACAAAGACTGTAAAATTTACTTTGGCTTGTGTCTCTGGAGACAATTTGGGTATACATAGTGTAATGGGATTTAATGAAAGTTTTGCATCCTTGAACTATTGTAGATTTTGCCTTTTGACTAAACAACAATGCCAGTCCCAACTCTCTGCTGATCGAAATGCAGAACGTAACCTAGTCAATTATGAAGACGACTTTACCAATCGAAGGGGAGTGAAAGAGCTATGTATCTGGAACGAAGTCAGAGAATTTCATGTGTATAAGAATTTATACTGTGACGTGATGCATGACCTCTGTGAAGGTATTCACCGATACGGTATGGCACTTGTAATAGATAAATTAATTGCAGATGACTTTTTCACCCTCGATCATCTAAATCAAAGAATAAAATTTTTTGACTTCAAATCCAGCAATCCTCCTCCTCTTGTCACAAAATCCCATGTACAACAGGGATCGATTGTAATTTCCGCTTCGGAAATGCTGTGTTTAGTTAGGAATTTTCAATTTATTGTAGGTGATCTAGTACCTAGAGAAAATGTGATTTGGCTCTACTACTTGTGTATGTTGGAACTTACTAATGTTATTATGTCTCAAAGTTTCAATTCCGATCTTTTACAATATTTAGAGAGTCTTATTTGTGAACACCACGAAAGGTATATAGAGTTGTTTGGTACTCTTAAACCAAAACATCACTTTGTTACTCATTATCCAGATGTGATTGCAAAAATGGGTCCACTAATATTGATAAGCACGTTTAAATATGAATCAAAACATTTGGACTTAAAACGCGTTTCAAATTCTATTAACACTCAAAGAAATGTACCTTTGTCGTTAGCAATAAAATGTCAGCTTCAGTGTTGCTATAGATTTTTATCTAATAAGGGTCTACCTGATTGTGCAGATCATGGCAAATCTAAAGGCTCGCTATTGCTTTCAGACGGTAAAGATGATGTAATGTATGGTAAAGTAAATTGGATGACAATTAATGGCATTACATATTCCGTTGGTGATTTTCTTGTATACGAATTAAATGATTATTGTGAACCTTGTTTTTGCAAAATCGAGCAATTGTTAATACACAAGGATAATTGTACTGATTTTTATTTGTATTCATGTATATTTAAGACCTGCCAATATGATAATCATTTTCAATCTTTTGTTGTAGAAGAAATAGAAAACAATTTTATGTTATTGCGTTTAGAGGATTGTTTTAATATAATTCCAATGAAAATGCACAATTTCGGGGTCTAAATATATTATTTGTTATGGCTAATTGATGTTTTTTATTTTCGATCACTTTATTTACCAGAGAAATCAAAAAGGAAACTAACAAAACGATGTAATAGTATTTTGTGCAATGCTTCTTGATGTTTAAATCTGTGATGTAATGTTTCAGGAGTGGTGAGATTGACTCATTTGAACGAATTCATTCGAGCTCAACCCACTAAATAGGAGGCACGGCTCAGCATTCCCGCTTAATCTGAAAGTCTGCTTTTATGAATCATTGTCAGCCACCGGTTATACGAAAACCTGGTGTGAGTGACGATTTGTAAAACTTACTTTTAGTATGAGGGGGGAATCTGAACGAAGCTGCCTAGGGGGGTTTTGCCCGGATGAATTTATTAAATTGATTGAAGCTTCTGTCAGTTTCCTTAGAGATTTATAATATTTTAGACTAAGTAAATATTTTCTCAAAATAAAACTAAATGTCTTTGAGGCATGTGAAACACAATATTGCTTGAAATGCCTACATTTCAATCTGACTAATCTATATATTTGGATTAAGAGATTCAAAAACCTAGAAGAACCAGGTATTGCTTTGTATTAAAATATTAACGTTATTCAATGAACCAAATTATAGTTCAGGGAAACTCATCATTATTTTGGGAGAGTCGACCATATTATTCAACCAAATTACAACTTATTTTGCATAAAGACATCGAAACTTTTCATAGATTACCTCTTAACTTTCGTTAAAAAAAATATTTACTTGAAATAAGATTTTATTTTTGTGCTGGAAAAATATATCGACTTATTTCTAGCGCGCAAAGCTTAAGACAAGATATACGTTGTCTTGACTGAAACAAGCAATCATCTAAATAGAATATTTTAGAAATTAAATCGTTTGAACCAAGGCAGCGCTTACTTTAATCTAAAGATTTAGCTGTGTTAATTTTAACAAAAACAATAATATTTCCTTAGTATAATCGACGCCAGAGCTTAGAGCAAGATTTTGGTAATTTTGATTGTAAAGAACGATCGTTTTATTAGTGTTTTAAAAAAGGCATTTATCAGAACGAACACAATCATTATCTTCTATTAAGATTTTATTACATTAAATAAATAGACAGCTTTATTTTGATTTAACATTGATTACATTAGTCCAAATTTATATTCTTTTGGAAATCAAAGAAATATATTTTCTTAGACCAAGACATTTTACTGCATTGTGCATATATATACGCATATTTGCTTGGATCAAAGAATTCTTTTTCACCGTGTGTGTGAGTTTTCACGGGTAGATTATATTTTCGCGAATGCTCACAAATACCTCTAAAAAATAAAAGGATACATTTTTCTTCGGAACTCCTCGTTTTGGTGATCCTTACCTACATCTCTGTACTATTAAATCATTTTTATTACTTCGCCAGGACCTCAACTAAGTTTTCTCCTGGTCTTCCTCAGGCTGGCAGTGTTTGGATACAGAACTAGTGTAGCGGACGTGGGCCTCGGCGGCTCGCTTACCATCAAGCGGGCAGGCTGTTAGGTTGCCGATATTTTTTTAACTAAATAAAAAGTAAAATAAAAAAGTACCAAATCGAGGCCTAAAGACATCAAATGGCTAGTGATCATCAGATGGCAGTCGAACGCAAGCCCATCATTAAATAACAAAATTAAAGAATGTGGGGTGTTTATTTATATTTAATTCCGGTGTCAACTTAGTCTTAAGCCAATTTAACTTTTTTTTAATCTATGTTTTGTTTTAAGTAGTGTTTGTTTAAGTAATGTACCTGATTGATGAACAAACGTTTCTGTATTCTGTATTTTGTATGTGAGCGGTCATGGTTCGTCAAACAAGAGTTACGTTGCGACTTGCGACGCAGTTAGTAGTTTAGATTTAGTCATTTCCCAAAGTATATCTTGACACTCACATTTTTTTTTACATTGGACTAGACATGCGTTTGACCACAATCTCACCTGATGGGAAGCGACGATGCGGTCGAAGATGACGCTTACCTAGGAAAAACCTATTCACTCCATCTTTGAACAACCCCGGGTTGTACTCCAATGTTTGAATTGTCTATACTTTTGCTTATGTACTCCACATTTCCCAGGCCTCGGTCACCGACCCCTCGCTCGGCTCCAACGCAGTGATTGATCCGCAACCAACAGATCCACAGTAACGATAAATCACTTCAACCAATTTCACGAGTCAAACAAGTTGTTTTGTAAAGCGCGACGAACCCGACTCATGACTGATGGTCACGAGCCCCAATTACAAAAGTAAATAAGCTTCTGTAATTAATTGATGGTTTAATAGTAACTGTTAAGGGCAAAGTTGAAAAAACAAGACCGCGTAAAGAGAAAACAACCTAAATCTAGTACAATTTTCCTTTAGTAACGAGGTCACAACCACGACCTTTTTCTTTTACTTTTGTACTACAAGGCACTTATTTAGGTAAAACAAGGTATTAAAAACATACACTAAGTTTTTGGTTTCGTTGGCAGCTACATGCAGGCGATTAATTAGCGACTGAAATCGAAAGTTTTTACTTCTGTTAGTTATATTGACATGAGTAGGACAGACGTCAAAGACCTATCCATGTATCTACGCCATTACGTTCAATCGTCCAATGCGCTTTTCCGGATATTACCTTCTGAGAAAGGGAGCGCTAGATAAATATACTTACCACTTATACAGCAGTGCCACAATCATTATTGGCAAACCGAATTTCAATTAATTTGCTGGTTTTCAAGTGGCGACGAATGGTTCCTTATGTTTTTGGAGGCCAAGATTCACTTTGGGGTCGCCGCTCTACCGCAGTAGGGAAATTAGTACGTTTGTTAAGTGATTGAAGTAAAGAGAGCTTTGAAAATTGGTAATTTCGAGCAAACTTACTGAGTAATCTATATTTTTGAAATATACTTGTTCAATTTTGACGAAGTTTAGTGAGAAATACGGTTTATAATGACTTCTTATTAATAAAGCACATATAACTCTACACTACGACTCGTTCGGAACCCACCATTTAATTTATTTGACTTTATTAAAAAGTAAACAGTTACAAGTAGTCATAATTTTGAAATGCAGTCACCTAGTTTCAAAAGTTTCAATAGTCGAGAAAATTCAGAAAAAAAAACTAGTATTTTTGTATCTGAACAGATAAAATCTTGTTTGGCTCGGTCGAGATGTAGCGAACTCCTTAGCTATTGATGCGGCCCCGGTGCGCCGTGGCCGCCTCAATAGCGAAGGAGCTCGCCACAAAGCTTTAAACGAGTGAAACGCCACTCACCACAGTACCGGCTCTTCGTTTTCTCTGTGGCTCAGCGCAAACTGCAGCGGCGGGCCCACCGCCTCCACCCACAGGTCCAGAACTATTGCTTCCAGGTTATCAATCTAGAAAACAATAAAAATAACAAATGTAATCTTGTTACATTACTTGGATTTTTCGAATAAATCCTATAAAATGATAATAAAAATAATTGTTTAATTGCTTAATGCTGAATTGCTATTACTCGTACAATATCAAATTGATAATTATTCTAAAAAAATACAATTGTCTATTTATCTCTCTTTCTCTTTGTTCTAATAGCTCAACCGATTTTGATAAAATCTTGCGAGGTATGCTGCATGACGACAGATATGGGATACTTTTTATTCCAGAAAAATTGTAGGAAAATGAGAAAAATAACGGATAAATTGTACGCATCTACCATGATAAAAACGATAGCTGGCTCAGCTCTTTGTAGACTACTGATAAGGATTATACCTAAACTAAAAGATTTTCTTGTTCACTAAAATGTCAATTACGGACCGAAATAGCGCGCCGACGCGCGGCGTCGACGGCCCTTTTCACAACAGTGCACAATATGTGACATGCGGATGGCGTCGAATATTGACGTCCAATATAACCCCGACTCACTCTACTGGAACAGGTTTATAAAAATCGGGCTTATTTTGAGGAACGTCACCGTGTCCCGCTGCTGTCGCCTCTCCTGTCTGCACCACGCGCTGCTCCGACCTTTGTCATATTGATATACGCAGTGACAGACAGACAATCATGAACTGCCGCATGCCGGTTTAACGGCGCGGCGCTTGGACTAGATACATTTACCTGCAATGCTGAGATTGATTATGTCCGGTAATATATATTAATCAAGGCGAAATAGTAACTTTCTAGACGTGATAAGAATTAGAAATTGTTAGAGCAATAGAATAGGTATTAGTTGAGCAAAAATCGTATGAAAGGTATCTTCCTATGTATTTATAAATGCGACGTTATAAAAAAGTACAGACATACGAGTACGTAGTCTCCCAACCCTCGTCTGCGGCGCTCAGTACCTACGAGTACCGTCGGTAGTGTATGTTGGCTCAGTTAAATAAACCAGATATTCGGTCTCTGATAACATGAAAAAGCAAATTTGGCAAGGAAGCAGCAAAACAGATTAAAAAAATATGCCAAAATCAGTAAAGCTGTTTCCGTTTGTTTAAAATTATTAAGCCAGGCTTACATCAGGAATATAACCTAAACATATAAAGAGGAAAAACATAAAATAAATATTATCACATATAAAAAAGAAAACACGTCATATTTATGTATTTTATACGAATCGTCCTGGGAGTATCAATATCCGCGTTACATTTACACATCAATATTTTATAACATCATTTTACGCGTAATATTTCCGGAGCCGGCACCGCGCCGCGCCGGCACCGGCACCGCGCCGCGCCGGCTCCGCTTTCATTTTTATTTACACAGCGCTGTAAAGCTCCAATATTGTTCCCCTTTCATGTTCACAGAGGCTTTGAGTGTAGAGTGCCAGTATCGAGTGTGCATCGCATCCGCGGCGGATACCTGTTACATAATATTAGGTATTTTAACAAGAGAGGTCACTCGAAATGTCGAGAGAACGTAAGTGAAACAATAAGGTTTCGCATCAAAGAGCAGGCGATAATAAAGGGCCAAGAAGGGAAAAGGGTTTTTATTTACAGTGTACTCAAGATCCTATTTAAACGGAAATTGCCTTTTATCTTAGCCGTGATAAAAGTGTAAATTGAACTTCCTTACTTTAAACAGGAAACTTATTTTAGTACCAACCATAAAATCATTATTTTCACTTTAAATTTGAAGATTTATCATTTTATATTCTTCTAAACGTGCGGACAATATAATCCAATAAGCACTAATGTATTCTGTAAGTATTAACTTATAACATATCAATATTATATAAACAACAGCAATATCATTGTACGTATGGAATTTGTTATCTACTACTTAAATAAATATTCATTGATTATTGTCTTATTATTGAACTACACTTAAAAATTTGGCAAATACTCGTTCAACATGCATTACAAAAATGACTAAATTCATGATTAGTAAAGTTACCCGTAGTCCCGTAGTAGTGAGCACTCGTTTGTACTCGCCAGCGAAAGTTTGTTAAAAGTTGTCGGATCGCTTCAAGTATCGAGGCCGCGAGTCACTCCTTTGACGACTGAATTTACTTTCATCTCAAAGAGCGCCATACAAAGTGAATAAAGCGATTGACGCCATCACAAAAGCTGTATTCCTGGACGAATAAACCAAAGAACACGTCATCCGCCGGAACTTGACTTTAAATTGCTCGCCGCAAACCGATAACTGTCGCTATCATACATAATTTTTTTTTGTGTGCATTAGAAGAGAACTGTGGTCCGTCCGTTTAACTAAAATTAAAAGAAACAAATTTAATTCATTTCTCTCGCACAATTGAACACGCTAGAGTGTATGAGATGAAAACATTGTTACCGCTTCGGTTAGATTCATTTCTTTATCGATATGGCTTAATACCAATTAATAGAACATTGCATGAAAAACTCTAATGGGGATATTTTTACACGTTTTTTCTCGAGAGCAAAACTTTCTTAAGCTCGGCGACGATGGTGAATAACAATACCTATATTTATATTCACCCTTCGAGGGTAGACCTGTATCCCAGCAGTGGGAGGATTAAAGGTTGCATATGATGATATTTATACGTCATTGTGATATATTCACATAGTTTTATTCTCTAAAGATTCGTCTCATACACCTGTCACATGTCACATTGCAACTTGATACTTGACATGCGCACTTTCTCTTTGAAAAAATCAAACATGAAATTATTTTTGCTCACCTATTGTACATTGAATCATGATATATTCATCGAGACACACAACTGAACTAACTCTAGTTTGCAGAACCGAACAAGTTTAGTGGGGAGTAAAGCAGGAGCTAGACTGTTGACAAATTACTCAATCTGCGCCGCCTTTGATCCATTCATGTTAATATTTGTACACAATTACCGAACACAGTAGTATGTCACGGTTTGTTAACGTTATTCCACGCACTCAAACACTTCAAAATAATCATGTCGACTCGTACTTGTACACACAAAGGCGGTTGAAACCAAGCAAGCGCTTCAGCAGCAATATTTACGTCGCATGTTGTTTCATATTTATTACGGTTGGGTTCTGCAGCCCAGCCGTAATACTTTGTGCTGTCATAATAATCTATAATCTTGTTACCCTAAAATTCGTCCGTCAAATGTATGAAAACAAAATTAAGGTTTGTGAAAAACGATGCTGAAATACCGCTCGTCTGCTCTGTATTTTAGTATTTATTTAACTACTAGCTTCCGCCCACGGCTTCGCCCGCGTGGACTATACCTCGGGAACCGATAATTAATTTAAGCCTCCTTTTTTAAAGAGCATGTAAAAGGCGTCATACAATGGAAGCAGGGACCCCAAAAACCTCCGGATGCAATAAATCAGCCCCCTCGAATCATTTAGAAAAATGACAGCCATTTTGAATCATTTGGATTTTCGCCACCACCATCAAGTAGCCCTTGCTAACTCCTATGACATTAAATTTAGTCAAACACCCACCCATCTTCAACCGTTTCGGAGATATAGACCCTCAAAGTTTGTATGGAGGCCATGTTTTTGAGGCGACTATGTTATTTTTAATGGCTCCAAAAAGGTCCGAGGTTTTGATGACTTTTTAGTCTCAGCGCTTTGGTAAAAATGTTTTTAGTTTTCGAGATAATTAGCAGTTCCACCTCGAGGATGTGACTTTTCGAAGGTTTTGGATTTTTTCCGGATGTTGTTTACCCGCCTTAAGTTTAGTACATCTGTAAAATTTTATTGAGTTAGCATCAAAACAATTTTTTCCCCGTACTATCTTTACCACGCCATTTCACCCCCACTGGGGTTGATTTTCCAAAAATGGTGAAATAAGTGTTCGTTATTTTTTTAAGCTTCGTATATTTGTAAGGATTTCAATACCGTGGCGTCAAAAACAATGCTTCTCCATACTAACTTTAACACCCTATTTCACCCTTTTAGAGGTTGAATTTCAAAAAATCCTTTCTTGGTACACGTTTACTCATCAAGACAAACACACCTTCCATATTTCTAATTTCTACGACCAGCGGTTTAGTCTGTCAGTGAGTCATTGCAATTCTCTCTCCGTACTATATTTACCACGCCATTTCGCCCCTTTAGGGGTTGATTTTCCAAAAATAATGAAACAGGTATCTATTATTTTTTTTAGCTTAGTACGTCTGCAAAATTAAATGATCATAGCATTGGGAAAAAATATTTCCATACAAACTTCAACACTCCATTTAACCCCTTCGGGGGTTGATTTTCAAAAACCAAAAAAATAAGTGACTATTATTTCTTTTAGCTTAGTATATTGGCAAAGTTTCGTAACCACAGCACCAAAAAAAAATTCTTCATACAAACTTCAATACTCCGTTTCACCCCTTTAGGGGTTGATTTTTAAAAAATGATGAAATAGGTGTCAATTATTTTTTTAACGTTAGTATATTTGCAAAGTTTAATAATCGTAGCATTATGAAAAATATTTTTTTCATACAAACTTAAACACCGCTTTTCACCCCCTTAGGGGTTGAATTGGGAAAATTCCTTTCTCAGTGTGAGTCCGCTTTTTTTGACACACATTCAATACCGTGACGTCAAAAACAATGCTTCTCCATCCTAACTTTAACACCCTATTTCACCCCTTTAGAGGTAGAATTTCAAAAAATTCTTTATTGGTACACGTTTACTCATCAAGACAAACACACCCTCCATATTTCAAATTTCTACGGCCAGCGGTTTAGGCTGTGCGTTGTCTGTCAGTGAGTCATTACAATTCTCTCTCCGTACTATATTTACTACACCATTTCACCACTTTAGGGGTTGTTTTTTCAAAAATAATGAAACATGTATCTATTATTTTTATAACTTAGTACATTTGCAAAGTTAAATAATCGTAGCATTGGGACAAAAATATTTGTATACAAACTTCAATACTCCATTTCAGCCCTTTAGGGGTTGATTTTCAAAAACAAAAATATACTTAGGTGTCTATTATTTTTTTTAGCTTAGTAAATTTGCAAAGTTAAATCATAGTAGCATTAAGAAAAAAATATTTCCATACAAACTTTAATACCTCGTTTCACCCCTTTAAGGGTTGATTGTCCAAAAATAATGAAACAGGAATCTATTATTTTTTTATCTTAGTACATCTGCAAAATTAAATAATCGTAGCATAGGGAAAAAAATAATTTCATACAAACTTCAACACTCCATTTAACCCCTTTGGAGGTTGATTTTCAAAATCCAAAATAATAAATGTCTATTATTTCTTTTAGCTTCGTATATTGGCAAAGTTTCGTAACCACAGCATCAAAAAAAATTCTTCATACAAACTTCAATACTCCGTTTCACCCCTTTAGGGGTTGAATTGGGCAAATTCCTTTCTTAGTGTGCGTCCGCTTTTTGGTATAAAACTTTTGTCCAAATTTGACGTTTGTAGCTTAAGCGGTTTAGGCTGTGCGTTGATCTGTTAATGTTGATGCGTTGATTCAACACTCTGTTTAACCCTTTCAGGGGTGGATTTTCAAAAAATAATGAAACAGGTATCTAATATTTTTTTTAGCTTAATACAATAGCAAAGTTAAATAATCGAAGTATTAGGAAAAAAATATTTTTATACAAACTTCAACACTCCGTTTAACCCTTTTAGGGGTTGATTTTCAGAAAACAAAAAAATAAGTGTCAATTATTTTTTTTAGCTTAGTATATCTGCAAAGTTTCGTAGCCACAGTATCAAAAAAAAAATCTCCATACAAACTTCAATACTCCGTTTCACCCCTTTAGGGGTTGATTTTCAAAAAACAAAAAAATAAGTGTCAATTATTTTCTTAAGCTTAGTATATTTGCAAAGTTTCATAACCACAGCATTAAAAAAAAAATCTTCATACAAACTTTATTGCTCCGTTTCACCCCTTTAGGGGTTGATTTTTAAAAAATGTTGAAATAGGTGTCAATTATTTTTTTAACTTTAGTATATTCGCAAAGTTTGATAATCGTAGCATAAAGGAAAAAATTTTTTTCATACAAACTTAAACACCCCTTTTCACCCTCTTAAGGGTTGAATTGGGCAAATTCCTTTCTTAGTGTGCGTCCGCTTTTTGATATAAAACTTTTGTCCAAATTTGACGTTTATAGCTTAAGCGGTTTAGGCTGTGCGTTGATCTGTTAATGTTGATGCGTTGATTCAACACTCTGTTTAACCCTTTCAGGGGTGGATTTTCAAAAAATAATGAAACAGGTATCTAATATTTTTTTTAGCTTATTACAATAGCAAAGTTAAATAATCGAAGTATTAGGAAAAAAATATTTTTATACAAACTTCAACACTCCGTTTAACCCTTTTAGGGGTTGATTTTCAGAAAACAAAAAAATAAGTGTCAATTATTTTTTTTAGCTTAGTATATCTGCAAAGTTTCGTAGCCACAGTATCAAAAAAAAAATCTCCATACAAACTTCAATACTCCGTTTCACCCCTTTAAGGGTTGATTTTCAAAAAACAAAAAAATAAGTGTCAATTATTTTCTTAAGCTTAGTATATTTGCAAAGTTTCATAACCACAGCATTAAAAAAAAAATCTTCATACAAACTTTATTGCTCCGTTTCACCCCTTTAGGGGTTGATTTTTAAAAAATGTTGAAATAGGTGTCAATTATTTTTTTAACTTTAGTATATTCGCAAAGTTTGATAATCGTAGCATAAAGGAAAAAATTTTTTTCATACAAACTTAAACACCCCTTTTCACCCTCTTAAGGGTTGAATTGGGCAAATTCCTTTCTTAGTGTGCGTCCGCTTTTTGATATAAAACTTTTGTCCAAATTTCACGTTTGTAGCTTAAGCGGTTTAGGCTGTGCGTTGATCTGTCAGTCAGTCACGACCTTCACTTTTATATATATTGATAATTCAGTAGGTATGTTTGTTTCGGAGAAGATACTTTGTAGAGTCAGTCTAGACGTAGTCTGTAGAAAGTTCGCGAACAACAAACAGTTGCTCTGTTGCCAGACACTGGTTGGTAACCAGAATTTTTATTTCACTGCCGAGGGGTATTATTTGCAGGTGTTTGTAAGTACTTATACTCGTAACTATGTGACTGCCTACGAGTACATGGCTTCATGGTTTTATCGAATATAAAACTATGTTGGTGTCATTAGATGTGTCTACATTTTTGGATATCATTTGTTGTACGAGTATTTTGCAGCCGGATATTTTATTATATTAATGAATTATGATATTTAATACAAGTCTCCTTTGTGTTTTAATAAACCATTAAGTAAATGAAATAAACACACTATGAAAGCAGCAGTACTTGAAACTAAGTAAATAAAAAATAGTAAAAACAAAACTGTCATTTACTTTAGAAGCTTGATCAATTTACTCGTAACATTCTCGTTTATTGAAGAAATGTCTCAGTAGAAAGTGAGTGATAAAGTAGTCTACCAAGTTGCCAGTAACTTTCCGCGGCATAATTCACGCGACGAGACAAAACTCATTACGGCGGTCACGGTCACGGTCACAGTACACTTGTGAAGCCTGCGTCTCAGTCGGCCTCACCTTAATAGGGAGCTGGTCCAGGTAAAGCCCTCAGCAGTCCACGTACACGGCTACTTTGAGCTCACTGTATCCGCGTGCGCTCACACGCCCACGCTTGGTAAGCGTCTAGTGAAGACAGTGAGTCAGTCGGTCTCACCTTGATGGCGAGCTGGTCCCGGTATAGCCCCCAGCAGTCCGCGTACACAGCTACTCTGAGCTCGCTGAGTCCGCGCGCGCTCAGCACGCCCGCGCTCGGAGCCACCTCCACCGACAGGCCGGGGTCGCGCACGTCATCAGCCCACTGGTCTGTCATCAAGTAAAAAATTACTTATAGATCCTGCTTGAAGCTTAAGGGTGAACTTCATTACGCTTCGAACTAGCGCAGTAAAAAAAAATCGATTGTCTGTAAAGTCGGTTTACTGACGATAGTTTAACGTGACAACGTCATAAGAAAATACTGATAGAATGGTTTCATTTTTCAAAAGAAAAATTTAATTTATACGTAATTTAATTTAATTTAATTTGATTTGATGAAATGTGATGATGTGATGTGATTTGTTTGATTTCATTTCATTTCATTTCATTTCATTTCATTTCATTTCATTTCATTTTATTTCATTTCATTTCATTTCATTTCATTTAAGAAAGGTACAAAAGTAATTGACAAATAGGAAAATCTAATAGAATATAGGAAATCACAATTTCACTCAGAGCGAGGTAACGCCTCATCGAGGTAACGGCACATGCGTCATGTTTTTTCGTGCGTGCAGCCGGCTCCATCGAATTATAAGACGTTGTCACGTCAAAAACTTGCTACAAAGTTTGAGTTAGTCACTGCTTAAAGCTCCATCTTGTTTTCGCACGTGACTATTCACGTCGGACAGAAGTTGTCAGCGCATTTTAAGCAGCATTAAATGTGAACTGGGTTTATAAGTAAGACTTAACATCACAAAGTAGAAACAGCTGCTGTGAGCGCACATCTGTCGCTAAGCACTTCAGTTATGAGCAGCGAGTGTAGCTCACATGGAAGCCGTTCCGTGCGCTCGGAGTACCGCGTCTAGTGCAGTGTCAGTTTAAAACTGTTCATACTACAAGTAGTTCGTGGCGATTGTAACTCGTAGCCTCTATATGTCTACAACACTTCGAGGGATGACGTTCATCTACTTACTTTTTTTTAAGTATTCAAAATAACTACTTGGCTGCAATATTTCATTGCGGTCGTCGTCATATTCAATTTATTGTCGAACAAACATACGGATGGCCATCGTTCCCCGAGACTCTGAGATCTCACTTCGCTTGGTCAGCTAGCCACAGCTTATATAAATCTTATAAATCCTACTAATCTTACTAAATTAAAAAGGTGAAAATTATGTGTGTTTGTTACTAATGAACGCTGAAACGGCTGAACGGATTTACATGAACTTAGAATTAAGGTCGTTCATGGTCTGGATTACACATAAGCTACTTTGTATCCTGGAAAACGCGAGTGAAACTGCGGGGCGCAGCTAGTAATAAAATAAAACAAAAGATTGTTTGTACACTGAACAAAATACTAGATTCTAAAAACAATATTGTTTCTCGTTTCAACTCACTGTAATAATATATAATAACCTATCTGCTGCCAAAACTTCTATCAATAACAAGCTGATAAGCTTCTCGAAGAAAGGAAACCATTCGCTGAACTAATAGCATTTTAGAGCACCACCACAGATTAGACAATAGTTACTACGTAAGCACTACCTACACCGCATTACTCGTGTGTCGTGAAAATAAAAGTTTATTGAAACAATAAATATTAGAGAGGTCGATCATTTCAATCCGACCGGTTCGGTCAAAAAATTCATCAGACCATCAATCGGAGTTATTTTTTATGGCAATTTTATCTTCCTAGTTGTGCCACGCGTTTTCATTCATCCACTATCCTTCAGAAACTATGTATTTCTTTACCGGGAAAAAGAAACCTTTGAGCTAATCCAGCTAATCTTTTTCCAAATTTTACTTAAAAGTTTCAGAGTGATGAAGTAACATTCATAGGTCTACATTTTCACGAACAAACTGTCACAGCTGTAATGTAAGTGTGATTATTTTATTTCTAAATTCCAACAGAATCGTTGAAATATTCATATCTCCGTTATTGATTTCGAAAAATATTGAGTGGGCGCTGCGATAACGGCGGGCATTCCGCTCCTGAAATAACGGCGTTTCGTAACGACTAACGACGGGCAATTATCATGACTCTGGGACCAATAGCAATATTAAAACGTAGAAAAATTGAGTCTGGAAATTATGAAAGGCCAGTTCGTGTCCCTCCGGAGTCATTCGTTTTTCTTCCATATTATAATTAAAAAATGTATTAAGGGAATAGATATCCATTCTCGTAGCCCCACTCATCTCAGTCCCGTGGGACATTCTGGGCCGTTTGTGATTATCCCCGTCACTCTCACGCTCGTGACATTTCTAATGTGAGCGATAGTGACCGAGATAATATCTCACTCGCTAAATCACTACACCTTGCAACGATTATGGTGAAACTCTATTCGCAATTCTTCAAGAAGAAAGGTCGATACCTTATAATTTACGATCGCAAACTAAAATTATAATAATGATGATAAATGTGGGACACGCCTTGTCATTAAATTTAACTTATGACAGAATGGAGATGTATCCATTTGGGACGAGATGTTGATAGGATGTAATATTTTTTACAAAACTGTTACTTATTTATTGAAAATTACGTCGCACTTACAGCAGCGCCATGCAAACTAATTGCACCTAACTGCAAATTGCAACATACTCATTTTTAAACGGTTTTATTTAGCTCACGTTTTCTTTTTTCTTGGGTCAAATTTAGTAATTCAAATTTCACCCTCTTCCTGTCAACCGATTAATCTGAAATTTTGTATACACTTTGGATTTTGGTGACAATACAATTATGTTTATTCATTATCATTATAAATTCAAGATGGCCGCCGCTACAAAATGGCGGATAACGTAGGTTTTATCAATCCCATCAATATGGGTATCAAATGAAAGAGCTCAACAAGCAGAATACAATATACTATAAAAAATTGAAATTCAAGATGGCGGCCGCTACAAAATGGCGGATAACGTAGGTTTTATCGATCCCATCAATATGGGTATCAAATGAAAGGGCTCAACAAGCAGAATACAATATACTATAAAAAATTGAAATACAAGATGGCGGCCGCTACAAAATGGTGGATAACGTAGGTTTTATCGATCCCATCAATATGGGTATCAAATGAAAGTGCTCAACTAGTATAATACAATGTACTATATAAAATAAAAACTAAAAACTAGAAAATAAAAATAGGTAAAAAAAAATTTTAAGTTAAACGGTTTTATAAAACAATAAAAAAATGTACTAAAAACCAAAAAATAATAAAATAGGCACGTCCCACGGTTTTCTTGCCCCACGGTTTTATTTTAGTCTAGTCTATGCATATGTTTATAATTCCCACGACTGTATCTATTTTATTATTTTTTGGTTTTTAGTACATTTTTTTATTGTTTTATAAAACCGTTTAACTTAAAATTTTTTTTTACCTATTTTTTGTTATAATTAAACACGGGAACGTAAAAATTAAGTCGTCTACTACGACTAGTTTCGGTCACATTCGGTGACCTTCATCAGGCGAGTTTACAAACGTGACGCGCTCGCGGTTGCGTCTCGTTTGGTGCCAAACGAGACGCAACGCAACCGCTCGTTTGGTGTGAAAACCACGTTAGTTTTCATAGTAAAATTGATTTATTATTTTTAGCGTTAAACTGCAAATCAAAATCATGAATATCAAATACTGCAATAAGCCCTTTATTGCTTGGTTTGATATAAATCACTGAGACATTGAGATACATATTATAATTTTGTACCTAAGCGTATTAATATTATGTAATATGCGCTACAGGTTTAGTTATAAAAAACTTAGTCAAAGCAGGTAACCTTCCTATCCAACAATGAAACCCGCGCCGCAGTCTAATGAGTAAATCTCTTGTTCAACTCAAGGTACACTAATAACCTTCCGGATGTAATTTTACTAATGCGAGGGTAGAAAGCTAAGCCCTCCGCGAGGAAGAAATAAGGGCCTTACCACAACGGGACTTAAAGTTAAAATAAAGTTTAAAATGTTTTTTATTGTATTGAAATTGATTTTTTATGGAAACCTCAGTCGCCGAAAAATATTAAAATTTAATGGATCCGGCAATTGGGAAAGTGGGTCCACTTGATTGTAGTCTCAGTCGCCGGAACCTTCATAGTTTTGATCCGTGATATTCTGTACCAACCTCTAATAGATGAGAAACAGTTTAGCGTCGAGCTGTCAGCGCTACAATTTGCATACAGACAGAAATTACAAACTACTCGCGGCAGTACAGTTTGATTAATAACTATAGTTTTGACAACAGCGGCTTTGTTGTCTAACTAGCCATCAGAATCGGCTTCATTTTGGTTCAATTTACTTCTAAGAGCTTATTTTGTGTCAAAATTATACTGATTCCAATCACCACTCGGTTAGGCAATAAGGATGCTGGGTTGCCGGAGTTTCTGAGTTCAATTCTCGGCTAGGTAGATATTAAAATGAAAATGGAATGAATGTAAATCTTAGATATAGGTGTAAGTGTACGTGGAGATCAATTCAAGTAAATCTAATGGAAGGTATGAGTATGATAAGATACGTTGTAATTTAATAGTGTAAATAATTCACTTCTTTTTTTTGTCGCATTGTGCTACAGCCTTTAAAATCCTCACTACTTTATCGCCATTAAACGTCGGGACACGTTAATTAATGTTCTCTATACATCTCTTAAGAGCGACTAAACCCCCAACTACAAAGCGGTTCCATTTCATGGAGTAGTTCCGGGAACGGGAACCCGGTTAAATGTTGCTTAGCCGAGATACCCATGGGAGGATATTTCATACGGATGAATATGTACATATATTAGCAATTACTTATCTGCGAGTCTCTCTAGTATTCCAGCTTTCAAAGCAAATGAATAACAAAATCTTGTGGATACTACGATTTCAAGCAGGGCCAGTGTAAATACAGAGAATGGTAAAAGTTTGTCTGATTGTAACGCGGCGTGTTTTGCTCTCTGATGAGCTTCTAAATGGGCCGAAAGGGGAGCCCGTCCTGGGCAACGTAAATAATGTAAGAGCTGTTGTATTTATTTGCAGTTGGAAAATGGTAAACTTTAAATGGGAGGCCATCGTCATTATGAACGACTATCTTGCAGCACAAAACAAACACAAAGCGCAGAAACTCTACAGACACAAAAGTTACATCACGGCACGCTTCGGATCATTTTTTTTGTGTACAAGTTACACCTTTGCTGAAACGCGACACGCATTTTTTTTTCAAGTAGTTAAGGGCATGCTATAAAGACACTTCTTCAAAGCCTCGGAAGCCTTCCTTTCACTTCCTGCTACTTCCGCAGTCGCTTTGAGCAACATGCCTTAGAGGTGCGTCCTACCGGAACGCACTGCTGGCTGTGATAGGGATTGTAAAGGAGTCTCACATAGTCTGAAAATGCTCCGACTAGCTTGTCTATTCAAAGAAAAAGGACAAATTGAGACCACTAAAACCAAGAAAAGTCACAAACTACACGAAACAGGTAGTTACCCAAACCAATTCAGTCTATAAATAAGGTAAGAAAGTGCAATATAACAAAAAGGTTACAAGAGCCGACTATAGCGCTAATGCAATATACGAGTAAGAAGGGCTTATTTCATATTAATATTTCTGTTTTTCTTTGTAATACAATATGTGGACAAACAAAAGGTTACAATAAAAGTTTTGAAACGGTAAAGTGTACGGTCTGTATCTAATTGTTTGGTACGGTTATTTGAAACAATAACAAAAATACGTCCCGAACACGACTCGGTGTATTGGTACTAGCGTACACGTGTACTCGTGCTACTCGCAGTACGCGGAACAAAAGCCAGTGCCAAGTTTTAACTCATCAATATTATAGAAGAAGATGCAAGGAGGTATTCAATCTAAAATTGGACATTTTGCGAACGTTAGCTGCAGACTCCGAGCCGCTTCGATTCAATATTTCATCCATCAGGAGTCACGGGCGATCAATCACGACTAATGCTATTACTTAGCCCCTCAGCTTTGGAAATGACAGCGTTCAGAATAAATTGCTAGCTTTCAATAGAAACAAAGGTGAGCGGCGCAAATAAGACGCTCTAAACCAGCTATACTCAAAGTGTGTTCCGCGGAACCCTAGGGTTCCGCGATACCTCTGTAGGGGTTCCACAAGAATTTAAAAAAAAAAATCAAAACACCTCTCTCTGGTCGAACGTTTTGACTCCGCGGCCGCGCGTATAGTTGTCAACTGTTATGTAGTAGTGAGATATCCATATGAAAGTCCTTTTGAAGAAGACATGCTTATGTGTTCACCGCTGCTCACAAATACTACCGGGGAAGAAATTTTTAATAAAATAAATATATTTTTTGAAGAAAATAATCTCAGTTGGAACAATTACATTGACATTTGTACAGATGGGGGGCCAAGGCGATGACAGGTAAAACAGCAGGAGCAGTGTCACGAATAAAAAATAAAGCGCCTTTATAATTGTAGTTCCAGCCATTGTATTCTGCATAGACAAGCACTTCCGATGAAGCAAATGCCGTCAAATCTAAAATTAGTTATGGATGAAGCGGTAAAAATAATTAATTTTATCAAATCACGACCACTGCAATCCCGATTGTTCTCATTATTGTGTGAAGATTATGGCAGCAAACATAAAACACTGCTGCTCCATACTGAAGTGCGATGGCTGTCTCGGGGTAAAACTTTAACAAGGCTATTTTTGAACTTAGAGCCGAGTTACAAATGTTTTGTACAGCAGATACTTCTTTTAATTTGAAGGACCGTTTGTATGATAAAACTTGGTTGTTCCGATTGTCTTTTATGGCGGATATCTTTCAAAAACTGAACGAATTCAATTAATCATTGAAATATTAGACGAGCGAATTGACCAAACATAGCACAGCGCAGTACAGCGCAGCACAGCTCGATGTTGATTCGTCACCCTCAGTGAGTTTGTTAGCGATAACGACTCAGAAATGTTTCAAGATAATATGTTTGAAGAATTGGTCCAATAACTCAGTTCGATGCGCGCATCTTTTGAAAAGTATTTTCCCGAAGAACAGAATACAAAAATGAAACTGAATTCATGGATTCATAATCCTTTTTTACCTAACTTGGAAAAGCCCGAAAGTATGTCAAACGAATTATATGAATCTCTTTTAGAAATGTCATCAGACACAAGTATGCAGTCACTGTTCAAAACGACGCCTCTTAACGATTTTTGGTGCAGAATCCGTGATGAATATCCAATGCTTGGCAAAATGGCTCTGAATATTCTTCTCCCGTTCCCAACAACATACGAGTATTTGTGCGAAACAGGATTCTCAACCTATGCAGCCACGAAAACAAAATATCGAAATAGACTGGACGCCGAACCTGATATGAGACTTCAACTGTATTCTATCAAACCTGATATCAACCAATTGATGAAAAATAAAAAACAGTTTCATACCTTCCATTAATTAGATTTTTTCTTTTTTAATATCTTCTATTATTGTACTTGCCATGTGTGTGTAAGTAATAATTAGTACACATAACTGTTACATTGTACTTTTATTATGCTTATTAATAAAGAATACACTTTTAAAAACTATTGTTTTATTGTAGGGTTCCATCAAGTATTTTGCTTCCCAAAAGGGTTCCATCACCAAAAAAGTTTGAGAACCACTGCTCTAAACAAACTTCAATCAAAGATATTCAAAACATCCTCAAGGAGCTGCTTCGTTAGAATTTTAGGAGCGGGTACTTCGGGGAGGCCAATTATGTAAATGAAGTGACAATTTGTAAGTTTTACTTTCTGCGCTATCGGCGAGTCGTTTAGCGTGAATAATGTTCGGTGTTAAGGCGTCGATGCCTGAATGATGTCAGTTGGTAATCGGTTCGGTTTGTGCTGTGCCAATAAGTCGGCAGAATGGCGCGGGACGGCGCGGGATGGCCGAGACAAGTGGGCCGCTGACGCTGAGCTTTTTAATTGATTAGGCATTCTTTTATCTACAGAAAAAATGTCAAGAAGTTTAAAAATTGTTTCATCTTTCGGCCTGGATGTCGGTTTTTTCTGATTTCTCAATAAAAAAATCAGATCTGCGAAAAACAATTTTTGTAATTACCAATTGTAATAGTTAGTTAGTTGTAGTAGTTAGTTAGTTAGTAATTAGTTGTCGAAACTCTCGGTAGTGCAGTGGCGATCAAGTTGTAACGTTCTATTAAGAAATGAGAGATAAAGATTTTGTTAAACACTAAAAGCACAAAAAAATATAACAAAAACACATTCGTAACAGCCTTCGAAAACGAAATCGACGCAAGTTCTGATCTCGTTTGTAATTAAGTTGTTAATTTCCCGCGGGCGGGGTGAGAGGTGAGGGGCGGGAGGTGAGGGGAGGGGAGGGGGGAGGTTAGTGGGCAGTTGTTGTGTAATTAGTTGAACTAGTTCAGGTGCGCTTTGTTGCTGCGACCCGCGGGGCTCGGGGCCGCGGGCCGGCCGCGGGCTGCGGTTTACTATTACCTTATTGTGACTATTATTACTTCCCGCTATCCTTTCTATGTTACTTGATACTAATATTATGAATGCAAAAGATTATTTGTGAATTTTTGTTACTTACTACATATCTCCGTAACAGCTAAAACGATTTTGATACAATTTGAAACAGACATGGCTCATGCCCCGGATTGATGAATAGGCTACTTTTAATCGTCACTGTTTCTCATGATCGCGCGAGAGAAACAGCAGGGCACAGCTAGTTTACGACGCTCGTTACATCGGAATCCCATTTTTCTCCGAGATTCGTCTTTGAGAGCATTGAATGTGCTCATTATCCTCAAGTCGTTAAGACACGTCAAAGCTTTTCAACAACTTTACAGCGCTGGTCTCAAACCTGACTACAGCTACTCAGTCGATGCTGCAAGTCGGCCAAATGCTGGCTTACAAGCGTAAAAAAATGATTGGCTATGACATGCAGACAGAAAGACACCAACGTCTCGCCTTAAGTTGATTTCACGCAATGTTATGATGGCCATGGCGTGAAAGCTGATGCAACAGAAATAAGTCGGTACGTGTTACATTCACCCTAAAACAGGTTGACACAACCTTTATGGTTTTTCAGTAAAAAGAAGTGCGAATGGATAAATCGACTGCTGCTAAACTATTCGTAGGGACGAATAGTTTGGAAACTAAAAATGAGATTTTATCCAGGAGAGCATTAAAAAGTCGTGACCTAAATTTCGATGAGGTATAAATATACCTACCGATTTTTTTTTTGTTATTTTATTCTTAAAAGTTATATGTTCATATACTCGTAATTGGGTACAAACAAAAAATCGAGATTTTGTTTCGATACTGTTTGTCGCAGCAGTCAAAATGTGTACCTTCGTTGAGCGAGCGCACGTGTCGGCGCGAGCGGGCGCGGCTCGCGGCGCGCCACGTCGCCGACAGCACCGACTTGTTGCGCAGCACCACCGTGCGGGTGCGCACTGCAACACAAACATTTCATGAACACTTTATACAGTGTAAGTTTTTTTAGGGGTAAACCTGAAAGAAAGAAGTGCTTAGAAGAGCGATAAGCGACAAGACTATCAGTTGTTGCTCTAGTTTTAAGCGTCATTGTTCCTCTGCTTGTAATTACTGGTGTGAACAATAAAGAATGTATCTACTATCTACCTATCTATCAAACCAATGCTGCTGCTGACCTTGACTACTCTTTGATAAGTAAAAATGGTTTGATAATACTGATTGAAGTGACAACAAGCGCCCGGCCACCTGACGGTACGAGTAAGTGGTCAACACCGCTTGCTGACATCTCCAATACCCAAAGCAACTTTAGCGCGTTGCCTACCTTTGAGAATTTTATTCTCCCTTCGTTTAAAGCCTAGTATCGCCACACTCTCCTTGTCGTGTAGCACACCTTCGTATCCTTCGTGGTGACTTTATGTTTTAGAAAGAAGCTGACTAACAGACTGTGAGCAAGAAAGGGGCGGTGACTGCCCGCTATACTCGAGCCATGCTCAGAAAGCGTCACAAATCTGCAGCGAAACTTTTAGAAGTGCAATGAGAACGTAAACTCTGATTACTTTTGCTAGTGTTTTGAACGTAAGGTCGTCGCTCGTCGAACTCGCAGGGTTGATAAAAAGTAAGAATAGAAATTAAAAACTTGATTTTTATTTGCAAAATCATTCCTCTTGAAGAAATTACAAATGATGATTAATCCTACTACTAATTTTATAAATGACAAAGTTTGTATGTTTGTTCAATTATAAAAAAACTGTAGAACGGATTTGAATAAAATTTGGCATTAAGGTAGTTTAAACTCTGAATTAACATAAAAATTTCTTATTATTTTAAAAATATTAACGGTTCCTACAGGATTGCGCGAGAAACCGCGGAGTACAGCTAGTAAATCATACAAATAATAATTTTCAGTTCCAGATACAATTTTTCTTAAAGAGTGCGGCGTCGCGTCGTTATATCCGCGACGCCATGTCGTTAGGTTGGTTGTTGCGATGAATTCATGAGATGCAGCGAACTTATCTTTTGTGAATTTGAATAACGGGACGTTGGCTTCGTGACCTCACTAGCAAGACGACGCTGGGGCCCTATTCTTGCATTTCACGATATTCATATTATAATATCACCTGTAACCGTTGGTTGCGCTCGTGACCAACGTATCACTTGAAGATGTCTAGAATGTCATGGCGGTTGTTGTTCATAGACATACAACCGAGCCAATTTCTTCTTCATTCCCATGAAGAAAATTGTCTGCAGTACTTTAGAATAGAATAGAATATGACTTTATTACACGCATAATAACTTACTACTGCAATACCGTAAACCACCACCTTACAACTACCACTACCACCACACTGGTATAACCTCCCTACTACGAGTACCTACGCTTACCTACTAATTTTACTGGTAGTTGGTAAGTTACCCATCTGAACCATAAAATATCGAATAGCCTGAGAATAGGTCCCCTGGAATGGTCCTCGCAATGAGCTCACAGTTGCACGGAGAGTCGCGATAACGTCTAGACTGCTTTATTAAACTCTTTCTAGAAACTGTTTAATCAGAATGCAGAATATACCTCCGAGTAGAGTTGGAGAGGAAAATTCAATTTTCAGTCTCACAATAAAAGGATAACTGACAAAGTTATTATCACGTTTGTCTAATAACGCTGCAAATAGTGTGAATGTAGCTACGAGTGGAAAACATTATGACATAGATGTAATTACATGTGGAAATATGAATGTATTAATTTTGCTTTTTGGTTTAAAAAAGCTAAGTAATTTATTCATCATGTATTTTTTATCTTTACGAATATTTTAAAGTGGTAAAGGTTGTTTGAAAGTATGTTTGTATGTAGTTATACCTACATTTGGAGAGGGTAACCTTCAAACTCCGACTTTACCTATATAAAATCGCACTTTCCCTGAGTGCTATAGACTATATTGTATGACGAGGCCGAAGACAAAAATAAAAACAAAGTCTTGTTACGTGTTACCTCCAATCTGTCGAAAACAGAGATAATAGATAGAGGCTATTTTACAGAGTAACCACTCACGTAAATGTGAGGGGTGTTTTCCGGAATAGTGCGAGTGTGTGGCTTCCGTGAGTGTGAGGCGTTCGTGCGGGGCGTAACGTGTTCCTTTAATCATTAAAATAATATATTAAAAAAAGAAAAAGATACTACTATGAAGTGAGTATCAGATTCTGATGCTGGTCAACAGCGGTTTTGTTGCTAATATAAGAGTGGGTTTGTATGATTTTAGGCCAATGATTTACGAAATACGAAATGGTTTTGGAATTATGGGTCTTGTTTTTCTTTATACTTTATTTTTTAATTGTACTTTAAAGGCAGTACGTATAAGAAATAAGCAAGAAGTGAGCTTGCTTATTTCTTATACGAATTCAAAAAACTGAGCTAATTTACTAATTTTGTGGATATATTTGGCAAGTTCTAAGCACATCCGCCTTATGAGCAAGAGGTACAGGGTACAGGGTTTGTTTCCCGGCCGTGCAGATGTTTGAATGATGAATTTAAATATCTGATCTAGGTCTGGGTGTTAGTTGTCTTTTGTCTTTGTGTGTTCCATTGCAACCCGAACAGGCTATCCTAGTGGGGAGCTATGGGTGTGAAACGTTATTTATTTATAACGTTAACTGTGTACTTAAAAGTAAACACAAAAATATACAGGGCAACAAAAATAATCTTTTTCCGTTAAGCTATGTAATGTTTGTGAACAAACCCGTGTAAATATCTACCAATAAAAATAACTCACAGGCCTTTTACTTATTTGCTAGTACAATAAGATAGAACTAGTAAATATGTTTATTATCTGAGACGAGCTCGAGTTCTTAGTTGGCCGCGAGTCAACAATCAATGGTAACGACTGCGACTGCGATTAATCAGTCGAGCTGTAGTTACTCGTACGGTGACAGATGAACTCGCTTTTCCCGTTTGCACCCGGAAGGGACAAAGGGGAATTAATTAAAATGCAGGGGAAAGGAAATTGAGACAGATTAACGCAGCGTAGGCGTTGAATAACAAGCCGACTGTATTAAGTGATACTTTATTGCCTCTGTACAGGGTTAAAGAAAAGGGTATGCTACGCCAGCAGCGGCCTTAGAGATCGTCATTATGAATAACTTTTACCATAGAAGTACACAGTGAGAGAGCGTGAACATAGCGACACCCATGTTAAAAGTTAAAATGGTAACCACTTTGAAGGTATGGCATTTCTGATTTGTTTTTTGGTCCAATGATAGGGTTGCGTTTAACCACCATCTTGTCTGATGTTGAGCAATGACGCGGTCTACGATGAAGCATGCTTGCCTGGAGGAAACCGCAAACCTTCACTCACAACTTGATGACACCTATGTTAAGTCTATCGGGGAACACTCACTCTGGCAGAGCATTCCACAGTCACGCATTTTCTGATGTTTTTTTTATGTTCGCCAACATTCTCTTCCGACACAGGTCGAAGACGTTATGCAACAAACATTGATGCTTTTTCTTTGTAATCAACTGGGCAGTAGGTATAATATACATATCCTACTACTATTATAAAGGCGAAAGTTTGTATGTATGTATGGATGTTTGTTACTCTTTCACGTAAAAACTACTGAATGGATTTACATGAAATTTGGAATGAAGGTTGTTCATGGTCTGGATTAACACATAGGCTACTTTTTATCCCGGAAAACGCGGGTGAAGCCGCGGGGCGCAGCTAGTATAGGTATATTGCTCGTCAGGATTTGTGGGATCAAAAAATTAAAAACAGAGGCATGGCTTTTCTTGTCATCGTATTTTGTGCTGAGTTACCATAGTCATGTGGTGTGATGTATATTGTATACGCACCGGTCCTGAGTGGGAGGCGGTAGAACTGCAAGCAGTAAGGCTCCGCGTGCGCGGGCAGGCTGGGCGCGCGGTGCGCGGCGCACGCACACACCCGCGTCAGTGGCGGCGGCTCCCATACTGTGGTCACAGTACAATACTTGTACTAGCTGTTTGCAAAAGATGCGTGATTTTGAAATTTTTCCTCAATTTTACTGGAAATCGTAAAAGTTTGGGAAAAATGAAAATTCGGTTCTTTATATTTTAGTGCATTCTGCGTTTTCTGTTATTTATGTTGCAAGCTAGTCTATATAATAAATAGCCTTTCATGATTATCATTGCAATTGTTTTATCGTAGCAGCATTGAGGTTTATCGATTGGTCTGCAAAAATCTGTATAAATATAACGTAATTACGTAACATGAATTTTATTTTGTACTAGCTGACCCGGCAGACTTCGTACTGCCATACACAGTACTTCTACAGTACTTCTCTATGGTACTGCCTAATTAAATTGCAATAACTTTATAAACTTACAACCTACATTGCTTAAACAACAGTGAGTGCTTGCAATTCAATATGAACTTTATACAATAGCAATAAAGCTCGTTTTAGTTAAAAAACGTTTGTATGGGAAAAAGAAAAGGGCTGTTTTTAGGGTTTTCAATATTTCTGAGAGATTTTCTTAATATTTTTTTCCGTAAGAACCTTCTCCTAATAATAACAAATACAACAAAAAAAGAATTAGTGAAATCGGTCCAGCCATTCACGCGTGATGCCGTGACCAAGGAAAACGGGTTTCATTTTTATATAAATATATAGATAGATAGATAGATGAAATAATAATGACTCGTAGAAGACACGTAGCAACATGTCTACGAGTGGGTGTAGCAATGATAATGTGCTACGAGACGTAGAGACTGAGCTACGAACCGCGGCTACGAAGATTGTTCAACGCGGCGTCACATAACGTAGCGTAAAATCAATTAGTATGTACAAGTTAGAAGGCACACTGCGACATGACAATTAGATTAAATCGAGACTCTCGCTACTTTACATTAAAGCTAATTTAAACGTGCAAAGCGCAATCTAACTACTGACTATAAGTAACTATCCGCAACCACGTAAAGCGTGTGAAAAGGCAGAAATGACGCTCTGTCACTTTCACATTCATTACGTTAGATGTAAATGCGGCCCCGCCAAAGAGTTTTATGGCTACTCGGATTTTACAGTGAAACCCTGACCTGACCTGATTTTTGACGACTATTTTATCTTACTAAAAACTTCGACATTATTTGCCATTTTCATACTAAACATGTAAATTTTAAAAGCTAGAAACCACCAGTCTCAAGCGAGGCATTCCGTATACATTTCAAAGAAGCCCACGCCAGACCGGGCCTCATAATCAAAAGGTAACTTAAAAAAATTCCATACGAGACCTGAATTAACTTTAATTTCCGTTCTCGCTGTAAAGACTCGCAGCTCCGTCGAGAAGGGGTCGTCCTTTTATTGCGTCTCAAAACGGAGCGAGACGGGTGCGAGAGCGGAAGCGGGACGGAAGCGGGAGCGGGACGGAAGCGGTGCGTCTATCGTGTCATTTGCGACTTACTACAATATGGCGGTTTGTCATGGATTTATGTGACATTTGCGGGATTATGAGGGTCGCTAGTCGTGGTACTGCGCTGACGGTAGTGCTACTAGCACTCGGCGTGGCGCTAGTTCGCGGTAAAGTAAATGTCAAGAATCAACATCTGCGACCCGCACTATTTCGACAGCCGCGGCCGCAAGTCGCAAGTCACATAATATCCAGCCCGGGCGGGACACGTACAGAATTACCCGGCGTCCTTCCTCATCTCACCTTTGTATCCCTCGCGAGGTACAAAATAACGATGAAAACTCGTGCTGCAACTGGAATGCTTTGAAATGATTAAAAATAAAATAAAGCTTCCCTTTATCAATGTTTATTACGTTTTTTTCCGAATACGTAAGCGCTCTTACCGGCATCCTGCGCGGCTCGCTCGTTACTTCGGATAATAAAGTTGATTGCGAG
Source organism: Alcis repandata (assembly GCA_949125135.1). NCBI lineage: Eukaryota > Metazoa > Arthropoda > Insecta > Lepidoptera > Geometridae > Alcis > Alcis repandata. Next base: position 12,518,957 of record OX421239.1, on the reverse strand, counting down.
CTGTTGACTCGCGGAGCCGCGCGGGTAGTGCGGCCAAATTGCGAGCGCGCGGCTTCGCTTGTGATGAAGCCATATGTATCATGTGTAAAACGCATGTGTGCATGCTCTTGCAGACACACACTAGCGCACTTTTCATGTGGCTACACACAAACACGGGCAAAGCCAACACGCTCTTGCGAATTGCCTCCAAACCAATATGATCGTGGGCACTTTTATGATTACGCGAAATATCGGGTTGCATGTAGGTACATTTATCCGGAGGTTATTGTGTATCGAAAGTTTCGGAAAAATATTTTGTGTGCGAATATGCTAATGTATGCTGAAAGTTTTGTGATTAAATGATGGAATGTAAAGATGGATAATGCATGCAAGCTAAGTAATAAATCAAGTAATGCAGTAATACTTAACTGATTTGAATATAAATTCAACTAATCTTGCCATAACTTTAAATCTTTATTTGGCACTGCAATTTACGTTTGTTTTTAGCAGATCTTTCGAAGGAATTATTGGGTTTTTTTAGCGATTCTTGCGTAGAAAAAGAAAAGTGTTTCTTACTAATTTCCACAGGCGGGTAGTCGTCGTCGTCCTGTAGCGGCGCGCGCGGCCTCGTCGGCGGCGGGATATACACCATCTCAAACTTGCAGCGGCAAAGCAAACAGTTTTCTGTGAACAACCAGAAATAAAATAGTATTTCACGCGACATAACTATTTAAAAATCCACAAAAAGGAAATCACAAACACTACAAGACACATAAAAGAAAGGCACAAAAAGGAAGTAGAGTGTGTCTCAGACTGGGACGCGTCTTAATATGTTTAATTTCTAATAGAATGTATCAGTATTAGGACCCACGGTTACGTTCATTCGGGGTATTTTGCTTCATTTCGCTCTTACCAGCTAGGCAGTCTACCTAAACACACTTTAGTTTAGATTATTTGCCCGTAGTCCTACCTAATACGAGTATAGGTAGGTATGTAGTTCTACTAGAAGAACCAACCAGTTGAACCAATAATATAAATGCTTCCTAAAAACAAATCAACCCAACAATAATACAAAATTAAACCACTACAACCAACTCACCGTTAATAAATAATTCAAGCTGAATTTTTTATGTTTAGCAAAACGAAACAAGTTTGAGAACAAAGAAAAATAAATCATACATCCCAGTGAACCGAACAGAGCTAACCGTAACTTTTGGTTATAACTCATACTTTACGTTGTGGCCACTCAATTAATCTTATTAGGTACCCGACTGGCCAGAAGGAGGGTCATATAAATTTGGGTGGTGGTTGGTATTTGTATGTGCGTATGTTCACATGGGACCGATTTTGAAATGCAAAGTGTTGTTAAATATTTTTGTGTCCGGAATCTCAAAGGTGCGGTTGGGGTTTTGTTTTCTATACAAAATTATTCTATTGACGCAAGATACTATAACAACTCGCTATGAATTATAATAACTGTACTTAAACTGCTTTAGGGATTTAATTGTTCCTCAAGTAAATATTGAATCTATTACTAAGCTTATTACAAAGCGAGAACAGTTCCTTAACATCTGCGTCAGTACAAACACGAACCTTCGAACTGTTTTGTGAATTTATCCCCCGAATGTGGTGGCGCTACACCGAGCTGACCGAGCGCGGCGACAACCAGGAATAGTTTTAAAACTAGAACTCGCTCGCGTGAAACGGATCGTCGGATTATCTGGGCTGTTGCCAGTCGCTGTTTACGGTAGCAAAGTTTTGAAACTGTCTGATGTACAGAGGAATGCAGGCAAGCAAAGCGTTAGCGCGCATCACTGCGCTGAGCTTGTATGGGGAGTCAGGAGCGATAATGTGCTTGCGTTAATTTGAAATGACTACTTTTGTTTACATCGTGTTGTTTGTATTTTCGTCTTTTGGCGTTAACATTAACGTTTTTTTTTGTCTTTGAGCACTGGGAAAAATAAAAAATAAAAAGAAGTTTTAGCTTGTTGTACCAAAGTTAATTCGGAGTATCACACACGACAGACTTTTTGTTAGGCCGTCGAAAATTATTTTGTAGTTGATAGGATAATCTATTGTAGCTAATCAAGTTTATCCAACTCACTAAAAAAATCATTAAATCTCGCGAACAAAAAGACCGTCGTGTACGTTAACCATAAGACGTGCAAGCTGCACGGACGTTTCAAGCTGTTTGCATGCAGTGGCGCGCCGGCACGTGTTCGTTCACTCGCCGGAAATAACTAATGGAACGATTCGCAGTTTATCTTGTTTTATAGCCATTGTGGGAAAACTTAGCGGGCAATTGAAACTGAGAACGTTTGGGAACGTGCACAAAGCGCTCAATTTTGAACTGAAAAATGTGTGTTGTTTTGGAAATGGTAATTTAGTAATATCGCGTGAAATGTAGCGCAGATGCGGAGGTTTGGACTGTAGAATTTATACACTTACTAGAACGTCGTAATTGGATGAAGTTGAGTTATGTTTTATTATCGTATGCATTAACTGTGAGGTTTCGCAGGAATCAGCACAAGTATTTCAACTCCGGAAAGTTGGAGATGTGTTTGCCCAGAACCGTTAGGACGGCATTTCGTTCCCTAGGATAGTTATAATATAAAAATATGGACTGTAGCTTTTGGCGCATAAATTCAGTATTGTGAATTCGAAACACCCAAAATTCACACTATTTAAATTTATCCCCTGTTTATGCAGCATGGTGTAGTATTAAACTCTCTACAGATTTATCACTCTTAAATGAATAAAACCGACACAAAAAACTTTTATACTGCATTTTGCTATTTCGTTCAGAAAATGACTAAGTTATGTATTAAATTCCTAAATTGCTGAATAGCGTTAGGACCCAAAATTTGATAAGATTTTCGGTGGAGCTCCAATTTAATGTTTTGTATATTTTCCTCATAGCTCTCCGTTTAGCAGTAAAGAAGTAGACACAATAAACAGCGCTTTGTTCACGACCTAATTCAAAGAATCTCGTTTATTTTGTCAAATAAAACATGATCCGGCGCTCTGTCGCAGAGCAGATGTAGCGCCAGTCAAACAGATATTTACGAGTATTATGATAGCGCCGGCGTCATTTACAGGATTCGTCGACCTTTTTTTTCGCTGTACGTTCACCTACATTACTTTGTTCATCATTTTACTATCTTTATATTTGTGGCTACGCCTGCGTTACCTAAAGCCAACCACATTGCATTATTACTAACTCCTTCTTTTTTCATACTAACATTATTATTCCAGTTCACCTCTTGAATGGTTGAATGTCGCTAATTATTTTCTTAGTGGGTCCTCAAATCATACACTCCAAACGTTCTAACCACTTTTTTTAACGTTTAATGATTCTAGAGCCAGCGGTTAAAGCTGTGCGTTGATTTGACAGTCAATGCTTTTTATATTTAGATTTTGATATTTAGATATGTGTATGTACTTAGGTAGAGATTAAAAGTAGGTATCTAGGTTCATAGTGTTGTTGAAAAAGCCGCGTGGCTTGCCAGTAAGTTGATTGCAGTATTGAAACATCAGTAGGACGAGCCGCGCTGGCCGCGCGCCAGCTCCGTAAGTGCTCGCCTGTATTTCATGGATCAGCGAGGAGCTCGCCATTTCGCGATAAATGTATTTCGACGTTTCGTAGATTAAGGTTTTCGACTGATGACGTTTCCGGATAATTTACTTGCTGTGAAAATTCTTAATTTTTTGCAAAGGGTGCTTTATTTGCTGATGGTAGGAGCTACGTTTAATTGATAAATTAACTTGAACATAATAAAATAAAATACCTTCTTAGTTTCTTACTTAAATTAGACAGAGTACGTCGTAATCTACAATACTTATTGCTTACACTTTACAGGAAAAAAAAGAAAACGAATGTACAAAAATGCTGAGTAGTCGATTCTAAGAAAACATAGCGTTCTATTTATAAAAATAGACATTCGGGCTTTATTGTCCATTTAGGTATTGCCACAGCCATTCCTTCTTCCGGTTATACTCGTATGTCATTTTAAATGTGGCATAAAATATGGTAGATGAAGATAAAATAGTTCAATGTTAGGTCTCTTGAGCTTAACAAACATTTTTCCGGCTAAAGTTCGAGTTCGGGGAATAAGAACGTTTGGAGAGCTAGTTTGGGTACAGCCAGTGGTTTTTAATCTAGATTTGTTAACTTTAGCGTGAAACAAAACTGAAACAAAACATTGAAAGTTGATGTTGTGTTCGACGACTTTTTGTTAGGATTAAAACTAACGTTAGCGTTAAATTCACAGGATTTTAAAGATTAGCTTTAATCTATTTCAAAATTTAGATGAGTATCCAAGCCTGTATTTGACTTTTTAATCTAAAAGGTGATTTACTGGTAGCATTTTAGTCTAATCATAATTGTGATTATTTACGTCAATTATAATTTTTACTATGGAAACTAAAGATTTTGATATGATGAGCACGCATTTTGTTGTTTTTTTGTTTTTTGTTACGCTTCTAATCTCCTGATGAAGATCACCGTATGTTATCGAAACTAGTCGTAATAGAAAACTTAATTTTAAGTGACTACTCGTATTCTCGTAAATCATAACAAAATTATATTTTTTGTGCGAAAAAGATAGCGCACTGAAGAGGAGACTCGGCTTTGGGGGAAAACGTTTTTTCTGATGATGATATTTTTGTAATTCAAATTTTAACGCCTTAGGAACATATCTACCAAGACATGTACGACAATATCACCGGCTAGTCGGCGATCCGAGCCTGTTATTTATGAATCTCCAGCGGCGGATCACAAGAAACAAAGGGTTCGCTGGCTCCCGCTGGACTCCGAACCAGCACCAACTTTACTACGGACAGCTCGCCTGCGGTACTAAGGAAACATATTTCAGTCGAGTTAGCGCCCACATTCCAGACCCAGCCTCATAAACTCGTTGGTAACCAAAATGTTTTTTTTATTTATTTTTTATTCATTAATTGGCTTGCGTTTGACCGCCATCTCGCCTGCTGGTAAGCAACGATGCGGTCTACGATGGAGCACGCGCGCCGAAAAGAGACCAATTTACTCGCGACTTGAAGACATCCAGATTATATTTATGTGGAAACACCCACTCGGGCAGAGCGTTCAACACTGATGAATTTAAATATCTGCTTTGGGTCTGGGTGTTAGTTGTCCTAGTCTTTGTGTCTAGTGGGCAGTAATGAGTGTAAAACGTTTTGTATTTTAACTCTAAGACCAAAAATCAATATTATGACGTGACTAGCAGCACCCGGCGGTTTCACACACTGTTTTTTTTTTACTTTCAAACCTTTCCTGAATCTTCGCAAATATTTCAAGATCAAAATTAGCGAAATCGAGCCCTTCTCGAGTTATAGCCAGACAAACGAGCAGCAATTCATTTTTCTAAATAAGATTATTATATTTTGTCGTAATCTAATTATAATATGTACCTCTATTCTATAATACGAGAACACTAACGTCCTATTCAGTCGGATACTCAAACCAGTTTGAATCATATTCAGTGATTATTAAAAACAAAATGTTTCTAAACCACGTTAGTTTTCATACTAAGATGATTACTATAAATGCGAATTGGTATTTCTTGCCTTATTTATCGTTCATGTATTTTCTTAATTATCGAATGGAGCTTTTAGTCAAGTTTTGTTTTATTAATATATTATTAATATTTGGACAAGATTGGCACAGGACCGGGATGAGTGGCGTACAAGAAGGGAGGCCTATGCTCAGCAGTGGGCGATAACGAGCTGATGACGATGATGATTATTAATATTATTGTATATAAATTGTCAGACTAAAATGATTTAAAAAAAAATTATATACATAATTTGATTTTATAAAAAGTAGTTCCATACAGGGAATATATTATTTATTTAGCGTGGGCGAACGTGACAGGCGCGTCGGTTGATAAACCCACGTCACCAGACCGCCAGCTATTTATCGCTAAAAATGTTAAAGTAGTTTTAGCCGGGGTATGTCTGGAGCCAGTTTAGAACCAGTTTTACTCTCCGAGGATGTGTTTCTGTAAAATTACCGAAAACTTTACCTCGGTAACTCTTGTGTGGGAAACGAGAGCATGAAGTACGTAGGTCTGTTGGAGGCCGCACACGGTACTTCGCTATTCTTTGCTGGCGCAGACTTGTTTAATATTGAAACGTAATAACACATGTCATGCTAAATAATGTACGTGTACATGAGCGTCAAATCTCAAGTGAAGAGGAGCCAGCGCCCTGGCTAGCGAGCTCTCCCGCAGCGATAGTTGAAACTTAATGGCTTTTCAGACCTCGGGTAATTCTCATTCCTTTTGAAAATAAAGGCAAACTAAAATTTTAATGAAATTCTGTACATAAATTATGAAATTACAATTGCCTGTAACGCTTTTTGTTCTACTTTGGTCCACAAACCCGGCTCACTGGTAAGCCACAAGAAAAAAAAGTCTGTGAAAACATTCTTTAATTCGTTCTAATGATCCACAGAAGCTGCTTAAATCATCTGTCAGAACGTACGAGTATAAGGCCACGTATGCATGTATTCTGTTTGCACTAAACATCACACAGCCAGTTAAGACGTTAACCATGCTAAGTAGATAAGCATGCAAGCTGCAGCCGCACCGAGCACGTGGCGACACGCGAGCCACTTGGCCGAAATCGCGGGCGACACTCGACCCAGAATATGCATGAGTTGCAGAGGAACACGGGGTAAAGTCGGAAGATGATTTATGATTTATTTATAACTAGTTGCGCCCCGTGGTTTCATCCCCATTTTCAGTGATAAAAATAGCCAATGTGTAACCTAGGGTACAATACAAGCTTCATACCTAAATCCAAATCCATTCAGCCATTTTTGCGTAATTGAGCAAGAAACAAACATATAAACAAAGGCTATAGAAGGCTTTTTGACAGATACAGATTAAGACTTATCTTGGTTAATTGACTTACCGGCAGAAAGAATAAGTTAGTTTCATTAAAACTTTTAAGAATCCAAAGAAGGATGGCGACGCGTGACCCAGTTGAATAAAAAAAAACCAGGCCCCGTTCATTAATGTTATTATGATTGTTTTAAATGATAATATTTCTCTAATTATTTTATAGGTCTCGTATATTTTTAGATGTAGGAACTCAAAAGTTCAATTTTTTAACAAATTATTGCCGGTTCGTGAAATAAAACGCAATACCAGCGTATTGCGTTTTATTTCATTCTGTCGTCAGTCATCTATCAGTAATGTCAACTAATGTCACGTCATTTTCAGTAGTCAACCGTCATCCCGATAACCGTGTTATTCTAAAGGCTACTACACACCGGCACTGCCACCAGCAGGCCGGCGGGTATTCGAGCCGCCGGGCTTGCTGCACACACGACCCGCCGGCATGGCCGCCGGGGTGTAATGGTGCTATACGGCATGTGCCGGCGGCTTGCATATGCCGGCGGCATGGCCGCTCGGCAAAAACCCGGCGGCACTGCCGCCGGCACTGTGTGTAGTAGCCTTAACCGAACGAAGTTTCCGCAGTGTTTGCATTATTTGTTGATTTACCGAAGATTTGGCCTGATAATATTCCTCTCTGACGACTCTGCTTTTCACGAGACACACGGCATTCCCTCTTTTTTTTTTTTTTTTTTTTTTTTTTTTTTTTTGGGGGGTGGGAAATCATCAAATGACCCCTCCCACTCTTGGGCAGAGCGGAAGGGAGTGTCAGACTTCTACTGACCAAAAACCACCCATGTTCCTTCTACGCCCTTGTGACGCCGAGGCCGCGGTAACTTCTACCCGCAGCCACGGCATTCCCTCTGGACTAAAGATTTGCAAGTGATTTGATCTTTGTTGAAAATGGCTCTGCGGTGTATAAATTGCCGGTTACGCATAACTCGTATTCAAAAACATTAATCATGTAAACAAAGCTATTAGTGAAACGCATTTTTTAGACTTATACTCGTATTTAAACCTGACGCAATCACAATACAGCTGCGTTTACAGTAGGTATGTAGTTATTTAGGTAATAATCATAATAACATTACAGGTTAAGTACCTAGTTAAATTTGGGGAGCAGATAAATGGTTTTTTAAAAACTAAAATAAAACTACGTGTAGCCGATTCAGAGGCTCTATTCTTAATGAATGTTAATACATATTTTACTTATAACGAAACTTACTCGACTAAGGTGGTCTTATATCTAGGAATGCATATTCAGCGTCTGCACTGCGGTGGCCGTTACTCAGAACCGGCGGCTAACTGCAGTGTCAGCTATTTATTCTAAAGCAGAGGGCTGTGGGGGATACATAACTCCTCCCTCCCTAAGTGGAAAATTATCGGGGCGTTCGATTTGCGAAAGACCTCGATAATTTTGTATACACGGAATTACTTTTAAGTATAAAACATATAGAATAACTAAAACTATACATAGTGCTACGAGTCCTAATGCTATAACACTGATTTTAGAGTCCTTTTCTCTGTTAATCACTTTTTCAAACACGTCACTATTTTTTAGGGCGAAAGCCATATATTTCACTTCGTCTAGTCCAACCTCGTGCATGTTAAGTGCGCGTGCATCGGATAAGTCCTCGGTCGCGCGCAGTCTCGGTAGCTTGATGATGGGTAGCGGCTTAACAGCATCCGTCTCGGTGTAGATTCGGTGATGTCGGATGGTGAGGCCGTTAACATTGACGTCACAGGGCTTGTTTAACGTCACGACGTATGTACCTGATATTGGCTGTTTAGAGACTTCTTCCCCACATATTTCCGTAAGGGTGATTTCTGCTTTGGTGAAAAGTATCCAATTGTTGTCATTAACTTTCTGCAGCTTTACGTCTTCTATATGGATAGGGTACTGCTTGCAGCTGGTGATGTTGTTCTCGTACACCATGAGTTTCTCTTCACAAGAGAGTCCGCTGTACAAGGCTCGATTGTCGTCGTTGCAGAGGAACTCGTCTCCAGCGGCGAGTGGGCGGCACGGCTTCACGATCGGCTGGTACTTCAATCCTTTCGCCAATAGGTAAGGGTATTTAGGAAATATAGCTACGGTTAGGTTTGTGGGTTTGAGGAAAATAGGTAAAGTGTACATTTTGAAATAATTATACTTATAGTTATCGGTTAGTGGAATTTCCATGACAAAAGTGATTTGGTCTCTTTTCATATAAGATTTCACAGAAATAGTTTCCTCTATTTTGGCTAAATTTAATTCGGTGGGTACATACACCAAATTCTCTGAATTCGCTATTACTTTTAAATGATATAGTAGTTCGGTAGAATTAATAATAGACTGATGTAATATAGAGCTTTTGCTTAGAGCTAGTGCGGTTTCAATTTCACTTAACCTAATGAATATAGTTCTAAAGCTACTTAAAAACAAACTATATAGTCCTAACACATAAGAGGACTCAGCTAAATTATTTTCTTGTGTTATTGTCTCCTTAAGGATTGCTTCAACCCTTTTCAAACGGGTGTCTACTGTTATCGAGTTTTGATAGATTAATTCTGTTGCGTTTACGAGGCTATCTAACATTTTTGAGACTATAGTGATTTTCTTTGAAGTAATAGTTTGGTCGTGGCTTAGTTCGGAGGTCAACTGATCATATTTGATTGCGTCATCATGGTCTAGGTTACCGGTTATTATTTTAATTATGGACCCTAATGGATTAATTAATCCTCGCTTGAAGCGTTGTGGAATTAGCTGGTAATATTTATCTATAGTTATATCGCGCATATACTCTGCATGCATGAATATATCAATAAATTTGTGAGGGAAAGTTTTGTTGGATGAAAGTAATCGCTGAAATTCAGTAAATTTCGAGTTGACGAGTTTTAGGTCAATCCAGATATTATTTAATTTAATGGTTTTTAGAATTGTCCAGTTGTCAGTTTGTATGTAAGCTTGACCTTTCTTTACAGGCAGGAGTCCCGGGTTTCCTTCAAGTGATTGAAGATGAAGGGCGGCTGTCGACGTCGCTAGCATCAGACTGCACCTGCGGAGGGCGTTTTATGTTTTTAATAGGAGCTTTCGTGCTTTTCTTTTCAGCTTCTCTTTTAATTGGGACAACGTTTTTACCGGTCATACCTATTATTTTTGCCTTTTTGTACCTCGGTTTTTCTTTGCTCAATCTTTTATTTATGTCTTTTACGAAGACGGTCTCCGGAAGTTCTATATTAGTTTCGCCGCCTCGTTTTTCTCTAACCTTTTCCTTTCCGGCTTTTAATTTCTCGGCTATGTGTGCGTATAGGAATTGCGTTCGTTTCTTGTGGTCTTTAATCAGTTGCTGAGTGTAAAGTTTTTCAAGTTCTAGGTCGAATGGGTTATCAGTGTCGGTGTGTCCAAAGACAACTTCGAAGGGTGTTAATCCTGTCGCTGTGTGTATGGTGTGATTGTAAGCCATGACTGAGTACGTCATGACGGACGCGGCATCCGTGCATTTTTGTTCATACTTGGCCAGTCTATATATCTCTATTATGGTTGAATGAAATCTTTCTACAAGTCCCATAGAGTTCGGGTTATTTACGGTGCCTATGTGTCTTTCTATTTTGTGTAGACTGAGAAATTCTTTCATGAGGTCGTTATTAAATTCGGTACCGGGGTCAGAGTTAATTTTCTTGGGTATACCGTAGAATGAGAAATATTTCAGTAGCGCTCGTACGACTTCAGGGGTGGATTTATTCGTAATTTCAATAGCCTGCCCTAACTTGCTGAAGGCATCAATTAGGGTTAGGTAATATTTTCCTTCGATTGTGAAAATGTCTATGAAGATTTCTTGAAACGGGGCATTCTGCGTTTGCGTCAATTGTAACATGGGTTTTAGTGGTTTTCGCTCATACTTTGTCTTTTTACAGGCGTCACAGTTATTAATTATAGCTGAAACAATTTCGTCCATTTTATTCCAATAATAATTTCTACGGATTCTGACTAATGTTTCCTTAATCCCGCGATGGCATGTTTTACCGTTGTGGTATTTTAAAACTATTGCCTTTTGTTCGCTTTCGTTGTCTACACAGACTACTCTTTCGGTACATTCAAATATATTTATTGTTCCTTTCCTGAAAATTTCTATTACAACATTGCTGAATTGTATGCGGTGTTCTTCGTTTTCGAAATATATAAAATATTTAATTTTTGGTCTAATATATTCCTTGAGGAAGTTTTTCACTAGTTCTACGTTATTAAGGGGGAGGAAAACTTCTAGAATTTTGTGTTTTTCATACGATAGGTTTTTCACGTGGAGTTCATTTTTAAGCCAGGAATATACTAAGATTTGATTTGGTTTTGTATCTATGGCTTCATGTAAAATCGGTATTCCGTTTGAATCTAGATCTTCCACAGAGTGTATAGTCTGTGACTTAGAGCTCCCTGAGGGGGATGGTATAACGGGTTTCTCTATTTCCAATTCTGTTAGCATCTCGGTGGCTTCCGACGAGTCAGATATGCTTATTGTCTCGCTTATTTCTGATACTGTCGTAGTCGTTGAGTCCTGTCGTTTTTTGTCTAGGTTTACTCTCATTGAATTAGCGTCTTCGTCAGTCAGGGCGTTGATTTTGATTCTACTTAAGGCATCCGCGTTTGTATTTTGTTTTCCTTTTTTATATATTATCTCGAAGTCGAAGTCCTGAAGGCGTAGCCTCCATCGGGTCAGTTTACTGTTTGGGTCTTTCAGGGAGTTTAGCCAAGCTAAGGGTCTATGGTCAGTGTAGATGAAGAATTTTCGTCCGTACAAGTAAGGGCGGAAATGTTTTGTTGCCCAGATGATGGCGAGCAACTCTCGCTCTATGGTACTATAGCGTGTTTCTGTGTCGCTTAACGTACGGCTCGCGTATGCAACTGGTTTGTCACTACCAACTTGTCCTTGGGAAAGGACAGCTCCCAGGGCTACGTTTGAGGCATCCGTTGTCAGGATGAAAGGTTTTCCATAGTCAGGATACTGTAAGAGTGGAGCATGTGTCAAGAGTTCTTTACATTTGTTAAAGGCATCAATATAACTTTGGTCAATGATAATTTTGTTGCGTTTTTTTAAGCATGACGTCAGTGGTTGGGTTACTTTAGCGAAATTGGGTATGAAGCGTCTGTAATAGCCTACGAGTCCAAGGAAACTTTTAATTTCCGTTGTAGTCTTTGGGGTCGGAAAATTCATTACTGCATTTATTTTGTCATTATTCGGTTTCAGTCCGTCTTTAGTGATGGTGTGTCCTAGGTATAATACCTCCTTACGTAAAAATTCTGACTTGTCTAGTTGTACCTTCAAGTTTGTCTGTCTCAGTCTGTCGAAAATTAGTCTTAATTTTTGTAAGTGCTCTTCTAAGCTGGATGAAAAAATGATGACGTCATCAAGGTACACCATACAGTGTAATCCTTGCAGGCCTCGTAGGACATGGTCCATTGTACGCTGAAAGGTTGCAGGGGCCGTTTTCAGGCCGAACGGCATTCGTAAAAACTCAAAGTGACCATGTTGTGTGCTGAAGGCAGTTTTCTGTCTATCTCGCTCTACAACCTCTATTTGATGGTAGCCGCTTGCCAAATCAATTGTGCTGAAGTAAGTACTTTTTCCTAATTTGTCAAACAGGTCGGTTATATTGGGGAGTGGGTATTTATCGTCTATTGTTATTTCATTGAGTCTTCTGTAGTCTATTACCATACGAAATTTCTGTTCTCCTGATGCGTCGATCTTTTTAGGTACTAAGTGTACGGGGGCACTCCACGGAGAGTGCGATTCTTGGACTACGTCGTCCTGCAGCATTTTCTCTACTTGTCTGTTAATTTCATCTGCTTGGGCAGGGGCCTGTCTATACGGTTTCATGTAAATAGGGTCTTCATTTTTTGTTCGAATTTCATGTTTTACTTGATTGGTAAAAGTAAGAGGTAGTTTGTCGCAGTGAAAAATGTCTTTGTATTCTGTACAGAGTCTGTAAATTTTCTCGCGTTCCTCAGAGTTGGTATGGTCTAGTCTTATTTTGTTCAGATTTTCAGTCAGTATTTTGTCCATTTGTATGTCTGTAGCTTTAGTAGCGTTAGTCGCATTAAGGTTACACCTGGTGGTTGTGTACTTAGTTACTTGTAAGGGTCGTTTAACCGTAAGGGTTACTATTTCATCCGAAGTGTTTTGTATAACGGTGGTCGCGTATCCGTTAATGCAGTTAACTAGGGCACTGGGCATTCGTACTCCCGGGCCAAACTTTCTATAGTCTAATATAGCTTCACCTAAGTGTTGGTCTATCGGTACTTTGACTCTTTGTTCCGATCGGGGTTGCAGTTGAATTTCATAATCCAAATTCGTATTGATTATAGGGATGCGCGTGGTTTTCGTTATTAGCACAGAGTGTTTCAGGTCTATCATGGCGCCAAGCTGTCTCAGTAAATCATTTCCAATTAGTCCGTCGTATCGTGAGTCGACGTTGTATAGGTAAAATTTGTGAGTTTCATTAGTCTGGAAGGTTGGAAAAAGCGGTATCTCTATTACTTCGTTGTGTCGACTTGACGCGTGTGTGCTAACTACTTCGAAAGGTTCGTTTTTAACGTTCTGAAAGAAAAACTCGTATGCTTTTTGAGGGCTCAAAAATGTTCTAGTACTACCTGTATCTATCATAAACTTTGCGTCAATTTCAGGGATGTAAATGTGAGGTAGTTTTAGTGTAGGGTCGCAGTTCAGTTCTATTATTTCTTTTCCTCTATAGAGGCTGGTGTTATAAAATTTCCAGCCGGTTGTTCCCGAAGGGAATGTGTCTGTTGCGTCTCGTATGTCGTCTCGTTATATACGTCATTTTCAGATTCATTCGTATACTCGTATTGTCCGTCGTACATGTCATAGTCAGGGTTATAGTCGTTGTCATGGTAGTAATAATCTTGGTACTGTTCGTCGTCTAAACCTGTCAACTCGTTAAGCTTGAAGCCTTGCGGTGCGGGACGAGCTGTCCTCATAGATACGTCTGTCGATTGTAGGTGCGGAGGGTTGGTTTGAGGTGGTTTGTACCCTGTCTGTGGGGGTCTGTATCCGAACTGTGGTGGTTTATACCCAAATTGTTGCGGTGGTCTGTATCCACTCTGAGCCGGGGGTTGATTCCCAAATTGGGTTCTAAAGCCTAACTGAGGGATGGTTCCGAATTGAGGGCGGAATCCCTGTTGCTGTGCTGAATTAAATTGCGGACGGTACCCAAATTGAGGTACGGTTCCAAACTGTGGGCGGTAGTCAAAACTTTGTGGTTGCGCTTGGTGTGGTTTTGTTGGTGTAGGTTGTGTACCAAAATTGAATTTAGGCGCGGCGTTTACTAGAGGCGCCTGGAATTTAAAACCACTCGCCGTGTGCGCGGGTGAAAAGGTTGGCCTTGGCGCGGCGTTGTTATAGACGTACATGCGTTTTCTCGCGTTATATTGGTCTAGGAAATTAACTTCTTCCAAAACTGTGCTTAAAGCGTCTTCTAGGCTCGTTGGTGCTTTTAGCCGGACTATGCGTACCATATCTTCGGATAGGTTGTATAAGAATACGTTAAGTGCCGTATTGTTATATATCACTACCTTAGCGCGTCTTAAATTGATATCTTCTATCATGTTGACCTTGGAAATAAGCGTGGATCTAACACTTTGAATGCGTTTGTAGAAATCGAGATAACTTTCACCGGATTTAATTTTTAGCGTTTCCAACTCAATACCTATGCAGTGTTCACTTCGCGGGTCCCCAAAATGTTGTTTTAGTACCTCTTTTAGGTTGGACCAGGTGTTTATGTCATCTCGTTCGGACAAGAGCGAAGCCGCTTTGTCATTGAGTCTACTTGTCACGGCGTTGAACACATATAAGTCCTGAGCTGCATCACCTCTATATCTGCTTATTACATATTCGCATTTTCTCAGGTATAAATTTAATTGCGCTTTGTCACCTCCAAAAATGGGGATGAGGTTTAATATTTCCCGAGGGATGGCCCTGAACTCTAATGGTTGCTGTTGTTGTGCCATCATTTTAGCGTATAATGAGCAGGTATAGGCAATTTACACACACGATTTAATACTATAAAATGTTAAACCTATTTTTGACAAAAATATAATTTTTACTTTACTTAATTACACTATTTTAACAATAATTCCGATCGATTTGAGACCCAAATTCATGAAGTTAACCTAATTACACAATTCTAACCGATGACTAAGGTCTGAATATACTAATTACACAATTCGAGGAGAATCTCGGGATAGGCAAGGATGGCGAAAAGGTCTACTCACCAACCGACCAGCATCATTTTTCTCAGCGTCCACTATTTAACACATTTATTTAGTTCGTTGGATAACTGTTCGGCACTTCACCTTTGTTATAGGCAAACCGCACTTTGCCGTTCTAACGCGGTAACTCGTTGTACAAGTATAGACACTCACGTTAGGACAGCCAGTTATCCTACCGGCTGCGCCAGTTAAATTTGGGGAGCAGATAAATGGTTTTTTAAAAACTAAAATAAAACTACGTGTAGCCGATTCAGAGGCTCTATTCTTAATGAATGTTAATACATATTTTACTTATAACGAAACTTACTCGACTAAGGTGGTCTTATATCTAGGAATGCATATTCAGCGTCTGCACTGCGGTGGCCGTTACTCAGAACCGGCGGCTAACTGCAGTGTCAGCTATTTATTCTAAAGCAGAGGGCTGTGGGGGATACATAACTACCTACACAATTTAACCTTTGTCAATTATTTTCTCCCAACTTCTGTACATTAAATACTATTTGTATACGTATTCTTGTAGCATAAGTTATCATTGCTAAAAGTATCTCTAATGAACGTAGCTTGCAAATGTTAAAAAGGCTGGGTAAATCAATGTATGGGACGTCGCCATTGTTCTTTATTGCAGTTGCGACTTAAAACTGCAAAAACTGCATAATTCAACTTTCCACGATTATTTGTTTACTCTTAAAAATGTCGTTTTGTGTGATTTATTTTACTCTTCCTTAACTTAGCTCTGTAGTGGAACCACAAGTTTAAGTTTAGGAACATTTTGAGATATTATATTACTCGATGGAACATTTGAGTAGTTTTCACGGGTTCGTGGAAGCAGTAATTGAAAGCTAGATCACAAGATATTAATATCCCACGAAAGTGGTATTTTGATATTCAGGTCTAATGTTCTGGAAGGATTTAATCTGTTAAGTTATATTAGATGGCTTTACTTACAAACGCGATTGACATACTACATGTAAATTAACTTTTGCGTAATACTACAGCTATTAATTGACTCTAACATACAGACGGACGTAAAAACATCAGTCTCACCATAAGGGTTCCTATCTGCCATTTTATAACGGAACTCATGAAGTGCACAGTATTAACTAATGTTTCCCTCCTTTAACGAGTGATATAAGTTAGTTCCTTAATCTTGTGTTTTGAGATAAGTATCTTAGCGACTTGATATCTCGAGTAAACTTACTTACTAAGCAAGATACTCTCAGTGTTCAGCGCGGTGTTGCTAAACGACAACATCGGACAAAGTTGTGGTTACAGCAAGCATAAATAAAAGACTATAATGTTGAAATATTGCCTCTCTTTCTAACCTTGACCACAGCCTTGAGACGGGAGTAGAACAATAAGACGGACCTATATGATCTTTGAAAATGGCCTTTATTTTTGTCCCAAATAGGTAAGACCTGAGCTTATTTGATGAATATCTTTGACCTTGTATCTTATTCTTTGTTCTTTTGGCTTCTCAGGCTCTAGATTTATTAACTTTTCAGTAAATAAGAACCGTCGACTATTTTTTGGTAATTACATAAAAGAAAAATATGATTATTCCACGAAATGATATTTTGATATCGTTCCTCACACTTTCGGCACCAATATCTCAATATCCCATTACCCGTATCGAAGTCGGTTCTGAATAAAAGGTTTCTCTAATCCACAAAACCGATGTGCTTATGGGAACACAATTTAGGCCGGGTCCGGCTGAACAAACAGTTTTAGCGTTACCTAATAACACCGCCGATGGCCACACGAAACGGCGAGGGCGTTCCGGGGAAATCTCACAACATATGGCGGATGTCACGTAGTAATACATATAAACTGCGATGCCCAGCGACGTGACATGGCACCGCGTAACATGTGATGTGTTTTTGTTTCTATGCTGGCAAGTCTTTATAAGCGTGATTTGTTACGTCACGTTGTCACGTCTCAGAACTCGAATTACTTTTGAATGGAGCACATCACGACACAACTTGACACCGGGGTTAATGACTACTACCATTAAAATATTTTGCCAGTTTTCTTAACAACTAAAACTCATAAGGGTCATTCTCAGTTGTCAACCTGTTTTCGTACCCAAGGGCGACAATCGCGAATCGTTTTTAAAATTTGTGTGTGCCACATTTTGGTGTTCGCAGTATCTAAATACATTTATATTTAAATTCGTTTCGAAAATAGGGCGATCATTTGAACTCTGTAAAAAGACTATGAAAACTATGAAAAGAAAATAGCAGTTACGAAAATTGGAAACTGCGCGACACAACTAGATGCTATGAAATCCAGTGCAAGTACCTGACAGGATTTATCGCGATCAACGACCGTAAACCAGCGTGAACAAAGAGAGCATTGTTGTTCAACCATAATACTAGTTCCGATAAATATTATTCAATGTAATAATACTCGTAACATAACTCTCAGCATGGGTGCTGCGAAAGTGTTCAAAGAAGCCACAAAGAAACAATAACAGCCAGCTCTACCAAGAAAATCGTTTAGAAACAGGAGTCTGTAACGTATAGTGGGCTGTTTGCGTTACCCAGTGTGTTTCCATTAACGGCGACTAACAAGAGCTTAACCGCGGCGTTAGCCCTCCGAGCCTGCGCTAGGGCGCCCATACATTATTCAGCGGCCGGGTATCTGCATAAGGCTCAGACCAGACGAGAACAATTTCCTTCGCGGTTTTTTGCATCGCATACAATGAAACCCTCTGTCCTCACAAGTGGAGATGTCAATGACCGTGCGAAGTGAGCAACTCTTAGCAAAAATGCTGACTCTTGTACAAGGCGATAAAGAAGAATTTACACTGCCTTATGCTGGTTTACTTACTAATATTTTGAAACTGACAGATTCTAACTGAGTAACGTTTGTATATTTATTTCTTCTTCTCGCTGAAACGGCTCAACGGATTAGAGTAAAGCGTGAAATGTAGATTATATCCCGGATTTACACACAGGTTTTTTTTTTTTTGTAGGAAACAAAATACAACCGCGTGTGCTTTTTAATCATGAACCTGATCAAATAAAACCCTTATGATTTGCAGATTAACAAAGAATACAAATCAGAGCCCTGTTACCACAGTCGGGTAATTACTCTCTTCTAGCCTTAGCATAAAGTGCGAGTACGTCACTTCAGCAAAAACAACCCTAATGCAAGCAATCCTTTACTGCGAGAAATGGAAGCATTTTTCTTACGCGCAGAACATAAATCTCTGGCAGCATATTCTGTGAAATGTCCAACGTTTATGCACAGTGTTTATGCAGAATTGGAGACAAGGGAAAATAAAGAAACAGAAAAAGTTTGATTAACTTTTTCCTTTTGTCTTTGTTTGTTTAAATAAAGGATATAAAGTAATCGCTTGTGGCGTTACTTGGCTTGCTGGGTTTAACAGATTTGAACCTACCTTACCAAAATGCACAGGTAATTTTTATAATATTATATTATGCTGTTTTAAATCCGCGTTCAAATTACATACTCATTTTAAAACTCAATTACGTTCAGGTTATACAAACGTACTCCACGTACTCAATTCATGCTAATCTTTGTAGACTCACAAATTTTAAATTAGTAATATTTCGTGTTTTGCTACTTCACCAGTTAAATTATTTTCTTTTGACAAATGTCCTAAGTCTGACAACGTTAACCAAACAATGGCACCTGTCAGTTTTTCAAGCGTACCTACTGTATACCTGGAATGGTGTGTTTGTGTATCTCACACGCTAAATTAAGTTAGCGCCCTCCGGCCGGCGCCGCGCCGCGCCGCCCGGTTACACTGGATCCCGGGATAACAATCTACCTGAGCTCGGCTCGGGAACACTAAACTAATTAATATTACACCTAGTTATCATAACCTCGTCAGACTGGACATGTGCGGTTTATTACAATAAAGAATTAACGAAAACATGTATAATGGAATTGTACTGGTGTTTATGTAAGCAAATATATTGTGAAGGGTCTAATGAGTAAAATTATTCGTGTCACGTATAAAGCGGGCAACTGTCCGCCCAGTTTTGGGGTTGAATCGGACTTTAGGGCGCCCGGAGGCTAATATTACGGTTGTCAAGTCACGGAGCCTGATATGGTGAGAGGAGCCGTAAATCTTGGGAGAGACTGATAGAGGACCTTGCCCTTTAAGGCCTGAAAGAACTTACACTATCTTAGCAATCATCGTTCAAGAAATTGAAGATAACATTTTCTGTTAGTGTTCTTATTTGTGTTAATTATCGTAACGTGTGTGACGTCACCAACAGTTAACCAGCGCTGGTTGTTTACAACCAGCAGTATGCTGAGTTGGGATCGGGTTTGCGATAATATTACCTATAGGTATATGTGGACTTCCGTTTTAATGTTGTATATTTTATTTTATTTGAGTATAGTTTGTATCATTTACTTATCAGTTTTTTTATAAATGAAATTTTCTGTATTTCTGATATAATTATTAAAACGTACTACCCGAAAGGTTTTCAATCAGCAGGCCTAATCACCGCACCGGCAGCCCTGGTACCGGTGTGGTGAGAGCGGAACCGCTCGCCGCTTTGTGTTCACATTTTGGATAATGTATTAGTATTATAATTAAACTTGGATGGAAACTACTTAGATAGAAATAAGAAAACAATTGAAGAAAGTAGATATAAACCGAAATAACAGAAAAACCAAATTACGATATCAAAACTTTCCATACCGAATCGTAAGCAAGTCAAGTAAAGGCACATCCAACATTATTTACCGAATTACGTACCTCGGTGGTATTGTCGATGCCGATACTAAAAGCACTCTACCAAAATGATTGTGTAAGTGTTCCCAGCCGACAGTGCGGCACAGGAGGCAATACATCAAGCCAATTTGCCGAACAACTACCTTACTTACGGCACAATGCGTATAGAACACTTAACCGAACATGGCAGATTTCTTTCGCAATGAAAAAGAACATTTAACATCTTATCTTTCATTCTAGTAGAAATCTACTCTAGATTACGACAAAGTACGAGACCTGAAACCGAAAAAAGAAATAAAAACTCCAAGGCCTCAGCCTCAGCTTAATTTCTTTTCATAGACTAGTTCGTCAAAACATTGTTGCCTGTAACTAGAAATAACGTCTTTTGATGTCTGTTGTTATTTCGCTCAATATTCTGGTAAATATCGTGTTCGATAGAGAACAAATCAAAGGAAGTCGAGAACAGACATTGGCGTAGGTGTATACCTCATACAAACAAGGTAATTGTGGGCAAACACGCGACAAATAGGATCGCTTCCAAAATATAGCCGATCAAATATTTGATAACATGAAAGGGCTCATAAGAATTTATATTTTTTCTTTGCATTTGATGTGATTTTGATGTTGCAAAATGGCGTGTGAAGCAACGTCATTGGAGGGGTTACTACGGGCTGAGCCTGTACTTGATACTCAATCCTGTCACCCTTGACGGATGACAGTACTGAGGTGGTTGTAGTCGTACGCCTAGCTGGTCAATGATAAATTACAGCAGTCATATCAACCTCTTTGTTAGTTACGTATTGGAGCTATATTTTCTAACCCCCGCCCCGATGCAAACAAAGGGGTGTCATGTTGGTTGGGCTGTGACGTGCGTATCTGTGTATCTGTCTGTAGCATCGTAGCTTTGTAACGGCTAAACTGAATGTGGCTTGATCGAGAATAATTATGAATGATGATGATGATGATCTTGGCTACGATTCGAACAATTTTTGGCAGTTTGATAATTATAAATTATTATCAGCTACTTTTTGTGCAAGATGTTAATTTGTGGTTTAATCCTATTAATATTATAAACGCGAAAGTTTGTGAGTATGTTTGTTGGTTTTTCATGCAAAAACGGCTGAACGGATTTACATGAAATTTGGAATGAAGGTTGTTCAAGGTCTGGATTAACACATAGGCTACTTTTATCCCGGAAAACGTGGGTGAAAGCGCGGGGCGCAGCTAGTTACTTATATTATTATTAGATTCTCTCAAGAGACATCTCTAACGTGGAAAATTGGAAGTCATTCAAATGTTTTGACAAAACATTCGTAGCACGTACATTTTCAGAGAAAACTAGAATAACTCCAATATCCCGTAACTTCACTTCAATTACGTTGTTTCAACCCAATAAAGTGAGTGCCCCGCGCGAGTGTGTTCCCGCGTCTCAGCGGACCGATGCAACCGAGCTGCTTCTATGTTAGCAACTAAAATTAGCAGAGTGATTACGCTTTACCATCGCAAGATTGATTGTCACCCTCAAACAGAATTGGTTTTAACTTTAAAACGACCCTCATAAATATGAGCAATTGACCATTTTACTGGAAAATAAAATGAATTTTTAATTTATACATACGTTGGTGGGACAGTGTTATCAACCAACCCGGTCTCGCTGATATGAATATTGTACCGAATATAAAGCAGGCGAATATTCAAATTATTATGCTGAATTGAAAAACTTGTTCTGTGTTCAATCTCTGGCATTGTATCGAACTTTGACGTAGAGCGTAATCGCTGTGCAGTTCAGACCAGCCGACCTGGTTCAAACCACCGTCCTCCTTCATTCTCCGTCCTGCTCAGTGATCCTATTCTTGGGCACTCCGAGAATCGAGATCACTACCGTCACTCTCACTCTGATGACATTTGTAATGAGAGCGACAGTGACCGAGATAATATCTCACTCGCCAGAATAGGGACCCAGAGACCTCATTCTGGGGAGTGACATATTATCTCGGCCAATGTCGCTCTTATTAGAAATGTCATGAGAGTGAGAGTGACCGAGATAATATATCTCTCGCCAGAACAGGGTCGCAGGTTGGCTCGACTTCAACGGAACTGCAATCACGTTCCGAACTTCGCAGCCGGATGCGATAGTTTCAACTAGTTTCTAGAGCGGCGAACGATGAAGATACCCATTTAGACTGCAGCGAAAATTGCTTTATGGAGAGTTGTCTATAATGCACGTCCTCGCTGCTCAACTACACAGAGCCACTTATCTATACTATGATACGTATACTCGTAGGTACTTCTATGATATATAATATTAGGATCATACTTCCTAATAATGAATGTTTGAGTTTGTGTGTGAAAATTTATTACAACATATTATTATATTATGTATCTCCGTAAATTACAAACTGATTTTGGGGGGTTCCCAACCAGTCACACCAAAACGAGTCACAGTGTGACTCGTTGGGAATTTTTTTCCCAACCAGTCACACTGTTACACGTTAATGAAATTTTGAATATAAGTAGTTTAGATTCTGAAAATTACTTTTTATCAACATCATCTGTTTTTATTATGTGGTTCAAGCCGCGGGGCGCAGCTACCTGTAAATAAGGTTGGCGGCTTTTCAAATTGTTACACCGAGAGCAAGCGCGTACCTACTCAGTTAATTTGGATTTCTTAAGCCTATCGTTCCAAAACTAAATAATTACCTCTCACTTGCTATTGACGTGAGCAAGACCGAAATTAGCAATCTGGTTTGGGTATCCTCAAAATAGAACACTGTTAACAGATTTAAACTAATGGAACCAAACCGGCCAAAATAATCTGATTTCATTATTATATAGTCGGTTAGAGTTAGACAAAGGCAGCGACACTTTTAGTTAATTGATTTACAGCTAATCAACATCATTATATCGTTTGAATATAAATGAATAAAATGTTACTAATTACACATTCATTACTTTGCATAAAACAATAAAACGACAGAACAAAAACATAATCAATCCATTTCACGTGTAATTCCAGATGATCCGATGTGATTGATTGGACGGTCCGTCCGTCCGTCCGTATTTAACTGCCGCCTCGTTGCCGTCGCAATCATATCCGGAACTCCGGTGTCCAGAAAATATTCGGAATTCACGAATAGAGTCGGAATTTTTGAAAATAAAGGTTGATGCACACTTACCTCTAAGTGTCATGCATGCATGTCATCTACGACTGTATCAAGCGCTATGAGCAAACTTTGGAAAACTGATCTATATTATGTATCGGCAGTCGGCACATAATACATAATAGTACAGATAGCGTTGGGGTCATAAGTTGTTTGTACTCGTATGTACAAAATCACGATTTTTTAGAAACTATCACGAAACCAATTCTGAAAAAAAAATTCTTTTGAGTTGTTTTAAACCGAATATGATTACACATTTTAACTTAAATTTAGGTCAAATTTTGACTTTAAACTGCTCTCCTGTAAAAACTGCTATTTGTAGTTTCGACACTGAACGTAGCGGCAGTCGATTTCATTGCGGTGATTCTCCGCTATTTTAATCTAAAATCTTTCAACCGTTTAAGAATTACGAGCTCTTTTCTGAATCGGTCAGGCGATTAAATTCTTATCCATTATTTACTTCTAATAATAAATGCATAGCTCGATGTAGAAAATCGGGCTCCGTCGTTTTCTCTCTTTGAAATTATGAACCTGATTAAAGACGACAAAAAAACGGAGTTCATTCCAAAGCCACTGTATTATTTACGGGGCAAGTGAGCACTGAGCTTTTAAAACATCCGGCTTTCGGAAATACATCCGGGATTGTGAAATACAATATTTTGTACCTATATTGTTTACTCGTATGTTGATTGATTGTGCGATTACGGAAATGGAATTGGTTTAGTTAATATTATGTAGTTGTAGAGGCTGCTTAGTAAATAAATTAATATTTGCTATTGCATATTGAAATTGGAACGTTGTTTGTTGTTTGATTGATTTCAAAGGATTAAGTTTACATGGTTTTCATCATCATTGTAGTGGTAGGGCTCTTTTGCAGGGTTGTCTAATGTTTGCCCGAAGAATATAAGCAATAATTCTCAAATGCCCGAATTTTACTTGCCCGAATTGTTTGTTTACCATAAAAGTTATGTGACATACTCTTGTTTGCCCGTACATAAGATTTAATAATGATACGAGTGTCATACGTATTATTATCCATTTTATTAATTGCAATAATATTATTTAACAGAATATTTCAACGCCATACTAAATTAATTTCAAATACTGGATGTATTTGAAATTAAACCCAAAAAAAAAAACATTAGAAAAAAGCCATTAAAATTGTTTTTATTTCTGATACCTACTTTGTTTTTCATGTTCTAACCTAACCTATTGATCGTTTAGTTTAAACCGATCTTATGATTTTTTTCTAGAAGTAATTTCGATGGCAAATGATATTATGGCTTATGATAATTACGCCTTACAATGATGATAACAAATGATATTATTGAAATTGACTTTATGGAAAACAAAGTTTCTAGCACGTGACTAATATAGTAAACAATGAGTATAACATATAAAATTATGAGAAACAATATTATGTCTGTTGACCAGTATAGCAGATAAAATTATGGCAAATGAAATTCTAGCAAATGGGTGTATACCCTTTTGCAGAGCCCGCCTGGGGAAGTACCACACCTCTGCCAGTTATTCCACCGCCAAGCAGTAATGTGCAAACATTACTGTGTTCCGGTTGGAAGGGCATTGTTTCCAGTGAAATTACAGGGCAAATGGGAGATTAATCAACTTATATCTCAGGGTGACGAGCGCAGTGCTGTGCCGCGCAGGGTCTTGAATTCTGCGAGTTCATAATTCTGGGTGGCGCAGACCTGTTATAGGCAAACGTGACGTTTAACATCAGGCGAGCGATTTGCTCGTCTCGTCACTTAATCAAATAAAATAAAAACATCATCATCATCGTCAGAGGTTTCATATTTTATTATCAAATACTTATTACTCGCTTTGATTCCAGTTTCATTGTGCTGGAGTGTGTTGAGCCGCTGGAGTGTGGGAGGCTCTGTCCGAGTGGGTGTCTCCTGATAGATATAATCTGGGTATCTTCAAGTCGCGAGTAGTCTCGCGACTCGCGAGTGAATTAGTTTCTTCTAGGCAAGCGTGCTCCATCGCAGACCGCATCGTTGCTTATCATCAGGCGAGATGGCGGTCAAAAGCAAGCCTATCTTAAAATAAAAAATATTAATTTGTCAAACAGATGCAGAATGCAGCCAGCGTTCTTAGTAACTTGCCACACGGACTACACCTCCGTTTTGATTTTTTGTTTAAGTATTATAAATACTCGTAAATTAATTTGTCAATTTTTTGATCCAGTAATGAATGTTTTTACTTTATTACACCCGAGATGTGAAAACATATTTTATACTTGTGATTACTTGGAATCCACAGTCAAGCTCGTCGCAAGACAATGGACGAGTCTCGCAGAGCCGGAGCTAACGACGTCATCTATTATACCCAGCAGTGGGAGGTACCATTCATCAGCATCATCTAGAACCTTCTTAATCTCACTGCTAGGTAGAAAACAAGATATTATACAATATCTTTTTAAATTTTTTAATGAATACGTTTTGATATCATTGTCAGCGAAGTTATACATATGTAGGTATACCAAATTTCAGATCAAGTCGACAGGAAGTAGTTTTAATTTAGTTTCCAAGATTTGACCCACATAAACATTAACACGGCAAGTTAAATAAAGCTTGTAGAAAAATAAAATCTCCATTTATTGAAGAGAAGAAGAAAAATTGAAGAAAAAAAACTTGCTCTCTGAGATAATGACGTAAATGTGACTAGTGTACCACTGTTAAACTAAAAGTTTATAATTATAAAGGTGTCACTCACCAGCCCTCTCGGCTCGTTTCCGGTCCTCTTCTGCGAATATTTCGTCGAAGGTCTGCGGCATCACCTTATCAGCTGCCCACGGAAACACCTCTGCCTATAACATACGATAAGATAAGACTAATTGCATTGCATTGATTGTCCATAGAAGGTGACAGCAGTAGGGGGTGGTGGCATAGTGGTGCAGTTTTGTGTACAGACGGCTAATTCAACTTACTGAAATAAAAAAAAATATTGAAAATAATCATACTGAGTAATCTGTGTCATAGTATATTATACACAGAGGTACTGCTATTAGCAAATTTGAGTTAGAGTGTCGCGTATGTTTGATCCTATTCAGTTCGTTGTCATATTTGCAAATTAATTGAAATACAAAGCCATAAGGAAAGGGTAGGCTAAGCCAAAAGGAACAACTTTTACAATGGGACCAACCCGGAAAAACCAAAAACTAACTAATCAACTAACTAACTGTTCCATACATTTTGTAGAGTCATTGACATTCTGAACGAAACTGTCCTAATTAAAATCGCACAAAAACCGAATCTCGTAAATGTCTTTCATCAGCCCAACTAGTTCTGCTAATAAACCTGTCACAAAAAGCGTGTCAATCCGCCAGCTGCGGACAATACCCCCCCGAGTGAAGCGAGCAAGCCAAGGGACGTCACATTAACGCCACGTCAGGTGACGTCACCCCCACGCCGCGTACAAACGGAAATTGATGACGAGTGCGTGAATCCTTCTTCTATCCCTACGATTCTCTGGGATGAAAGAAAATAGGAGGAAAAGGAGGAAAAGGTTTAAATAGAAATGGCGAGGAAAACTTAAGCGACGATATCAGTTCGGAGTTTGATTAAAAATTTTCAGTTCTGGATGCGGTGATACTCGTATTTCATGTTTTTTAATTTTGTCTCCGTTCACACTACGACTTCATACTTTATACACTTCATACTACGACTTGATTATGTCTGTTTGTTTGTACTTTTGTTACTTGAATGAATCAATAAATTGCTGAATTGCTTGCTAACATTTCAAAGAGATATAAAAACCTCTGTCCTCATGAGATTTTTTGTCTCGTACATGCAGAACAATAAAACTTACGAAACATAGAGTGTTAGACTACAATTACTGATGAAGATTACGCCTGTCTAAACTTTCTCAGATTGAATTCACCCCATCTTAATCCCAGTAAGCTCCTACAAAGTAGTAAACTCCTTTGACGACTTGACTATACATTTTGTTTCTCAAATTGAGTTGGCACATCTTACGGCAACACAGAGTGACCGACGCGACGGCGACGTAATCTTGTCTAAGTTTGCGGCCTTTCAAAGCTATCAACACCAGTTCAGGCGATCTCGTCACTGTAGCAGTGTAGGCTACACAGCTACAGTTACACAAGCTACACTATGTAGCTCGCCTCTGGGCGCTAGCCTCTGGTTATTCTATGTAAATTCTGGCAGAGATTCAGTAATAGTTAGTACGTGTCATGTAGCGCTTGTTTTGCAACTTAGCTGGACACTGTCATAACCAGTCAGACCTACATGTACATGTACATGTAAAAAATTAGTAGGGCTAGCACAACTTTGACGTAAAAATACGTAGCGAGTTTTCGATAGAAAAGTGTACGCCATTTACGACTGTCAAGTATGCTCCTGACGGGTGTAAATGGCGTACACTTTTCTATCGAAAACTCGCTACGTATTTTTACGTCAAAGTTGTGCTAGGCCCACAGTTGTTACAACGAAAAATGTCAAAAATGTCGACGACTAAATAGATCAGCAGTCTAACTAAAAAAATATATATTTTCGGGTAAATGATTCCGAGTATTTCTGGTGTAACATTTAAATACAACTGGGAATTGGCTGGCTGGGCTTAAATGGATATTCCTGTTATTTTTTCACAAACAACAATCCTCGGGCTTTGTAAACGCCATCAACAGCGGGCAACGAACGGCGGAGACGAGGTTAAATGCTAGCAGGCCGGTATTGTAGCAAGGAAAGAAAACTTGCTAATTGCGCGCCGAAACTGACAGTCATTGTGCTACCTTACTTCCCCTATTAGTTGTCCGCTCTAAGGACGGTCGCGCACAATGCTGCCAATGTTTACTCGCTGCTTGTAATAAACTGGCTAGGTTGCGTTGTGTCAGTCAGATGGCACGCTCCATCGCTCGCCGGCGCAGCGGGGGCGCTCGGAGCCGACTCAAGGCTGTCTCTAGGTTTATTGTGTTTGGATATTAATATTATCATATGTACTTTTAACATAATATGTGCGATACGTATGTTTTCGTATAGGTTGTTTTATTTCTATGTATGCTTTCAAGAAGAATAACTTAATATTATTTTAGAATATCAAGCGCTCTACATCACATTTTAATATTGAAAATTTTCTTCCAGGAACTTAACAGACTATCAGAGCTATTGAGTAAAAAAGAGTTTTCAACTTCCTTCTGGAGTTGAAAGAGTTCTTAAAAACTCAATATCTTGGGACAAAGAAGGCGCGCTGGTCCTGAAGTTGGCTCGATGAAGTTGGCAGCGCCGCGCTGCGACGTCGGCGCTGCGCTCTGAGTTTCATAAGTTCGAAAGTTGGCACCTTTGAACTGCTTTATTTGAGGCCAGTGCTATTTGAATAGAGATCTTATTAATGTTTCAAGTTTGTTAATGCAGAGTTATAGATGGGTTATAGACTGAAATAAGCGAGAATATACGGACAACGTGGACTGAACGTTATGTCTCTTGGTTTGACTTTTGTCGTACTTTATATCAACGCTAGCTTTTGCCCCCTATTCACCTAACCGTATAGTAAATGAAGCATATTTACCGTCTACATCATTGCAATTCAGGGATAGTGTAATTTTACAGTGTAATAGTGAAATATTTTTTCGTTTCGATTTTCTAATTTTCTAATACATAATTATGTATGTATTTAAAACCTTCCAACCAACATACTCTGTATCATATGTTTCTGTTCTTCACCATTTTTATGTTTAATTCATAAATGAAACAGACAACTATTAAATACGTAGGTAGGTAAGGTACTCGTACACACACTAATCCCGCGCACATTTATTCATACATGTTTGACATAACTAAGACCTATACAGAGTTATAAGGAAAGAGTATGCAAAGTCAAAAAGAGCTCATAGTACTTACTCATCATTATGAACAACTTTAATTACGGGACCAACCTGGAATTCACGAAAAAAAAAAAAAGCTGTTCCGAGGAACAATGTCAATGACACTCGACAAAATGTTGATTTTTTTCGCAATTTCCGGGTTAGTCTCATAATAAAAGTAGTTCATAATGATGAGAACTTACGATTTATTTTCGGCTTGGCATTCCCTTTCCTTATATTAGAACTGTGTATAGGACCGGGTGTGAGCCGCGCTACTCCGTGCTCAGTCTCCGGCGGCTTCAGTTGCGGTGGAAATTGAAAGTAGAACTGTTTCGCTCGTTTCTGAAAATTTACAGTGTTTGTTTCCGTAGCCGAGAGGCATTCTCGCGCACTCGACATTACCTTGTTCCCTGTCTCTTTAGCTAGAGAACAAACAGCACAAGAGTGAGATGGCCTCTATCGCGTGAGAATGAGGCCCTACACGGCGCAATTTCATTAACCTTTAGGCACCGCCGAGTGCGGTAAAAGGTAAAATTGTTTCTTTGTTTTCAGAGTTTCAATTGATTTTCTGTAAACCGAAACTGGTTTTATTCTTTACAAGCCGCACCGCGTTGTTTCTTTTACTTATTTCAGAATACAAAGCATATAGTAGATACTATCTAAAAAATAAACAAGCGTGGAAATTCAGAGGAAAAATTGTAGTATTTTTTTATATCGCGTAACAAAATTGTTCTGCTTTGAGGTAAACTGGACTAATAAACATAGATTCGCACTTACAAAATTGACATGAAATGAATTGCATACATAATAAATGAGCTATATAAATAGACCGCTAATAATATCAATCACTCTAAAAACATTAAACACCATGAATAATACATAATATTATTTGTTGTTTCATAAATTCACTAAGAAAATGTACACAAGAACATAAACGCATTTTTAGTATTATCATAGTAATCTAGTCTTATTCCATCTTAACCGTGGGTGTGTTTCTATGTACAGGGTGTTTATGAGATCTACATAAAAGCACCCGCTAGGTGAAGGACGGCTCCAATACTTATCGATTTTGCTTTATCGCTGAGCTTCAAATTTGCAAAATCATCAACAACTGACCAGCTGTTCCATTTTGTGTTAATATTTTTATTTGTCAGGAAATTTACGACTATTTTTATATTGTAACAAAATCGTTGTTGTTTTTACAATACAGGGTTATAAGGAAATCGTATGCTAAGCCGAAAAAGGCGCTTAGTACTCATCATTGTGAACAACTTTTACTATCGGATCAACCTTGAAACTGTTAAAAAAAGTCAGCTGTTCCATACAAAAGGGTCAATGGCTCTCTACAAAATGCTTGGAACAGCTGATTTTTTTTGCGATTTTCGGGTTGGTGTTTTAGTTAAAGTTGTTCATAATGATAAGTACTACGAGCATTTTTTGGCTTAGCAAACCCTTTCCTTACAACCCTGTATAGAGTTGGTAATAAACTAGAGTAATCGGTAGATATTGAGCTCCTCTCTCGGAACCGGCGCGCGGCGCGTCGCTGATCCATGTCTCACTTTACACCCTGTATACTGCCTTTTGTGTGCGGACAATTTTACGGTAAATAAAATATGTTTATGATGTACTTGGCTTATACAAATCTGGGAACACTTTTATGTGATATATCCAATATATACAAATTTGTCTGAATGTGTACAAATCTGGTACACGGATTTTACCCTATCCTTGGCATTATTATTTTGATGGCTCACTTTTTTATTTAGTCGGATAATATAACATTTGTATCATATAACATTGATAGGGGATTTTCCAATAGGTAGCTTTACGTTGTAGTTAATTCGGTGTTGTTATTTCTTCAAGATCTGTCGCAATAATATAATTATGATCCACGCAATATTTACATCACTTTTTTGCAAGAAATTAAATAAGCGTACATATGAAAACTATGAAAACTAATTAAATTTATAATTTAAAAAACCCCCAACGTTGAGACGGCAAAACCGATTTTCATCAAACATAGCTAAGAACTCTCCCGACTAATTCATCTTTCCAACGAAACAAAGAAAATCAAAATCGGGTCATCCGTTCGGGAGCTACGATGCCACTGACAGACACATGGGTCATTTTTGCGTCTGGGGATAATTAGTAGATAAATAGCTACATTTTATACTTCTCATAAAATTCATTATAACCTTTGACACGTAATAAAGTCCGCGTTTAAGGCAGTCTGTTTAATGGTCTACGTTCTAATCTCTCGGTAAAAGCTCCCCCCGGCCGATACATCCTTGAATAGGCATAAAAATGAATAAATAGCCCTATTATTATTTATAAGACGCAAACGTAGTCCCAACAGAGTGGTACAGTACAACCAACATAATTTAAAAATCCAGCGAGGGCGCCACTCTCAAATTATCTTACCGTAACTGTAGACAATCTTTAGTTCCATCATTTGCCCAAACACAAAGATACTGGTATGTAAGAACATAACTCTCGTTTACGATCGCTCGGTCCGAGTTGCCAGAATGGCGGAATACTGAAATGGCGAAAACATGGCGGTAAACAAACGAACACATTAACATTACGACGGAAATTAGATTTTATGGCGTTTCCAATGTTGCCAGGTTAGCTTCCAGACCTGAAAGGGATTAATTAAACCGGAGTGGATGAGATCATTCTGGAGCATACTTTCAAACTAAGTACCTATAGGTAGTATTGCGCAGTAATGAAGCATGTAGTGACAACTTTTTAAGTTTTATTTTAAGGGCACTAATTTTATAGCTTGCTATAGCTTATTCAATTTCTTTTGGTTTTAAGTTTGTCTTGGTTTTAAGTGGCGTAGATTGTGAGATAATTGGCTCAGTTGACATTGAAATAAAGTCTCTGTTTATATTGACATAATACCTATTATTAAATAATGGGAACTAAAAACGATCTCACTAAACTTAGCCAGTACAATCTAGCTCAGCCCTGAATTTAAATGGCAATATTAAACTTATCTAAACGGTTACAGGCTAACCATAACGCTCGATGGACGTTTAAAATTAGTTAATACGAATATAACACCGCTATAACGGTTTGAATCGCGCTTCAATTCCACGGGACTGTCAGGACAATTCTGACAAACGAGATATTATCTCGGTCACTGTCACTCTCGTATAAAATATCATGCGAGTGAAACTATCGGAGATAATACCCGAGCAGCCAAGAATGAGGCCCTTGGTCCGATACTAGTGGACAGTCTTTTATTTTTCTCGAGGGAGAGGAGAAATCGGGCAATAATTTCATTTAAAACCAGTTATATCTGGTTTCGTCTAGTGTGGCTCTTGGAGCGCAGTGCTATAATATGGATGAGGGTGAAAGGGTTAATAAGGAAATTAGGTTTTGCGGTTAACGTAGTTTTGAAAGCCTGATGTTAAATTAAAGCACATGTAGTGAAAAGCATTCAGAAGCATTAAGTACGACTTTGGAAATTCACATTAGTGTTTGGTACAACATTTGTTGTGCTGTACATTCGTTGTTGCAGTTTACAAAACTATCAAAACAGTTCTTTATTTCTCGTTTAATAGGTTGCAATAAAAAAACTGCGATATTTAACATTACTCAATAAAAACGTGCATAAAACTGTTTTCCTTGTCCTAAAATAATTATTGGGCTTATTATCTTATTTTTTAATTTAAATAAATAAGAAGACATTATTTTCGACGTTAATAAATTGACTTGATTTGTATTTTATGTTACTAGTAAAATTTCAAATGAAGGATGAAACACTCCCTGGAGTATCCCTGGAGAGTTCTAGCCTTTACGAGATTTTATCCGAAATATTAGAGCAGGTTTTCCATTTCACGTGACTACGGTTCTGTAAGATTTATTTTAGAGCGGTCTACTATAAATCTCAACAAGTCGACCACTTGTATTACACGATGATTCATGGCCTAAGCCAAAGCATTTCGTTAAAATAACCTGAGTAATAACAACCTAGAGTCGAGGAAAATTTAAGAGGAATACTAAAGTCTAAAGTCGACGAATACAGGGGGGGGGGGGGGGGGTTCTACACTGTACAGAAAAGGTATGCTAAGCAGAAAAGGGCTCATAGTACTCATAGTACTCATCATTATGAACAACTTTTACAATGGAACCAACCTAATATTCGCGAAAAAAGCATCGGCTGTTCCATACATTTTGTCGAGTGTCATTGACGTTTTTGTATGGAAGAGCCGACTTCTTTTCGCGAATTCCTGGTTGGTCCCATTGTAAAAGTTGTTCATAATGATGATTACTATGAGCTTCGGCTTAGTTTAACATACCCTTTCTGTATAGCCCTGTATTTAAAAAAAAAATTCTTTTGAAAAATTTAAAAATAACTAGTCTTTAGAAAACTATTTTTACTATCAACGGTGTCTCAAAGCTTTATCCGTTTGGAAAATAAATCCAGCAAAATCTTGCCCCAGTTTTCTAGATAAAAACGTCGTTCTACGTTGGACGTATTTCTTCGTTGCTCTCCGCAAATATTGGATCAAAATATTTGTCTCTAAACAGCTTCGATCTATTTTCCGTTTATTAGTTCTGTTAGTTTCAGAAGGACGAATAAATAGGTACCTAAGTTTGAATTGACACTATTGCGCAGATTCTGTGAATACAGAGTTAAAGGAAAGTGTATGCTAAGCCAAAAACGTCTCATATACCCACCGTTGTGAACAACTTTTACTACGGGACCGACCCTGAAAACGCGAATAAAAAAACAGCTGTTCCGTAGAAAAACAAAATGCATGGAACATCAGCTTTTTATGCGATTTCAGCTTTGGTCCCATAGTACAAGTTGTTCATAATGAGTACTATGAGCCCTTTTCGGCTTAGCATAACTCTATGCTATGCCGAAAAGAACCCATGCTTCTTTATAAAATTCTGTGTGAAAGATGATATGAAAAAGCAGCGAGTGAATTCAGATAGGACGAGTTATAGAGACGAATTGAAGATGTGTAGGTACATACTGTACCGACCGACGTGGAATGAGGGTATACCCTTTCTTTATAACCCTGTATCTACAGGTACTTTGAATTGTTACCATTGCGTAGACTCTGTAAATAGATTCAAAGAGAAAGGTACTGTCAAGGCGTAAACTTTTTAATAGAATACCGGAGTTGGAGTAGGCTTGCGGCGTTTAATAGGACAGCCCTTTCGCCAAACAACTAATTTTAGTTCGTAAAAGTGTAACTAGATTTTAAACTTGATCTACGTAACACGCGTATGTCTGTTATTCTGTATGTATTAATAATATTATAGAAGGGACAAAGTTAAATTTTGATTTAGTTGGTTTAAACTTTAGAATTTTTGTAAATTTCCCTGAGAAAAAGGGTTAGTTTGTGTGTGATATAATTTTATTGAATTGTTAAATGCAATTCAATCCACGACTAAGTAGCCCAATACTTGAGCCCTTTTTGCACAGTAGTATTACATTTTGGGTTTGGAACTGTGTAACTAATTATTCGTTAAATTAAATCTTACCAATATTATAAAGGTAAAAGTAAGTATGTTTGTTACTAATGAACGCTGAAACGGCTGAACGAATTTACATGAAATTTGGAATGAAGGTCGTTTATGGTCTGGACTAACACAGACTACTTTTATCCCGGTAAACGCGGGTGAAACCGCAGGCCGCAGCTAGTATTCATCTAAAAATGACTTTAAACGATTTTAGAACGAAACAAGTTAATACGCCGTTCAGGTGACACTGGCTCTCAAACTTTTACAACTGTCATAAAGAGCAATGGAGTGTGAAATAAAAACATTATTCATGCGACATTTATTTCCGTTTTTGCCGTAAAAGAAATGGTTTCAGGTTTCGATTACTACCGACGCGGCGACGCCCTCGCAATATAATTCCCTTGTGAAGGAACATGGCACAATTTCGCGTCACATAATTTTTTAAGCCAGAAATGGGAAAGTTTATAGCTTGGTAAATGCGCACTTTACGACTTCTACACTGGCTTATTATCCTACAGCTTTTAGCCACCATTATCTTCTTTACATCTTCTACGCGTCTCTTCAAACTTGTGCTCGTAATGTTGTGATTGAAGTGTCGCTACTGTTTTTGATTGACAACGTTTTTGTACATGTGTGTGATAAGTGTGAGTGTGTGGGGTTATAATAGAACGAAGATGGTATTAGTACCTGAGTTCTTCGCATGACCACAGTTGTATCAGTCTTCTCATCACCTCCTAAGGGCACTTCGCAGTCGATTTCCAGACCCTGAAAAGCATATATTTATAGTTTTAAGTGACTCGTTTACAAAATAATCTTTTTAAGATTGCTTTTATGTTCTACTTACGTAATTTCAGCTTATTATCTCATCAAAATCTATTACTTATTAACTACGGTTTAATTTGTGTAATAACAGACCTATCCAATCGAAAAATGAAAAATTACAAAGGAGCAGACACTAAGTACGACGTTATAAAATTTTAATATCTATTACCCCGAACAAATTATAAGAGTCTGTTGTTAAAAATAATAAAGTTTTCGAGTTCGCCCGTCTCGTAATTGTTTACGATGTTATCCACCCAACCTCAAACTTCCAAGAATTACAAACTTCGTGAGATCGCGATCTCAATCAAATCTATTTCTAGATACAAGAAAATTATTTTCTGACTAATTACCAAGTTGGCCACGAAACTACAGGTTAAATATTAGTCGGTACGCACGAAACTGCTTATAGAGCGAGCGCCAATAATAATTGGGCCTCTTTGAAAGAGAGCCGAGTAGTAATCACTTCGACACAAACTATTTCGATAACAAGTTGGGAAACTGTGGCTAGTTAGGTTACTGCGCCGCGGACGGGGGACCCGGGAGAAAGATTTGGACCAAAGACTCGGTGGTCATTTAATATTGTTGATGTCATAAATAGCTAGTGGCTAGTCTTTGGCTCAGCGGTAGAAATGTTCGTCTTATAAGCCAGAGGCGGGTTCGATTCCTGGCCAGGCAGATGTTTGAATAATAAATTTTAAAATCTGCTCTGGGTCTGGGTGTTAGTTGTCCTTGGGTTTGTGTAAGTTTCATGACATCCCCGTCACTGGGTATCCTAGTGGGGAGCTATGAGTGTAAAACTTTTATTTTTTAGGCACCGGATATGTTTTAACGGAGGAACGAACATTTTTTGAAGAACTTTTTAAGTTGAAGTTAGTTGAATAAGCAATTAATTAAACCAAACTACTCTATTCCACATTAAAAAAAGAGGTAAACAGTTTTAGAAAATTACTAGCACGACTAGACAAACCAGTCTAAAAGTACGAGAGAAGTCCAAAATCGTGGTCCGATTTACTCGCTCATTTTAACCGCGCTTTAGAATCGGAAATCAGAAAAGTATTCCAACGTCCAATTAATGAATACCCTCGACTCCGACTGTAGCCAAGACTCGCTCATTGATCGAAACATTCAATCCCGACTCGGATGGCAGTGAGTCAAAAAGAAAACCGCAAACTCGGCGACCGCTCGGGAACTTTGAAAAAATGAGGGTATCAATAGAATGATTACGATCAATTCGGAACGCGACTGGGACGAATTGAGGGTGCGAATACATCCGCCGCTGCCTGCGCAGGTATGACTGCGTGCAAGTCATGAGCGCGAGCAAACTTACTTGCTACTTTACTGAATAAATAACTTGTATTAGGTACACTCACAGTTACTAGTTTTTTACGTCAATGAAAAATGTACATTACCCAACTAACATTCAGACCCAGATCAGATTTGAATTCGATCATCATACAATCATTGACTTAGCCGGGAATCGAACCTGCAGTGCGAGTACGGACTCTTATCGATCGAGAAACTGACGTTTAAAATCGGTAAAATTCGAAAAAATCATCGTTTGTTTATGATTTTGTCTATGGTTTTGAAATTAACGATCTAGTCGTGCCGTCGATAAATTTATCGAGTTTGCCTTAGAGTCGTATTTGCCAATTTTTACTTATGGCAACTCTATATTTTGTATAAAAATGTATGGAGCGCAAAAATGTAATTTTACCGATCGATATAGTGACATTCAAACATGACTATAAACGTCAAAATTTTACGTTTCCTTTTTGTTGGTACTATGTATTTTAGTTTTATTTTATAGATTTTAACCGACTCTTATCGACGTCTGAAATGAGGTCGATAAAATTTAACGAGCTCGAATATCTTTGTTAACAGTATACCTGTGACATACTTGGCTGTATATTCAATTATTTTACTTTTATTATATTGTTTCTATCGAATATGTATCGAAAATGTAATTAATTATTTACTTAATTGGTACCTACCTAACTTAGAAAAAAAAAAATTGGTTGCCTGTAAAGTCGGTATACGGGCGAAAGTTTTACGTGACAACGACTTTGAGTGGTAAAATAATTTTAATGTGAATATTCATTCGTATAGTAGGAAGAAGGATGAAGTAATAGTAACAATTTAAAACATTTATTTATACAAAGAATTATATTTAAAACATTAATTTATACAAAGAATCTCGCACTGAATTTCATATTAACAAAATTTTATGTCTGTCTCTCTCGCTCTTAGGCGGGCTAACCATGCCCGAGTGGAAGGGACGCGTGCCTCTCACTCGCTCTCATTGTGAGCGCATAACGTGAGCGGAGCGTAACGCAGTTTCTTGAAGTGTCACCCGGCAAACCAATTTATAAGACGTTGTCACGTCAATAAACATTTACATAAAACTTCTTAGTTTAATGCGGTGAGTTGCCAATTTTCACTTTGAACACATTTTCAATTGAAAGAATTCAATAGTCTGAAATTTATTATGTTTCTAACTTATTTTTCATTTACGTTCCTATAACCCAAATTTCCTTTGCACACATTCTTACTTCTTTACTGGCCGAGTTGCCAGATTGGGGGTTTGCTACACATACGCTGCACGTATTTCAACCCCAGCGTGTGAAAAAAATTGCATGTTTTCTTTGTTTTTAGGTCACTTTTTCAAGACGATTTTGGGGTTTTTTTCTCCATGTAGTGTCGTTTTTGGGAAAAAAATAGTAAGTTGTCGTCACAATTAAAAATTAGACCTGGCAATACTGTAACTAATTTTCTGTAATTGTTTTCA
Organism: Alcis repandata; assembly: GCA_949125135.1. NCBI lineage: Eukaryota > Metazoa > Arthropoda > Insecta > Lepidoptera > Geometridae > Alcis > Alcis repandata. The sequence goes on along the minus strand of OX421239.1, from coordinate 12,480,990 downwards.
AGTTTATTGAAGGTTTAAGCCCGTCACACACGTAGCTATAATATATATTAATATGCCTTGCTATAATATGAATTAGTATGGCTTGCTATAATATATATTATAGCTCCGTGTGCGGTCACTTCAATATTTGTATTGAAAATATATCGTAATATGCCTCGCTATATTTATATTAATATATATTATAGCTACGTGTGTGACGGGCTTTATTGTATTTCAAATTGGTTTCGGTTTTAAAGTTCGAGTGGCCAAATCATGGATTTTGGTTTCATTTTATTATTAGACGACGAGCAGAGGGCCGCCATGTATTCGACCATCTTGCTCTTCTGTGAATTATTGCATCTAAATTTTTTCCTGCAATAAAGTGCATCGTGATCATTTCAACTATTTCACAATTATATAGATATTTTATAAAATAAAGGAATAAAATTATAAACTTACTTAGGAGGCTCGGACATCGTTATAAAGTTAGACTCTTTTTTATTATTTATTGTTGTTTGTAGCTCTTGACAGAATACTACTCTTGAAAGATTATTCACAACTACGCCAATGTTACGATAAAAGTCAGTGTCTCTTTATTTTGCAATAGGTGGGTACATATAATAAAATATCAAGTATATGTGGGTACAAATACTTTGTATTTGACAAGATGAAATATAGGCTTGTTGCCATTATAAATAATAGTTATTATATCGATTCGGTAAAATCCAATCCGTACTTGCAACTGTCGATAAAAATCGATATCTAGTCGAACTAGTCGTGTCGACTATAATCGGTAAAATGAAGTCCGTACTTGCACTGCTGAAACTTACAGCTCATAAAACCGTTGCGCCACGTCGTACCAACCGAACAACACTGTACTAGTAATACCTTCCAATAAGTATTTTGTTTACAAGATTTTATTTAGCTTGCCCTGTTTGTTTTATGGGTCAAATCTTTCAACTGAATTATGAACCACTTCCCGATATCTGATTGAGCTGAAATTTGATGTACCGGTCTTACTCCGATGACAATGCAATAAAAGCTTGTTTTCAACAAATATTTTCATATTCATTTTTATCTCCTTATGTTGCTGATCCACCTTGGTAACAGAATAAGAATCTAACATAAAAATGAACCACGACCGCTTGTGGCTTGCTACAGCTGTAAGCAGGTAGTTACGGCAGTAAATAAGGCAATCTATTAAACGGAACTAGGGTCAGGATTATTCTTTTTCCACTAGGCTCGGCTGCCGTTTGACTGATTGTGCCTGTAAAATATTTATGTCTCATGGATTTAGGTCTTTTCTCACAGAAAGAAGCATTTTAATTTAAGTTAACAGGTTAGCAGGTAGGTAGATAACATCGTGCTCCATTGTAGACAGCATCGTTGCTGAGCATCAGGCCAGATAGCGGTCAAATACAAACCTATGACTGAAAAAAAATTGGAATAAGTAACGTAAGCCTGATTGTACACCCTCGCCTATTTTTTTTTTTTTTTTTTTTTTTTTTTTTTAGGAATGACTAAATGCTGTTGGCCACTGAGGCCTCTACAGCGTACCGGGTGTTTGGCGAGCGCAAATGGCGCTGGGCCTAAAGTTTTTGGGGGCGACACGCACAAGGGCACCTCGGAGGTACGAGCCTCGGCTTGGGCCGTCGCCCGGGGTTGGGGAGACTGACTTGCTCTGGCACCCCAGAAGGGGTGTGCCCTAGAGCCCTAGTAAGATGATCAAGTCGATTGTTTTGATGTGCATTTATTATTCGGCAATCGGGTATATTGATTTAGAACTCTTTGATTATTTGGAACTGGGTTGATTATTTAGAGCAAAATCAACTTGATCTGATTGATTATTTTGTACAGTTTGACTATTTGGAGCGAATCTAACCGATCTTCTAACAGATCCAGGGAGTCTTCGACCTCGCCGGCGAGGTCGGTGTGTGATTGTGTGCCTATGGTAACCGGCGCCTATACCAAAAACTGAAAACTTCCTATTGCCAGGGGCTGAAGGATCGGCCGAACCCAGCGCCGCCGATGTTACGACTGCGATGGGATCATCCGGATCACCTAAGATATCTCTAGGGCGTCTACGTAGGGGGGGAGGATTACTAGAAGCTGACGAGTAGTTCGAGGCTTCGACTACAAGAGGGTTGGGGTGGTGGGGGGCCGAGTCAAAGTAGCGGCGGGAGTGGTGTTTGATCCACTGCTTTATCGAGGGAAGCTCGAGATCGCAGTGCAGATCGGCGTTTCGCATATACCAGCTAGCGCCGACTGCTCTACGTATAAACCTATTCTGAATGAGCTGGAGCTTGTCCAGTTCGTGAGGGGCGATGTGGGCAAAAACTACAGAGGCATAGGTCATAACGGGACGAATGCACATTTTGTAAATGTTGACTTTATTACGGAGGGACATTTTGCTACGGTAGCCTATGAGCGGGGCGAGGCGGCCTAAAAAGAAGGCCGCCCTGTTACGGACCGTCTGGATGTGCTTCGAGAAGTTGAGTCTCCTATCAAGGGTTACGCCTAGGTACTTGGTCGAGGTGGCCCATGGAATGGGTTGACCGTAAAGCTTAACTTGCTTGCTAATGGGAGCTAACCGTCTTGGATGAAAGTACACTGCTGCACTTTTATCGGGATTTACTGTGATGGCCCACTTCCTGAACCAGTCACCCAATTGGTTGAGGGCTTGTTGGAGATGGGCCACCTGAGTGGTCCAGTTCCAGCCCTTGGTGTAAAGGGCGGTGTCGTCCGCGAAAAGAGCAAGCTCAACCTTTGGGTGGCGTGGAACATCAGAAGTGTAAGCCGAATAAAGTATAGGGGCTAGCGCTGATCCCTGAGGGACACCAGCGTTAATGGGACGGGGGGAGGAGTGTGTGCCTTCGACGCGGTAACGAAAGTTCCGATCCCTGAGAAAGTCTTGTATTATGAGTACAAGCCGGTCTGGGAACGACTGTTGGTATAGCTTGTATATCAACCCGTCGTGCCAGACTTTATCGAACGCTTTCGCCACGTCGAGGAACACCGCGGCGGTTCCTTGAGGGTAAGACTTGTGGGTGTACCCACGGGGGACTTTATTAAAACCGTCGTAAATGTACTCCGTGATGCGGTGTACCTGTTGGACGCAAGAGTGTCTAGCTCGAAAGCCAAACTGCTCATCGGGGAGGAGATTGTTATCTTTAATGTGGGACCAGATGCGCTTCAGAAGGACGCGCTCGTAAATTTTCCCTATGGTGCTGAGGAGACTAATGGGGCGGTAACTAGAGGGCTCTGATGCCTTCTTGCCGGGTTTATGGATACCTATGACGTCTGCGGACTTCCAGACGTCGGGGAACGAGCAATTTGCGATGGCGGCATTGAAGATGCTGACTAAGAGATAGATTAACGCAACAGGGAGGTGCTTGAGCACTTTGTTGGTTATTCCATCGGCGCCGGGGGCTTTTCTCGCGTGAAAGCCTCTGATAATTGACTCTACCTCCGAGGCCGTGACTGGCTCTAGAGTGTCAACGGGGGGAACTGAGGACTTTACTTCGACTACTCTGGTCACCGTTTCGAGGTGCTCAGGGTCGACCTGACCTAACGAGGGGCTGCATTGCTCTTCGAGACTACGGGCAAGGCACTCGGCCTTTTCCTCGTCATCGAATGCGGGGGGCAGGTTGGGACGGGAGAGAGGGGGCATCGGAGCGGTAGCGACAGATTTCAGCGATCTAACCAACTGCCAGTAAGCCAGGTGTGTTGGTTCGATTTCTGAAATCTTAGCTTCCCACCGTTGATTACGGAGCTCTCTAATACGGTTCTTTACGGCACGCTCGTAATACCGTAGAGAGGCTCTGTTCTCCTCGGTGCGATTCCAATCGAATGCTCTAGCAGCGGCGTGTTTCGCTCTCAATAGCTCCCTCGCATCCTCCGGGAGGGCCCAGCGTCGGTTGTCCTCCGCTGGGACCTCTCTGGAGGATTTACCGATGACGGTTTGCAGGTGGCTAGTGAGTGCGTCGATTGAGAGGGATACGTCCTGAGGGGACTCAATGTCGTCGGGGATCTTGTCCAGGTCAGGTGAACTGATCACCTTCAGGTTTTCACCCAAAAGGTCCCAGTTCACGACTGTCCTTGTCCGAGCGGGTCTGTCAGTTGGGTCGGGACCCAACTGCATCAACACGGGTCGGTGATCCGAATCGAGCTCGTGTAGCACCTCTAAGGAGCGTAGCTGGAGGGCTACGCCCCTAAGAAGCGCTATGTCGAGTACGTCGGGTCTGTTGGCCAAGATCGCCGGGAAGTGAGTAGGGGAGCTGGGAGGGATGATATCAAAATTGAATTCATCCGAGAGGGAGTTAAGGGAGGTGCCCCTAGCGTTGGTCGCATTGCAGCCCCAAAGTACGTGCTTGGAGTTAAAGTCGCCAGCCAGAATGACTGCGCTATCTAGGGAGAGAAGTGCTTCGAGGTCACTACTTAGGAGGGACTTGTTTCCTGAGAGGTAACAAGCAGCAAGGGTGATAGGGGCATGACCGGTCATGGCTAAACGGCAACAGGAAGCTTCGAGATTCTTAAGCGGGGGGGTATCTAAGGGGATGCAGTGAAGAGACCTTTTGTAATAGATCAGGGTGCCTCCTTTGGGGGAGGTGAGCCTGTCATTACGAATCAAGCAGTAGTTAGCGATCTTAGGATCTTTCTTGGAAGGTTTAAGGAAGGTCTCGTTCACGAGCATTATGTCGACCTGATGGGTCAGGAGGAAGTACTGGATCAGGGACCGTTGATCCCTTTCTGCGGTAGACATACCGTTGGCATTGAAAAATGCCAACGTTAATGAGTGAGGTTTAACTCTCTTAGGTGTACTATCCATAGTGGTACCTAAGAGAGTTGCGGGGCAAGACGCGTAATGGCGCTAAAGAGGGACGCGTGACGCTCCATGATCTCGATAAGCGAGCCCGGGTTGGAGCGGAGCTTTTGGGCTACCTCTCGTACCTCTTCCACGTTCACGGACGTGGCGACGAGGAGCAGTAGTGAGAGGTCGTCCTTCAAGCTATGGGAGGCCTGAGGGGCGGACACCCTCGCCTAAATAAACGACGATATTTTCTAGAACAACTCGCGACCGACACACGTCTGACTGAGCAGAGCTCGAGATCAAACGCCAGCCAATGAGACCCAAAGAAATAGTCTAGTATTTTTTTAATTTGATGTAGCGAGAGTGTGAACGAACAGCTGGCATCGGATATTAAAATAAACTCAAAAAACGCAGTGTATTAAGCGCTGAAGTCAACTTTAAAACCCAGTAGAAATTTTAACATTTCGGTCTCAAAGTAGATTAATTAAAGTTGGTTCGTAAAGTTGGTGTGGGAACAGAAAATCCGATAGCAAGTTTTGTTCCGAGCAGCTCTGCCGCGGCTTCACTTAGCTCCCAGTTATCCATTTAAGCTGTAACTAACTTTCTTCTGAAAAGAAGTTAAAGTTTCCAAATGAAACTGTAATTACTTTTAATTTACATAGGAGCTTGAAGTAAACTTTTGATGAACTTTTGATTAATATTTAATTAACGTTCAGAAGGAAAGTGTATTTCCGTTGCAATATCGTGTCTAGTTCGATAAAGAATGAGGTGGAATAGAGTAGAATAGTTCAGAAAGGTTTATTTGTAAAGGTGTGTTTGAACGGGTAATGATTTTATGGGAGTATTTGTGATGCGCGAAGTATTATTTACTCAGTAGTATCGCTATAATTTTATTTTCCAGCACTACAGGGTTATAAGAAAAGAGGACGCTAAGCTAAAAGGGCTGATAGTACTTATGAACTACTTTTACTATCGCGCCAACTTGGAAATCGCGATAAAAAAAATCCGCTGCTCCATACATTTTGTCAAGTGCCATTGACATTTTTATGAGAACTATAAACCCTTTTTGACTTAGCAAACCCTTTTTAATAACGTTGTATAAGCTAAACTTAACATTTCACACGGTATCGAATGAGCGACCGTTGTTGGCATCTAACTCTACATAGAACTGAATGCTACCGGGGATTGAATGACACGTTACGCTTTGAGTCTCCGTTCTTTTGGAAGGGTTAAAAACTCTTACATGTCGGACTGGCCATGTAGCGGCGCCCTTGCCTTACTTACTTGCGTTCCTTCGACCGCCCGTGTAGGTACGCTTTATTTAAACCCATAAAACACGGGCTGATCCCATAATAAATTTAGTATAAAAATTCAACACGGGGGGAGAGTATTAAAACTTTGGGTAAAATTCTGGAACCAATTTAACCGGAGCGGTAAAAAAAGCAATTTTGTAGCGGCTCTTACAAAAGGTTTAATGTAATTCATAACATTGAAGTTTATTGATTACTTTAATAGCGTTGAAAAGATACATTTTAGTACTATTTGGTACGTTACTTAGTAAAATATTCACAGTTTATAATTTGGCAAGCAACGTTTTCAATTTTCGTGGAAACTAACTAGAAAACTTGGGTTTGGTTTGGACTCGATTAGATTTATTGTACCGCAACAAAAATTTGTAAGACCGAGCTGAAAAATATTTGGCTATTAATATACTAGTTTTACTTTTACAACTACTAAATAAAATAGTCTCTTGAATATACCAGTAAATCAGCTTCCGAACTAAAATGAAGTTTCCGCAACAATTGATTTACAATGTGTGGTATCGGTAGAATCTGCATTATTTCAAATAGTATTGGGAGTGGTGCTTCTATATAGGACACAAAAGATGGCGCACTAAAGATAGCACCCACTGCTGAAGTGAGTATAGTGAGTACAGTGAGAGCTATACTCAGCAGTGAGTGGAAAATGTGATAGACTTGCGTTTGACCGCCATCTGACCTGATGGTAAGCAATGACGCGGTGGACGATGAAGCATGCTTGCCTTGAAGAAACCGATTCACTCGTGACTCGAAGGCTCAGTTCAAAACCATCAAGAAACCCCTCTTATAAACAAAATAATATAGTTAGAAGGACTCACTGATATAGCAGCGTCGACGACGAGGTAGAGCGGTTTGTAGGCGTGCAGCACTTGCGCGCGGTGCAGGAACAAGCGCCGCCCGCACAGCTTGCGTGCCTCTAACACCACCTGGGGGACTCACTACACACTCTCTGTACTTTCAAAACATTGACTCTAGGATCTATAATATTCAATTTATTAGTTGACTGTAAGTAAGCGACAGAGACATAATAAAATGAACAAAAGAAGATAATAAAATGTTTTTGAACTTGAGAAGAAGTTTAGCCGAATAAAATGAAGCATTCAATTCATTTATTTACCCAAACATAATTTCATAACGTAACAGACTAATCTTCTTCTTCTTCTTATAAATAAAAATGAATCGCTGTTCGTTAGTCTCGCTAAAACTTGAGAACGGCTGGACCGATTTCGCTAATTTTGATCTTGAAATATTTGCGAAAGTTCAGGGAAGGTTTAAAAGTAAAAAAAAGAAGAAACAGCGGGTGAAACCGCCGGGGTCAGCTAGTCTAGTCTAATGAAAATAATTCCCAACGAGTAACAGTGTGACACGTTGGGAACCCCTCTTAATTACCTAATAACTAACATATCGTTAAAGACTTAATATTTGTTAACTTTGTTCGTTAATATATCATAAGTACAATAAAAAGTTTATCTATCTACCTATATAAGTAAATAAGAATGACGAAAAAAGTTTCGCACAGATTTCGAGAAAAAACTAGGTTTTTTCGCAACAGTAATACCATTTATCAAGCTCAGCTCACGCCGACAAACACGGAGCTTTAAAGAAGGCAGCCTCGGACTATCCGAGCACATTCCTCGCGGAATAGTTATTCCATCAAGCAAACGTTTGCGGCTGACAAATACGTTATTAGATTTCTTCCGTTTGACAAAGCAATATCGGATGTGAGCGGCGCGGCTCCACACACAAATAAAATGGAAGGAATAAAAGTACTTTTTCAAAAAAAACTTACATTGATTGATGTATTCGTAATAGATATAATTAAATATCATTTCTGGTTGAATTTTAATTTGTTCGGTAAGGAATTCAATATGGAAAACGAGTAAAGTATTCTATAAGGTTCGAATGGTTGAATTACCATATCAACCGAGGTTAAGTAATGAATTGAAATGTAATTCATTAATTCTGATTCTTTCAGCGCAGGTGTAGCGCCTGTTCAGTTTGAACTAATTCAGCCATCATTTTTCAAATGACACGCATTCACGACGTACATTTTGTTGTTTGAGAAATACCTACAAATAAACTCATTATTGAAATAGAGCATTTCAAAAATTACAATTATTCTATAAACCTACTTTTACAAATGTGTTTTCATTTCAATTAAAATAACAGTATAAACAAAAAAATAATTAAGTAAGTACAAATAAAAAACAGAACTAAAGTCACTATCTACGGGTAGAGTACACAAAAGGCTGGCGACCTTACCTTGTTAAATAGCAATACTATCTATCTGGCCGAGGTAAGCACCAGCCCTTTGGTCGTTTGATCTCTCTATCAGTCGCTTGGACAAGTCGTTGAGAAGCGACCATGCGCTTAGACCCCAAGGACTTAAAGTTTCTACCCCAAAAGGCAGAAATATGGATAATAAATAATATTTACCATTTTATAGTTACTTTTTATAGTTAACTTAAATAGTAAATTTAACTCACTTTTAAAAACTAGAAATAAACTGTCCATTTTAGGTATCACATTAGGCCGTTTCTTAATGGGACCGTAAAGTTTTGGCAACTACGTCCAAATAGTCAATACAATTACAGAATAAGTTTCCACTCAATAAATTATTCCCGAAGCTATAATAGCATGCGTCCACGCGTTACGTACTAACTCTTATTTAATCTACGGCTACGGTACGAATGTTACTGTTAAGGGTTCAATTCTTTCTTTTGCACAAACGAAACGAAACTGTTTTTTTTTAAAATTCCTCTGTCAAATTAAAGAATACCGGCTCCCGAATTCAGAGTTCCGGCTTCCTTGTTCCCTGAGAGATAAAATCTTGGACTTTTTAAGGTCAGAGTGAATAGATATCTTCTAAATATGCGTTCTTCATCTTCGACCACATCGTCACTTACCAACAGGCGAGTTGGTGTTCAAATGAGGATGTATTCTTAGTAAAAAGAAAAAAAAAAAAGGTAAAACATCAAAAAACAATTGTATCTACGAGTACCTAATGTTATTGTAAGAGATTGCATCTGTAATTATTTTTAATCGTCGCCTTATGATTTTACTGCGTGTAAGAGCTGGCTGGCAATCATTTATCTCCGCCGTGTACAAATCGCTTCACTACACTCGACGTGGGTGGGTTTCTCGAATTCGGCTCGAGCGAGATACCTCTCCATAGGATCGTTCCGCGAAACTTGACGCTCGACAAAATACTGGTATTTCGAATAATCCGCGCCAACACTTCCACGCTGACTGTTTGTTGAGTTTTTTAGACTGAATTCAAGTTTTTGTTAAGTTACAATATTTTCAGTCACATTGTCGCTTACTACACTTAATATTTTTATTATCAGGCAAGCCGGTTGACAACGTAAGTACATCTTTTTATTGCATAAAACAGCTCGATAAAACTTGAGAAGGAATAGAAATGCAAGCAAGCACTTACGAGCAAATCGGAAGGAATAGCAGAATGCTTAAATTAAATAATTTAAAATGTATACTAATATTATAAAGAGGAAACATTTGTATTTTTGTATTTTTGGATGTTTGTGTGGAATAAACTCAAAAACTACTGGACTGATTTCAAAAATTCTTTCACCATTCGAATGCTACATTATCCCAAAGTGACAAGCTATATTTTTTTTATTTTTTTTTTTAATCCACAGCGAAGCGTGGCAGGGAAACAGCTAGTAGGTAAATATATAAACATGTACAGGGTTATAAAGAAAGTGTTTGCTAATCCAAAAAGGCATCCCTATAACTTTGCAAATGTGTAAATATTGTAAGGAAAGCGGGAAAAAGTTTTCTATAACGAGTACGAGAAATAATATATTTTTAAGTAGAAAATGAGTAAAACTTGTAAAATCGCAAGTAAAGCTGCGGGATGCAGCTAGTTTCAGACATCTAAACAGCTATTTGGGAAATAATGCGGAACTCACGAGGGTATCGCCGGGAGCGTGTCGAGAGGAATCCGCATTTACGGAGGAAATTAAAAAAATTGCTGCGAATCAACCGGGACCGGGCTTGAGTAAGAGATTGGGGTTTTAGTAGATATTAATAAAGTTATGGCCAAAAATCTGTTTGAAAACAACTTGTTTTGTGATTTGTTTTGCTGTTTGTGCTAGTAATAAATAATACTCGTGCACTACGAAAAACAGATTTTTGAAGATGAACTCCGCAAAGCCTTATTCTATAAATTGTAGTTATATGTAGCTCTCAAGTATTTTTAATGTATATTATTTTGTGGTATATTACTACAAATTGGAGAACTACTATTTGCATCATACTCTGGTAGTATTTCCACTTTTGAAACAGCTACATCTAACTATGCCCACGAATTTATTCACCTAACAGTGTAGCACAAAACAAGGAAAAGTTCAAAATTTTAAAACAATGTCTGCAGAAAAAATATTACACCAGCTTACATTTTCAGGCACCAAGCCCGGTTCGTGGCGAGCAAATTTAAATTTAAAATGATCAGAATTGCAAATGTCATCTATACTAATATTAAGAGGAAAGATTTGTATTTTTGTATTTTTGTATTTTTGGATATTTGTGTGGAATAAACTCAAAAACTACTGGACCGATTTCAAAAATTCTTTCACCATTCGAATGCTACATTATCCCAAAGTGACATAGGCTATATTTATTACCTGAAAAAATTAGAGATCCTTACTAAAACTTCAATAGTGTCCACCCGTGCGAAGCCGGGACGAGCCGCTAGTGAATAATATAATCGGAGCGCATCACCATCAGAGTGACTTTTTCTGACGATTTATCTTGTTATTCAATCGTCTTATCATCAAGTGGTATAACAAACTGGATGTGCCCGCGGTTTTACCTGCGCTTTGATGAAAAACGGTGACGATGAAAAGTGACTTATGTGCATAAGCTGTCGCCCAAAAGGTGAACATCGCCATAGAGGTACAACGTGATAATGGGGCCAGCATTTTGCGATCAATTCCCACAGGCAGCGGTCTTCTAGTAGTTTAGTGAAGTTTGATTGTTTTAGTTTATTAATTATTTTAATGTTCCTTCCTATGTACTTGCAGGCTGTTTCTTTTCCAAATTTAAATTTATCAAAATTGGTTAAATAGTTACGGAGATACGTAGTAAGAAACATTCACACACACACAAAACTTTCGCATTTATATTATAAACAAGAATTAAAAAAAAGAAATTTAAAACTAGCCCCATTTACTTGCACTCTCGAACTTTCCTTAATTCTCAAGCGTCCAAATAAGTTCTTAAGCCCGACGTTTCCGTAATGGGGCGGAAGTGTTAAAAAGTCGATAAAATTAAAAGTAATTAGATTAAATGGCCGCTGGCTCCGCGCCTAACTGCCAGGCGCTCATTAATCGCGCCCTAGAATTTTCACACGCTGGAGAAGCAAATTTAGCGTTATAGGACCAGGGACAGGGTCTTTTAGATTTCTGCTCAGCTAGTGATAAATTGCTCTAAATAATTAAGCCAACTTCCTAAGCTCTTAAAATAGTTGACTTCCCAAGCTCTCCAGTCTATTAGATAGATAGATAGATAAACTCTTTATTGTTCACACCAGAAATTACAGACATAGGATCATAATACTTAAAACTAGTGCAACAACTGACAGCCGTATCGCTAAGAGCGATTCTTCCACACCATTGCACTGTACTGTATTTATTGTACTGGAAATACCGATTCTTGGTTTCCGTAAGCAGATTTAGGTCGTTTTAAAATCTTGCAGAAGCTTACTTGAATCTCGACTTGAGCGTAGCTCCCGACGTCGAACTGTTTGGGACGGAACGTGACTTTCAGGACGTCGTCTTCTGCAAACAAATCGTGTATGTTAATAAAATATATTGATATTGTGTTTGGATTCAATCTGGACAAGAGGAGGTGTACATAATAATAAATAGCGCAGACAAATTGAAGGCTCATTCAAGCAAAAAGGACATGAACAATTAATAGTAAGCAAACTGAACTTTGCAACACCCATACCTTTACAGCCCTCAACCAATTTGGCTCATACCTGAACTTATATACATTATTCTAAAATGCTATTTACCCGCAAAATTTTATGTACGAGTAGATCGGATTTACGATACTCAAGTTATTGTCGGACAAATATACATACTCGTATACAAACACACACAAATATACTAGTATCAGTTTGTTCCTTTAGATTCTGAGACTCAGTACTTCGCACGGTCAATTATACAGGGTTATAAAGAAAAGGTATGTTAAGATGAAAAGGAATGAAAAGTCTTCATACTTAATAGTAATACCTTATGAACAACTTATAATGGGACCTGCATAATGGGGTTATCATGCATAATAGGTTTATCATTTATCCGGCATGCATATTACTCTAATCACTGATTTCTAAGTAAATAGGTAATAGGTGTGGTACCTAGCGGCGGGTCCCAGACGACGGTGGTGGGCAGCGGCGTGGTGTTGGTGAGCCGCAGCCGGTAGCAGGCGCGGCGCGCGAGCCGCAGCGCCGCGCGCGGCCGCAGCGTGGCCGGGCCGCGCGCGCTGCCAGCCAGGCCTTCGTCTAAAGCGCAGCCTTCACCTGCACATCAATACATACCATAACTTTTAAGCCAATGTCAACGTCCTTCGTAACCATCCAGGAAGGATCCAGGATCCAGGATTTTACCGAATCTCATTTTAGTTAATATTCGTTTTCTTTTTTGTAATTTGTTTGGTGAGGAATAAAGCTATATTCTACCCTATTCTTACCATTGTGCTAGTCAGCCTGGCATAAGTTTTCACTGATATTTTCGAGTAACTAAAACACAGGGCTCTTCAAAAGTACGCAAGCATGCGGTGGAAGAAGAGAGCGGCGCGCGCCTCCTAATTTAAATTCAGACCCGTTTGCAAATTGCAAGTTATAAATATGAAGGCTTGAAAAAAACAGTGTGAGCACCCACAGTGAGTGTGCTTGTCCCCGCGGCACGGCAGCACGCGCAGCACGAGGCGCGGCGCCAGCACGCGGTAGGCGAGCAGCGCGGCGCGCGCCTCCGGGCCCGCGCCGCCCGCCGCGCGCGCCGTGTCGCACGTGCGCTGCACCCGCACCAGGGACGCGACGCAGCCGTCGTGCTGGAATTACACTTACTATATTTGTTAGACTAACAAAAAAATGCTTTAAAAACAAATAATAAAAAAAATATTGGCTGTGAAGGACACACAGAAGCACCGAAGCACCGAAGTCGCGCCTTATGGGTTCTTGCCCGAAGGTTCAGAACCCTAAAAAGGTTGATTTCGAACGACTTTTTAATTTGATGATAGGCGTGCATATGACCGCTATTTTGCCTGATGGTTGGCTATGATGCGGGCTACAATGGAGCACGTTTGCCTAGAAGAATCCGATTTACTCTCGATTTGAAGACTCCCATACTACCTATTCCTATTTGGGAATTCCGGGAATACCTACCCACTCAGGTAGAGAGTATTCAAATCAAATAATAAATATGGAGTCACGATTTGAGCGAGTTTTTCATATGTCAACCATAAAACGATGTTGCTTTAATTGTGCCCTAAATCGCACGATTGACGTCTTATTTGTGGAGTTTGTGAGAGTTTTTTTTAAATAACACCTGATAATAGGGTTCTTTTTTCTATTCTTTATTTTTAACCTTCTTTTAAGCTTCTTTCTAGACCCAATTTTGTAGATATAAAGCCCAAAATGAATTAAAATTACCTTCTGAAAAGTAATTTCGAATAATAGCCATTTATCTTTCAACCACAAAGCCTATTACAACCACAGCAGAATTGGGAAATATCGGTAATGGTTTTTATTTGACAGGTAATGTATGTCCCCGTCAGGGCTGATCAGAAATTCAGTGGAAACAGAAGAACATCGATCTTAGACGTATTTAGTTAAGACACCTCTACACTCTGTGAAGTTTGATAAGTTTCCCTCAGGTGTATCAGAGTTTGATGGATAAACCTGCATCAAAGTTTGTAGAAATCCGACACAAGATTGGTTGTTCTATCTCACGGAAACTTATCTCTGAGAGGTTTACTTTGAGCACTATTTAAACAGGTTCTTTCTCAAATAGACGAAGTGAATCTCAAGTGGTTGAGTGATCGAGTTGCGGCACAATCTTATGCTAATGGATGGGATTGGTCCGCAGAAGGCGGGCGCTTGTTTGAGTTTGCTCTTAAAGTGATGAACATTTAGTACTAGACCATAGGGTAAAGATTTGATCAATTAAAGTAAAATTAAATCTATCTCTCCTTTTTTTTTTATCTAAGAGAAGCCAAACATTATATCGGAGGTTTGTCAATTCGAAGTGTATCTTTATTAATGTTTCATGATACTGATGTTCTTTTTTTTTTTTTTTTTTTTTTTTTTTGTATGTTCGTCAGTATTCTCCTCCGACATAGGTCGGAGACGTTATGCAACAAACACTATTACATCGTGGTTAGATGATGCAAATTTTTCTTTATATTTAATTGGGCAATATACATAGGTATATTGCTCGTCGGGATTTATGGGATCAAAAAATAAGAAGCAGGCAGACGATTTTTTTTTTTTTTTTCGTGTTGGCTATATTATTTTTTTGTCTTCCTTTTTTTTTTGTTATTTGCTTTTTTTTTTTTGTATTTTTCTTGTTATTTTTTCTTTTGCTCTTTTCTGTTTCATTCTTTTTTTTTTTTCTTCTTTTTTACATGGTTACTCTTAATATATACTCACTATATACTAAAGTTAGCCCTTAATTACTATTTATTCTTTTTTACTGCTCGTTTTGCTAAATTTGTACAATATTTTATGAAACTATTTCTATACTCTCTATTACTAACTAGTGTTGCTAAATTTTCTAACTTTATCTGTATTCCTAATTCTATTTCTATATTAATTCTATCTAAGCCAAATATGGGACATTCTGTCAATATGTGTACGACTGTTTCTTCCTTGTCTGGGTCACAGGGGCACGCCGGGCTATCCTTGCGCTTGAATCGGTTCAAGTACGCAGAGAACCCGCCGTGCCCCGTGAATACTTGCACCATTATTGGAGTAAGCTCCATCTTTCTCAAGATAGAGTATGCTCCAACGGCACTCGGAAAGAACAGCTTCGTTGTGGACGCGGTATTTCCTTCTATGTAGCGCCGGTTCCACTCATCAAGGGTTTCCATACGGATTTGACGCTTGATGAATGAAACCGGACACAGGTCGTAATCTGCTCTCGACTTGCGCCGCAGTGCAGCCTCCTTGGCCAGTTCATCGGCTCTTTCATTTCCCTCCAGCCCCACGTGTGCTTTAATCCAAAATAATTTCAATATTTTGCCTTGCTGTTGGCTATTATATACAGCTTCATTAATTTTAACAGCGAGGGGATGGAGGGAAGCGCCAGTAGTGATAGTTTCGAGGGCCGACCTCGAGTCACAAAATATGCTGCACTCCTTCGCCTTCGACTTTAATGCAAGTTCCACGGCCTTGTATAGCGCCAAGAGCTCAGCTTGGTATACAGTGCAAAAACGTTCCAATCTAAATTTTCGAAATTTGGTCTCCGTTTCGCCATCCCACAATGTCAGTGCAGCGCCGACTTTGCCTTCTATTTTACTGCCATCAGTGAATATTTTAAGCGCGGTACTATTTTGTTGGTTCCATTCTGCACTGTCCGCCACCCTTCCAAAACTAAGCTCTATTTGTTTCGCTGGATGTGGTAACTCAGCAAAATTAACAGGTTTTTCAACCTCGTTGTCTCCTATCACTTGCCGAGAAAAGCCCTTTTTAATTTCGTATAGAGAGGCTGCTTCAAAGACTCTCAAGTCCAAGGGGAGCATCCCGGCAAGTGTCAGGGCCCCATTTAGCGGTACCGTTCTATACGACTTTATCATTTTCTGAAGGAATCCTCGCTGCACTGCATTGAACTGCTTCCGTACCGATTGTTTTCGGGCTGCGGGTGCCCACGCGCTGGCTGCATACAAAATTACAGGCTCAATGACTGCTACGTACATGGTCCTGATTATCTCAGGCTGCAATCCCCAGGATATTTTTGCAGCCCTCGACAACTGTTTGTAGAAATTTAGAGCTTTCCGGCATACGTTTGATACGTGCGAGTTAAATGTTAGCCGGTCATCGATGGTAAGTCCCAGTATTTTTATTTCGCGTGACATTTCGATGGCGACTCCACCCATGTTCAGAACTGGAGAGTCGTATTTGAGCTTATTTGTAATGATCATAGCCTTGGTTTTACTTGGTGCAAATTTCAGCTTATTTTGGGCTCCCCAATCCTGAACATGTGAGAGTGCAGCATTGGCTAATTCTTGCACTTCCGAAGCGGTTTCACCCGAGATGATCAGGACCACGTCGTCTGCAAATGCTTGGCAGTAATAGCCCTTCGCTGATAGTCCATTCAATAAGGGATCCAGGATGAGGTTCCAAAAAGTTGGGCCCCCTATTGAGCCCTGCACACAACCTTTAGAAGTTTCCCGGACCCATTCTGCCCCAGCATATCTTACTCTAACTTTCCTGCCGCTCAGATAACTGTCTATTAGTCGTCTCAGATTAATTGGGCATTTAGTCTTGGCCAGTTCGCATCTGATGGCTGGCCACCAGGCGTTATCGAAGGCTCCCTCTATGTCCAAAGAAATCACAGTTATTAATTTTCTTTCCTTGAGGAGATCACGGATTTTTTGGACCATGACATAGAGGGAGTCTTCGGTGCTGCGTTGAGGTGTGAAGCCATATTGGTGCGGGCTCATGTCAGGGAGAATATGCCATCTTACCCTTCTCACTACCATCTTCTCTAGTATTTTACCCAGTATAGGCAGTAGTCCAATCGGTCTATACGACTTCGGGTGCGTGTAGTCCTCTTTCCCATTTTTTCGTAGTACTACTACGGTAGCTTCTTTCCATTCTTTGGGAAAGTAGAACAATTCGAGGCATTTGTTCAAGAGATGGAGAAAAAGGTCGGGGTCTTGGGCTATTATTGCTCTACAAATGTCCGCCGTAAACCCATCATGGCCTGGTGCCTTTTTAGGGTTAAAGCTCTCAGCCGCCCACTTCAGCTCTTCTAACGTAAATGGGGGGTCGAATGTTTCATCATTCACCGTCCCGTTTATGTTCGTGGCTGCCTCTCTTATTGCCCTGTGGTCTGCGTTATCGCTTTCTGGTTTATCTTCGGGATAAAAGGTCTCAGCCAGCAGTTTTGCTGATTCTTCGCCTTCTAGAGCAGTGCCGTTCTGCACGAGTGGTGTATCTTCTTTTCTGACGGCGGTGCGGTTCAAGACTCTATAGACCCCTTCCCACATGCTCTCTCTATCCTGTTTACTACAGAAGTCTTTCCAACTAGCTGCCTGAGCCTGCGCAGCTTGCAACAGGTACTTGTCTTTCGCCATCAGGTACTGATTTACCACGTAATTCCTTCGAATAGCCGAGGCACACCGTATTCGTCGTTTTTTAGTTACCATATCACGTTTTAGAATTTCGAGTTCTTCATTCCACCAAGGCAATCCTTTGAAGATTTTATTTTTAATTTTTGGTATAGTTTTTGTACATGCTTCGGTGATAGTTTTAGTAAATTGGTCAATGAAATTTTCCAAATTGTTGTTTGTTTTAATAGAGGCTATTTCTTGTTTGTTTATATTGTTTGCTATCCAGCATTGACCCAATTCCTCATAAAATTTATCCCAGTTTGCTTTTTTAGTATTATAAATTCTTGTTATTCCTTTTTTACTTATTCCTTCGGCTTTTTCAAGGTTTATTTCAAAAAGGATTGCGTTGTGGTCGGAGCTCGTCACCTCTGTTGCTACCCTCCAGCCGTTTATTCTGCTGAGCATATTTAGTGAACATGTCGTAACATCAACGTGGCTTGTGTACCTCGTCATTCCTCGGTAAACATCGAACGTGGGTTCAGTTCCTGTGTTTAGTATTTGAAAACCCAGGTCATCGATCATTTCAGCAAAGGCTTCTCCTCTTTCATTGGACTCCCTACTGCCCCACCATGTGCTCCATGCGTTAGCGTCACCCCCCATTATCACATTTTTGGTCCCTATACTAGCAATTATTCGTTTGATATGGTCTATGTCTCGTGCAATGTCTTCATTGCCCTCTAAATAAATCGATATCACTCCGATTTCCCAAGCACTAGTCCTTAATTTAGCAACTGCTATGTTATAGGTAGCCGCCTGACCGCGCACCGACCGGATTCCGGCCGATTAAAAAAGACCGCATCTGCGGAGCGGCCGGGAAATGGTCGATTCGTCAATTCTGTAGATTTGCTATTTTTATTACATAAACAAAATACTGCCAGTGTATCAGTCTCGTAGTAACTTGGGCGTTAGCTTGATAAAACGACAAAGAACTAAACAACGAAGTGCCAGTGTCGGTCCCATGCTTTGTTTCTGAGAATTTTGAAGTGGATCCTGAGCGACCGTGGAACGAAAGTGAAGTGGGTGTTTGTTTTTTTAATATGCTAATAAACTATGGGAAGGTGTGATATTTTGGATGCATAACGTCTATTATCGTTTAGTTAGGTAAATAAAGCAATACACTTTTTAAAAAACAGTTTTATACTTGAATTATACCGATTTATTTGCTGTGAGGTGAAAAAAAAACCCTTTTTTTTTTTTTGAAGCCTAAACTGACAATACTTGTAGGAAAAAAATTACACGAATCGATTTATGATTCGATAGCTTTGTTCATAACGATTCGATTGAGGTATGTTTCATATATATTCGTCTTAGACATTCGATACAAAAACTTGACGAAATCTTGACTTTATTACAAAGCGCTGACATTTTGAAAATTTGCGGGGGGGGCGAGTCAGTTGCGCCATTTTGCGAAAATGACAGCTCCCAGTCGAGGGGGTAGTTAGAGTTGGATACTGAATGATATCGATTGTATTGTCAAACAATAAGATTGCCGACTTGTTGGGTTTGTCTGTTTTATGTACATTTTGAACTATAGTGACCCCAGAGTAGTTCCTGACCTCACCAGTGTTGCCAGTATATGGCTCTTGCACGAGCGCGAGTGCAAGCTTCCTTTTTGCCGCTTCAATTAAGATATCTGACGTTGCAGTCTTGCTTTTCCTTAGGTTTGCTTGGGCTACGCGATACCTGTGGGTTTCGCCAGTAGTGTTCATGCCTGGGGCCACCTTAGCAATATGCTACAGCTGATCTTGCCAGGGTTTCCCACCTCTTTCGCACGGGGCAGTCGCTACTAAATGCATTATGGCTCGTTTCTGTGTACTTGGCTCTCTGGCAGTTGCAGCATGTTGCAGGTACTCTAGCTAGCCAATCGGCACAATCAGTTTTTAGGTGTGGACCGCCACAGTGGCTGCATACATCAGCAGGTTCACTACAAAAACGCTTGCCGTGTCCATATCCGAGGCAGCGAGAACACTGCACTAAGGGAGACTGGTCTGCCACCTTGACCGTTTGAAGGTCCACACATAATATACCTTCATGCATCATACGGTTCCAAAGAGGCGGCGACACCACCAGGACAACGTGATTCAAAAGCGAGTTTCTGGATTTTCTTCGGAATTTAACTGACATCCTATCGTCTGTTTCAGTCAATCCTATAAAAAGTTGTTTGTTTTGGGCCCGCAACGCACTCAGGAGTCAGGAGCTCGTCGTCCTTATGATACTGAAGTACATCCCGAAGGATAACAAGTGGGTCTTTGTTCTTGATGTCTTCCACCTGAAGCACATCTCCGGACCTCTTCAGTTTTTCTTTGACTTTTCCTAACTCTTTTTGCGAACGGCAGCCTAGTATTACTTTGCCGTCCTTAGCCTTCCTGATCTTTTCGATCCGTAATCCCGCTTCTTTGGCATTAACTGCCGTTCTAATGCGTTGTATCACTTGTTCGCCAGAATCAGAATCATCTGTTGACGTTATTATCACAGAGTGCATGGCTTCTTGTGGTCTGGGCAGATCTGCTGCTACTCTGGCATAAGTCCCCTTCTCTTCGGACACTTCGTGATGCTTTCTTAACGTTTCCCTTAACTTTTCCATCTCTTCAGAATTTTGTTGAATTAGCTTACTGTGTTCTTCCATTTGTCTTACCATCTCCTGTTGTATTTGTTTTTCTCTACTATCTCTTTGTCCTGGTTCTCTACTTTCTTCCCCTTTCTTCTCCTCATTATTTGTCTTTGTGCTGTCTTTACCATTATAGGGTTTCCCCTCTTCAGAATCCTTGACGAGATGGTACATCCTGTCGACAACTTCTAGAACTTCGGTTTTGATTTCGTTTTTGAGGTTCTTGCTATTGTTGATCTGTGACCTAGCCTTTAACACACATGCTTTAGCCTCGTTGATTCGGCTCGTGTACTGTGGTACCTTTTGCATGTCTTCCCTCGCAGAGACCTCAGTCTTCTTTTGAGACTCGGTTAATACTGGCCTTTCCGATAGATACGGTACGAGTGTGCTCTTTTTAGAAGAAAGCGGAGATTTCATGTTAGACTCGATTTCTCCCACGCTGCGTCTGACCAAGGTGTTCTTGGTAGTGTCCTTGGAGGGGCCTGCCTTCGTTGTCTCATTCCGCTTCGTTGTTTCATTATCTCTTGGTGATATTGATACACTCGAGGTTGTATTTGGACGGTTCACAGGTGTTCGGTGCCCGAACATTTTAATGACCCCACACGTCAATTGTCGTAAAAAAATAAAAACAATATACCTACATAAACATATAAAAATAAAAAAAAAATATATAAAAATATAAAAACTACACTACTACTACTATATAAAAATTATTGTTTTTATTTTTATTTTTATTTATTTTTTTTTAATTACAATAACAGTTATAAACTGTTGTAAATGTCAAAAGTTAAAACTCTTAAAACTACAGTTACTTACAGCGTTCCTAAATTAGTTAATTTTAACCGCTATAGCGAAAACTAACCTAACTTTTCTTTCTAATGTCCATAAGTTAATATTGCTGTTTTTTCCAGCGGGAAAATGCCTCCGGGCTCCACGCCTGGTCTTTCGTCGAACTGTGGTTAAATATGTGTTCCAACTCCTCCGGAAGTGTGACCACGTGGCCACGTGGTTTTTGTTGATTCTGTTGTATTTCCGTCGTCCGATTTAGAAAAAATCTAAAAAGGGTCTCCAACGATAGTACTCTCAAAGGCCCACTTTGAGAGCTAATAAAAAGTGTAGGTCGTCGATCTTGTTCGAGCAGCGTTTTGATTTTTGTATATAAAATTTTACACTTTTTTATTTTTTCACTTATAACTTCTCGGGAATAGCACTTTTCACAAGGGTTTTTTTATCACTAGACGCAGCACTTGATTACCAAAATTTTGGTGTATCGCACTTGTAAATCAGGCGATATTTTCCTATTTTAAAGATTTTTTAACGTGGATCGTAACGTGTAGCGGCTACTCCCTGCGATTCTCAGAACAGATCTCCGATACTGATGTTCATGACTACTTCAATCACAATAAAACATTATTATTGACACACAAAAATTTAAAAACAAAAAAATTACCAACGAGTAAACTCGGGAGTTTTTGGATAAGGATCAGAATCGTGTCAGGATCGGAGTTGTAATCGTACTAGCTGCATCCTTGTCAACATCCCTTACCTCAGGTGCATACACTGTGTACACTATCTTCTTGCCCTGCCGGTGGTTCAGAGCTCCGCGCGAGGGTTTGATGATGCAACATGTGCAGGCTCGCTCCTGGCACAGCGAGCACGGCTCCCGAGCCACGCCTCCATCCTCGCCAGACTCGGGGCCGCACGCTTTGCTAGGAGGGTTCTCGCCATACCAACGGAATGGGGTCGCCCACCAACAGATCTGAGAGTGAAAGGAAGCTAAAGAGTTGGGTTGGGGAGCAGATCTACGTGATAACTGTCAGCTTTAATCGTGCAGAGTAGCGCTCGTAGTGCAGCTCGACTAGGTGTTTGCAGCCGATCTCTGAAGTTAAGTGACGGACGACACGGCCAGTCTGACCCGGTTGTTCGTGCTATAAAAACAACCGCCAAGCCAGGTCACAAGCTTTCAGACGGCCTAAAAGCTCTTACACCAGGGCTAACCACTCGACCTATACACCACTACGTCGTGTAGAGACCTAAGAGACCCTGCATAATAGGTGTACTCTGTACTCACGTGTTGGTAAGTATCGTTGAAGACTTCTAAGGTAGTGTGCATGCTGGCGCCGGGCGGCACGACACCGAGCCAGCGGCGCGCGGGGCGCAGCGCCGGGTGCCGGGTGGCGCAGCGCCGCGTCACCGCGCTCGTGGCCCGCCACTCTGCACCAGCTGCTTCTAGTCTAGAATGTCACGTACAGGCTTGGACTGTAAACTAATCATTTACAGTAAAGAGCCTGTGCCAGTGAAATAAATCATGTCCAAAAAATCTTTGTGGCGTTACATCTCTAAAATAAATCAAGTTTTACAACTTAAATACCAGTGAGGTACTAATCTACGGGCTCCTGTAGCCTAGAAATATTATAAGTCTGGTAATAGGTAAAGGAAGGTCATTAAAGTGAGAAGAAATAAATTACAAAGACAGAATATAATATATACAATGCTTTACTATGGAAACTAACGTGGTTTTAACGTGGTTTGGTGGTGGTGGTCCCGTGTTTAATTATAACAAAAATATACAATGCTATTCCTATTCCAAGATTACTACAAGTTTTAGTTGTCAAAAGCTTACACGATGACATCAGTCTCCGGGAAGTGGTTGGGCATCTCAGGCAGCTTGTACCGTATGGTGGTGGCGCAGGAGTGCGCGGCGGTGAGCGCGAGCGGCGGCGGCGGCGCGCGGCCCGGGACCTGCCAGCCGCAGCTGATGCCCTCGCAGCCAAACAGCTGGGTCGCGCGAACTGTCAACTCCACATCTTTGACTCTGGGATGAAAATACACTTGACATCGTCATAAATTGTTTTACACCATTAAAAATGCTTTAATCTTCAATATTTTCGATGAGCCATGAAAACAAATAACATTTGATTAAATTAAAAGTTAAATAAGAATATCATGGAGTAGAGATGAAGATACAATCCAAAAACAAGAAATAGAAAGTTAAATGAACTTATAAGCAGACAGGAGATGAAAGCTATATTCAACAGTTATAATATAATAGGACATGGACGCTCACACATGAGGCTGTGCACCAAATCAGAGTTGCACAGAGAGCCATGGAGAGGTCCATGCTCGGCATCAAGCTCCAAGATCGAGTTCGGAATACGGAAATCCGACGAAGAACTAAAGTTCGGGACGTCGGAACCGTTATAATGCAGATAGAGTGGAGTTGGGCGGGACACGTTGCTAGGCGGGGAGACGCTAGGTGGAGTAAGGCAGTGACGGAGTGGTGGCCGAGGCAAGGCAAGCGGAGCGTTGGTCGTCCGGCGACGAGATGGGTCGACGACAGAGTCAGAGTCGCGGGTCGAACCTGGACCCGATTAGCAGTTGACCGAGGCAGATGGCATAACGGGAGAGAGGCCTATACCCAGCAGTGGGAGAGAGAGGGCTGTGGATGATGATGATGATGAATATAATAGGATTGATTGAACAGCATAATAAACTGACTAGTTTTCGTTTCTAAAAATGGCCTTGATCGTTGTATCATTATCTGATAACACGCAAAAGTTATGAAAATACCTTCTGGAATAGTCCAAATGCAACAAAGGTGGGTCGAGAACAAACCGCACCGGAGCCACCTCCCACCACACTTCCATTTGAGCGCACACGATCTCACAAATCTCTCGACTCCAAGCCTGAACAAAGGAAGAAACAAGAAAAGTAATCAAATAAAAAAAATTGAATCAAAATTAATAAATCTAAACTAATCTAAAAGACCGCTGCCTGGGGAAACTCTTTCCAAAAGCCTGGCTCCACTACCACGTTGTATAGCGATGCTCATCCTTTGGGCGAGGTAGAAGCCAGCCTTTGCGTCACTTGTTGCTTCGACCAGACTAGAAAGTATAACTTTAGATTACTCATTAGTTTGAAAACTCAGGTGTTGTTTTCAACACTAGTCAGCTCTAACCTTTACGCCAGGTATCGGATCGGAGTCAGTCACATCAGTTCTGATGATCATCGGATCGTAGTCACTTGGTAAGCTTTCTTTGGGTATACCTTTCAGAATCAACCTGAAATTTTGATCAAATTGAGAAAATTGCTCGGTAAATGCAGAAATTATTGTGTTTACATCGTTAAGATAGATACTCGTAGATACTCGTAGATAAACTCTTTATTGTGCACACCTTCCTCTTTGTTGTTCGTTAAGCAGGTGCGATGATATGAAGAAAGGAGATAACATCGCCATAAACGACAAAGTGGTTAATCATCATCATCAAGTGCCATCTTCATAATGGAGATTAGAGTTAAGACTAAACTTATTATGCATGCTGCATTCTTTAAATGCTGATAACTCAGTCCTCATGAACAAAAGACAGAACAGTGGCTTTACGATGTCTCGTTAGCAAGATGGCGAGACATTGTATGACGAATTACATTTGCCTCTGTCAATAATACTACATGATGAAGACAGTGGTCTAACATGAGCACAGCCCTGCGTGTCCCCAGCTGTTCCCCCACGTCGGGCGCGCATACGTGTGCGGCGCACGCGGAGCGCGGCGCGAGCGAGCCGCGCGCCGGCGACACGCGCACGCGGGCCGCGCTTGACGGCGCGCTCGGGTCGGGGGGACTATCCTTTGGAAACAAAAAATATGAAAGTACTTCTAATTAAGCTTCCAAGATTGGAAGCACGGCAGGTTATACATTGCTTTTTATAAATCGTCTTCTTAGTCGTTCGTCGTGATCGTCATGTTACACGGAGGCTCCTCACTGTCGTCGACGCCCCTTTCCATTGCTGCTGCGCGTCTTGCAATGCTTCTCGATTTTTCGCGGTTGGTTGCATTACGGTTGGTTGCACACTGAACCATGGTGGACTGCTTCGCCTTTTTTTTCAATGATATGTTATGAATAAATCAGGGAATTTAAATAAATGGTTCAAAAAAATTGACAAAAATATTTATCTCTCGAAGGTCGCCTCGTCTCACCCGCAGCTCCTTCTCTCTAGCTTCCTTGGCGCCGACACACAGGCTGTCACTCAAGTCGCTACTGAACTTCCTCCCGGAGCCGGTGGTAGTCGTCTCCTGTTCGTTTTGCTCCCAGCACGAGCACTCGCCCCACGGCCGCGCGCTCCAGTAGTATGTGTACACTACGGGACTAGAAACCAAAGAGCTTTGCAAAGGAAAAGTAACCAAGTCTGATATACATTCATTCTCAACCATTATCCTCCCACTACTGCTGGGATACAGGTCTACCCTCAAAGGTCGATTAGGCCATTTTACACTACGCTGGGCAAGTACGGATTGGTGGATTCACATACACCATTGAATTTTTTCGCCGGACATATGCAGGTTTCCTCACGATGTTTTCCTTCACCGAAAAGCCAAAGATACATACAAAGAGCATTTTCCTGCCATCTGCAAAAAGCAACTTCTGAAGAAAGCAATTGATTTCTACACAATACAGGGTTAAAAGAAAAGCGTATGTTAAGCTTAAAAGGCTGATGGTGAATATATATTTTTTTACTATGGGACCAACCCTGATATAGTGAAAAAAATCAGATTTTCCATACATTTGTCCCAAACTGAAATTTACTCAAAATAATAAATACTGTGACATCTTTTAGTTTAGCATAGTATTCCTTCTAACGCTGTAATATCGAAAGGCCAATATTCGACAGCGACGGGGCACGCACCGCGGCGCTGACAGATATCACATTACTTACATGAGAATAATATTACGTTATTATAATATTATGCTGTATGTGGCTAAGTTAGAAACGGGCCATCTGATGGTGAGCGACACTGTCACCTGTAACACAGGAGGCTTCACAAACACGCTGCAAACCTTTTGAGACACTTTTAACAATACTCTTTTGCTACTTTATTGTTTGTTAATTATAAATAAGTGAGGTGTGGTGACCTGTGATTAACGAGCTGCACGGTGGCGGAGAGCGAGCGCCCCGGGAAGGCGGTGCCGAGGTGCACGTAGTACTCGCACGCCGGGTCGTCGTCGGCGCAGATGTCGTAGTCCTTATCCTGAGCCTGTGGTATCAGACTCTTATATCTAGATACTATATACATATTTTATCAGTTAGGTAAGTGTGTTTGGCAACAATCTTCTACAGGAAAATAAGTGTCATTGCTGTATTGAGAGATTTCTTGCTGTCTACCGCGGTTTTACCCTCGAGGTGATAAAAAGCTCTTGAATGATGAAAAGTTGTCCTTTTTTGCACCCTTGATTACGTGTATGCACGTAAAAATCTGTTGAGTAGTTGAGGCGTGAAAGCGGACAAACAAACGTACCTACTACCTAGTCACTATTATATTCATAATTATACTTTTCTGCCTCTTACAACTTTCCAAAACTGCCGTATATATAAACGTAAGAAAGCTCTTCTACAATTAAATTCAATTTATCCGTTAGATAACGTAGCAGTACTAGCAGCGGAGTACATTTAAATAATCTGTCAGGCCTCTTATTAGATTTATTAGGAGACATGTGCCAAGTCACTCGCGAACTCGTTACTCGGCCTAAAAGGAATAAGTAAATACGAAACAAGTTCTACGCTCATGAAAAATCAACAGGTAGAGACTTTGAGTTCTAACTCTTTGTACAAAACTTAAGAGTACAGAAGCAAAGCTTATGTATTTATTGTACTACCAACGCACACATGGACATCGTTCACCGACACGAGTAGAGGAACTATAGGCCGCGCCACAAAACAGATAGGTTCAGAAGTCAATCACATGTATGTTTGTATGTACTTCACTTTTCATGCCTACGCTCAGCGGTCGCGCTAGGTTTGTCAACATTGGCTAATGCACAAAAAACTATCGTGGTAGTGGTACTCGTACTCGTATCTAGTTATTTGGTTTATTGTTGAGAATAAAACAGGAAGAACGGAAATATTAACTAATAATTACCAAAATACGCTCTCGCACTGGTTCAAATTGGTCCGAAATATCGTGTCGGTAAGCGGTGTGTATGTGTGCGTAGCTCAAGCGTGCTTATTATAAAGCTAAGCTTCTGCCCCCTCCATGTGTTGTGCTCGTGACTTATGAATATTCCATCAGGGTTCCGATTAACTCGCGTCGGTGTGTTATCTAGCACATCGCGGGAATGTGGAACCATATCGCAGTAAACACATTTTAATGCCAATTCGCGTCAAGAACATCTCGGAACACTTAGCGGCGACGTAGGCTGTTGACACAGCGTTTGATTCAGAGTTTATTCGATCGGAACTGCTGGTGTCGAACGAAATTCAACTTTGAAACTATTCAAATAGGGTTCAGATTACTATTGGATAGTTTATACATGAGGTAAGCCAAAGCAAGGTTTGATTTATGCGATGACGTTACACGTACGCAGCTGTGAGTGAAAGATTGAAATTAAACAGCTCCGACTTTCTTAATGAATATCTTCGGTACGAGGCAATTATTAATAATTGGGAAAATTAATATTAATTTGGGAAAGCATTCAAGATATTGTGAAAGGGTAATGGTAATGAAAGGGCAGCTAATTGACCGTTAAGGGGAGGATAAACTTGGTTATTCGACTATTAAGGCGCAGTAACGGTGTGTTTATGGATGAAGCTGAACAATGTTGATGAAACAAAAACTTAAGTGGCTTTAAAAACCACTGAGGAGGTAATCACTGCGTTAATTAAAACAAGGGAGAGAGTCTCGTTAGGCTGTTGTATTTTGTTTTGGATACATGTTTAGGCTGATGTTTAAATTTATAACTAAAGTTCAAACAAGATCCTTTTTTGGTGTAAACAATAAAGAGTTTATCCATCTATCTATCTATCGCATGAGGCTGAGAAGTTAGTCCTAGTGTCAGAGCTTAGGTCACCTAAAGGCATAGATATAACTTTTATGTAAAAGATATTCTGTTGTAAGTAATTTTAAACCTACGTTTCTATTTGATTTATTTCTATTTCTATTTATTCTATTTCCATTTAATCTGTACAGCCCGGGAACGAAACAGACTTCCGGCCTCCTTGTTTTCTGAGAGATATAATCTAGATCTTTTCAAGGTCAGAGTAAATAGGTATCTTCTAAATATGCGTGCTTAAACTTCGTCCACAACGTCACTGACCAACAGGCGAGTTGGTGGACAAACGCGGATTTATTATTCTTCTTATCTTCTTAATATATAATAAATTACGTGTCACGTTGTTTGTCCGCTATAGACTCCTAAACTATTTAACCGATTTCAATCAAATTTGCACACCGGGTGCAGTTCGATCTAACTTAGGAGATAGGATAGCTCACATCTCAATTTATAGTAAAAAAAACATGAAAAATTAAAAAATTTAAAAATACTTAAATCTTATAGCGCTTTGGACAATGTAAACTTTTTTAATGTGACTTTTTTGACATTTGACATAGAATTGACGCAACGTCTGTTGAGTCAGCTAGTAAGTTTATAAATATTAATCGCTGGTCGTTGGCTATATAACTCGAGACCGGCTAGACCCGATTTCTCTAATTTTGATCAAGAAATATTTGTGGAAGTTCAAGGAAGGTTTAAAAAACCAGCAGGTGAAACCGCCAGGTGCAGCTGGTTCTCAATAAAAAAATATATTTCCTAGTGTGGGAGTGATGACTATCACCTTCCAAAAGGCTCTCTCATTTAATGTTTTGCCATCGTCGTCTATCCCGAACGATATCGTTGGATGTCTAGAGTGTGAAAGGAGATATTAACTGATATTACCAACCCTTGTCCTTGTCATTCAAAGACAAAAAGACTTTGTATCAGCTTGGTCAGTAGTTTCGTAATTGTATCGATTACTGCGTATAACTAAATAGACTTTATTTCTTTGTAAAATTAGTACAAACATATTAACAAATCTGAAATAAAACTACATATAAATGATGGAATACGGCCTAATCACCCTTCGAGAGTAGACCTGTATCCCAGCAGTGGGAGGATTAAAGGTTGTTTCCCACAGGTCTTTTAGATTATTTTTAGTTTTGTTTAGTGAAATGGTATTTTTATGTTATTTTATTTAATTTTCCAAGCTTTTTCGAAATTTTCGAATTTTCGTTATATTTCAATTCTCGTACGTGTCGTTTTAAGATATTTCCATGGCAAGCCACAGAGTGCTCTTAGCTATAACATAAAAGTAATAAATGAGAGGTACTCTGAACTCGCATCTTAGGAAATAGCGTATCAACAACAGCATCATGTATCAGTATTCCAACGACCGCGTCTCGGAGCTCATACAGTATGCCGGGTAACGGCTAACGGCCCCGCCGCGTGACATAACGGCGACGTATCCGTATCCGCAACAAAATATTAGCGCTTCCGATACTTATTCAAATGTTATGGTTGCGTCCGTTGCGGAGCTTTTGTCAGGAATGTTAAGATCTGAGTCAGGAAATGGTATTTTCGTAGGCGCTTCATTACGCTTGCTAATATTGAGAATTGTTTGGAGAGGATAGGCGTTACTTAACGGGAATGTCCGGCTAATGGATAAATATTTTGATGAAAATGTTTGGAGTTCTCAATATAGAAACATTTGAGTAAGCAGGTCGTTCATTCATAGTCGGCACGCCTAATAGTGAACGGTCGTTAACTGCTAACTAGTGTATCACGAAAGTTACGTCATGTACCCTGGAGTCTCTGACCTGACGTAGAAGACGTTGGCTGCGTGTGATAGGTCTGCGTTTGTTCAGCATCTTTCCTGATGATGAACAATAATGCAGTCTACGACAGAGTATGCTTGCCTAGAAGAAATTGGTTCACTCTGACTTGCAGATTCACTTTCGACTTATCTATCAAGGAACATCCACTCAGGCAGAACATTCCACACTCTGGCGGTATGCATAATAAAAGAGACGTAAACGGCCGTGAGTGCTGCGCGGTCTCGTCGAACCAAGTGCCTCAAAGTTCTTCAACATTCCCATTTTGGGACAGTAACTTGATAGCTAATACGTAGAGAACGATGCTGCCTGCAATAGCTTGTACAGTTTCTTCACGGAGTCGAGCTAATAAGGTATTAGGGATTGCTTGTGATTGGTTACAGACTACAGGGTTATACAGGAACGGTATGCTAAGCCGAAACGGGCTCATATCATAGTACTCATCGTTATAACCAACTTTTACTATGGAACCAACCCGGAATTCACGAAAAAAATCAAGTGTTCCATAGAAAAATGACGACACTCGACAAAATGTATGGAACAGCTGATTTTTTTCGCAAATTCCGTGTAGGTCCCATAGTAAAAGTTGTTTACAACGATGCGTACTATGAGCCCTTTTCGGCTTAGCATACTATTTTCGTAAAACCTTATAGAGATCAATACTACCTGCTGTAGCTTCAAGTGATGTACCTCAAGCGTGATATGTTCTGATCTGAAGTAAATCGCGTCGGCGATGAGGTAGAGCGGCCGCACGACCGCCGTGGAGGCCACGAGGCGCAGCGCCGCGAGCTGCAGGCCGGCGCCGGCGGCGGCGGGCCGGCACCACACGCAGCCGCGCGCCGCGCCGCCGCCGCGCCACCACGCCGGCCAAACCACGAACGGGGGCGCCAGCAGGGAACCGAGGCTCGTCACCACCTCAACAGGGAAAAGAACACGTGTACATGACATGATAACATTACATGTACATGAGATGTGCCGAGACCGTGACATTTTTTCAATACCGACCTCTAATTGTTATTGTTTAAAAGTTATATATATCTGAAAACGGAAAAATATTGTTTTATCTCCCGTCCTTATTTTGGTAAAAAATAAGATGTGAAAGCGGATAAAATTTGATTTA
Organism: Alcis repandata; assembly: GCA_949125135.1. Taxonomy (NCBI): domain Eukaryota; kingdom Metazoa; phylum Arthropoda; class Insecta; order Lepidoptera; family Geometridae; genus Alcis; species Alcis repandata. The sequence goes on along the minus strand of OX421239.1, from coordinate 12,450,158 downwards.
TGTTTTGTTCAAATGTCCGTATTTCATCCTAAAGCTAATATCAGAAAAAACTCGTTAGATGCAAAATTAATCCGTATCGTTGCTTACCATCAGGCATGATGGCGGTCAAATGCAAGCCTATTAATGCATAAAAAAATGATTTTTCAGTTAAAATTAAATACAAATGAAAGAAAAAAATTATAAGAATGTTTCAAATATAACTAATTACATATAATAATAATACTATAGAGCATTTTTAAGTGCTGCGAGTCTGCGAGTGATGCCAGTTCCGGCATTTCAAAGCATGCGCATTGCACAGATATATTGCCTTACATCCAAGCTGAAATCCAGCCAGGCATCCTCCGTGAGCAGGAAGAAGGCGGCATGCTCCGCCTCGCAGCGGAACAGCACCGGCACGCAGTGCACGTCGCCCAGCAGCCGCGCGCCGAGCTCGAGGCAGTCTCCGCTGCGGGTGACGCCCGCGCCGGCGCCGGCCTCAGCGAGCCCCGGCGTGCACAGAATGGAGGAAGACACTGCTGGTACTAGAACTGAGACGGACGGGACAAACTGTCGCTATAGATGGTAGGGGTGGACTGCCATGAAATGTATAAAAACACACTCTGATTCGTTTATTATTGTTTATTTATGTTATATTGTTACGTTCTATTAGACAAACAGGCGTGGATAATCAGACGAGAGGAATAAAACCATTACTTTCAACACACGTAGGTTATAATCTTGAATGTCAGTACATTAATGTTACAATGATCAGTTCAAATAATGATCTCCAATGGATATTCCAAGTATTCACAATTTACAGTACAACTCAAGCAGGCACTCCGCCGAACACGTAATGCGTATAGGTACACGATACAATGAGATTCTATGACCGCCACTGTAATTCCAGATGTAATTGCAACTATTGTAATCAGCTTTCTACGCATCAACTTTAACTATCCCCCTTGTGGCTCTCGTCGAGATTCCTAAAGTCTCGTTTCCCGCGCTTTTCATTACCGTTCGTAGTTGTGCCAGAGTGGTAAACGTCAGCGGCTCAGAAGCTGTCACTGTCAGTTACGTTTTATTACCACTCTAAATAAAGATTGGCTCAGAGCGCCGACATATCTATTTCAATAAAAATATTTCATTAAAATTTTAAGACCGTATTTTACGAAAATTATAGGTGTAGTGAGTGACAGTCCACCCACTTAATTTGTGCTGCAAGACATTACTTTAAAGGCCGACCTACCCTCCGTTGCGGGAAATGAATACAAAAACTACGTAAATATTTACAAAAGTTTTTCTATCCACAATTTAATTGTCCTAAAACTTTACAGCGATATCTTACTGTCGAGCAGCGGCGGCTGCATGTAGCAGCAGACGGGCACGCGGATCAGCTCGCCGCTCGACACGCGCACCTGCAGCACGTCGCGCAGCACGCGCACGTCGCTCGGCCTGCCGCGTGGAATACACATTACAAACGCGAGTTTTGGTAATACTTTGGAGTGTTTGTTTCTCAAATGACTTCAAAGTGCGTGTGGTTCGTTCTAGAAAAGCGTTCGATCGCAGAAAGCTCCAAATGTCCAAAATCCGGCGGATTGAGAACAAATACGAGTACAAGTGCAATTGAAAACTTTTTGTCATTAAGGGTTCTCTAGAAATAAAAGGTTGTACTGAACCAAAATATAAAATTTATTTGCAGATCCAAACTTTTCAAAAAATTTCTTCTTGTTAGTACCTACTAGATTAATAATTTATCTTTACTCTCCTTAACCTAGAACTTTTATAATGCCTAAATATTTAAATGAGAAGAATCTGAATCTAAGGATCTGTTCTCCTAATTTTCTTCTTTCTGCTTTGCTATATACAAAAATAAATAATGTTACGTACCGAAAATTCACTTTCAACTCGGCCGCGGCCCCGGAGGTGACGGTGAGGCCCCGCGTGCCGCACAGCTCGACGTCGAGCAGGCGGCTGGCGGGGGGCCGCACGGAGAGCCGCACCTCGAACTTAGAGACGTTGATCAGCCGGAGATGTTGCTGAAATTGATTGCGGAGATTGGTTTTAAAAACTAATTACCAAAAACGTTTTTTTTTGCGTAAATTAATCTGCGGTAGAACCTAATAAACTTGGCAGGCTGATGATTGAAATATTAATGTTTTTTCTTGCAAATTCAAACGCTCTGAACTTTATCTTGCATAGCAATTATTTTTTTTCGTATTTTATCATCATTGCAGCAGTTCTTTTAAGAATCACTGCTAAGTATAGGTTTTTTGTGCATTTGTTTTTGCGTTTTCTTAGAACTACTAACTATTCAGAGCCGTTTTGATACCCGTATATGTAACACCGAAGGCGTCACACATATTATGTATGTTGCGAACCTTTTAAGACTTGCCTTCTGAAGTGAATACGCGATAAATGTATTATAAATACACAGATTTATGAATAAATATTTTATACTTTATGAATTTATGATGATTTGGTGATCGTGAGAATAATGTATGTCACCGAGTGCAGATTCCCAACAGTGAAGTTGACAAAGTCGAGCTGCGCCGGCACGCACAGGATGTGGTCGGCGGCGGGTGGCGGCGGCGCGCGCGCGGGGAGCGGCGCGGGGACTCGCGGCCGCAGCTCGCCTATACTGCTCACATAAGATAAAATAGCCCTTATTTCCTAATAAGTCAAAAATAAAAATCTGAAAAACAGGATTTGGTTAACATAAATAAAAATATGAATTATACGTGTCTTAACTAGGGCACCCAAATGTGGGTTACGGCTTCCTCCATGCCCTGCCATTCTTCCTGGTTTTGTGCTAGATGGATCCAGGTTGTTCCTGCAACCTCTACGATGTCGACGCACATCTTATTAAACAACAAACATCAAACAAACAAACTATTCAATAGCGATTTAACATTTTGATATCATCTCTATTATCATCAACCTTTTCCACCCACTGCTGAGTTTAGGTCTTCTCTTCAGCGCGCCATCATTTTCGGTTTAGTCTTATCCACTGCCTTCCTGTCGTCTTTTGACATACGTTAAATAAATAATTCTAGATCTCGGTCGTTTCCCATAACTATACCGCTAAGCGATAGAGCCCTTCAGGCGGCCTAAAAACTCTGACACCAGGTCCACCAGGTCTAGCAACTCGGCTAATACGATCCTTTGACGTGGCTTGGCGATTGTTAGAATAAACTAGCGAAGCCTACAATTTAAGGTTGTAATATTCAATAGCTAAGAGAGTAAGGAAAGTTATATATCAAAGGAAACTGGGGAGACTTTTGTTCAGTATGAAGACAATGTAAGCTGACATGTATTCTGAAATATCACCGCCATGCGCCAAGTTTATTGAAAGCTGTGTGCCTAGCACAACTTTGACGTTAAAATAAAAAAAAGTGTAGGTACGCCATTTACGCTTGTCAGTGGCGCTCCTGAAGGGCGTAAATGGCGTACACTTTTCTATCGAATGCTTAGGTATCTTATCTCTAACATATGCCGTGAAAACATTAATTTCTAGGAACTAAAATAAGAAAATATCAGATTACCTAAAAGATTGCAAGGAAACTTCCCTAGGCGACATGAGATTCACGGGGGAGTTGACCTTCTGACCTTCAACTATCATCGGCCTCGGCGTCAATTCACCAGAACTGCGGTTCAAAATATTCTGTACCCAGAGCGTGTCTTCGACATTTGAATTCTGTATCAGAGTTGGAATCAAATCCCTCCTGTTTATAGTCCCTTGTTCTTTTATCCAGGATGTTATGTAAGATTGTTTGATGGCAGGTCGAAGTTTATAGATGTTCGGGAGCGGTTCTCTAGCTATTCGCTTTGCATATTGTTGTTTCAGCTCGCCCTCGCGATCCCGGACGTTTTTGCGATCCAACTCGTATTTTTCAATCTGGGGAATAGAATATTTTAACGGCATCAATATTTACAAAAAATATTTGAGTTAAGATACGATACAATAGCAAAATTATAAACCAGTGAGAAAAAAAGCAAAATTTTGCTTCAATTCCAACGAAATAAACATGCCGCTTTTTTCGTAGAATTGCACCAAAAAAACACCGTAAACCAAAACCTTGGTTAACATTTTGTTCCGAACGCCTTTGTCAGAATAGTATCACGGCGCTGTACAAATTTAGATGCGTATAGTAAAGATACGCCGTATTATAGTTCCAAAGATACACAATATAGTCTGTCACAAAGATACACTATATAGTTCCAAAGCTTTGTTCGCGAGGCATCAATCATCGGCTGCTGAAACGTTTGCGCTCCGTCGCCGCGCGCCGGTCGCCGCACAAACGATGAATGCTTTTAATCTCTGTTCCTTTTATGCGTTATTTTTAAAAGAAAATTCAGCTCAAACCACTTTATACTACTAATAGCCGGGAGCTAGGGAAAATGTAGCTAGAGTCGGTCGTTTATGATGTTTTGTTACGTTTTGGAGCTTTTAGTTAAGTATATAAAGTAGAAAAAATAATTAAAATACTACCAATCTATCAAATTATTATTTTAAATAAAAGAGACACTCTCACACCTACTCGTGAATATGGCTGAGTATGATGGTGATGCTGTTTGTTTTGTCGTAAGATCAAATTGTATGTTATACGCCTGGAAGAGATCGCTCTTAGCGATAAGGCCGCCAGTACACACTAGTACACTAGTAGTAGTTGCACTAGTTTAGTTTTTGTAATATCTGGTGTGAACAATACAGATTTTATCTATACGAGTATCTATTATGTTAGGGGAACGGCACTCATTTTAATTATTTTTTACGCTGGGATTTATCAAGATTTTTTTAAACCAGTTTTGCTGATTTATTATTTGAACTCCTGGTTTAAATTTCTCATCAAGATGACTTGAGAACTATTACGAGCCTCTTTCGGTCAAGCATACTCTATCCAAACAACTTATCTAGTCGTCTCGCTTACCCATTGATTGCGAGTAGGCAGGCTCGTGCTATCCCCGTCCTGGTCTGGCGCGCGCGAGACACCCCGCGGCGCCAGCGGCGGCAGGCAGTCGTACTCGCGGAACACCTCGCGCAGCAAGGGACGAACGTCCGTGCATATTGCACCGCTGGACATATCAAAAACAACAATTAGGTAGGTACAGATTTTGAAACAGTGGAAGACTAGCTGCGCCCTGTGGTTTTGTATGTATGCCATTTATGCCCATCAAGGGCGCTGCTGACAGGCGTAAACGGCGCACACTTTTCTATCGTCAGAAGTTGTGCTAAGCCCACAGCGCTGTGACGGAAACGGTGATGATAATGATGATTATTGGTGCCCTACATGGTAATTATTTTCACCGTTCTGGCGAAACTGCGAGGCATTCCCATTCCTACCCTATTCCTATTTTCCCTTTTTGCTTCCCTTTTTGTATAAAGCGCATCTTAAGGGAAAACAATAATCTAAATCGAAAGCAGACATAGATTCTTTTACCTACCTTTTCTCAGGTATGAGTGGTAGATTTTCATTCATAATTAACACAGGTACAAAACTTAAATGTAAAACTATATGAAAATATTCAAAAACTTAATATAGGGCCCAATTGTGTGATTTTATAACAATTTTACAGAAAACATGAAGCTTGCACCATGCATAACAAAATGACAGTTATGAAAAAGTTTTGACACAATAATAAAAACCTCAACTGTCATCTATACTAATATTATAAAGAGGAAAGATTTGTATTTTTGTATTTTTGGATGTTTGTGTGGAATAAACTCAAAAACTACTGGACCGATTTCAAAAATTCTTTCATCATTCGAATGCTACATTATCCCAAAGTAACTTAAGCTATTTTTTTTTTGATTTTTTTTTATCCACAGCAAAGCGTGGCAGGGAACAGCTAGTGTCAGTATAAAGTCATAAGTCATATTAGAACGTCACCCGTAGACTAAGACGTCACCAAAATATTTAATTGAGTGTCAGCACGAACGAGGTTAATATCAAAGACGCTTTTAATGACTGAAACTTTGGCTAAATCATCGATCGACTTCGGTGGGCTAAATAGACAAAATGTCTGGAGCCAAAACTTACAAAATGTACTGTACCTTGCTAAAAACTAATGTAGTTTTGCCGTGGCTTTGAACCAACTCAATAAGTTAAAGCGTATGCTGAGACGTAGGTGACTCGGATCCACGCAGCCCAAGGCAGAGCTAAGATGTATATATTTCAACTCACTGGGGCAGAGCAGATTTCGTAATGAATGTACTGAGCTGCGTACGCTGTGGCATAGGTACGTACGACGCAGACATGTGTCTGTCCTGCTCTGCGCCCTATGTCTGTCTCGCCTGCTTTGTCGTGCAAAATCTGTTCTGTGATGTGCTACGCCACCTGCGTATTAGCACAGAACTGATCCTCTACGTATTCCCATGTTAATTAGAACATACAATATTTAAAACCCCAACGTCTGAACCGATTTTCATCGAACATACCTAAGAACACTTCCGACTAATTCACCTTTCAAACAAAACTAAATCAAAATAAGTACATCCGTTCGAGAGCTACGATGCCACAGACAGACACATACACACTGACACGTCAAACATGTAACACCCTGTCGTTTTTGCGTTGGAGGTTAAAAATGGCGTTCAAAGGCAAGTAAGCCATAACTTTATGCTTGCTCAAAGTAATGATGAAGCGCATTCTAAGTAAAATTATCCTTCTCATAGTTCTCTCTCACGAGTCTTGCAATCTTTCTGTGTATCTTTGTTTAAATTATTAGCAAATAATGTAGAGAGCAGCCGGGAAGCGCGCGGGTAATTAAACTCTATACCGTGAGTCCGCTGGAAGGGCGCGCTGCTGTAATGAAGCTAACTCGGCTTTTGTCTTGTTTTTATACTTTTACTGCTTTTACTTCATATCGTTGTACTGTATATACTATATACTGTATTTCTTTATTAGGTATGAAAGTAATGTTTGTTTTATTTTGGTAGAACACTTGATATTTTAAACGGTTAAAATGATTAAGGGTTACATTGAAAAATGTTTTTAAATGTTTTCACATTTGAGAGAATAAAGAAAACGTTTCCTCTTAAACTATTTCCGCGTTAATTCATGCACGTTTACGAATCAAACTACACGTTCCTGTAAGCTAAGTATTTTCCTTTTCATTATGTTTAAAGGAAATTTAAGCTCCCGCTTCCAAAGTTCCTTCACTGCAAACAACCCGGAAATCTAACGCCTGCCCCGCAGTATGCGATTTCCCGGTTATTAGCGTGTAACTCGGTACGGAACCCAACTAGGTGCTAACTCGATAATTCCGCGGAACTTCGCAACTTGCATTGTGCTAGTTTATCTGTTCACACAGTTTGTCCCACTTTCACTTTGGTTTGTATTACTTAATACGAGTACAAGCGGAAATTACGAAGCATCACGTTACGTGGAGTTCTACACATTTCCGTAGCATGTTACGCCGTATGCCTCAGGACGTATTTTCAACATGAAATTAATACCATAGTAAATGAATCTCTAATTACTAATATATTATCTATAGGAGTTAAAGTCATCAATGTGATAATTTAGGTAAAATAAACCAATCATGTAGTGTTACACGTCTTTGTAGTAGCCCTACGAGATCTCGTAGCACGACTACGTAGCCCGTAGCATCATGCTACGAGGTTGTGTAGAAGCTTTTAGCCAAAGCTGCAAAAAGACATACCTACATTCAAAATTGTAATCAGCGAAAGTTTCTTTGTTTATTTACTTAGTCATGTTCGAAGGGTTTGATTTAAATGGGCTTTAAGTTTGAAATTTTAGAATAGGCTTTTTCAATTTTGATTTTACGCTTTCATGCTACTAACTTTTATTGGCGTTGTATAGCTTAGAAAGTTTTCTTACACTATCCAAAGTCAGTTTTAGACAAAAACGAACTCAAACCTATTCAAAAAATTAACTGCAAAATCCAAAGGAAATAAATTATTTAAAGTGTGTTCTATTTCGTTCCTTTTATAATTCTAGTTTATTTTGTGCTTTAAAAAGCAGTTGTAAAGTTGAATACGGAATGTCACTCGACTTGATCTGAGACGAATGAACCTCTGGACATGTAACCTTAGTACTTCATTTATTTCGTTTTAGGCAATAATTTTACCTAACACAATATTCTTTCTTTTCTCCCGGTTCTATACATTTGTTATGACAGTTTCATCTGGGAGCTAATTTTCTAACCCGGAATCAAAAAAATATTCAATTAAGATGAGCTATGGTAAAAACTATAAAAAATATTGAAATCGCTTCAAACGAAAAGACCGCCTTAGTACTATCAAACTTTATCTTTATAAATAAAAATGAATTGTTGTTCGTTAGTCTGATTAAAACTCGAGAACGGCTGGGCCGATTGAGCTGATTTTGGTTTTAAAATGTTTGTCGTAGTCCAGGGTAGGTCTAAACGGTGAGAAAAATTCGAATAATTGCCGGGAAAACCCTCAAAACAGCCCTTTTCTATTTCCCATACAAACGTTTTCTTAATAAAATGTAGCCAATTTGAACTTTATTGCTATTCAATAAAGTTCATATTAAATTATAATCACTCACTGTTGTCTAAGCAATTTAGTTGTGTTTCTAACGTCAAAGCTGCTAAACAAAAGTGAATCGCGAACGCGACAAAATTGCATAGTCACAAAATGTAATAAATCATTAGTAGTACTGATTTTCAATCAATTTGGTCGGCTTCGCGAAACTTAATTTGACATTAGATTTGACAACCAACTAATATTATGTCAATCATTCTGTCGCACTTCAGAACACGGAGATTTATAATAAACTCCAAAAAAATAAATATGTACTGGTGGAATTTATTTCCTTGATGCTCCCGGAGGAACCGGAAAAACGTTCATAATTTCATTGCTTTTGGCGAGGATCAGATCGAGAAATGATGTTGCTCTAGCGTTGGCGTTGGCTTCATCTGGAATAGCTGCGACTCTGCTAGAAGGCGGGCGAACTGCGCATTCTGCCTTGAAATTACCATTAAACACCAATTTGCAACATCGCCAAAAATAGCGCAATGGCGAAGATCCTACAGGTATGCAAATTAATTGTTTGGGATGAATGCACAATGGCCCATAAGAGGTCACTGGAGGTACTGGACAGAACATTGAAAGATCTTCGTGACAACCAAAATATTTTTGGTGGGGCCATGATTCTGTTATCAGGTGATTTTCGTCAGACTCTTCCAGTTATTCCCCGATCAACTGTTGCTGATGAACTAAATGGCAATTTGTGGCAATTTGTGGCAGTACGTAAAGACACTGCAATTAACAACTAACATGCGAGTATTTTTGCAACATGATGAAACTGCAAATGTGTTTGCGAAGCAGTTGTTAGACATTGGAAATAATAAAATTGCAATGGACACCTCGACCGGATTCATCACATTACCCACAGATTTCTGTCACATCACAGATTCAAAAGAGGAGCTTATTCAGCGTGTTTTCCCAGATATAGCGCAAAAGTTCAATAACCATAGTTGGCTGGGTGAACGAGCAATATTGGCAGCGAAAAATAAAGATGTCGAGGATCTCAATGCGACCATTCAGAATTTTCTTCCAGGACAGTTGGTTTCCTTCAAATCAGTCGGACACCGTTATGAACCAGGATGACGTAGTCAACTATCCCACGGAGTTTTTAAATTCGCTGGAATTGCCTGGATTACCACCGCACAATTTGCAGTTAAAAGTAGGATCAGTTGTCATCATGCTGCGTAACATTAATCAACCTCGACTATGCAATGGAACAAGACTGGCTGTGAAAAAGCTGATGAATAACGTCATTGAGGCAACAATTATAACAGGAAAATACAAAGGAGAGGATGTCTTGATCCCGCGAATACCGATGATTCCAACGGATTTACCATTCGATTTTAAACGCTTACAATTTCCAGTACGTCTGGCCTTTGCGATGACAATAAATAAATCGCAATGATAGTCTTTAGAAGTTTGCGGAATCAACTTGGAGTTTCCCTGTTTCACGAATGGACAATTATAAGTCGCGTGTTCGCGCGTCGGAAAACCGTCTTCTTTGTTTATTTACGCACCACAAAACAAAACAAAAAATATAGTTTATGAGAAAGCTTTAAATTGATTAACAAACTGTATCATAACAGTCTTTTAAATTCAAACGGCATATCGGTTGGGATCATCGGGATCCTCGGAATGAGAACTTCCTCACCTTTGAATTTTCCTTTCAGTATCGTCGCGTAAATTAAGTACATTGTTCATCAATTTTCTAACCACCCGCGTACCGTTGCACAGTTTTGGTTGGTTTATGTTTCGAAACATGATTACTACGGAGCCAACCTGTAGGCGTAAATTGTGCGGTGGTAAGCCAGCACAGACAATACAAAGGTTGTATTGTCTGTGTAAGCCAGGCACATCCAAGGAGTTTAAAAATTCAATTGGATAGTTGGTGGCTTCATCTTCATTTGTGACGCAGTCAATAGATTTGAATGAATGCATTGTTCCAATGATCTTATTTTGAATTATATAGTTCAGGTCGTCCACATCTTTATTCTTAGCCGCTAAAATTGCTCGCTCACTCAACCATTCATTATTTTTGTAGTTAGAAATAATGTCTGGAAATACATTGTTGATAAGTTCGTCTTTTGATGAGGCAAAATTACAGAAATTATTTGGAAATGATATCAATCCGCTCGATTCATCGACAGGTACTTGACCATTACCGATAGTCAGAAATTGCTCAGAGAAATCTTCAGCAGATGTATCATTAAGCAATGCAACTCTCATGTTTGTTGTCAGCTGCAGTTTCTTCACATAGCGCCATAGATTCGACGATTTGAGGCAAGCGTTTATTTCGTCGGCAGCCGTAGATCTTGGAATTACTGGCAGTGTTTGGTGGAAATCGGCAGACAGTAAAATCATTGCTCCTCCAAAACATCTCGAGTCATTCCGTAAATCTTTCAATGTTCGGTTAAGTGCTTCTAATGCACGTTTATACGCCATTGTGCATTCGTCCCAGATGATGATTTTCGATGCCGATAAAACTTTGGCCATTGCTGAATTTTTTGTAATTATTACACGTTGGTTCTTCAATAGTTTGAAGATTTAACGGTAACTTTAATGCTGAATGAGCAGTACGGCATCCTTCTAACAATGTGGCTGCTATTCCAGAAGAAGCAACTGCAACCGCTATGTTGGATCTCGCACGAACAGTGGCTAAAACTACTGACATCACCACCTACCTACCTACCTACCTGTTCCACCAGGGGCATCTAGGAAATATAAACCACCATTTCCATCATCGATTGCCTTCATTAAAGTATCATAAACTTCCTTATGTTGGGAATTCAACAAGGGTACTAATAATAATAATACTACTAATTGTAACTAATACGACTTTCTTTTATATATATAGATTTATACAAAAGTTTAGGTCTTTTATTTATCGATTGAGGCAGTACGAAGTCTGCCGGGTCAGCTAGTTCTAAATAAACTTAGTTTTTTGTTTTTTTTAGTGTGGTGAGCAATAAAGCTAAATTTTCTTCTTTTTTATTGTATTTATTTGTCCAAGCTGATGATAAAACGACCTGAGACGTGTTGCTTCAACAACAGTACGTTAACTACTGAACAGGATACCGCAGTAAATGCTAGGTTAGGCTTAGAGTATGCTGAGACGCAGGTGACGCAGTACAGAACCGGGTTTCAGGGCAGAGCAGGCGAGACAGACATATGGCGCAAAGCAGGCAGACACAGTCATGTCGGCATTGCATATGCCTACACCGCTTTACGTAGCTCTCAGCACTTTTGACGACCCGTTTGGTTCAGCGGTAGTATATCCGCCTTATAAGCCAGAGGTCCCGCATTCGATTCCCAGCCGGGCAGATGTCTGAATGATAAATTTAAATGTCTGCTCTGGATCTTAGTGTTAGTTGTCCTTGTCTTTGTCTTTGTCTTTGTGTGTGTTCTCATGCATCCCTGACACAGGTTATCCTAGTAGCGAGCTATGTGAAGCATTTTTTTTCATACGTCACAAAATGTGCTCTGCCCTGTGAGGACCTGCATCACATGCATCTTGGCATTGTCTAGCTCCAACTATTGACTAAGACTGCAGTGAATGCACCGCAGTTGCGGTTACTTACAGTTACTTTACTCGCACTTACTTGCAGCTTTGTTTCCGCAAATCGTTTCTAGTTTACAATTCTACAAAACAAGTTTCTTTGAGTTTGTGGAACCTTTGTTTATTTCTTTGTGTTTGTAGGAAATGGAGTAGTTTATTGCGAAGCTAATAGTTTACGGGTAAAGTTGCTGAACGATTTAAAATACAATTGGTAACACATTTTCTTCTATTGAATATCGTTGGTACATGTACCGGCTTAGTAATATTATTTTTTGTATCGGATTATTTTATTAGTCAATATGCAACGAGTTTCAACGTTAGCCAATTAGACTCATAATAATGAGCAAATAGGAAAACAAGAATATTATGTGCATTATAATATTCAGCCCTTGACTGCATCCGTTTTTTGGGTTTTGTTTTCTTACTCGTATATGGAGTTCCATTGATTTGCAACTCTGCCACTGATCACCTAGGTTCATAAAGTAGTATAAACTGTTATACCTATCTAATCACAAATTTTCTATAAATATAAATAAAATAAAATAAATAAACGTTTCACACTCATAGCTCCCCACTAGGAATAAATCCTGTGTCGGGGATGCCATGGAACACACACAAAGTCAAGGACAACTAACACCCAGACCCAGAACAGATATTTAAATTCATCATTCAAACATCTGCCCGGCCGGGAATCGAACCCGGGACCTCTGGCTTATAAGGCGGCTACACTACCGCTGAGCCAAACAGGTCGACAAAAAAAAATCAAAAAAAAAAAAAAAAATAAGGTCGATGAAATGAATCTCTATTTCCTTTGGTCATCACATCACGCATGAACAGATGGAACAATTTCGCTAATTATTTTTTTTGTGTTAATAATATTGTCAAGAGATAGTTCTCGTGAAAGAAAAAAAATAAAGAAGTAAAGCGGAACATTAGAACACTTAAGACAATTCGAATTTAATATTCCTAGTTAAGATAGGACAACGTCTGTTGAGTCGACAAGTTAAACAATAAAAAAGTAATGATTCGTCCGAGGAGGAACAAATCGGCATACTCTGCTCTCAGTCTATCTATCTATCTATATCTTGGCCTCCTCCAATGATGGTGAATCCAAAATGCTATGACGCAAAAGGTTGTATAATAATATAGCCAGAACCTCGATTTACATAATAAGCTACATTTTCCTCCACAAAATTTCCTGTACCAAAATACCATAGCAAGATGGCGGAATAGCACAGTGATTTCCTCCTCAATGGATAAAATCTCGGGGAAGCAAGTGCTAAATATAAAATACCTTATTTAGTAAAATATTTCATGAAGAAAACTCTTTTTACTTCAGATACTAGTGCTGCCATCTATGGACAGCTGTCAATACTAAGATAGGTAATAGTGAAAACGTACATGGGAAAACGGCGTGGGCACTGCTGTGCGCCTTATGGCAAGCTTCGTGAAAATTTACACAGATGGCGCTTCTAATAGAACTTAGCAAAAAGTTTTTAACTTTTGTGAGTGGAGCCGTTATTGGTTATTACCATAGAAATGTAATAAATTCAGTTTATTATTCTAGTCGTTCTTTTCAAAAACTAATATGGATCCACTTAGATGCTAATCAACGCTGTAGCCACCAATATGATTGTACTTTATTCACACGCGATTTTGTACTTGTTTCATCGCTCCAGCTCCATTAAATTCGTATTTTTCACAGGATCCATTAATAATAGGACGACGATACGTCTGACTCATTCATTATTCATCCGCGACAAAATCAGCGGCCTGCCCACAGAATAAAGCATTGCAAAGCCTTACAATTTAGTTTATTCCGAGTTTATTCACGAGTCCAATTATCTTTATAGACCAATCATATTTCTGATGACTTTGTTATGGTTAAAGCGATAAAAAATAAAAAAAAAACAAAATAATTGAAGTGCCCTATTAAATGTTGAAAACTCTGCTAACTGCAGGGTTCCAGCACCATAAAGCAACAGAATAAAGCAATGTCATTTAAAATGCAAAGCACTCATAAATTTCTCCCAAGAGAGCTAATAAAGGCAACTGTCCTCGTATAAAAAGGAAGTAAAAACGCAGCCTGGGAGCGGGTTCCGCCTAAGAGCCATATCACACTGAAGATCAGCGAGCGTCGGCAATAAGAACAGCAGGTATCAAAACTTACAGACCAAGTCTTATGATCTTGTGGCGAAGAGAAAAAAAGCATTGAAATGAAAACTCTATGTCGTGTAGCATAAAGCAAAAATTAATGGCACATAAAGCAATAACAGCTACATTAAGTGGCACCGTACAAAAACCCGGTTGTTTTAACTTGTCATATGCAATCACAATACTAAGGAGTCACATGTTATTTTTTTTCAGTCCATTAACTCTGAAAACTTAAACAACTTAAGTTACTTTTAACCACTCAACAGTTAACTTTCTTCTCACGATCTCTATCAGAATATTTGCACATCTAATGAGTTTGATTGGTCATACCATCCGATCCACGATTGCAAGTCGTCAGTGTGCCAAAGTCCTAAGTTCAGCTTCTGCCAGCGTATCGGGGACTTCCGAGCTGGACACCAAGTTTTAATTGAATTAAGTTTTCGCAGTCGGTCGCGACGCAGAGATTAAATATTGTATTAGTCGACTTTCAGCGACTGGGCTGGGTTTTGGAGATCTATTAATGCGGCGGCGCTACGGTGCAGTGGTGGGATAATTTTTACTTTATACTTAGTCGCAATGCAAAAAGGGTAGAGATATTGCGGAAATTCGTCCGCCAAATCATGCACAAATCTTCGCAAATGGAATTCTGTATCTTCTATGCTTTCTAATTATTTGACATAAATGAGTAGTAAGATAGTTTAATGCTTATATTAATTAGGCAACCATGCTATGCCATGTACTGGTGTCATTTAGTCTTAATAGAGTGTTAAGCAAATTACTTGACTGCAGTGGCTATCTTAAAATAATTGCATAACAAGCAACATGAAAGAGACTTTCGTTGTCGAGTAGGTAGCTTTGCAATTTTCTAGCTAGCCCTTCGATTTAGGTATTACTAATATTTATCATAAAAGTCGATAGTATAAAAACTTGGACCTAGGTAAGGAACCTTTACTGCCACTTTCATTTTCCAGCCCATATCCCCCAGAATCATAACCGGCAGGCTCCATGCGTCAGCCGCAACGTCCCGAAACATCACCACAATTACTTTTACCTAATAGAAGGTAAACCCGCCGCTAGTTCGGGCAATTGATCACTAACGTCCGTAAATGATCGGTGGAAGTTGGTGACATAGCTAATCGAAATTTTATGAAGTACTTAGTTATTGTTTTTAGCCACCGATATATAAAGAGGGGTGTCGTTTTTTTATCATATTTGTTTACGGCTTAGCCGCTTTACAATGTTGAATGTTTAATGTGTAGTTCCCAGACAGTTAAACCGATTATATAGGTATTTTTCATTTGAAAGGTGAATCGAGAACGATTTAAGAAAACCGGCTCAGTCGCCCTTTTCTAGACGAGAGACTAGAGAGAGATTAAATTTATATTAATTTTTTTTAATATAAATTTAATCAAAGTAGCGATGTAATTAGGAGATAAAAGAAAAAAAAATTGTAATGCTACAAAATAGTGGCTCGACGTTATTGATTTGTTTAACTCTTCATAACATTTTAAAAGTAAAATCCCTAACTGCGATATTAAATCAATACAAAAATACTTCAAAATTTCTATACAAAACAAACATTCAATATAATTCACAAAGAGTATAAATAAAAGAAAAGCAAAGCTTTGTCGAATAAGTTTCTAAGTAGGTTTGAGTACAATAAGAGTTTGTAGTCTACAATCACGTACTGAATAAAAAACTCTCAACATTCATTGTATTGTTACGGGCTTTACAACGACAAGATAAAATATTGATAGAAATTCTAGAAACATTTTCGATACTTATAAACATCTACTCGTAGAAATCGCTCTTAGCACCGTGGTGGTTATATCTACCATTATCTTCAGAGAATAAAAATTCTATTTCTTTGATACATAAGTTTTTTGTAAAAATATTTTTGAGACTCATTGCTGATAATTTTTGAAAAACAAATTTTAAGCACCATAAAACAAATTATGGACGAGTTCTAGGAAGAAATGGCCTAAAATGTAGGAAGCCTTTACCCGAAGAGGGGTCTCTGTTCCAAAATAATGAATGAATTATTATGAAAATATCATTCATTGTTATGTGGACAAGCTAAGGATAATAAAGCCTTTTTAAAAATTATTTATTAGATTTCTTGAAAACACGTGTAATTTTTTTTTGTGTTAGTACTTAATGTAATACAAAAAGTCATACTAGCTGCATCCAGTAGTTTTATTCGCGCGTTTTTGCTGAGCTGCTTTAGTGTACGTGTACATACACAATGATGTTTGTAATTTTGTATAAACACTAATTTTCAGTCTTAAAAATAGAGTTACAGAAAAATAGAAGCAGCACTCGTCGTGGTTCGTAGCACCAATGGTATTTAATAGTACCACTCATTATCAGGAAATGCGATCAGCCAGTCACGAGTGAAGTCACAGGACAGCTATCGCAAAAGAACAAGGATAACATTTTAACCTCTTGTTTAACGTTAATAATTCACGAGTTAAGGCCGAGCCGCGGCCGCGGTCATCCATCAAACTTTACCCCTAATTCCGAAGTTGCTCGATAAAACATCTTTTTGCGAAGTTTTTACAGCTTATCTATTTGATAGCGGAAACGAACGTGCTATCTCAATGGGATGATTAAGGGGTTTTACTTTTAACCAATCTCGCCATAAAGAAGGATGTTATGAATCAAAGTAATTTATTACTTTTGGAACAGGTAAAAAAAGTTGTTTCATTTCGTTTTTTTTATTGATTCGAATATTTTTTGGGTAGATGTGGTGTTGAATGTTAGATACGTTGCACACGAGGTAATGTTTGTTCGAAATTCTGTCGCGATAGTCAGCATCTAAATGAATTTTACTTATTTAGTAAATAAGTTACACAGATACGAGTATATGGCCTACGGACTGTATTATATAGACAAACAGATAAAACGATAGATTTTAAATTATATTTAATCTCTAAAATCAGGGTTTGAATGTTGCTAGTTCGTTCCTGATACAGACTCAGTTATTTGTGTTAGAACTTTTACAACTCTCGTAGACCGTTGAATATAAAATCACAAGACGTAGCTTGAAGAGACTTACTGCCTACTATATAGTAGGCAGTAAAAAAGGAAAAAAATAACGCTTTTTATGTCTTACTTAAGTAAACGCTACATAGTCCTTGATACTAAAACTAGACTTTTTAAACCAGCTGTCTTCAACCACTTACGAGTGTGTTGTAAACTCAACCCAGTCTCTGTAACGCGACATATTACTCTTTACGATAAACCACTTCAAAAATAAAGGTCAATTTCGTCTGAAAAAAAGCTTATCCATAGCTGTAATGTGAACCTTATATCTTTGTAATAAAAGATAATTTTGAATAGCAGAATCGGTGTGAAATCTGAGGTAGTAATGTAAAAGAAAAGTGTTGGCTGTAAACAAGTCCCGGCTTATTAGTAGAGGCGATAAAGTCGCACAGTCGATGCGATTGTGCGGCTTGGCTCGAGGTTTCTGAGATTTTTAAATTTTTGTCGAATAAAAATCATGACTATCAGAGATAAAATAACCTAAGAGTTGGCCACGGAATAGAATATTTATGAGACTGTTTTATTTTAAACTAGCTTCCGCCCACGGCTTCGCCCGCGTGGACTATACCTCGGGAAACGAAAATTTTTCCGGGATGAAATTAATTTAACCCTCCTTTTTTGAGAGCATGTAAAAAGCGTCATAAAATTGAAGCAGCCCCCAAAAAATAAATCAATCCCGGGTGAAATAAATCAGCCCCCTCGAATCATTTAGAAAAATGGCGGCCATTTTGAATCATTTGGATTTTCGCCACCACCATCAAGTAGCCCTTGCTAACTCCTATGACATTAAATTTAGTCAAAGACCCACTCATCTTCAACCGTTTCGGAGATATAGACCCTCAAAGTTTGTATGGCGGCCATGTTTTAAGGCGGCTATGTTATTTTTAATGGCTCCAAAAGGGTCCGAGGTTTTGGTGACTTTTTAGTCTCCGCGCTTTGGTAAAAATGTTTTTAGTTTTCGAGATAATTAGCAGTTCCACCTCGAGGATGTGAACTTTCGAAGGTTTTAGATTTTTTCCGGATGTTGTTTACCCGCCTTAAGTTTAGTACCTACATCTGTAAAGTTTCATTGAGTTATCATCAAAACAAATTCTTTCTCCGTACTATCTTTACCACGCCATTTCACCCCCACAGGGGTTGATTTTCCAAAAATGGTGAAATACGTGTTCGTTATTTCTTAAGCTTCTTATATTTGTAACGGTTCAATACCGTGGCGTCAAAAAACAATGCTTCACCATACTAACTTTAGCACCCTATTTCACCCCTTAAGAGGATGAATTTCAAAAAATCCTTTCTTGGTACACGTTTACTCGTCAAGACCTCAAGACAAACACACCCTCCATATTTCAAATTTCTACGACCAGCTGTTTAGGCTGTGCGTTGTCTGTCAGTGAGTCATTACAATTCTCTCTCCGCACTATATTTACCACGCCATTTCAGCCCTTTAGGGGTTGATTTTCAAAAACAAAAATATAGGTGTCTATTATTTTCTTTAGCTTAGTAAAAATGCAAAGTTAAATAATCGTAGTATTAAGAAAAAAATACTTCCATAGAAACATTAATACCCTGTTTCACCCCTTTAAGGGTTGATTGCCAAAAAATAATGAATCAGGTATCTATTATTTTTTTAGCTTAGTACATCTGCAAAATTAAATAGTCGTAGCATTGGGAAAAAATATTTTCATACAAACTTCAACACCACATTTAACCTCTTCGGGGGTTGATTTTCAAAAACCAAAAAAATAGAAGTCTATTATTTCTTTCAGCTTAGTATATTGGCAAAGTTTCGTAACCACAGCATCAAAAAAAAAATCTTCATACAAACTTCATTACTCCGTTTCACCCCTTTAAGGGTTGATTTTTCAAAAATGGTGAAATAGGTGTCAATTATTTTTTTAACGTTAGTATATTCGCAAAGTTTGATAATCGTAACATTAAGAAAAATATTTTTTTCATACAAACTTAAACACCCCTTTTCACCCCTACAGGGGTTGAATTGGGCAAATTCCTTTCTTAATGTGCGTCCGCTTTTTGGTATAAAACTTTTGTCCAAATTTGACGTTTGTAGCTTTAGCGGTTTAGGCTGTGCGTTGATCTGTTGATGTTGATGCGTTGATTCAACACTCTGTTTAACCCTTTTAGGGGTTGATTTTCAAAAAATAATGAAACCGGTATCTATTATTTTCTTCAGCTTAGTACAATTGCATAGTCAAATAACCGTAGTTTTAAGAAAAAAATATTTTTACATAAACTTCAACACTCCGTTTAACCCCTTTAGGGGTTGATTTTCAGAAAACAAAAAAATAAGTGTCAATTATTTTTTTTAGCTTAGTATATCTGCAAAGTTTCGTAGCCACAGTATCAAAAAAAAAATCTCCATACAAACTTCAATACTCCGTTTCACCCCTTTAGGGGTTGATTTTCAAAAAACAAAAAAATAAGTGTCAATTATTTTCTTAAGTTTAGTATATTTGCAAAGTTTCATAACCACAGCATTAAAAAAAAAATCTTCATACAAACTTTATTGCTCCGTTTCACCCCTTTAGGGGTTGATTTATAAAAAATGTTGAAATAGGTGTCAATTATTTTTTTAACTTTAGTATATTCGCAAAGTTTGATAATCGTAGCATAAAGAAAAAAAAATTTTTCATACAAACTTAAACACCCCTTTTCACCCTCTTAAGGGTTGAATTGGGCAAATTCCTTTCTTAGTGTGCGTCCGCTTTTTGATATAAAACTTTTGTCCAAATTTCACGTTTGTAGCTTAAGCGGTTTAGGCTGTGCGTTGATCTGTCAGTCAGTCACGACCTTCACTTTTATATAATATATTGATACTTCCTTACTTAATAGAAAATTACATACTATTTATTTACAGAGACTTAAATCATACAAGTACATAGGAACTCGAAAATATGTTTAAATTAAAAACTAAAGCAATAAAAAATAACTAAACTAATCTAAAAGGCCGCTGCCCGCTGCCTGTGGGAATTGTTCCCAAAATGCTGGCCCCATTACCACGTTGTATGGCGATGCTCACTTTACTTAATTATCTCTATGGGTTGATAACGAGTACAGTGGCGAGTCAGTGCTCTCAGTAATCGGTTCGTATAAATATTTTGTCGAGGCGAGACAGTCACTTGAACCATGATTTAGGTTTTCGGCCATTTACTGTCTTGCCACTTTAATGGTTACGTGTAGGTAATCAACCCATTAGTTGGATAGTTAAACCAGCAGTGGGCACAGTCTAAAGTTGATTACTAATATGTATTACTAACACACATTATAAATTAGAATTTGCTAAAACAGGCTCATAATAATAAGACTTACCTCACAAAACGAGTTACCATTTTACGCTTCCAACATAACTTTTGACTTTTTTACTATGGCACATTTCAAAATGGTTGTAAAAACTTGTTTTGATTATGAGATCTACAATGCAATCCCTTATTTTAAAATACAATATAATAAAATTAACAGTACCACCACCAGGATAGTACAAATTAAACACTGTAAAATATACAAGATAAGACACAGAAGGTGGTCTTATCGCTATGAACTATCTATTCAAACTTTCAAACTATCTTAGCCACTTTATTTTACTATATAATAGTATTATATATACATCCAGTTACTAAAAATACAAAAATATTGTACGTCCGTTTGATGAAAACCAATTTCCTTCACAAAGTTCAGGAGTAGAGTACCAACTCCTGCTCGCATTGTTTGCGCAATTCTCGACGTAAAAACCGCAATGCCTTAAATTATTAAGGTGGTAATCCAAAAAGATATAAACCGCACAATTACGCATTACGAAAGCAATCTTCCAGGTCGTGAATGTAATGTGCTGGCGCCCGCGCCCGGGCCCGCCCGCGCGCACAACTCATAACAAACGGAGCAATGAAATATCAACTCGCAACTCACCGCCGTAATACGAGGCTCTCACTGCTTCACGAGGTTTATTATGTCCTGGGAGTTGGAAGGAAATTATATCGTCATGGGTGGCATTAAAAATATGTCTCAAACAACAAACAAATGTAGTTTTCTTTAGATTTTCACAATTTTTTTCTAGAATTTCTTGTAAGTCTGAACACAACAAAAAAACTTTATTTTCTTTCTTGTTTCATGTTTAAAGATTTATCGTCATAATAATTTCGATTATAATTTTTTTGAGAATGTTTAAGATGAAAGTTAAATATTAATAAAGTGGTTTAGTTTTAATCCAACTTTTAAATTTCAGTACATTTACAAAAATCTTTACAACTACTTAACACAGCCTAAAAAACATTGGTATAAGAGGTTCAAGCTTCGAGCTGTTTCGAGACCAGAAACAAGCAAAATATTATAAGGAAAATGATAAGTAGGGAAAGCGTGGTACGCAGCTAGAATAAATATTGGTGTTTACTGAAGAGTTGCACCGACATTCCGCAGAGCCGTGGCTTGTAGGGCCGCAGATGCGGGTGAGGTCACTCGATATTGCTTCGGAATTTTCGATGCACTTGCTGAAAATATCGCTCGCTTCCCACTCTACATGTAAATTGGATTTTAGAATAAGCATAAAGACCAAGGCAGATAGGTACTCGATGTCGGAAGAATTAATTGAATGTGAGCTCTATATTTAGCTGTGATACGGCCGAGTTTCAGGTAGCAGGTGTTCCGATAGATATAATCTGGGTGTCTTAAGTCGGTCTTTAGTGAATCAATTTTGTCTAAGCAAGCATACTCCATCGTAGACAGTATATCATTGTTTACCATCAGGCTTGATGGTGGTTAAACAAAGTCTACCATTCAATAAAAATAATCCAGGATGCGTATTTTTTTTCTCGCAGTTCTTGGATCGTTGTTTATCTTTTGAATTAAAGCTTAGTTATTTTTATATGTCATTTTTGAGTTTAGCTTACCAGAGTCGCAGAGTCGGTCTGATGTCGAGTTTTTGTAATGTATTATGGCCTTTATCGAGTTCAATACTCAAGTTATTCAATAAATATTGCAATTTTACTGAGTCACAGAAAATACTATTTCCGAAAATAGTTCTCGCTGAACCAAACATTGGTATAATAAGTTATTTCTCATAATTTTCTTCTTCTATCATATTTTTCCAAAGTACTGAGAAAATGTTCTTCCATGTTTGTTCAGCGCGAGATAAACGAAGCGCGGGTCAGCTGGACAATAGATTCATTTACCAAGTTTTTCGGGTGACTGAGGGGTTTAATTTTTGTTTATTTTAACCTTAACGCGTTTGATGCATGAGTGTTCTATTTAACAGGGGTTTTAACCAGGGTTAACGCAATAATAATATTGTACCAAGAGTGCGTTTGAAATGTCTCTGTACGCTATGGACAGTACTGATATAAGTACTATATAGGCTATTGTATTATTAAAATATTTACATTTTAGCAAGTAGGTACATGGAAAAATTAAACAATATAGAACGCATAATCAAAACCATGCATAAAAAGCTTGTATGCAAAATGCAAGATGTAAACCCATATTTTCTTGTTTACTCGTATTGGTGTAATTCGTAATTGGTAAGACGACTGATTTTACACAAATGTTTACTATAGAGGCCAAATAGCACTCACCTGTTAAATAAACCATTTAGAAGAAAATCATACATTGAATATTTAGTAGAAAGTATTAGTTACTACATAAATTAAAAAGCATACAAGAAGTGTTCGTACGAAGTTTATTATTTGCATCGCAGTCAGAGCAGCTAGAAGTTTAAAATTGCAACTTCACTCATTATTTCCATTCCACAAATTAGCGCTCCATTGTACGAACGCGCAGTAACAGGGAAACTGCAATAGGGAATATACATTTGGTTTAAATTGAATTGATTTTTTTTTCCCTTAATCCATATTGTCCTAAAATTGTATCTGAACCATTATTTTCTTATTTAGTATGTTTTTAATTGCAAAAAATATTAATTAAAAAATGCAAAATAAGCGCGTAAAATTGGTATTTGCGAAACGCATCACCATTGGTCGAACCGAAACGTGACGTCACATACCATGTTATCGGATTTATAGACGTTGCTTTTTATATGGTGTCTGAAAGAAAAAGTGTTTTTATTTGTGTTGCTGTAGTGTTTTTCATTAGCTAATTTAGCTAGTGCAACTTCTGGTAGCATTAAATCATCTAGGACGAAAAATAAATTAAATAAATTCAAAATTCAGTAAAATCCCAATTAAAAGACGGGTCAGACAAGTATAGTTCTTTAAACAAAAGTTTTATTGGACCTTCTGCTTGATTTTCGAAATATGCAAAACCTACTTCGGATCAATTCTAACCATGCTAACTATCCAAATAATTATAATATACTTACGTTAAAGTGATCTTCACAACAATGCAAACACGATAATGAAGATACAATATTCTCTTCTCATAACCTTACACCATTGTTTTCGTATTTTCGCATCTTTTGGAACGAAAAAACACTTTTTCATCCCACCATCTCGGAAAGAGTATTTTTAATCTTCAATATCTGAGTGGAAAAGCCGTTTTTATTCTCTAGAGGATAAAGTAAATTGAATTTAGAACATCGTGTGCACTAAGTTTGTGAATTAAAAAAAACATTAAACCTATTTACTGCTACCTCTATGGTGCCGAATATATCATACAACTTTTTTTAAATTTGTTAAAAACTCAGACTCGGAACCTACTTGGTGTTCTTTTTTCAATTTGCTTTGTACGCGGTTCTTTACGCGGCATTTTTTCACGTCATTGTTAAACCTTATATTAAAAACAAGAAACTTGAAAACAAGTGAAAAAACTAAAATGAGTGATTCTAGCGACGAGGAAGTTTGTTTGACGCCAACAGAATTGACTGAAACTGTTAATAATGCGCAAATGAGCTTTTCCACTCAGATATTGAAGATTAAAAATACTCTTTCCTCGCTGAGGTGGAATGAAAAGTTACGTGTTGCACTCGAGTGCAAAGATTTTTCACCTCGTGCTCTTTTGATTCCCTCGCTAACGCTCAGGATTCTAATTTTGAATCACTCGCTGCGCTCGTGATTCAATTTTAGAATCCTTCGCTTGCTCGGTCATCAAAATTGAACACGCGGTTAAAAAGCAACTTTGCACTCTTGTATAACAAATAACTATTTCAGGTGTACTTATATGTAATAGTGTTTTTGCACATTGGTACAAGACAATATCTATAAAATGGTTTTTTAGCTTTTTCCATGGTGTGAATAGCTTTTAAAATTGAAAATCTGTATAAAACAACCAAAAGTAACTATCAAACTTATAGTCAACAAACACTGGTAGTGGTATGTGACGTCATTCAAGGCCCGCCAAAAATGGCGGCGTTCAAACAGATCCAATTTTAGCGATGTTTTAAATATCATTTTAAAAAATAATTAGAGCGTTTCCAACAGTATTTATATTTTTTACTATTTTATAACGATGTAAGAAGTGAATTAAAAATTTAAAAAAAATACATGCATATTCCCTATTACTTGGCGCTGTAATTAATAAGGCTAAGGAAATAAACTTCGGAATAACGTTAAACTTTAAACTATACAAATTATGTAACTGATATTAACGGTGATATTTTCGAGTAATTATATCCTATAGTATATCCTACTAATATTATAGGTATATTTGCGAAAATTTGTGTGTGTTATCGTTTGATACCGTTTATGTCCGTAACTACTAAACTAACTTTGTTACAATTTGGGATAAAGATAGCTTATATTCTGGATTCACACAAAGGCCACTTTTCGTCATCACCACCACCTTACGGGTACAACCGCAGAGTAGGTACAGCTAGTTTGTTATATATTTGGAACCAAAATGACAACACATAATATTATGTATGTCGTGGAAGTTTAAAAATAATATTTCAAAGACAAAAAAACCGGCGAGGGCAACGGATGAGGGCTCATTAATTAAGATTATTTTCCTTTACACGAAAACTCAAGCTCGCTCACAGTATACAAACAACCAAAAAGAACAGGGAGACCCGTCGCATCGGAAACTCAGATAAGCGACAGAGATAGATGGAGTAATGCGTTGGTTTAGGTAAAGGCAAGAACTCCTCTACTTTCAGGGGTACTTACACAAGACGCACAAATCGACATAATTATGAATAATCTTCTACTCACGGCAATGTACTAGAGCTTCTGCACGTTATTTTCATTTTTTATTATTCTCAACCTTTAATCCTCCCACTGCTGGGATAATATTAGGTGTTAGGTCTACCCTCGAAGGGTGATCAGGCCATATTTCACCACGCTGGCCAAGTGCGGATGAATGAATTCACAAACGCCATTAAATTTCTTCTCCGGACGTATGCAGGTTTCCTCACGATGTTTTCCTTCATAGAAAAGTCAGTGGTATGTAAATTCGTAGATATAAGTTTGAAATAATTTATTGATACGAGTCGGGGTCTGAACCCGCCACCTCAAGAATTCGAAGCGGCTGTTTTCCCACTGAGCTACTACGGCTCGTAGGTTGTGCACGTAGGTCTGTACGTGTGAAAGTAGAGGAGTTCTTGGCTTCACCCAAATCTGTCGCAGTGCTCCATCTTTCTTTCTAGGTTTATGTGAGATCAGAAGCAAATGAGTAATTCCAATGTAAAATCTGTTTGCATCATTCGTAATTGGACCAGAAGCTGTCTGTGAGCTGTCCCATCGTCCCGGAATGTGATCGGAATTATGGAAGTATTCAATTAGTTCCGGGCGCGGTTCATTTGCGATTCCATTAAAAGGATGTTCTTTGCGGATCGGAACTGCATCGGACACTGATGCGGGGAATTGCGGACGTCTCACGAATGGAATGGAATAATGCGTAAATCCAGGAAATGGTAGAGCAATTCCCAGCCGGCCGCAGTAAGCACGTCGTAGTTTTATTTGTGGGGATTTTTTAATCTCTGACGCAAAACGAGGGCTTTTATTTATAGTTTGACCGATATTATCTGTGTGTCTGTAGCATCATAGCTCTGAAACAGGTGAACCGATTTGGATGAAGTTTTTTTTAGAAAGCAGGTTTTCTAGCGCAGGTTCTCAGATATGTTTTTATCAAAATCGATTCTGTTTTAAAGTTAAAATTTTTCTCACATTTTTTGTCGAATCTCATTGTTATTCGACTTTTCTATATTAATATTAACGAACTTCTAAAGGAGTAAATCAAATTCAGGTAACTGTGTAGGCCTAAAACTTTCTCAGTTAATTTTAAAGCGGATCATGCATGCATATTTAATATGGCGTCATGCACTTTTAATATGACGTTTAACTGATAAAAATGTCAAATAAGTATTGAACTTGATTGTACCTACAGTGAGCCTCGTTAGGAAATCTTTCACAGCTACGGATGAGTTCCAATCTTTCAGTCAGGAACCTTCACGCGATTAAATCTGATTTTCTTTCCTTCTCGATTATCTTTCTGATTGCAGGGTCATTGTAATCAGTGGAAACAGTTGTAAGATTTCACTGAAAACTAACGGTACTAAGCAGTTTCATGTTTATCTACTATGATATAGTAGGTTTTAGTCTAGTCTAACCTGGTCAACTTTAAAAATAGATAAACTAATTGGACTGAAAATTCCAATATGGTCAATCGCGATATTCCTAGCATGAATTTAAGAATAGACATCAATTATTTTTTCTATACCAGATATCGAGTAGATAGCAGAAACGATAAAGAGGTATTTCTCTAACCCGATATGTTTATGAATAATTCAATAACCACACAAACAAACCAAATTTAGAATTAGAGTGATTAAACGTCTTCTAAATTTCTCAGTCATTGTATTTTCTTTCTGTATTTGTACACATTATAAAGTTGTACCGGTTTTGACTTACAGAGAAAAGTCTAGATTTTTCTTAAAATTTATATTCCTACCGCCGCCGTTGCAGCTGACACAGAGCGGTGGGTTTCTTCGCTCTTTGTTTATTTTAACGACACTCGACTGACTGCGGACTGTGGTTTGTCTTCATTTCAGTCTCAGATACTGTCTGGAGACGTCTTTATGTAAAATATATTCTTTTGTTTTTTTTTTTTAGTTTCGTTTGGCTTTAGACATGTTTGTTTATCATTCGGTAACACAGGAATGTTTTTGAGTAGGTGCAGGATAAGTTTTAATATATCTACTAACTAGTGAATCAGACGCAGAGATATTGTTTCTTCGAAAAAATAAGTGTTTTATTTTATTTAATATTTAATACTAGCGGCACCCCGCGGCTACACAACGGTCGAGTTTTTTTTAATAAAAAGTTCCTATGTTACTTCTAATACCTCCAAAAATTTGTGTACAAAGTTTCATGATAATCGGCTAAGTGGTTTTCACGTGAAAGCGTAACAAACAAACTTACATTCACATATATAATATTAGTGGGGACTAAACAAAGTGATGTTATTGTTACTAGGCGCAAAACTAAGGCTTTTAGTACCAAATAAGTCGATAAATACAAGAATAAAAACAAAACAAAGCCTATTTGCCTACAAAACTAACTAAAAGTAAAACACACAATCATATTACCCGAACTTACCTTCCGAACCATAACTTGGTGCATCTTATAAATATATAACCAGATAGAATCGCGCAGCAGTACGTGTCGTGTCTACGTGAGCGCTTCTGATAGTACGAGAGCCCACGACCAAAACCATGTCTCATAGCAATACGGCAAAAACCCTATAAAATCGTTAGATTGTATGATTCTGAACCCGACTAGGTGTGTAGTAACGGTCGAAAGTGTAGCAACTGCGTGGGAGGCCATTTCTGCTGTGTCAAAATAAAATTTTATAAATTTAAATTAAGAATAGGGTTGAAAATTTCAATAAATATAAATTAATAATAGTGTAAATAAATAAATATATGTATTTTATTTTTAAAAAGCGTGGGGTGCATGGGTCAATAAGTAGATATTATATATTTTGTAGATACATTTTGTATTGACAGACATGAGTAGAGTGATTAGCATTTTGATAATATCTTAGAAAGCACCCCACGCTTTTTTAAAAATAAAATACATATATTTATTTATTTACACTATTATTAATTTATATTTATTGAAATTTTCAACCCTATTCTTAATTTAAATTTATAAAATTTTATTTTCTATTTTTTTAGTTCGGTTTTTTATAAAAAGCGTGTTTTTTTAGTTTTTTTTAACTATTATTTATTTTTCGCTTTTTAGTTCGATTTGCTAAGTATTAACCATCCTTAATATGTACAAATGTGTTGGTGTTATCCGATTTTGGCCGTCTGCTCAAGCAAATTAAAAATAAAATTGATGCATAACAAAAAATATTGAGCAAAAAGATTTGTAGCCGCGTGGTTTCGATCCTCAGACCTCATAAAATAAAATTGATGCGTAACAAAAAATATTGAGCAAAAAGATTTCTAGCGCGTGGTTTCGATCCAGGGACCTCTGGGTTATGAGCCCAGCACGCTTCCACTGCGCCACTCTGTTCTCTGACTCGAATGACGAAACTACCACTTGTAAGTTAAACGGTATTAAAAGTTAAAGAAACTTTATAGAAAAAGCGTGTTAAAAAAATTAATAGTTAAAAAAACTAAAAAACACGATTTGTTTAGTGTATTGTCATCGGTCCTCGATATATCTACAAAGTTTGAAAGAAATCTGACCGTTTAAAGTGGGTCAAAAACGCGCTCAAAGGAGTCGGTTACATACAAACATACAAACATACAAACATACAAACATACAAACATACAAACATACAAACATACAAACATACAGGTGAAGCTAATAAAAGCGTGTTAAAAAAAAGGCAGTCGGTATCATAGCAATACGTCTGATAGTGAAAATGTACATAGATTTTATAATTGTATTACGAAAAAGTTTGTTTTCAGACATTTTGCGCGTAGCACATAGCCTGAGCGCATTTTTGAAAATGTCAACAAATTTAGCCGACCTGTATCATAGCAATACGGATATTTTTTTTTTTAACTTTTCGTATTGCTGCCATGATTACCAGAAACCTGTTTTCAGACACTTTAAGTGTAGCATATACTCCCAAAAACGAAAATAACGTTCCGAAACGTTATTTTCGTCGCCTGGCCGACGCCTCTGTTAAATGTTTTTTTAAATTTACAGCCTTCATAGATATTCAAGAATCTCCCTTGTCTATTATATGTACTTTGACAGATGACAGATGTCATTACTTATTTCTTTTGTAAAAGTTACTCAAGTGTCGAAAAGTGTCGAAAAGTCGAAAAGTTGTCTGATAGAGAAGGTGCTACACTTAATTTGTCTGATATAATTTTTTTGCACATGTGGACAACTTATTTTATCATGTCCAACAATTTTCAGACATACTGCTATGATACCGATCGGTAAAATTTGTTAACATTTTCAAAACGGTCTCAAAATTTAATGCGTTCACATTTCCGTCTGAAAATTGTTTTGTTCGCATCAAATAACCAAAATTTACTAATAAAAAAGATTTTCAGACGTATTACTATGAGACATTTTTTTTGTCTCATTTTTAATTTTTTTAAGTGATTTTACGGGTTTGCGCTACACCACTAACGTCTGAAAAATATGTTTCCGGTATCTCAGAACTATCATTCAACTACAGTCTGCAAATCAGACATATTGCTATGATGCAGTTCGGTAAAATTCTTTGACAATTTTGAAAATTCGTTCAGATCAAACGCTACGCGGAAAATGTCTGATATTGGTATTTTCGAGTTCAGGATAATCGTATCTATCGATTTGATGCGGTTTTGGCTGTATTGCTATGAGACAAAAATTTTGGTCGTGGGCTCTCGTACTATGAATATTACCATAGAATACATAGATAGTACTTGCTAGCAATATTGAGACTTGCCAGCAATATTCCTTAGAAAGTGTTCGAAGACGACACGTAGCACCCATGCGGTGGAACATCCAATCAGCAAGTTTAATAGAACGTCATCGGAAGATTAACCAACTTCGTTTTACCGTTGGCTAAGTGACCAAACAAACATTTTCACAGGAGACTTGTTGAGGAAAAGCGAGAGTGGCTCCCTCATTCAACTGCACAGTTAAGTTAGTTGTGTACAGATTGCAGCGAAGATGGATAGCCAGCAACGTAATCGTTGAATTAATCTCCGGCCGGCGGCTATTTGTCGAATAACTTTATATTGGAAGGATCGAAGCGGTTAGTAAAGGATGGGGTTTATCTTTCATATGGTGTGACAAATTTTGCAGGCCACTGATATACTGTTAGTAGATTATGAATGCCTGGTAGCTGTGTGCTGTTATCATGCTTCTATGAATGGAAAATAAATCACTTGATTATACCTAATATTATAATTACGAAAGTTCGTGAGTGAGAATGTATGTGTCTGTATGTTTGTTACTTCTTCACATTAAAATAACTCAATGGATTTACAAGAATGGTACAGAGGTATCGTTTACCTTAGAATAACACATAGGCTAGATACTTTCTAATATCAATCAATTAAAATCAACTATTTCTCTAGAGTCGGACGCAGGCAGTTCATAATATACCTACACTAGCTGACTCGACAGACGTTGTCCTGTCAAAAGCCATTGCGTCAATTCTATGTCAAATGTCAAAAGTTAGTTACATTAAAAAAGTTTACATTGTCCAAAGCGCTATATGGTTTAAGTATTTTTAAATTTTCTAATTTTTCATGTTTTTAACACGCTTTTATTAGCTTCACCTGTATGTTTGTATGTTTGTATGTTTGTATGTTTGTATGTTTGTTTGTATGTAACCGACTCCTTTGAGCGCGTTTTTGACCCACTTTAACACTACGGTACACGCGCTCCTTTTTTTTACTTGAGTACACGCGTGGCTTACTATATTAGGCCATTTTAAAATATCAATAAATTGTATATTTATGATTATTTGACTAAAATAATAAATGGAATGGAAAACTTATTTATTTTACTTAGTATTACAACATTACAATTTAGATATTATATTTAAAATAGTGAACAATTAGCAATTTACTAAATATCTAAGAAAAAGTAACAAAATGGCACTTCTGAGATCAACATATTTTTTTAAAATTAACACTAAACTTAATTACTAATTTCTTTATTTTCGTAGCATTCAGGACACACTACTGCTTGGTGATCGGGACAAATCCATTTGTAGCAAGTCTTGCACCACTTTTTTGTCGACCGAATTCGGGCTCTCGAGCAGAGTGCACATCGACCAACTCGTCCTGTCTTTGGTGTCAAATCGAGGATCGCGCGGGGGTACTGAGGTTGCGACAAATATACCAGACGAGGCTTACCTGGAATCGCTAGTTTCTAGCGCGCAAAAATAAAAAGTTACCGCAAAAAGAATAACCCTGGTCTACTATAGTAGGCCAGGCGTGTACTCTAGTGTTAAACGGTCAGATTTCTTTCAAATTTTGTAGATATATCGAGGACCGATGACAATACACTAAACAAATCGTGTTTTTTAGTTTTTTTAACTATTAATTTGTTTAACACGCTTTTTCTATAAAGTTTCTTTAACTTTTAATACCGTTTAACTTACAAATGGTAATTTCGTCATTCGTGTCAGAGAACAGAGTGGCGCAGTGGAAGCGTGCTGGGCTCATAACCCAGAGGTCCCTAGATCGAAACCACGCGCTTGAAATCTTTTTGCTCAATATTTTTTAGTTACGCATCAATTTTATTTTATGAGGTCTGAGGATCGAAACCACGCGGCTACAAATCTTTTTGCTCAATATTTTTTGTTACGCATCAATTTTATTTTTAATTTGCTTGAGCAGACGGCCAAAATCGGATAACACCAACACATTTGTACATATTAATAATGGTTAATAGTTAGCAAATCGAACTAAAAAGCGAAAAATAAATAATAGTTAAAAAAAACTAAAAAAACACGCTTTTTATAAAAACCCGAACTAAAAAAATAGAAAATAAAATTTTATAAATTTAAATTAAGAATAGGGTTGAAAATTTCAATAAATATAAATTAATAATAGTGTAAATAAATAAATATATGTATTTTATTTTTAAAAAAGCGTGGGGTGCTTTCTAAGATATTATCAAAATGCTAATCACTCTACTCATGTCTGTCAATACAAAATGTATCTACAAAATAATAATATCTATTGACCCATGATGCACCCCACGCTTTTTAAAAATAAAATACATATGTTTATTTATTTACACTATTATTAATTTATATTTATTGAAATTTTCAACCCTATTCTTAATTTAAATTTATAAAATTTTATTTTCTATTTTTTTAGTTCGGGTTTTTATAAAAAGCGTGTTTTTTTAGTTTTTTTTTAACTATTATTTATTTTACTATAAATTGAGATGTGAGCTATCCTATCTCCTAAGTTAGATCAAACTGCACCCGGTGTGCAAATTTGATTGAAATCGGTTAAGTAGTTTATGAGTCTATAGCGGACAAACAACGTGACACGTAATTTATATATATCAAGATAACCTAACCTAACCTGCATAGGTTAGGTTCGGCCTGTTTGGCTCAGCGGTAGTGTGTCCGCCTTATGAGCCAGAGATCCCGGGTTCGATTCCCGGCCGGGCAGATGTTTGAACGATGAATTTAAATATCTGTTCTGAGTCTGGGTGTTAGTTGTCCTTGTCTTTGTGTGTGTTCCATGGCATCCCCGACACAGGATTTATTCCTAGTCGGAGCTATGAGTGTGAAACGATTATTTTATTTATAAATTAAAAATTAAAAAACTTTCAGTTAAGCATGTAAGCATGACATTTACAACTTGTTGTCTTACTATTACTACTATCTGGCAAAATAACTACCTGCAAGTGAAGTTAATACTAATAATAATAATAATCATTTATTCGACCAAAAATTTTAAAATACAAATATATGACACTAGCTTCCGCCCACGGCTTCGCCCGCGTGGACTATACCTCGGGAACCGATAATTAATTTAACCCTCCTTTTTTGAGAACATGTAAAAAGCGTCATACAATGGAAGCAGGGACCCCAAAAACCCCCAGATGCCAAAACAGATGCTAAATCAGCCCCCTCGAATCATGTAGAAAAAATAATGGCGGTCATTTTGAATCATTTGGATTTTTGCCACAACCATCAAGTAGCCCTTGCTAACTCCTATGACATCTAGTCAAACACCCACCCATCTTCAACCGTTTCGGAGATATAGACCCTCAAAGTTTGTATGGCGGCCATGTTTTTGAGGCGACTATGTTATTTTTAATGGCTCCAAAAAGGTCCGAGATTTTGGTGACTTTTTAGTCTCAGCGCTTTGGTAAAAATGTTTTTAATTTTCGAGATAATTAGCAGTTCCACCTCGAGGATATGACTTTTCGAAGGTTTTGGATTTTTTCCTGATGTTGTTTACCCGCCTTAAGTTTAGTACATCTGTAAAGTTTCATTGAGTTAGCATCAAAACAAATTCTTTCACCGTACTATCTTTACCACGCCATTTCACCCCCACAGGGGTTGATTTTCCAAAAATGGTGAAATAGGTGTCCGTTATTTTGTTAAGCTTCGTATATTTGTAAAGTTTCAATACCGTGACGTCAAAAACAATGCTTCTCCATCCTAACTTTAACACCCTATTTCACCCCTTTAGAGGTAGAATTTCAAAAAATTCTTTATTGGTACACGTTTACTCATCAAGACAAACACACCCTCCATATTTCAAATTTCTACGGCCAGCGGTTTAGGCTGTGCGTTGTCTGTCAGTGAGTCATTACAATTCTCTCTCTGTACTATATTTACTACACCATTTCACCCCTTTAGGGGTTGTTTTTTCAAAAATAATGAAACATGGTATCTATTATTTTTATAACTTAGTACATTTGCAAAGTTAAATAATCGTAGCATTAAGAAAAAAATATTTCCATACAAACTTTAATACCTCGTTTCACCCCTTTAAGGGTTGATTGTCCAAAAATAATGAAACAGGAATCTATTATTTTTTTATCTTAGTACATCTGCAAAATTAAATAATCGTAGCATAGGGAAAAAAATAATTTCATACAAACTTCAACACTCCATTTAACCCCTTTGGGGGTTGATTTTCAAAATCCAAAATAATAAATGTCTATTATTTCTTTTAGCTTAGTATATTGGCAAAGTTTCGTAACCACAGCATCAAAAAAAATTCTTCATACAAACTTCAATACTCCGTTTCACCCCTTTAGGGGTTGATTTTTCAAAAATGATGAAATAGGTGTCAATTATTTTTTTAACTTTAGTATATTCGCAAAGTTTAATAATCGTAGCATTAAGAAAAATATTTTTTTCATACAAACTTAAACACCCCTTTTCACCCCATTAGGGGTTGAATTGGGCAAATTCCTTTCTTAGTGTGCGTCCGCTTTTTGGTATAAAACTTTTGTCCAAAATTTGACGTTTGTAGCTTAAGCGGTTTAGGCTGTGCGTTGATCTGTCAGTCAGTCACGACATTCACTTTTATCCGTTTAACCCATTTAGGGGTTGATTTTCAAAAAATAATGAAACAGGTATCTAATATTTTTTTTAGCTTAGTACAATTGCAAAGTTGAATAATCGTAGTATTAGAAAAAAAGAAATTTCATGCAAACTTCAACACTCCGTTTAACCCCTTTAGGGGTTGATTTTCAAAAAACAAAAAAATAAGTGTCAATTATTTTTTTTAGCTTAGTATATTTGCCAAGTTTCGGAATCACAGCAGCAAAAAAAAATTCTCCATACAAACTTCAATACTCCGTTTCACCCCTTTAGGGGTTGATTTTCAAAAAACAAAAAAATAAGTGTCTATTATTTTCTTTAGTTCAGTATATTTGCAAAGTTTCATAATCACAGCATTAAAAAAAAAATCTTCATACAAACTTCCTTGCTCGGTTTCACCCCTTTAGGGGTTGATTTTTCAAAAATGATGAAATAGGAGTCGATTATTTTTTTAACTTTAGTATATTCGCAAAGTTTGATAATTGTAGCATTAAGAAAAATATTTTTTTCATACAAACTTAAACACCCCTTTTCACCCTCTTAGGGGTTGAATTGGGCAAATTCCTTTCTTAGTGTGCGTCCGCTTTTTGATATTAAACTTTTGTCCAAATTTGAAGTTTGTAGCTTAAGCGGTTTAGGCTGTGCGTTGATCTGTCAGTCAGTCACGACCTTCACTTTTATATATATTGATGATGATGATAATTTGTTGTTTAACTAAAAATAACATAGCACGATTATGTTTAACTGGAACTGGCTGACACCTGAACTAGTAACAAAACTGTACTACACACAGAGCCCTCCGAAAAGAGGTTAGACTATATTTTCGATTCCAATGACAAAATTATCTTAAATTTAATATACTGACTTTAACACTTAAGTATTAGAAGCATGCAGTAATTCGAGAAAAATATTAACAATTAGGTTCTTATTAATTTATTTAGCTATACACTGTTTATAATTATTTTGTTTTATTAATCTACTCAATTCGTTTAATAAAGTGTTCTGTATCTTCATAGGACAACTTTTTAAGGAATTCCGTTATTGCTGTTTTCGCTTTAAATGTAGGAAGGGGATAAATATTGATACTTTGGTTAATTTTATTATAAATGAAGTTGGAGAAAACCTCGTAATGCCTTCTGGCTAGTTCCGTACGGCAAGTGACACTGACAAGTTATAGCCTATAGCCTAGTATAGAGTTTAAATACCATGGCTATTGCCTATAGCATGGTTACAGCCAAGCAGTCAAGAGGTGTGGAACTCATTGCCGGCGTCTGTCTTCCCGAAAAAGTGCAACCCAAGGTTATTAAAAAGTAGAGTATGGATGAAATTCCATAAAAACTATTAAAATTTTGTTTAATTCGTTTATTCGTTGCTTATTCTTAAAGAGCAAATTGTGAAGAGGAAGTGTCAAAATTAATGTTGCCGTGCCTTGGATTCTAAAAGGCCCAGCAAATTAGAATGTTGCCATTATATAATTTTATGTTTCTAACATAAATTGGCGAGGCCAATTGATTCTATTTTTAGCTCCAGCCGATGATGATTATACAATATTAGATAAGATCAAAAATAACAATGTAAAAATCATGAATTTAATATTTTACATGTACATAATAAAGGCAACAACTTGCAAATTTTGAATCTGGAAACTACATTTGATATAAATTTTGGCAGGGCAACTCATTAATTATCAATAAGTGATTTATTTAATTTATACAAGCTTATTTGTTGTTATTGACAACATGCATTAACAATATTGCATGATGATAGTCTATCTTGATTTACACGAGAGTAGGGTAGAGCTCCCATTAACTGGGAAGCCTTTTCCGCTCTAAATTTAAAGCAGGTGATACACCTGTGTATAACTTTCTTTATTTCCCTTACCGCACTTACAATATAATATCTTTGGATTAGTCCGGCATGGGTTAATTTTAGTCCAGAGTGCAATAAAGACAAATGCTCATTGCGGATGATGAGAGTGGTAAAATGACATTTGCCAGGCAAAATAATTGGGTGTTTTTGGTTATATGGCACATTGGCATTTTGTATTCTGCCTGCTACTCTCATAACTCCAAAATTGTCCATAAATGGACTGAGTGACTTGAGATTGGTCTTTATTGGTGCTCCCTTTTTAATACATTTTATCTCCTCAGGAAAATGCACCTGTTGGATATATTTAATTAAAAATGATGTTGCATCTTTGATTTCAATTACAGTTAAATTTTTAATACTACGTTCATGCAGGCTGACTCTGCAATTGCTTATGAATCTTAATACATATGCGAATACTCGCTGTAGTTTAACAATAGACGATATATTTGAAATTGTCAACATTTCTTGCTGCACATTGCAACTGACAATTTCAACAATATAATTTCTAGGTACTATGACCTTATCTATGTTTATTTCCTTAGGAATAAAGTTTACATCATAAAGTTCTTGTGGCC
The DNA here is from genome assembly GCA_949125135.1 of Alcis repandata. NCBI lineage: Eukaryota > Metazoa > Arthropoda > Insecta > Lepidoptera > Geometridae > Alcis > Alcis repandata. The sequence continues at coordinate 12,413,074 of OX421239.1, read as the reverse complement.
CACACCACCAAATGTTATGAGAGGACAAATGAGTAGGGTTTAACCCTCTCGACAGCACATCAGCTGCATTGTTTTGACCAGAGACATGGAGCCATTTACATTCAGTAGTTAAATCATTGATAGTATTTACCCGGTGCTGGATATATTGTGGGTTTTTTACAGACTTCAACCAATATAACACAATTTGAGAATCAGTAAATAGATACCTATGCCTAAAATTAACATCTTTGAATATTGACTCTACTTTGTTAAATAACTTGGCGAGTAAAACTGCACCATTTAATTCAAGCTTAGGGATCGTCAACTTAGTGGTTACTGGAGCAACTCTAGACTTGCTGCAAACTAAGGATACATGTACTTCCTTTCCATGTATAGCTCTTACATAAATGCAGCAACCATATGCAATAGTCGATGCGTCACAGTATCCAACCAAATCCACATAATCCGCATTACATATTTTTAAATTTCTGTTTACTATTATTGGCTCCATATTCATTAAATCAGCAAAGAAATCGTTCCACTCAATTAATAGACCACCACAAAGAGGAGAATCCCATTGTAAATGTTCTTTCCACAATTTTTGCATTAAATCTTTAGCTCTTGTGACAATAGGACCAGCCAATCCCAAGGGGTCGAAAAAGGATCCTATACAACTCAAAACGGTACGCTTAGTCCACTGTGTGGGAATATTCCCAGGCGGCTTACAAATTTTGAAAGTATCGCTTTCAACATCTAAAAACAAGCCTAACGCTTTTAATACAGAGCCGTTACTGAATTCATGGGCTATGCCAAATACTTGTTTTTCCTGTGGAACATTGGATAAGACTTCTTGGTTACTAGAGCTCCACTTATGTAGTTCAAAGCTGCCTAACCTCAATAAATTTATGAGTTGGTCACATACCTCTTTTAATAAGGAGACACTCTGGGCTCCGTAGATGCAGTCATCCACATATGTGTTGTTCAGCAACACGTGTGCTGCCTTGGGATATTGAGATCCATACCTCTTAGCCAGTTCTACAAGGCATCGTGTAGCAAGAAAACTGGAGCTTTTAACGCCGTACGTGACAGTCTGCAGCTGTAAACACATTAATGAGTCATTAATATCGTTTCTCCACAATATATTTTGCAAGTGGTTTTGAGAGGGATCGGTTCTAATTTGTCTGTACATCTGACGAATATCGCACAAGGCTATGACTTCAAATGACCGGAACAACACCAGAATATCAAAGAGGCTATTTTGTACCACAGGGCCATTGTGTAGGACATCATTGAGACTCACATTTGATTTTGTTTTGGCACTGGCATCAAATACCACCCTTAGCTTGGTGGTTTTACTATCTTCTCTAAATACTGGGTGATGCGGCATGAAGTAATATCGATCAATATCTGCTGATGCTAAGTTGATAACCTTGGCATGATTTAAATTGATATATTCTTGAATAAAATTAGAGTAAGACTCTTTTAGCTTGAAATCTTTATTAAATCTTTTTGTTAAATTGTTGAGTCGTTGCAATGCTATGTCAAATGAGTTGCCTAACCTTAAATCATCGGCCGGCATTTTAAGAGGGAGTGTAACTTGAAAGCGGTTGTCGACTAACTGTTGTCGGCTTCACAGACATCTTGCTTTAATATTTCCTCCTTATGAATTTCAGGTGTGTGTTGTTCTTCCCAAAATTTTTGAAGGAGGAGATCTACATTGTCATCTGAACTGGTGATAGCATGCAAGACAACCTTGTTGTCCTCAACACTCGAGAGACAAATGTTGTCCCTAATAATTTTACCAGAGAGAACATAGCCGAATTTTGTTGATAACAAGCACATACTGTCATTTAACTCTATTTTGTCTGGCAGCATTATTTTAAAGAATACTTCAGAAGAGAGCAAAAATGAAATTTGGCTTGGTATATTAAATTGATCGTCGGCTAGCTGAATGTTGTCTGGTATATTTATTTTTGTGGTGTTAAATTTGTTCTGTGGCAGAAAAGATGTGATGTTGTCTACCACAGAAAACAACGCATTGCAGTTATAATTGTCATGCAATGAGTTTAACATAATATTTGTAGCCTTGGTGAGTAATTTCTCTTTTTGACCTAAGGCTGATATTTTGACCTCATGTTTGAATGTGGGCAATGAAAGCCTACACATTAATTCGGAGGTAATAAAATTCGTTTGGCTTCCGCTGTCTAGGAGGCCCTTTGCTACAACGTAGGAGCCATCTCGACTCATAATCTTGACTTTAACGGTAGGTAATAAAACTTCGGTGGAGGTTGTGCTATTTTGACAAGTTACGGCTTGATTATCGCTTCGCTCTTCATGAAGAACCGTGTTATGTTGTTTACTTTTGCACACCCCACATTTGAAAAAGTACTTGCATTGATTATTGTGAAAGTTAAGGCAAATTTTACATAATTTATTTTTGTTCACAAATGCTAATTTTTCGCTAATATTAACTGACTGAAATTTCTTGCAAGAGTACAACTTGTGATCAGACGCTTCACAAAACCTACATTTGGAAGTTACAGGGACTGCATTTACATGATTATTGACATGTTGAGGTTTGGTGAACTTACCCTGGGTTTGGTGTGGTGCGTTGACTGTGAAGTGACTTTCTTCAAAGGCTGTTGCTCGTCTCTCCACAAACTCGAACAATTCATTGAGGGTTGGCAGCTTGTCTTGATCCCTATTAGTGAAATACTCTCTGGAAGTGTAGGCATCGAGCTTTCGCATTAAAATTGTTCCAATCACCATATCCCAATGTTCTGTTGATTGACCTAGCCCTTTCAATGCTCCTAGTTGTTGTCGAGCTTGTGATACTAAGCATCTCAAATTTTGAGCTGTACCTCTTGATATTGGCTGGATGTCGAGCAATAAATTTATGTGATGTGTTATCAAAATACACTTGTTATCATACCTATTTCTTAATAAGCTAAGCGCTTGAGTATAAGACTCGTTAACTAAAGGTAATCCTTCTATCATTCTTAGCGCATCACCTTTGAGATACTTTCTCAAATAAAATAATTTTTGAACTGGCGCTAACAGCTTATCGGTACCTATAACGGCTGTGAACATGTCGATGAAGCTTTTGTATTCCACGACGCTCTGCCCGTCGAAAGTCGGCACGTCCAGTTGCGGCAGCCTTCTTGCCACGTTGTCTGCTGGCCGCACCACAGGATCGTCGTCGACTGGACTTGCTGACGTCGCTGCTGCTCCGGTAAGGGGACGTTGGAGGTCGCTTATGACCTTCAGGCACATGTCTTCGACGTCGTCGTGCTCAAAATCGCCGTCCGCGCACGTGTCTTGCAGCATCAGCAGGTTCAAATGGTTTTCACGGTAAACCATTAGCGCCTCGTGTAGCGTCCTTATTCGAAGTGTGATCCCTTCGGAATCTATTAACACCTGTGCACGTTGCTCTTCTGCAAATTTGACGGCACGTGTTATCTGCCCTTTGAATTGGGCGATTTGGACCTTTAAGCGCCGCATTTTCGTCGAGGCCGCTGCATCGAATTGTTTTTGTTGCTCCATTTTGCGGATTGATTTGTATTTTTAGGCTTGCTTGACTGGTCGTATCTTCTACGCCTACGTTGAAAAGGCCGCCACGCGAGTAGTCTCCGGCCGGCACGTGCTATCTCTCGATTTTCTTGCAAAACCGCCTTTCAACTTGCCGGTGATACGCTCGAAGTTTTTATTGTTCGTTTGCTTAGGGTTTCGGCACCAAATTTATGGATGAAATTCCATAAAAACTATTAAAATTTTGTTTAATTCGTTTATTCGTTGCTTATTCTTAAAGAGCAAATTGTGAAGAGGAAGTGTCAAAATTAATGTTGCCGTGCCTTGGATTCTAAAAGGCCCAGCAAATTAGAATGTTGCCATTATATAATTTTATGTTTCTAACAGAGTATAAATAGGTAATTCCTAGGCAAGCGTGCTACATCTTCGACCACATCGTCGCTTCCCATCAGGTGAGATGTGGTCAAACGCATGTCTAGTTTGTTGTAATAAAAAAGCAAAAATGAATAAGTGTAAAATAATTTACGTAACTTGGTACTACAAAAAAGTAAAACCACTTTTCGTAGTAATTTGTAGGTAAGCTTGCAACTCGTTTTACTTACAATAAAGTGTGAAGTTGCAAACTGTGAGTGTTAACAATTAAACTCTTGAAGCGGCGCGGCGCCGGGCTGAATGCCTGGCGACTGCGACTGGTGAACTGGCGGCCACCGGAAACTGGTGTTAATTGGGCCACTGGAAGATTTCGAGGGAAATTCTTGTTGACATCTTTTTAGGAGTTTATTATGATGAATTTTGATGTTCACTCTTATTGGTTAGTTTGTTGGGTTCATAGTTTTAACTCAAAAAAGTGCTTGATCGAAATGTAAAAGAAGGTGGAGCTGCGCGATCTTACCTATAATATCCCTTTCTATCCGATTCATTTATTTTTTCAAGATAAAAAAAAATTTAGTACCTGGTAGATATTACTCGTGAGAAATAAAAGACACCCAAAATACAGAGTTTTTGCGTTTATAGAACAAAGTTATTATTTGTAATCAAAAAAATATTCCGAAATTTTCCGATAAAACATCCTAGTTTCCATAAAACATTGAGCTAGGAAAACAGCAGAACAGTGGAACAAAAATATACACAGAATAATAACCCAACAGGGAGCTATACATGAGAAAAGAAATAAAAATACGGTCCGGAGAAATAGAATTAAGGTTGCAGTACACTTCACCATCTCAACATCAACATTAATATTATAAGCAGACTTATGAATGATTTTGGAAATGGGGGAAGCCTTTCCCCAACACAGGAACACAAAAAGGCGAATAAAAAAAAAGATTTTAAAGTACATCACGTAACAATGCAGTGTATGACTTTGTGAATAGGCTACCTAACAGATCGTTTACTTGGCCTTAGGTTAATAACTCGTGGTAGAGCGGCCGCTTCTCCTTAGTTATACATTAGTCGAACTCGTTCATTATTGTTAATCAAAAATTAGTTTCGTCAACTTCTCTTTAATTCTTGACCAAGAATTACGTAGTATTATGTCGTGGTTAACATAGCCAAGAAAGCAGGCTATACCGTTAATGGGTTAAAGTTGGTGTCGGGTCACTGTGGAGTTAGTGTAATGCACTATGACACACAGTATTTCGTGCTCTACTACTGTAATTTCGTCACAATAGACCTTTTAGCACCTTCCCCGCTCTACTTTAGTTTCCGTTAAACCTCACAAACGTAAAAATGTAGTTCAGGAAATGAACGTAAGTAGGCAATTTATTTGATTCCGTGTGGTTTGACCATTTCACACGTTTTTTGTATTAAAAATATGTTTTTTTTTTTAATTTTTTTTACAGAAAAACTACCAAGCTGAATTAACCCATTTGGCATTCATACTACCCATATAATCATTACTAGTTCGTTGATTGATTTTTATGATGGAGACTAGATAAACATTAGTTCCGTAATATTTTGATAGTAATATAATAGAGAGTTACAAATGAGATTTTTGCAATTGAAAAGTTAACGATTCAAAAGTTTATTATATTGTCCCACGCCAAGTATATTTTCTCCAGTAAACTATCGTTCCAATTCCAAAATAAAATTGGTCAAATGTTGTCATTACAATCAAATTTAGTTCTTATCAATTATGATAATTTAGCTACAAAAATCAAACGTTGTAATAAAACTTTTCTGCTTAATAAGGTCTCCAGTGAAACTTCAAAACTTTGTTTAATGTACCGACAGCAGCGGCGGAGGCGCTGGAAGAAGTCCCGCCATGGGTTTAATTTGTCGAGGGAAAGTATTTAACTTCATAATGAGGGTTGGAGCGGTCAGCTAGGCAATTAACACTTTCGTTTGCTATCATCGCAATTATACAGTCAACAACTTTGGAGTTCCGCGGTTTTTAGGAGAATCACTTAAAATTTAAAATAGCTCATGAAACAATTCTTATCGGATATAGACAGAACAACAGTTTTTTTATGTATCTAAGTTATACATGCAAGCTTATTCATTTTACCTACCTCTTTCTTTTTGAAAGTCGATAAAACATTAAGATCAACGGCAGGGGCACACATTTTGTAACGTGGTGTTTTTCAAAGTATTGGTAATATAATCGATCATATTATGATCATATTATGACACGGGCATATTATGCGAAGAGAGAACAAAGAACCACATAACGACAAAAACGATGGACTTGAGTGGGAATGGGTATAGCGGTAGAGGACGGCCAAAGAAAGTATGGATGAACTGTGTGAAAGATGATAATATGAATCAGAAAGTAGTGAATTCAGATATGACAAGTGAAAGAGATGAATGGAAGAAGTGAACATACTGTACCGAGCCCACGTAGGTGGGATAGGGGTAAGAAGATGATGGATATCATTGTTATAATAATTATAATTGATCATGGAGACTCGGACAGTCCTCTGATGGGTAACCGCGAGTGGCGGGTACAACAGCTGAGCGCTACCACGCGATTTCACGTTAAATTGTTGGTCCTGATTGTTTGTGTGAAAATCAGGCTGAGGTAGGTTATATCGGTTATTAGAAACGAGTTCTACGCATATACCTACAATATCTTTTCTGTATGCTCGCGCGCAGTCCGGGAAATATTTGTTTGTATTTGTTTGATATTCATTATTTTACTAGTGACTGTACATTGTTATGAGAACCTATTGCTTAGACAAACCCAGCTGGGTTTTAAGGCAATTATTGTTCAAAAAATATACTGTAATAAACCAGTCGGATCACCTCTTTGGCGATGTTTAACTCTGACACCAGGACTAGCCACTCTCTGTACGAACTTTCTTTATACAGTAAATATTTTGAAGAAAAGCTTTCAGGCGTCTCAAGTAGCGTGCGTCACGCGACAGACACACTGATAATCCGTGATTATTTCCTGTGCGAGCGCGTTTGGCTGGTTTCATGTGGTTAGAGCCCAATGGGACCAAATTTAATAGCCTTTGACTCGCCTTCCCTGTGTACTTACTTCCTTTTTTTAAATCACAGCTGGAACGTAAGCTGAATACACGTAACGAGTGGCAAGACAGCGCCCTCGGCCGAGTACTCGGTTTGTGTGAACATTTTGACGAGGCGACAGTCACTAGAACCATGATTCGTTTGCTCGGCTGAGTGTGCTTTTTTACTGTCTCGCCCCTGTGTTCGTTACGTATAATCAACCCATCCTCCATTAAATGAGAGCTGGAGCGCAAGGAAATAAGCGTGAAAGTGGTTAGTAAATTATAGATTGGGTGATTTTTTAAGTTGATTAGAATTTTTACTTTTGTATACTGCTTTGGTTGTTTTAGAGTTTTACTAACTGAGCGGAGAGAGGCCTCAAAGTTGAAAAAGACAATTTGGAATTTTAATGTTTCTTTGTATGTTTTATTTTATCCTACTTGTTCGATGCTAACTTTGTATTTTGATCAAATCTTCATGTTGAAATAGTAAATACCAATACATAACCAACTTCGTAAATACGAAGTTCAAATACGAACAAACTCGGTCAAGAGGTTGGAAAGATAGAAGGGTTGTGAGGTTTTGAACTCGCTGCGAACAAATAGTTTTAATTAGTTTGTATTAGAAGCGTAAAAGCAAATGCAGAAGTCGGATGGCTTTCAGGAATCCATAATAGTTTATGATAAAACACCGGTGAATAAGTTTTAAACAAAGCATCCCAGCTCATTTACTATATTAAATATATTAAATTCAAGTTTTGAATTACAGTCTTAATCAAGGATTTTGGTTCACTGAAAGAGAGAATTCTGTGGATCGTAGCGACTCACTCGAAACTCACAAACTTGCCTAATCTCATATGTAGTAATTTACAGGATGTCACAGTATGTATTAATTGTCCAATCTTCCTGTAATCCGGTGCTGCAATATCTGGAGACGAGCGAAGTTGGCAGCATCCTCGGCACTACTAACCAACGCCTGCAGATTCGTTATTAAACGCAGCTTGTCCCGCTACCATGCTACGAGTAGCTTGCACTTGGGTGTTAACTTGTTAAGTATACTGGAACAGTATCCGATGTTGGATTAAAATCTAAATATAAGAATATAAAATTTCAATTTTAACCCTACAAAAACCTACAAGATTTTAACTTATCCCACAAAATTAGGCTACTGAGATTCTTTAGTTTGTTATTCGTTTCTCAGAATGGTTGGTGCTAGATTTTTTATCGCGATAGATGTTTCGATCCATCAATAAGTACCTAAGTGTTACACTTTTGTTATGCATAGAATCTCCTTCTTCTTCTTATTTATAAAAATGAATCGCTGCGCTGTTCGTTTGTCTGGCTATATCTCGAGAAAGATTGGACCGATTTCGCTATGGATGGACCGATTTCGCTAATTTAGATCTTGAAATATTTGTGAAGTTCAGGGAAGGTTTAAAAGTTAAAAAAAATATCAGCAGATGAAACCGCCGGGTGCAGCTAGTCGTAAATAAATATTTGAGCATCCATTTTGCTAAAAGTCCGATTAAAAGAGAAACAGAAACAAGAGAAGTAATAAATATTCCTCTAAAATAGTTTTGTATTATGATTTTAGTAAGTGGCAAACAAGCGACGCGCGACGGGATGACCCGTCGCTTAGATGGGAAGTGATCACCGCCACCTATAGACTCCTCTAATACTATTATACTATTTTAATAACTATATACTAATTTAATAACTGCCACCTTGGTATATTGCAATAATGATATGGGTAAGTTATGTTTAAGCCCGCAACTTGCGAGGTTGTCGGCCGACCGTTAGCTTCCCGATTTTCTTGTGCATTTGGACGTAATACTCGTAGTACTCAGGATACAAAAAAATTGTCATTAAGTTATATTGGAGTTGCCAAAAACTTTGGCCTTTATACAGGGTTATACAGAGCCTAAAAGAGAGAGAAAGAGTATATAAGCCAAAAAGGGCTAATAGTACTCGTCATTATGTTTTTTTACTGCACCAACGCTGAAATTGCGAACAAAAAATAATAACTGACCTAACCTAACCCTAAGGTTAGTCCCACAGTAAAAGTAATATGTAGTTAGTTTTATTTATTTACAATAATGAGTAATTAGCTTAGAGCTAACGGTACTAACACCTAACCCGTTCTATGGTTAACTTTTCTATGGCAATAAAAATATAGCTGTCGTATGTAGGTATTATTGAGCAAATTATCTCCATGGGCAATAAATATTAAGTACATAGACCAAGAGTCAGCGCGCACCGGCCTTTTTTTTTTTTTTTTTTTTTTTTGTTGACCCAGTGGAAATCCTTTATGGATACCCCTAACCCGGGGGAGCCGGGGTTATGTGGGAGTCTCCGCCCTGCGGCGGCATACCCACTAAAACCACTGGAAAGTTGACCTCATTCCCTTGTGGCCGGGGGCAGCGGGGTTCCCTTTCGGAGTCTCCGCCACCCTCAGCCAGGGTCGGCCCTTCGGCCCCGTCTTCCGTGCGTCAAGAGAGGGACGGCCCTGGTCACCCAAGGCCGCCCCCAGACGTGTGGAGCCGGTGCAAGCCAGCGGAGAGCCCCCCGACCCTCCGCCAGTGGCCCCACTACGGAGAGGGAAGGAGGCGATGATCGGATCGCCCCCTCCTCCCTCCCCGTCGTCCGCGCCGGAGCGGATCCTGCGGGAGTCGTCCTCCCCGATCCGCCCCGCGGCCCCTTCTGCGACATTACCTCTTCGCAGAAAGAGACCACGGCCTGCCACGATCTCTCGCCGCCGAGCATGGCTTTCACCACGCCCGGCAACGAGCGATCCCCTCCTCCTTTCCTTGCACTCCCGACCGCGACCCACACGCGGCGAGGAGCACAAGGAAACCCCCCCCTGGTGGCATTGCTGCCACCAGCCAAGCGTGGAGCGCCGTATCCTCCAACGCTCCACACTCCACCACACACCATCCGCTGTGCCCTCTGCTAGTCAGAGGGACACGCGGACGGGCCCACCGTGTCGGGTTATTGGCCACCGTGCGGTACTACTGCATAAAAGCTATGCAGTAGTACCGCACGCTGTTGCCCAGGGTGCACCACGTGGAGGTTACCCGACCTAGCACCCCAGCGCGCACCGGCCTGGCCAGCCTTTAAGTCGTAGCCAGCTTGGCTTCAGCTTAACTGATGTTCCAAAACTTTTCATCAAGCTTTAGGCTACTTTTCCACTGAAGTATAGAAGAGGGAACCGGGCTGCCTGTGCCCTGGAGCGGGGAAAAGAGATACGGATAATATTAACCAAGAGAATTGCATAAAACACCAACTCGTTTTTTCTCCGTTCCAGTGGAAAAGCAGTCTCACTGTCTATGTTCTATACTGCGCCCACCGCCCAGGCGTCCATGCTTTCAATTGTGAAGTTGTAACCGAACGGGCCGTGCCTCCGTGCCTATTCCGTTATCGAGGTAAATCATTCACACCTGCCTTCAGCTTCAGCCGTACCGCCTCAGGTTTGACCCATGCTTCATCCAGTTTGACACAGATTAGATAATAGTTACTACGTGCTTGTTTTCCTTAGCCGTACGGGCCGCGCCTCCGGGCCTATGCTGTTATCGAGGTGAATCGCTCGCATCTGTCTTCGGCGGTATTGTTTCAGATCTGGCACTCGCCGGCCCTGAGTTACGGCATTACATTCGTACGTGGCTCTGGTTAGCTGGGAGGAGCATAATGCTGACAGATAGACAAGAAATATGGCGGAAACGATAACAGTTAAGAGCCAACCCCCACATTCATTACGTTCGTTAAGCTATTCTGGTACTGGTAAGTGATAAAGAATATTTAACAAAAATAGCTGTATCTGAAGTATTTTCATAAGACCGTAAGTATAGTTAATCATTTTAATCTCGCTGTCTAGAAAAAGTAAAATGTTTTTGGAAGTTTTTCATTTTATTTTACTTAGCTGCCGTAATTTCATCATCGCAATCACCTTTTCTTACTTGCATTTCCAGACTAATAGAAGTAACTTCTACCTGCGCTTATGATTTTCATTTGTGAGTAGCTACGTAAACATCACAACTTATCATTACTTATTTAAGACACCTGTTTTAAAAATCCATCAATGTAGTCACACTGATGTAAAAATGTTTTAACTGCTGTATATTACACGCGTCTATGAAGACAGTGGTCCATCTCAACCTGTCAACTATGTAAACACGCACTTTAAAATTCTATCAGTGAAACTACACTGATACAGAGCTAACTCAATTGTACCAATTACGTGTCGTGTTGTTTCAATGTCACTAATTACGTGTAAATCAAGATAACTATCCATTAATCCTTGTCAATAGAGACACCCACTTCAAAATTTTATAAATCAGTAAACTCACACTGATGCTGGACAGATGCAATCGCTACAGATGACGTTTCTACAAAGACGCTGGTCCACCCCAACCTGCCAACTATGGAAAAAGCCACTTTAAAATTAAACCAAATGCAACAGATTACGTGTCTATGTCTATTAAGACAGTTAGTTGTCCATTGCCCATCCATTTCTGTCAGCTATGACACCCACTTCAAAACTCTATCAGTGAAGCCACACTGATGTCAAACAGATTCAAGTAGTCCTCATTACGTGTCTACAAAGACGGTTGTCCATCCAAACCTGCCAACTATGGAGCCGGGTGGTACTCGCACATGCGAGGAGCGCAGTGAATCTCAACCAGCTTTTGTGGCGATGCGCTATCCGGACGTATTTGCGGGATTTATAGGACAACTCTAATAGCAGCTATATAGCAGTTAGGTACATAGCGGTTATATATAGCAGTTGTTGTTGCCTGAGCGAAATGTTGTGTTGTGAACGCGACGCTCATCGGGTATTGAATGTGGAGCAATTTAAACGATTGATTTAGCGCAGATTTGCTAATCGTTTAAAGTAGGTGGCTGAAAGCTTTTACTCGTATCTTGTAGTGTGTAGTGTGTACAAAACTGAGGAGGGTTTGTTGGACGTAAATAGAATTGCCGTTGGGTTTAAAACGGCTACACCTGGTAGGCGATTTGCGACTCGTCATTTTGCCAAAAACTTGCATTGGCTGTAAATTCAAGAGGTTTTTAAATTGTGAGTTTCGTATCAATAACTCACATAATATGATCTTAAGCATGGGTATAGACAAGTTCAAAAGTAAAATAACAATATTTGTTTGTTTTTTGATGGAGCTTCATAATAATGCAGCAATATATTTCTCTGAATGCACCGGCAGACAAATAGACACGATGGAAACAAACACAAAATAATCAAAAATATAAATCGTTTGTTGCCTAACAAACAGTGTAACGCTACACCCACAGATTGAGCAGCAGGTTGCCCCGATACGGTGCACCCGCGTAATTATAGTTAGTTAGAGTAAGTACTCCGCTCGTTCGTTAATTACTATCGCCATTAGTTCCTTTCTTTAGCTAGCGAAGATGAGAAAAATTTGAAAAATTTTTGTTACGTACCTACAATATTATTTCTCTATTATTCCTCATAATATTTTGTCGATATATTTTTTGGTATTTGGTTTTAATAGGTATTTTGTTAAAGTTATGTAATGCAAGCATTATCATAATTTTCACCGGAAAATATAGTTTAGATCGATTTTAAATTTGTGGAATTGAGTTGAAAAATTAAATATTTCTAGTGCTGAAACTAAATATACCAAAAAACTAAGATGTCTTTGAAAAATAAAAGTTTTATATCACAAATTATGTATTTTGTATTATTATTATGTATTTAATTATGTATTTTTTTTTAAGAATAACATTCGAATAATACATTTTTGTACGTAAACCTTAGATCTAAAAGCTAAAAGTCTTTAGAAATTGGTGCTTGTTTAGTACGAAATATATCTTAGAAACTTTTTTTACTTGCCTCTCATGGACAAAATACCTGTTTGAGAAATATTAATCTTTAAAAGTTCATTATTATTGTTGGTTAATTCTCACACCCCTATTTTAATTAAACAAGGGTGCAAATAAACAAAGCGAGCTAGAACAAAGCAAGTAACGCCGCAGCATTATACTATGCGCTTTGTAAGAGAAGCCGCTGTAAGTAGTACCTAGAAGTTGTTGTAGTTTGTTGAATGTAGTATAAGGGGTGGTTTACATTGATACAGTGATTTTATCCAGCTATAGAATCAAATGAGGATTGGCCTAATGAGTGGCTGATTTTTCTCAATCCAGGGGTCAAATTCTGGTGAGTGTGTGGTGTTGTGGTGTGGTAGGTAGTGTAGTATATTATGTCTGTCACTGTCGAGCTCATGACAAATGTCATTAGAGTGAGAGTGACAAAGATAATCTCGAACGGCTCAGAAAACCTGTTCAACGCTGGTACTGGATACTGGATCACTTTGAAACTATGAAACTTTACATTAATCTGTTATCGACATAATTAGGATACTGGATTCTAGCACTTGATTGAAACACTGTATCAGTGTAAATCAAGCCTGATGAAATGCGAACTTCCTGGTTAAGTGGTATAGTTTTCATGTGTTAATAGAGCTGCGGCTTTAATGTCCAACTGGCTGGTGCGAGATCGGCTTCATTTCGATATGTCAGAAAGCTTTAAGTATCAAAATGAATTTTCATCATCAGTCAATTAAACAATGTGTACCTATTCTTTTTATCTCCAGTGCAGAAAAGGAGTACTAAAAGTTCAACATGTGTTTTTGTTTGTAGCATTGTAGCTTCTAAACGGCTGAACCTTTTTTGATTTATTTTTTTTGAAAGGTGACTTGATGAAAAGTGTCTCGGCTATTCAAGAAAAAAAGAAGAAAAAACGATTTTAAAGATTATCTGCTCTTCCCTTTGGTATAATCTTCGTAAAAATAACTACGTTTCATTAGCATTTGTAGCTTTTACTCGTATTTTTTTTATATATTTATAGGCTCGCGTTTGACTGCCATCTTGCCTGATAGGAAACAATGCGTTCTACGATGGAGCACGCTTGTCTAGAAGATACCGATTCACTTCCGACATAAAGACACCCATATTATAACTATTTTATCTTTAAAATATCGCAGAAAACCACTAGCTTCAAGACCCCAGCTAGCTTACAAATCTATCAAAGCTTAGCATTCCTTATATAACCACTTAGTTACCTCACGATAAGTTCATTAGAACTCAGCTGCTGCAGCGCTTTACTTTGGAGCCAGCGTCTAATTGTATCGCTACAGCGGTTTGTTTGGACCGCGGTGCTATTATCTGCGAGTTAAACTCATTTTAGATACGCTTTGCTGTGGTTGGATATTCCTTCTGATTATTAGAGGAGAACTTAATACTCTTAAGGAATTTTCATGAACTTAGTTTAAGCAAAATTGGTTTTATGAAACCAAAACTGTTAAGTAGTTGTTAACTCAAAATTATATCAGAGACTTCTATTCTTAGATACTCGAGATTACATCCATCACTCTTCCTCTCAAGTCATTTCTAATAAGACCAATAGTAACCGATATAAAATTTCACTTAATTGTGATCGAACTTCACTTGGCAAGTTCGTTTGATCATTAATTATGTTTCGCGGCTTCATTCGACGCGATTTTGTTTTTGTTTTTGTTTACATTTATTGTTTAATTATATTAATCGCGTCGAATGAAGCCGTTCACATAATTGTGATCGAACTTCACTTGGTAAGTTCGTTTGATCATGAATAATATTTCACTCACCAGAATAGTCTCAGCGCACTGTTATTACTGTTATGTAATCCTTACTTATTTTAATGACCTGACCCTATTTTCATCATCTGCCTACCCTTATCCCACTTACGTGGGGTCGGTACAGTATGTACATTTCTTCCATTCATCTCTATCATTCGTCATATCTGAATACACTCCCTTCAGTCCCTTCCTTTTCATATCATCTTTCACACAGTTCATCCATACTTTCTTTGACCTGACCCTATTTTAATTTAATTTATTTTTTTTATTATTAATAGGCTTGCGTTTGACCGCCATCTCGCCTGATGGTTTGCAACGATGCCCCTGACGATGACCTTTTTTCTTTTCCTTTTCCTTTTCTCAGTGCTTTTATTTTCGTTTTCCAGTTTTTCTCAACCAACAGTTTGTGGGCCAACACATCATTTGACTCTCACACTTCTTAACAAGGAGTGTGAGGAGTCTTCTTATCGTTCGTTTAGTCAGTAACTTGCCGTCTCCTTAGATTCACGACACAACAGTTCCATACAGAACCTCAGATAAACGTTCACAGAAAGATGGAGCACCGCGTTTGATTTGGGTGAAGCCAAGAACGCCTCAACTTTGACGCGTACGTTCACAAGTTCCATAGTGCCGCAAGGAGAGGAATAATAATTTGTCAATGTTTGCGTCTTGTTTACGTACGTGCGAAAGTAGCGGAGTTTGCAGTTACACCCAAATCTAACGCACTTGACGACCTGTTTGTCTCAGCGGCAGTATATCCGCCTTATTAGTCAAAGGCCCCGGGTTCGATTTCTAGCCGGGCAGATGTATTAATGATTAATTGAAATATCTGTTTTAGGTCTGGGTGTTAGTTGTTTTTGTGTTTGTGTTCCATGGCATTCCTGACACAGGTTGTTTTGGGGGTTACGAGTATGAGTGTCAAAGGTTCATTAAAGAAAAGGTGCTCCATCTTTTCCTCTATGTTTGTCCGATTACACGACCTGAAGGTAGGTAATGTAATTGCATTTCAGACCGCAGATTGCGAAGTAGTTAGTACCTGCATCCTCGACACGGCCACAGCTTCAGTATCAGTTACCTGCAGTCTCTCGTGCCGTATATATTGCAATACTATAAAGAAGCCGCGCTCGAGCAACATGTTTATTTGATTTCACATACTTACTGTCACATAGATCTAGTGAGTGCAAATACATGCCTTGGTCTGTATAATAGAGTAATGGTTTCCCAGGATAATGTTTATTATTTCTACCACTCTGGTTTTTACATGAGTGTGAAAATTAATTGAACAATGAAAATTACATTAACCAAGCAAATTATTAAAATTGCAAGTTAATTCATATACATTCATTCATTTATTCATTTTCTTATTTTATTTTTTTTTCGATTTCATTTTAATTTTTTTTTCATATCTTTCATTTTTTCTTTTCTCTTTTTTTTTATTTATTTTTTTAATAAATTTTTTTTTTTCACTTATAAAAAAATTATGTTAACGTCACGCGAACGATTTGCTCATCTCGTCACTCAATTGCACAAAGAAAATTACATGTAGGTACCTACTCGTAATAAAAAAAAAAACTACAAAACATAATCTTACAGAACTCTTGGATACACAAAATTGGATTAATATAAAAGGCCGTTGTCCAAAGGAGCTTGTTAGTATAAAGTCTGTCATTTTATTTATAAAATTTTCATAAGTCATTCAATATGGTTGTATCATCAATAATGTATTACACACGAGTGCTTGCTTATTCAGTTCTGAACTGCACTTCTCGGATTTCAGATATGGAATTCAGGTTCCAGTTATGAGCGACAACTCGCTATTACTCATATTATGTCAAAAGCCATGGAATCCGTTTTGGCAGTAAAGGATCAACGTACGTAAATAAAATAGATACATATATTATAGTTCCATGAAAAACATTTTCCTAGTCCTGGGCAATCAGATGAAATCTGTATTTAAATCAGATTGCAGTTTTTAATTAAAGCGATAAAAAATATAGGTACCTACTTACCTACCATTTACAATTCATACACAGAAAAATGTTCTTACCCTAAACGCCATATCTTTTTCATCCCACGTTTATCCATTTTTTTTTTCAGATAATTTTTCTTACCAAAACGAACACCATACTTTTTCTATTCCACCTTTTTCCTTTTCTTGTATTCCGTTAATTATCAAACAAGCATATCTATTCGCTCATGTTTTAGACCACGTCAGGCCATCCGTTTCAGCTGTCAACTTGAACTGCGACTCCGCTTCACGTAGTCGGGAAATATGTTACTAACGCCACACAGTTAGGAGTTGTTGTGCGTTTGCTCTTCCACACTATAATGATTTAGAATCACTTTGGAAACTTTATCATAAAACATTGAATGTTTCTTTAAAAGTTAGGTTTTTATTATTAGTTATTTATTATTTGGTTTGTGGTTTTAGTTTTGGCGTTTTCATGAAATATTGTTTGGAGAGAATTGTTTGTTTTAGTAGTTAGGAAATAGGGATACTACATGTAACAAAAAGTACACGTAAAACCTTACTGTAGCACGTAGTAAGGTCACTATAGGTATATAGTAATATAACCTGGATTGCCTCAAGATCAACTAATTAAAAAAGCAAGACAAAAAAAATTGCGTCACTTTCAATAATGTAGTGAAAAAAAACTATTTGAAAATTGCACACTGACTTGACATACCATTTAGTACCTAAGTAGTTTACAAACGGATCTTCTACAATGAAACAAATTACATTTCCAATGTAAAGCATGATTACAAATGCGTCGGGTCTCGTTACCACCCCTACACCGTAAATATACATTACGACGGTCAAGTAATGACAGCAATCGACATTTGCATAATATGACGAGCCCACTGTAATTTGAAAACCGAAACCGCGAGTAATTCCGGAACAACGTCCCTGTAAAGGTCCGCGCACATTACAACAGGCCGCAGCGGTCCGCGGCGACATTTCAATACCAATTTTTGCTCTGTGCCTCACTGTAATGTGGTTTGGTTCATACAAAATGAACTAAAACTACAGTGATGCTGGATGTTTTTTGCGTTGCGACGCGGCCCGTCCTAATGTGCGTGAACCTTTACAGTGACTTTATGGTCATTTTGTTTATTTTCGTTCAACCGAAAATGTAACTTCATGTATTGAGCTTATGTTTTATTTTGCAGTGGCATATCATCGATAAGTCAGGCCGCAATTGTTAGCAAGATTTGAATAATAATAAAATGCAGTAGTGTCAAAGTGTTAACGTCCGTCGTCGACGAAATGACGTTGAAGCGTTACACACGAACCAGCATCTCGCTCGCAGGGTTTTCTTTTATGCAATTGAGTGACGAGATGAGCCAATCGCTCACCTAATGTTAAACGTCACGTTTGCCCATAACAGGTCTGTGCCAACCAGGATTTTGAATTCTTAAAATTCAAGACCCTGCGCGGCACATCACTGTGCTGTAAAATGTTTAATCTCCTATTTGCACTGACATTTTACTGAAAACAATGCCCTTCCAATCTTAAAAGCAATCTTAGCCTGAATTTTTGAATCACATGCCTGAGTGAGTATTTTCATGTTACATGAATGAATTTCAAACGAAATTGTATTTAACCCAACGCTTGGTTTCAAATTGAGGTCTTATTGGTATTATTCTCCATTTGGTTTGTTTTCTATCTATAGAAAATCTGACAGCTCACTGACTGACTCAGCTGACTTTGATAGAAACAGAATTTGTTTATTTCAATTTACGTTCCATTTGACGCTGCGAAAGTTATCGGTTTTCTGTTAACTTTCGCAAAGACAAATGGTGTATGAAATCGTGGGTAAAAAATGTGCAAAAATATGATAACCAAGAATTGGAATAACAAAAGTACATAAAATTAGGATCTCTCGCATTTAATTTTGCCGGTGATTGCTTTACGTAAAAACATCGAGGTTTTGAAGATATGCCTCTCTTCTTTTAGGCTACTGTTCCTGGCCCCGTCACAATCTTGATTATATTATTGTACCTGCAATTTAAAAAAAAAACAGTCACTCAATCAGTAGTCAGAAACGTTTTCAAATATGTTTACGTGTCCTCGTTTCACCCTACAAAGTACCTAACTCCACGAAGTCGTTCTTGTCATTTGCCAATTTTGACCGCCTGCATATTTTGACCGCCTGCATATTTTATAATGTAAGCAAAGTTTAATTTGGCTCTATTTCAACTGGTATGATTTAAAACAGTTAGCAAAGGGACATTAGTTTATTTCGGGATGAAAATGATAATATTAAACCGGAACACGCTGTAAAGGAACTTTCGCCATAAATAACGCTCGAACGAGTACTGTAGTGCAATTAACATAGTTTCAATGCTCCGGTCTATCCAGGATTGCATTTGGGGCGGTTTATGTGTTAGTACAATGGACGGTATGACGACCGTATGAGCGAACGTCAGAGGGTAGTAAATTAGAATTTTAGGCTTAGGATATTAATATACGAGTATATACAGAGTTATAGAGAAAGGGTATGAAAATCAGCTGTTCCATAGAAAAATGTCAATGACACTCGACAAAATGTATAGGTAATATGTAACAGCTGATTTTGTTTTCGGGAATTCTGGTTTGGTCCCATAGTAAAAGTTGTTTATAATGATGAGTACTATGAGCGCTTTTCGTCTTAGCATACCTTTTCTGTATAACCCTGGACATCCTGGTGAATGAGATATTATCTCGGTCCCTGTCGCGCTCATTATAAATAGCATGACAGTGAGACTTGACTCGAACAATCCAGAATACCAGTGGTGTTTCCGCTGCTTGGTTATAATAACTCATCAGATGTAGGTGTGTAATTGTTCGTTTTATTTTCAGTATATTGCTTCGTATAGTTAGGCAGAGCATCCCCCACTTCCTTCCAGGTATTCCTCTTGAAAAGGTTAAATTATTGTACCGTCAGAAACTTTGTAATTTTTTCGCAATTACACAGCAAAAAAGAAAAAGAAAAACCCTAGAAAGGAAAAGATGCCCCTGGTACACCCAGGTGAACTGTGTAGGTGGACCACGGGTAGGGAGCGAAAATATGCAATCCATCCTTTTAAGCCTTAGGTGGGCAAATCTGCGTGAACTCCGAACCTACTATTGTCAGGAGACAACGCAAGATCTGGATCAATGGCGTTTTCCGGTCTCAAAAGCCAAGACCCACTTTAGGTCGTTACGCCAGAAGACTAGTAGTATGTAAGAAACAAAATCTGCAGTCCGCATAATAATATAAGTTATGAACCTAATCTCGGCTGCGGAGTGGGGCCATTAATATGCCATTACAGTATGAACAATGCTCTCCAGAGGAGACGCTGAACTAGCGGCGGCGGCGGTGGTGTAGTTCTGTCTCCACTCTGTTGATTCTAGCTAATTGTATGGCCCAAGCTACGTAGTAATCGCGGTTAAGATAACATACAGGCGGTTAAGACAACATATTGAGAAGATAATATTTCCGCTATTATTCATCCATTACTATACACTATTTACTACAGGGTTATTCATATTATATAGTACTCATCATTGTGAACAACTTTCACTATGAGAACCAACCCAGAATTCGCGAAAAAAAATCAGCTGTTTCATACGTTTTGTCGATTGTCATTGACGTTTTTTTATGGAACAGCTGATTTTTTTTTCTCGAATTTTGGGTTGGTCCCATAGTAAAAGTTGTTCGTAATGATGAATACAATGAGCCCTTTTCAGCTTAGCATACCCTTTATGAATAACCCTGTACCTATACTATGTACCTACTATTGATCAGAAAATTAAATCCAACGAGTAGATAGATTCATAAACTCTTTATTATTTACATCAGAAATTACAAGGAAAAGGATAACGCTTAAAACGGGTGCAACAACTGGCGGCCTAAGAGCGATGTTTCAGGCATTGAGTAGTCATCATCTACCTACCCTTATCGCACCTACGTGGGCTCGGTACAGTATGTACACTTCTTCCATTTCGCGTCGACTACGAAACGTGTTGATTAAGTTTAAAGTTTTATGTTTTTATTTTTATGTATGTTAGTCTGTAAGGTATTTATTTTCTATGGGCCTCTGTAACTTGCATTGTATGCAAATTATACTGCCTGAAATAAATGATTTATTATTATTATTTATTATTTCAGGTTTTGAGTAGTACCATAATTAATAATGATCTAAGTAACATATTATACTCGTATGTTTAGACCTACTACATAAATTATTATCTGTAATATTATGTTGTAATTGTGATGAAATGTTGCAATAACCACATTCACAAAGTATCAAAGTGTCCAAGATTGGCAAATGTGACTCCTATCGATATGTTGCAGTTATTGGCAGCTGGCTTGCTGAAATTATATGCCTAGCGTATCGCAAAACGATCTATTTCTCTCACTTGGTCCACATTTTAAAGCGCGTACAGTCAAGTGGAAAATTGTGTTTTATTACCTTCGCAAAGAGCACATTTTTCTTCTTGCTGACTCCCACAATTTGCAGCAGATAGCTGAAGTGGAAGAACTCTGAACGAATGAATATCTTCTTATCAAGTGTTCTGTAAAATACGTGCAATGTAAGAAGAGAAAAAGTATTAATAGGAATCATTTTACTATAAGTATTTGTAGGCTAACTACTTTTATCATTTTACGCTTGATGAACTAGCAAAAGTGATTGAAAGGTTTTCATTCAACTTTTGTAGTTGTATAGTATATCCATTCTTGGTTTAGTTCGTGGTATAGAATATAGTTCTATTAGTCTAGTTCGGACAGAGTAACAGTCAACACGGTCAATTTTTGAGTGTCATGACAGTTTATGGCGTTTCACAACTGAGTGAGTTAGGGATGAATTTGGACTGATCCAATGACATTAACAAACATAATTGCGAAAAGATTATTATTACTTGCCCACCGTAACATAGAAGGTGACAGGTGTCAGAATGACAAACACGGTGTTAGGTTGATTTTTGTTTTAATATTATGAAAATTGACAGCTGTCAATGCCAAGGTGACAGTGTCAAGATGGTAGTAATGAAATGTGCTACGTGTTAAATCGTTAACTGCGTATAAAGTTAAGAAACTAATTAGTACATTCATGCCATGTGCAATACGAAAATAAGACTCCAAGAGCACATAACAAGATCAAGGGGCGTGACAAACTGACTTGTAAACACAACATCAATGACAGATTTATATTTATCTCCCAGATTACCAATTAAGAAATACACTGGCTACAACCTCTATTACAATGTATTTAAACTTATTTTTGTTAAACTAGAGTTAAGTTTATTTCAGTATTGTGGGACAAATTGGTGATAAAATTTCGCGCCACTTGAACTGATAACCTCTTCATTGATAAAGACTATCTGCACGTAACAGAAAGGCGTAGAGTAGGTATTGTTTTACCAAATTTATTTTCTTACAAATATTTTTGCAGTCAAGTCTGAATAGAATAGCATTGATATTCATTTAAATTATCGTCTTCCACAAAGAAAGAAACTCATATTTTTTTGTCAAATTAATTCTAAATTATACCAATGCATTCCAAGACTAATAAATAGTATTTAGATTGAAACAATATGCATGATCAAACACTGAATATAAATAAGATACGAGTAGGAGTTGCAAAAGTAGTTTTTTTTTGTTAAAAAAATCTTATTGAAGATTACCATTTTATTTTATTTTATCTTTGCTTAGATCTACTCGTACACAAGTATCTGATCATGTCGCAATGCAATGTTAGATTTTGACTTGAATGCGTCTTTGGAAGGCAATTCAGAAAACAAACGATCACAAAATGGAGTACATAATACATTTTGGGGCTACATTTTATCAACTATTCGTACATTCAAAATTTAATTACACTATACTCGATAGCTAAATCAAGTTTAGTCCATGAATTCACGTAAAACTCACGGCTGTCTCCACTACACAGCCATGAATCATTGACATCTGTCATACGTACTTTATGTCTTTTATAGTATCTTATTATGTCTACGGTTGGCGTGATTACTAGTACTACTATCAAAAAGCAAAACTACTATGGTTTATGGTTCGAGATTATGGTATTATGACTTATTCGAGTTGATAAGAAAATAGTTTTCGAAGAGACGACCAAAATTATCTCCTAGTTTTTTGCGGCGAACTGAGCTCTTCACAACACCTCAATCGATTTTGTTCATATTTGAACGTAAAAATTATATTGAAATTAACTACTAGCTTGTATGATATAATTATATCATATATAATTCTATGATATAATTATGTCGATTTGTTCCTCTAGAGTCTCAGACTTGACTTCACTCGATCAATTATTTTAGTACCTACTCTGTAGCTTTTATCTCCAGTCCACAGCTTGTCCGCGATTAGCTACATCCAATACATCTCATTGTAGTGCGAGGTTGTGCCTGATATGGTACTCGATCGAAACTGTATTTAAAAATACCCGACAAAAATGGGGCTTCCAACTGAAATCGAAAATTTACGACCGAGTAAGTAATAATTGTTTTAATTTCATCCTTTTTTAATACATGGAAAAAACGACAACCTATCTCATAGTAAGCGGTCATTACCGTCTATGGATACAGCCAATATTTCCAATACTTGGGTGACAATTGAAAATTTTTAAAAGACAAATTACTTAAACATTGTTGATCACAACTTTACTAGTTAGCTCAGCGATACACACGGCTATGGTGTATTAAATGTTTATCTATGTTTTACGACCATTAACAACGAAATACACATACCCAGTAAAGTAATGGCTTGGTTAGGTTTTCAGTTAATAAATATACTTAACTTTATTTCTATGTTTTTGTTTACATTTACACCATTACACCATTTAAATGTTACGTATTTGATTTTGCGCAAACTATCTATATCGTGAGTGAACCTCGTATACAACTGGGTTCATCAAATTTATCAACGGAGTTGGTGATCTTGTATTTCAACCATAAAAAAAAATACGATTAATAACAATAAAAGTGGTACTAGCAATAGTTTTGGCATTCAATGGCGTATGTGAATCGACCAACCTGCACTTGGCCAGCGTGATGGAATACGGCTTAATCACCTTTCGAGGGTAGACCTGAATCCTAGCAGTGAGAGGATTAAAGATTGAGTAGTTACTACTCTACGCTACTGTAGCTGTGGTATTAGTAGATGTAGCAATAGTTTTGCACCTTACCAAATTTGTGGCCATTATTTTGAATCTTATTTAAGTACCTATTTTGACGATGTATTTTCTTTCGGCAGAGGGTCTGGGCGTGCGCCACGCGCAGACCGCGCTGCTGTTCCTGGCCATGCTGCTCGCGTTCACGATGCGAGTCAACATGAGCATGGCCATCGTCGACATGACTGACCCCAACAAGCCGCAGGTAACAACAACAACAAAACTAAAGCAGAAAAAAAATACTTTCAATTAGTTTCAGTTACCTATAACATTTCACTTTACTGCCTATACAGGGTTATTCGAAAAAAAAAATCAGATGTTCCATAGGGCACTCGACAAAATGTATAAAACAGCTGATTTTTTGCGAATTCTGGATTGATCTCATAGTAAAAGTTGTTCATAATGATGAGTACTATGATCCCTTCTCGGCTTAGTATACTCTTTGTGAATAACCCTGTACATGTAGGTACCTATTTAACAAATGCACTTGTTTAAAAAAATAAATGCGCTGCGTTTTTTTTTGCCCTAGAATTTGTGCTAGTGATTATTGTGTGGTACCTCGGCCCAATCGGCTAATTTATCCAATGATCTTAGCTCTATGAGATTTGAATAAGTGTAGGTTAAGTATTTCAAGGAAGTCCAAATTATTTAATCTACTTGAGCCTTACTTGAGCTTTAGTTCCTTCAACAGAAAGTACTGATTAATAATATAAATCTGATTCTGAAACCACTGTGTCAGGAATTCAAATGAACTCGGCCAATTAACTCTAAATATAAATAACACAAATCTTGTGCAATATCTTGCAATAATTTCACGGTTTCATTTACAAAAAGATTTTTACAAAAAGATTAATTTTATTAGTTCACACAATTTTCAACGATGATATATTATTATGTAAATAAAAAAATATTTCCAAATATTTGAAGTTTTTAATCATACTGGCAGTTGACCCTTGTTATCGTATTAAATATTCATTGTATTAATTGAGTTAATAAAATTAAGATAATTATATTTACAAAATAAATATGGTGGGGTCAAAGATAAATTTATTCTGAGAAACCTTATATTTGGATTCACAATCACAACATTTTTTTACATGTATTTTTTGTCTGAGTACTTACTATTTTTATTAGCTAAAAATTTAAATTAAGAATAGGGTTGAAAATTTCAATAAATATAAATTAATAATAGTGTAAATAAATAAATACCTACATGTATTTTATTTTTAAAAAAGCGTGGGGTGCTTTCTAAGATATTATCAAAATGCTAATCACTCTACTCATGTCTGTCAATACAAAATGTATCTACAAAATATATAATATCTATTGACCCATGCACCCCACGCTTTTTAAAAATAAAATACATGTAGGTATTTATTTATTTACACTATTATTAATTTATATTTATTGAAATTTTCAACCCTATTCTTAATTTAAATTTATAAAATTTTATTTTCTATTTTTTTAGTTCGGTTTTTTATAAAAAGCGTGTTTTTTTAGTTTTTTTTTAACTATTATTTATTTTTCGCTTTTTAGTTCGATTTGCTAACTATTAACCATTATTAATATGTACAAATGTGTTGGTGTTATCCGATTTTGGCCGTCTGCTCAAGCAAATTAAAAATAAAATTGATGCGTAACAAAAAAATATTGATCAAAAAGATTTGTAGCCGTGTGGTTTCGATCCAGGGACCTCTGGGTTATGAGCCCAGCACGCTTCCACTGCGCCACTCTGTTCTCTGACACGAATGACGAAATTACCATTTGTAAGTTAAACGGTATTAAAAGTTAAAGAAACTTTATAGAAAAAGCGTGTTAAACAAATTAATAGTTAAAAAAACTAAAAAACACGATTTGTTTAGTGTATTGTCATCGGTCCTCGATATATCTACAAAGTTTGAAAGAAATCTGACCGTTTAAAGTGGGTCAAAAACGCGCTCAAAGGAGTCGGTTACATACAAACATACAAACATACAAACATACAAACATACAAACATACAAACATACAGGTGAAGCTAATAAAAGCGTGTTAAAAATAAACAAAACACAAACTGTTTATCGAAAACTAACAGTAACTAAATAACAACAATAACTTTAAGCTAAATTGAAAACAAAGGAAACTATCCCTTTAGGAAATAATCATAAAATCGATTTACCTATTTCGAATTTATATAGAACAAAGTTTTTCTGATGGAATTTTTCTTCATCCCCTGTCAAAACAAATTACAACTGATCCATAAAGCGATAAGGAAGTCTTATCAATACGAGTACCTTTGGTCTTTCCTCAGATAACAATATTCAAACTGTCAGTTTCGTATCGGTGTACCATGTTGATAAATCTTAATAATGACGAGTTTCATTAAATTTTTCAAAATCAGTCACTGTGACATTTTGTAGTAGATTTATTGTGATTGACTGAGTTGACGCTCTTCTGACTGGGCACTCTGCTTGTATGTCATCTAGCCGAACTTTCTTTCAGCTAGACATCTTGCTTTTATGTCATTTACGATCTGTTTGGCTTGGCGGTAGTTCATCCGTCTTATAAGCCAGAGGTGATGGTTCAATTCCTGGCCGGGCAGATGTTTAAACGATTAATTTAAATATCTGTTCTAGGTCTGTTAGTTGCCCTTGTCTAAGGTATGTGTGTATTCCATAGCGTTCTCCGACACAGGTTATCCTAGTGGGGAAGTATGAGTGTGAAACGTTATTTTTAATTTTTTTATTAAACTGTATTGCTTTTCTGCGATAAACTCATTCTAATAGAGACCCACACAAACCTAATGTACTTTTTATTTTAATGCAAATAATATTATGATGCCTACAAAATAAACAAAAACATAAAGACAAAATTAGTGTAAGACCATTAAATGGTCTTACATTATTTTTTGTTGCACTGTTCGGTTGACATTTCATCAGACGGAAAACCACTATTAATCTAGTGATACCTAGTTCTAGGTCTGAGTCAAGGCTCTAGTCTAGTACGACTACGAGTATATAGGTCAAGTGACATCAGGAAACCATTAGTGGGCCGGTATCTGCTAATGAGGCCTAATGTTCGCCGACGAGACTGTATTGGCCAGGCTTTGGAAGTATACTAATAATCTAAAGAGAGCGAGAATCGTTTTTAATAACTCGCCTAGCAAAAAATGGAGTATCCATTTCTTCCTCCTGCGAAAGTCACCTTTGAAGGGCAAATGGTGATTGATTTTAAACTTAAAAGTCTTGCCAACTTAATTTGAACGTAGGATTTGTTATCAATTTATAGCAAGCCACTAATATAGTAACTAAGTATGTAACTAAGTGTTTTACTTTAAATTATCTACTTTTAGTTATTATCGTGACGAATAAATGCAGGCATATAACGAAAGGGTACATAAAGCCGAAAAGGGCTCATAGTACTCGTAATGTAATTAGTAAGTACTTGTATCCTTGTATTTTTCTTAATTACTTTCTCTCACTTGATAATTTTTGCATCAATTAAAACGAAATAATCTTAAACTTTCCACTCGTGGAAAGTTTATTTAACATGAGAATCAGGAACGTGAATAAATCTCACGCGTTCCATCGACCCGCTGACCCGCGCACACCCACCAGATAATGCAATATCATTATGATTATTTACTGCATCTAATAAATAAGGTATAGGTATCAATCGTGTTTAACATTAAAGGTCCTACATACTCGTATATTACCTTTAGGTAAATATTGCTGAAAAGTAATCTAACAACTTCTCACTGACGTGAAAATAAATGTCACGTCCGAAAACAAGATGAAGAGTTTTAAACAGTGATTAAGTTTAAGCAGGGGTTATGTAAGATAATTATAATGCAATGTGAAATCTCATAAAAATGATCTTCGCTATTTTATGAGATCTTGACCTTGAACCTGCGTTGTCTATCTATTTTACATCGTATAGAATAAACCGAACCCATAATACTTGGTAGCCTTTAAGTATTTTAAAAGCTTTTATTTAACTTGCAATGTTAACTATGTTTATTCAGGTGGAACCTTGCAGCTCAATTTTGAACCATTTCCCAATGTCCGATTGAGCTGAAATTTGGTAAACGTGTGTAACTCCGATGACAATGCAATAAAACTTGTTTTGAACCATATTTTTTTATTGATTTATTTTTTTTCTATATATTTCAGAGCTTCGATTGGTCCCACAGCACACAGTCCATCATTCTGTCGTCCTTCTTCTGGGGCTACGTGGTGCTGCAGATCCCGGCCGGGGAGCTGGCGAGGCTGCTCGGCGGAAAACCACTTATACTTACATCAATAGGAATAAACTCGCTCATATCTTTGGCGATACCTTTTGCTGCCCCATTGGTAAGTTAAAAATTGAATAAAAAAAAGACGTGTGGCACTCGGCGACTGCCGCGGTAAAGCTATTGCATGTATATCTTTCTTCTTAATATATATATAAATCTCGTGTCACAATGTTTGTCCTCAGTGGACTCCTAAACCACTTAACCGATTATAATAAAATTCGCACACCATGTGCAGTTCGATCCAACTTGAGAGATAGGATAGTTTAAATCTCAATTTATAGCCGCAATATTATTTTATTGCAAATTATATATATACTGATAATTTTTACTATAAATTGACAAGTTAGCATCAACATACTACGGTTGCTATAGTTACGCAAATAGAATTGACGCAATGGCTTTTGACAGGACAACGTCTGTCGAGTCAGCTAGTATATATATATACATATATATATATATATATATATCTCCATATATCTTCACGCTCAAGGCCCGCGATAGAAGCTATGCAATAGCTTAAGTGTTAACTGCGTTCCAATGAAACACCAAACTCTAATAAATAAATAAATTAACTAATTGTTCTATATTGTCTAAAACCAATGATTTAAACGAGTTTTACTCCTAATTTTACAATTCGCAGTCTATCGTTGTCTGTCACCTAAATTCCACCTTTCTTTTCTTTTTTTTCAAACGTCATGACTCTCTCTTCCGAGTGTACCCCCGTAGTTCTATTTTAAAAAAAATGTTTAAGTTTTTATACACATATTCCTTTTTTGTATAAATATTGCAAGGCCTATTTTTCAAAAAAGTATCCAAATAAATTTCTGTAATAATTATCAATAATTTTCAAAATAAAATAAAATTGGCGAAAAGTCAACGAAACCTTACACTCGACACCTAGAGGCGAGTTGCTGAACTAAAGAGACAAGCGTGATATTTCAAAAAGTCATTAAAAGTTCAGTTCTGGGTTCGGTCTCCACGCTCAAGGCCCGCGATAGAAGCTATGCAATAGCTTAACAAATCATAAGGAAACACACGACACACACACACTATATAAGAAATACACTTGAAAGTAGTTATTTGAAGATAAACTACCTTGAAGTCACGCCTGATTCAAATTATTAAATCATGAGAAAGCAATGTTTTGATAAAAAGTGAATAATTTTTTAATGAAACATACCGATTTGCTGTCATAGTTCCTAGTTCAAAAAAACTCTCATGGTTTTATGTGTTTTAAACTCTTTACAAGTTTTTATTTAACTTGCCATGTTATGTCTATTTAATTGGTACTGTATTGTGTGGGTCAAAACTTGCAACTAAATTTTGAACCACTTTCCGATTATGAGCTAAAATTTGGTATACTCGTGAAACTACAAAGACAATGAAATCAAAGCTTGTTTAAAAAATTAAATACTTTTTAACATAATGTTTATTCTCTAGGGTGGCTGGATACTGGTGTGCGTGTGCCGCGTACTCCAGGGCCTCACTCAGGCCTTCATCTACCCGTGCATGCACCACCTCGTCAGCCAGTGGATCCCGCTTGAAGAGAAGGGACTACTCACTACCATCGTTTACGCTGGTAAGCTACTGAACTGTTAATATGAAAAAAATGTTCAAAATCATATTCGGCTAAAAGTTAACAGCCTTACAAAACTTAAAAGTGATATCTGGTAAGAAGTTCAACGGTAAAAAAGTTATAGAACAAAAAAATACTATAATTGCAGTTTTATTATACCCATATTGCATTGTTCAACTCTCACCAAATACCTAAACATAATTATAGGTATATGGCTCACTTATGTTTCACCTTATCAATTTGGGTGTCAAGTTTTAAATCAGTTTTGCATTTATAGCATTCGACACTCAATTCAACATACAGGAAACATTTGATATCATATTCCTTATCCCGATAGATATAATTTGTGTCTTCAAGTCGCGAGTGAATCGGTTCCTTCTAGGCAAGCGTGCTCCATCGTAGACCGCATCATTGCTTACCATCAGGCGAGATGGCGGTCAAACACAAGCCTATAACAGAATAAAAAAATAAATAAAAGTAGTTCAATATTTTATCATGCACTAGCGACCTGCCCCGACTTTGCATGGGTATAAAATATAGCCTATGTTACTCAGGGATAATGTAGCATTCCAATGGTGAAAGATTTTTTGAAATCGGTCCAGTAGTTTTTGAGTTTATTCAACATTCTATCTTTTATAGTTTATGCAAAATACGATAACGTAACTTTTCTGGTTGATTTTTTACACCTTGTGTCCGAAAAAACCCAAATACCTATCTTACGGAACCCTATTTTTTTCCAAAATAAAATTTAGCCTATGTTACTCGTGGACGAGTAGATAATGTAGCTTTCGAATGGTGAAAGGATTTTTAAAAACGGTCCCGTAGTTTTTGAGCCTATTCATTACAACCAAATAAACAAAGTTTTCCTCTTTATAATATTAGTGTAGATTACAATCAAAACAGATTACTTCTATCGCAGTTGTTCAATTATTTTGGCCAAGAAAATGACGAAATAGAGTTTACGTCTTTTCGGTTGCATATACGTCATACTTGATAAATAAAATATTATAATAATCCACCTTTGTTTAGACGTTTGACATTTTCTACCTCAACAAATTCACGAATTTTTTAAAACCAGATGGGTATTATTTATTGGAGACATTGCATAAGAATTTGACTTGAGAAAACGATATTAGATATGTACGAGTAAGTACTTGTTGTTTTTATCTCCATTCACAGGTGGTTATTGACACGATAAAGTTAAACTCTATGTCAAGATAACCACGAGTCTGAGCTACTTTAATCTGTGGTTATTATTTTATAAGAATAATAAGAATTGCGTGAAGTGGGTAAAAATGTGTTTTAAGTGAACCGACGAACGCAAAAAAAATTTTTTGTTAATCCATGTTATCACATAAGTGACGTTAAATTGTCTTCGTGATAATAAAGTTCTTAAACCTAAATTTTAATGTATACTAGCCGCACACGGCGGTTTCACTCGCCTTTTTTTACTTTTTCCCCTGTATTAAAGCGAACTAAACAAAAAAATAAATATTCAAATTGGTCCTGCTGTTCTCGAGTTTTAGCAAGACAAACGAACAGCGATTTACAAGAAGATATACCTCTAGAAGATTAGTTGTGCACTGCGGTTTCGCTCACTATCCTACATGAACCGTTAGCTTTTCCGGGATAAAAAAGTAAACTATCAGTGGCATAAATAATTACCATACTAAAATACGTTCATTGGTTATTGAGTAATGAAATAACAAAGGGAAAGACAGATTTTTCTCGTCTACAGCTTTTTATAAGTATAGGTTCTGCGATGATTATATTCATTTATTCGGACTAGAGGTTAAATACGACACTTGGCAACGTCACATACACAATCTTAACGACGGGTTACAATGCCAAGTACTCGTATCTAACAAAAAACCATTTTAACGGCGTCTGTAAAATGACCTGTCAGTAGAAAAGGAGCTTGTGGGCAAGCTAGACTATTCACCAACTCATGAACAATCTTACTAATATTTTAGAGGTGAAAGTATGTATGTTTGTCACTAATAAACACTGGAACGGCTGGACAGATTTACATGAAATTGGAATTAAAGTCGTTCATGTAACACATAGGCTACTTTTTATCATAGTACTTTTTTATCAGGGTGCAGCTAGTACATCAACATAAATCAGTTATTGCAAGTAAGTGGAAAGAAAATGTACGAGTATTGTTCAAAACGGTGGGCTTTACCAAAGTAAGAATAGCAGTAATGACCATGAAGACTTCTAAGTTACTCAGTTCTCCATATTATTATTATCTATTCCAGGTGGGCAGCTGGGAATAGCCCTTCAAATGTTATTAGCTGGATTCCTGGCTACCGCTTGGGGCTGGGAAGCTATATTCTACACTAACGGAGCGCTGGGCTTAATGTGGACTCTAGCCTACTTTATATACGGGTCAGATTCCCCTGAACAGTCGAAGTTGATATCGGAAGCTGAGATGCACTATATTCAGACTTCGTTGGGGCGAGTCGGCGAGCAGAAGGTGGGTACCGCCGACTTGAAATCCAATAGACATCAAATTAACTCGCAATGTAAACTATGCAGACAGTGTTATAAAATTACCAGTGATAGTTAATTGGATGATTGATCAAATGACAAACGATTGTTATAAAAAAAAAATCTGAAGTACCTAATACACGTAAAAAACGTAACGAATACAGTGGGGAGACAGTAAATGGGGACACTCGACCGAGCAAACAAACCATGATTCTAGATTCTCGCCATGATTCTCGCCTCGTCAAACTGTCGTGTTTATTCAAACCGAGCACTAGGCCCTATCACACTGGGCACTGTCTCGTCACTACACTCGTTACGTGTAGTAAACCCACTAGTGATTGCCGATTAGGCAATCATCGATTACTTAAAAACATAACATGAATGCTAACCTGCCAATGGTAGAATGTGTGACAGAACATTTTAATACGCACTTTTTTGCCAATGTATTGTCTGAAAAACTTTCTTCAAAGTGTCTATGTGGTGGCAAGTCGTTAGTGGCGTAAATACAGTCTAATCTGTGGCGGTGGGTAGATAAAGACTTAAAGAGTTTAATTCGCTTAGATTTAATTTGGACGCGGTAAAGCTAATGGCAGAGATAACGCGGATAACACGCCTGAGTTATCGCTGGTTGCAGTTGGATAACGGTTGCTTTGTAGACCCTTAATGAGTACGGAAAGTTTTAAAGTTTACCGACTTTGGTGTGATTTTTATTTTAAGTCTAGTTAGTGGTTAAGTTTACTGAGAAAATTAATATTAGAGCAAATAGTAAAAGCATGACTAAGCAAATATGTACCTAAAAAAAATCGGAAGCAACGTTTGTTTTCACCTCTTTGTCTAAAAAGAAGATTTGGAGAATAAAATTTAAAAAAAATCAGTAAAAATATTTATGTTACCAACAAGAATTAATTAACAAAAAAAAAACTTTTACAAGCTTTTATTTAACTTGCAATGTATGTATAAATACCCGAACAAACATAGTTATATGTTCGTTCGGGTGGAATCTTGCAACTCAATTTTGAACCACTTCCTGATGTTTGATTGAGTTGTGGTATACGTGTGGAACTCCGATGACAATGCAATAAAAGCTTTTTTTTGTAATTTTTTAAAAACAACTTGATTTTCTCAACCTTTAATCCTCCCAGCTTGGATACAGGTCTACCCTAAAATGGTGATTAGGCCATTTTCCACCACGCTGGCCAAGTGTGGATTCACATACACCATTGAATTTCTTCTCCAGACTTATTTAAATTATTTTGCTTCAAGTAATTTGATTGGATTTCTTAAAATTGTTTTATTACAGAGATACCCCGCCCCGTGGTCACGAATAATGACGTCGCTCCCGTTCTGGGCGGTGATCGTGGCACACTGCGGCCAGAACTGGGGCTTCTTCACGCTCATGACCGAGATGCCCACCTACATGGCCAAAGTACTGCAGGTCGACTTGAAGAGTGTGAGTACGCACGAAAAAGTGCCCCGTTACGCTCATTGTGACGTCACGATCGGAGCGAGAAAAGTATGCAATCATTTCATCAATGTTTTGTTATGACGTTGTCACGTTAAACTATCGTCCGTAAAAACTGACTTTACAGACATTCAGTTTTTATTTTTTTTTATTTATTACTAGGCTTGCTTGTGACTGCCATCTCGCCTGATGCTTTAAATTCATACTAGCTCCTTTCTACTTGATCTGAATAGTAGCTGTGGTTCGCGGTTTTACCCGCATAACTCGTAGCTCACTGGGTTATAAGTAAAGGGCATGCTAAGCTGAAAGGGGCTCATAGTACTCATCATTATGAACAACTTTTGTTACAAGAGCAATCCGGAATTCTCGAAAAAATAATCTGCTCTTTCATACATTTTATTAAGTGTTATAAACATCCGGGTTGGTCCCCGGTCCTCGGTTGGTAGTAAAAATGGATTTTAATGATGAGTACTATGAGCCTTTTTCGGCTTAGCATACCCTTTCTTTATAACCTTAAACTTGTGTTTATTGTCGATGCTAATACCAACATTTTTAAATTGGCTAAGTCACGTCCGAATAATAAAAAAATAAGTCACGCTTCGCCATTTTGTTTCAGCTGTTACAAAGACGAATTAAAACAAATTTAAAAACTTATTTTTCATCTATGTTTAAAGTTTGTAACAGCTGTCAGTTAAATATTAGTTGAAGCATTTACATCAGTTTTGAATTGTTCTTTTTTTATCCATGACGCAAAAAGAGGGGTGATATAAGTTTGACCGCTATATTACGAGTATGTGTGTATGTCTGTCGTTGACACCGTCGCTCTTAAACGGGTGAACTGATTTAGATGCGGTTTTTATTTGATAGCAGTTTCTAGCGATTCTTCTTACACATGTTTTATCAAAATCGGTTCAGCTGTTTTATGATAACATTGGGGGTTTCTTAATTTTATTTTTGGTTATTTTAATGCAAATGTGGATACCAAAATACATCACAAAATTCAACTTCCTTTGGTAATTCGCTACAGCATGGTGTTTATTTTCCAGAACGGAGTGCTATCCTCTCTGCCGTACCTGGCGATGTATATCTTGAGCTTCCCCATGGGAGCCATGACAGACGTCATCATCAGGAAGAAGTGGCTCTCCGTCACCAACTCGAGGAAGCTGTTCAATTCCATAGGTATCCTATTTACTAATATTATTTTAGAGTACGAATATAATTTACTTTTATTGCATTCCAAACTAAGACTAAGAATGAAAAAAAACTAGACAAAGAAAAAACTAAAACTAAGAAATATTATACATTGCGGTAGGATTTGCGGTCTCATCGTCTTAATAGATTTTGACCAGACAACCTTTTGATGGACACGAAGGAATAGAATTGAAATGGGTAGTTTAAAGTAAATTTTCTAATGCGGTCCCAATAAAGGACCT
Organism: Alcis repandata; assembly: GCA_949125135.1. NCBI lineage: Eukaryota > Metazoa > Arthropoda > Insecta > Lepidoptera > Geometridae > Alcis > Alcis repandata. Next base: position 12,378,084 of record OX421239.1, on the reverse strand, counting down.
CCCCGTAATGGGGCTATACTATAGATTGTATGTATAACATAACAGTTTTGTAAGTCACAGTATTTTTAGAACTGTAACTTTTCAAACCCGTTTTAATATTTCGACTTGGAGGTTTTCGCTACTATGATTTGGTTTAGTAAACATAAATACCTAATTATATTTTAGTACGAGTATGTCTCAGTTGAAATGAGTCAAACACTGTAACTAAGCCATCATTGTCCAGGTCTGTGGGGCCCCGCCGTCGCCCTGATAGGGCTCTCGTACGCGCCGGAAGGTAACATGGCGTTCGCGGTGGTGATGCTCACGATCAGCGTCGGGATCAACGCGGGCCAGTACCTCGGGTACATGGTGAGTTATAATTATTCTTATTTCTCAAGATGTTTCTAAATTAATGCCAAATAGTAATTAAACTCATAAATGGTATTTATCACAAGTTAACACAAACAATATCCAAACACGTACATATAAAAATACGCTAGTCTAAAACAATCAGTCCCCATCCTGAACGCCTCTACCCATTAAACTGGCGGCATTTCCCCGCTGTATCGCCAGCGAGATGCGCTGGGCGAGAAACTGTCCCGCGCGAGGATCCCTGCCCCGCTCCCTCAGGCGACGCCCTAGCTCGCCTGAGGGATTAAACTTATGTTAGAAATTGACTTATTTTGACAAAGATGTGTATATAAATTATATTTTCTATTACAAGACCTTTAGTCTTATAATAAAAACTATCAAGCTATGCCAAAGTTCTTTTAGGCGACCTAACTATGAAGCTTATTAAGGTTTCCTTCAAAGCACATTTTTCTGATTTCCCGTGGAAAAGGAAAACTTTGTTCTATTGTTAGTTTTGGACTAAAAAAAGTCTTATTTCTGATACCTATAATCTTTAGTAGTATACCTTTGGTTAGAGACTGTTTTACGACGCAGAAAAAAGCAAAAAATGTCTCCAGAACTAACTAACAGTAGACATTATTAATTTTTAATAATTAAAAAAAACCAGTTGAATTTTTTTCATCATTATAAACGAAACATAACCGCGACAAACTCAGTTTAAAGTATGATATTTTTCCCAGCTGGTCCACATCGACCTGGCTCCAAACTTCAGCGCCTCGTTGATGGGCATTACCAACTTCCTGGCCAACATCATCTCCATCATCGCGCCGCTGGTCTGCGGGTTCATCATACAGGACGAGGTAAGACTTACGGAGAAAAATACGCAGGAATTTGCAAAAAACGAGACATGATTTTGTACTCTGAAAAATTACTGATGTCCGCACACTTATGCAGGGAGGGTAATCCAACTGAAAATCATTTTGGCTCTAACAATTTGAAATCATAAATTCACTTACAAAACCGAAGTTTAAAAAAATGATACAGGATTCTTATTATCATCATCTTTTTATTCTTTTTTGGCCCACCTTGAATTGAAAATGATTACGAATGTGTAGTGTAGATAGGAAAAATTAGGTTTAGCTTATAATAATATTTATGGTGTTCTTTATGCAAAATCTTCGTGTGCCGTGAATTACAAATTTAAATTATTATATCATAAACTTTCAGAGTCGTATTAAGCTCCTGACTTACCGCAAAAGAACTAAAATAAGAACACCACAACCTTTTTCTGGCCAAATTAAAATTTTACTAAAACCAGTTTCCTCGAAAATTCTTCAAAAAATCTACTCAGCCTTTCAAGCGGCCACAAGTTTTAAATTGCTCTTTTTGATACGTCAAAATATTAAAAGGGAAATTCAGAGGAAGTTTAATCTGGTCGGTTCTATCTAAAACATGGATGAATCTACTACGAGACACGAAATGATCAAGAGGTTCGACCCATTTCACTCCTTTTGATTTTAAAATACAGAGTTAAGTAGCAACGAGTGCACTATTTTTATTCTGTGCCAATATTTAGATTGCTCCTGCTGTGCTCCGAGAAAATTGGTTTTAAAAACTTTATTTGCACAATCAACAAGCAATCCAATTAACATGTGACAAAAGCACATTAGAGAAAACAGTGACATTTATTTCAAGCATATACAAAGAAAATAGGAAAACCCAATTTTTTAGACATGGAATATTAAAAGCCACATTGTTATTATACTGTAACTATACAGTAATCATGTATATGCTTTGATTCACTCTCATGAATATTTTTAACGTCATTTCAGAATTTTCGCAGCCGTTTCATGTCCCACTTCTATTCATCCGTCCCAAACCTGAAGTTATCTCTTTTTTCTCAGACCGAGCCTTCCGAGTGGAGGAAAGTATTTTTCGTGGCGTCAGGAGTCTACTTCTTTACCAACTTGTTCTTTGTGCTGTTCGTTACGTCCGACACGCAGCCTTGGAACGAACCTCAGGCGACCAACGCGACAGTGGAAGCTAACGATGGTACGTGAGCTATTTGGTACTTTATGGATTACTCATAGAGTTTAAATTACAGTGAACAGAAATTACATGATAATTATTTTTGGTAACCATTTCACAATTTTATTACAAGTTAATACTTGTATCTTGTCGGTAAATACGCGTTATACGTGATGGTTGATGTCAGTTTGATTGTTTTTTTTTAATAAATATTTTCTTTCTCTTACACGCGTAAGTGTGTTCTTATGAGATAGAGAAAGATAGATATGGCCTGATGTCACATATTATTGCTAGTACATAATTCGAATCAGGATTTGTTTTTTATTTTGTTTGTCGATAAGTTACATTGCACTTAAGTCTTGAATAATTAATTTGCAAGGTTATTATAATATTACCGATTTAAATGAAATGTTGTGTTTGTGAGTGACTAATAAATTCTATAATAATTATTTTTCAGAAGTAAAGTCGGAAAAACCCTCTGCGCCACCGCTGGAAACGTTATAACGACTGGATTTAGTAATTTATTTTTGTACCTGATTTTAGGCCTAATTTTATAAATCAATTTATGAATAACAATAATAATAATGATTACAAACTGTGTCGTTTAATTAATTATTAAATGTATTTTAAACCACCCACGCCTTAATGGCTTAACTTACTTTGTTACAAGTGAAACAAATATCGTAAATTTTTGGGTGATCAAAAGTAGCCTAAGTTTTAATTTAGGGCAGAATATCAAAAAAGGACATCATATAACATCATACATCGACATTCAAAAAAGGGTGAGGAACAAATGTATATGTTTTACATACCTACGCAAATTACACATTATTATCAATATTAGTTTCTAGAGATATGTAGGAAACGTTAACTTACAATAAAGAGTGCAAAATCAAAGGCTTAAATTTTTTTTAACGCGAATAAATCCGATTTGACTACCAAATCGCCTGATGGTAAGCGACGATGTGGTCGAAGATGAAGCACGCAGACCTAGAAAATATTATCTCTGACCTCGAAAAGCCCAAGATTGTATCCCTCAAGAAACAAGAAAACCGGCAGCAGACTGTTACATTCCTTGGCTTGTTACATCATAAAATTTCAACAGCTCGAAGTAACCGTAACAATTTCTTACATTATCATTTTGTTCCCTATTGAACGTTATGTAGATAGTTAGGCCGCAAGTGTAAAGTTTTGTGAGAATTAAATTTAATCTACGCGATGTACGCGCAGCCTGCTTTACATACTAAATGACAAGGCTGGGTTTTGCTAACGTATTCCAGAAAAGGCGCTCCCGACGCTACTGGGGCCCTATTTCGGCAAGTGAGATATTATCTCGGTCGCTGTCGCTCTCATAACAAATGTCATTAGTGTAAGAGTAAAGGAGATGAACTCGAGTGCCAAAGAATAGGGTTCATTATGGCTAGAACTCTAGACAATACTGACTCACTCTTTGTAGTAATTTAGGAGGAAAATTGGCATATTTTAGGCAAGCTACAGTTGAACGAAGATGGAGAATTAGTTTTAATAGATGTTCTCGTGTGAGGTGCTTCAGAATTATAGCTTCAGCCACATTATGGCGGTATTTCTCGGAGCGATTGCTGTGAGCTTGCGAACTCTCTAAGCTTACGATGGCGAAGATTCCGCTAGTAGCGGGATTATTCCGTTTTATGTAAAGAGGCAAACAAGTCAGCAGACTGTCTCAATGGTATGCAATCAAAGAAGCTGTCTCTTTGACTGTAGAATCAGCCTGAAAACGCTATCTATTGGTCTCTTATTTCACGTAGAGACACGAAGAAAAAACAATTGGACAGTTGTCTATACTATAATATTATAAAGAAGTAAAGTTTGTGTGTTTGTATATTTGTATATTTGTTAAATTGTAAGGGGTAATCTCGGGATCAACTGAACCGATTTTAAAAATTATTTCACCAATAGAAAGCCACATTATTGCTGAGTGTCATAGGTTATATAAAAAACCGAAAAATAAAAAGGCTTTTACGTGGTAGTCCGTTTTGCAAAGTGAATCGGAGAAAAAACGGTCCGGACGGCGCGCGATGGCTTCGGGTTTAATTAACATTATGCCCAACGAAGTGGGCAAGGGTCAGCTAGTATCTAATATTCCAATGTAAATCTTAAGCTTGATTCAATCTCGGTCGTGATAGTGTTTGATTGTTTAATTCATTACTTTTTTAAGTTGTAAAGTTTTGTATAATTTAGCTTTACTTAACTTCGTTTAATTTTATTCCAAAACAATAAAATTTTGTAAATTTTGTAAGCGTGACTTGCCTCTAACATTCAATGTTGTTTTCAGGTTAACAGATATTTCTGATTTCAGCTTTTTGATCTGAATAGACAATTTTCTTTAGCGTGCTAGAACTTTTAATACAGATATAACTAGCATCTTAAACATGTATACTACCCACAGCGCAGCTGCGTAGTCCATTAGTGAATGCGGGCGGCCCGCGGGTCCCACCCCAATAAGGTACGCAGTCTGCATGTCTGATTATCAGCTGCCGTAGTAGAGGAACATGCAGAAAGTCATTTACAGCTAAATGAAAGTAATTTACACTCTCTATATTTTAATTGTCATTCATTAAAAGTAGGTAGGTTTTACTATTGTACCATAGAAACTAACGTAGTGTTGACACATTTTGTCACGGGAATACCAGTTTTAGTTATGACAAAAGGTTTTACTGTGTTTGTCATTTTAAGTCTGTGGTGTCAAGAAAGAGTTATTGTATTTATTGTACAGTAGGGTTTTTTCATTAAAAATTCAATTCAAAATTAAGCAAATTTAAGGAATGAAATCGAAATCAAGAAAAATTTAAAATCAGGAATTAAAAAAGTTGAAGTAAGCTTTTGAATGATTTTATTTAGTTTAAAGCAATTAGTTTTGAGATCGTGCTGAGGATGTATCGTTTAAGAGAGCCAAGTGCACAGATACTGTAATTTTATCTTGCTAACCAGCTCAACTCTATGAAATATTGGACCGTGTCTTTGAGCCGTTAGCACGTTTGCTCTAATAAAGTAAATTATAACAGACGTGGCAAAAGAAAAAAATGTCAATAGAAAATAGAATAAGTAGAAGATATTGAGTACGCTTAGTTAGATAAATAATTTAATAAGAAATGTTTCAAAATAGTTCTATAAAACATCATCATCAACCCTTTTCCACCCACCACTGCTGAGTAATAGGTGTCCTCTTCAGCGCGCCATCCTTTTCGGTCCTGTGCCAGTCTCACCCAGTCTCATCTCTCTGTACAACATATCCAACTGTTGTTCCCCACTGCACCCGAACGTGGTGTATAGTGAATCACGCATCTAGGCTCCGCAGGGGCCCATCCGCGGGCCTCTATCCCAATTGACACGTCGTCGTCAAGCCGCAGTGACCAATCTAACTTTACTTGTCGCCAAAGTTTTGCAAGCGAGGGTACTCGTTTTATTTTACGATTTCGAAGGTTTCAAGGTTTTATAGGTCAGTTAGACGAAAAAGGCGGTGAAGCGGTGCCGAGTCTGGTGAACCGAGACCAAATAATACGCAATAATACTAGTAGTTCTGCGAAAATAGACCTCGCGAGAACTTTTTTGCTACAATCAAAGTCTTTTGTCTGGACAACCTCTTGGCCGATTTTACTCATATTCAAAATTCTTGTTAGGAATTATTATAGATTCCGAATATTTCTGCAAATTTTATCAAAATCGGCCGGTAAAGGGCGCTGCAGCAAATTTACCCCCATTTTGTAAGAAATAAACCCGCAATCAAAAAATCCCCAAGACTAAAAAAAAATTATGAGCAGAAGAAGAAGAAGAAATGTTTCACACTCATAGCTCCCCACTAGGATAAATCCTATAAAATTGTAGAACTTACCTATAGTAGTTTCATCAAAATTCGTTGTAAAATACGCCCTGTACGCGAGTACCAACATACAAACATCCGGACAGATGAAAGAAAATTTTGCCAGTTGTTGCAAAGACGCTTCGCTCGCTCGGTCAATTAATAAATAAACATTCATTAGAGTTGATTAAAATGTAAAAAATTATGATAAAGTTGTAATATTTTTATAGGTGTTTTATGAAGTCTCGAGACTTTATGAAATACCTTAAAAATATAACACCTCATTATATTTTATTCATGTCACCACGTATTATTTTTCTATTTACTATTTAGTTCACCGATGTTCCTCGACGCTTCTTTAATATTTCTAGAAACGTTTCATAGTATTCCTGGAAATATTTACAACCATTTCCTAGAGCACAACAATACTATTTCAATAAAAACAGCCTTCCTTTTCCAGTTCAGAGAAACCAGCTACTTTTACCCCACGTCGATGTGCATTTGCTTTCTTTTGCTCTTGTTAGTAAACAGGATACTCTGTTACTAAACAAAAGAAAAGTAAAAGAGTAGAGATGCGAAAAGCAAGCCGAGGTAGCCGAGTCCGGCCAAATCTGTTTTTAGAAAAGTAATAAATCTGTAGCAAAAGTGACATTCAGCTGGTGTTAAGTAGAGCTTGCAAGATGTTGCTCGCAGCGATCAAGCAGATAGTCGTTGCACTATTTTGAAGGTTATTTTTATCAGTTTGTTTGTAATTTGTGGTGTAAACAATAATGATTTTTGTATTTAACTGGGTCTGACCTTATATTTACTAAAACTTGTCGTAATTTAAAAATGATATTTTTCAAGAGGCTTGCTTAGTAACTAAACTTTAGCCTGAAAGACGAGTTGCTTGAAACGTTACCTTAAGATATCTAATAGGTCACTGTAGGAGATATTAAAACCTAAATGCAAAAAAACATAACATAACATTTTGTTATACCTAATTAATCACACGTCGTGATAACTCGTCTGTTACACAAAATGTGTCAAAACCACGCTATATTCCACAACATTGTATTTATGCAATAAAATTAGGTCAAACATACCAGAAAATAATTAAAAGTGGCCGGACTCCAGGCATCTCTACTTTAGTACCAGTATCTAGCTCCGTTTAATTCAGTTTAAAGTTTCATAAGCTCGGCGACGCCACTGTTAGCCATCTTCAGGTAAATATTTAAGAAGTACCTTTCCAATCTAGTGGCAGGTGTCATTATGGTAGTGCTCTGTAAAGGAGACACTTTGCTCCATTTTCTTGTGGATCGGTTTTTGTTTTGTTTTGTTGGAAGCTGTTTTGCAGTAGGTTATGTGGTTCTATCGGCTAAGTACCGATGTTTGGTTCTGGCGTTATGCAATTTTTAAAAGGGGCGGATCTGGTTTTTTTTTAGGACTGAGGTGCCGTCATTCTGGCATTCTGGCTGACTACATGATTTTGAAGTAAACTAAATTATGTGTTTTGACATGTACAAATTCGTATCGGCTAATTTTAACGACGATTTGAAACCACAAAAATTAGCATAGATTGGAAAATGAGGCTAAATTAGATAGAAAAATTATATGAGATTACGTTAAAATCCCGCCGATGACAGACTATAAGTTAGAGCCTTTTTTTACCTTAATATTAAATAATCTAGAGTTCTAGATTGACTTTTATGTTTCAGACGATTTATAAAAATTCTCGTTAGATATAGTCCGATTTTGTATGTGAATAAAATCAAGCTTTCTTTGTTAAAAATATTTTTATTTGGTAAATCAAGCCAATAAATTTAATTGGATCGTTTGCCTGTAGTCACGAAATGAGCGAACATTGCAAAAAACAGAACAAACTAACCGCCACGTGTGTGCGCAACTCACGGGAAGAGGCATTTACACAGCAATGAAAATCCATGTGCCTTATCAATTGAAAAAACCCTCAATTTGAAACGGCCTAACTCATTTTCATAAAATATGTTTAAGAACCATCCCTAAAAAACCTGCTTTCAAATAAAAAAACGCATCCAAATCGGTTCGCGCTACGGAGCCATAGACACATAGCGTTCAAATTAACACCCTTCTTTTTGTGTCTGCGGTTATTATAAAATATAACGATTCTTTGCATAGCAATTAATATATTATATTGTTCATAGTAAAGGAACATTTAGACTTCTAACTTTACCGATAATGAAATTCCAAGGAGTCTAAAATGGCCTGAATGGTTTCGAGAATAGATGGTACGGCTGAGTCTTTGCTCGACTTTACCGGGGGGGCACTGCCGTCTCCCAAGATTTCCAAAGAAGAATACATATCAGACTATTTATTCCAACGTCATTTCTTCCGATCTCGAAATGAATTGCTCTGCTCAGGCGCGCCATCTAAGCACATCTGATCGCACAAAGTATTGCAATCATTCGCCGCTTCACTCCCAATTCACTCCGCAAACTATTCGAATTTGCATTCTGCTCGGTCATTCATTTAAATCGAGTTTTATTCTAGCAATGTTCCCAACCTCATTTAGTTTTGATGAATTCAGATTTAATGGTTTTATGATGCTAATTGAGTTTTTTACTTCTTAGTTATGGTTAAGCTTGTTTTTAACAGATTTTTAATAATTATACAATTATAATTATGCACATTTTTTTAATGTAATTTTTAAGTGGTGTGTTCCTGAAATTTTCTACGGTTTGCACTCACGCAGAGGCAGAAATAATACAACAGATAAATTCTGTAATTCTGAATTCTGGGTAGCGCAGACCTGTTATGGGCAAACGTGACGTTTAACATCAGGCGAGCGATTTACTCGTCTCGTCACTCAATTACTTAAAAAAAAAAAAAAAAAAAAAAACAGAGTTATAGAGAAAGGGTATGATAAGCCGAAAAGGGCTCATGACACTTATAATTATTATAAACAATTTTTACCGCAGAACCAACTCTGTAGTCTAACTGGCTTATTCCCGGTATACCCGAGCAATCGTCGGCATTAAGTCGGATGAGTCTGTTAAGGAGTATTTCAAGACTGAACGTATCCTCACCTTGACATGTATGTTTGTGTACCAGGTTGCGTTATTTGTACACTGTAATAAAAACGAATTTGAGGAGTTTGGACCGCATCATCGGTCACAGAATAGATTTAAACTTAAGACCAAAAAACATAGGCTGGCTAGGTCATGTAAAATGTCCGTGTACGTGGGAGGTCCCGCAATATATAATAAACTGCCTGAGAAAGTAGTAAGTGCAGCTTCCACCGCAATATTTAAAACTAAATTAAAACTCTGGTTGCTAGAACATCCTTTCTACGACCTTGACGAATATGAAAGCTCGACATGTGACCTTTGAATTATTATTTAGTGATTAATTAACGAATTATTTTTGAATGTATTACGATTATCTGTTTCCATTGACTTGTAGCAATGCTATGAATAAATATTTCATTTCATTTCATTTCATTTCATTTCATTACTCCAAAAAAGGTTTCAAATGACTCCACGAATAAAATCGTCAAATTAATTAATAATAATTTTGGTTTCAAACTGCTCCATGGTATTCTCAAAGTACTCAACGCTACTGGTTTCGTGAAATTAAATAAGCCATACATCCATTCTCAATCAACTCCACGCAATTTTTATTCAATTTAAAATTATTATTTTTATGTTTCATTCTACTCCAAAAAGCTGACGTACAGTCAGGTGCAAAACTTCTAAGTATATTACTTGTACCACTTGTAATAAAACTATATGCTAACTATAAGGAGAAGTTTAAATAAAATATAGTACTTGATTAGCAATATCTTTTATTAATACCATGAGAAATAAAAAAAAATACGAGCTTCGTTTTTACAATCACTTATTATGTATTTCGATTTACAAAATCAGTCTTCAATAATCACAGGTAAATTACATTATCAGTCTTTAAAAATAATAGGAAGATCTAATAAAAAACGGTTTTTTCTATACGGTCGCTCAAAGAACTGAAGCCGAGAGGTCCTAATATGATAATGAACCGGAAAAAAAACAACAAAATAATCGTAAACGTAATCTAATAACAAAGCATATTCGCATAAAAACGTACCTATAGCAATAAAAATCATCATACTACGACTAGAACAGTAAATAATTGTAAAGAGTATGCATTCTTCTCGCAAAATCCTCTTTCCTGATATTTTACTTTACTTTCTATAGTCCACCCATTTCTATAACACTAAATACACAAAAAAAAAAAATCCCCACGGCAAACATGGTTTCATGTAATACGTTTTTTGCGTTTAAACATAACTTAGTTGTGGTCAAATACCTGATAAAATATCGGATAAATTGCTATGTAAGCATTTTAAAAGTTTCCCATTTTGCTCGGACCTCATAAGTTCCAATAAAAGCCTTTAATCGAGTCTGCCCCAATCATTCCCATTTGTGTCCAAAGTTTTCGTTGAAAAAGTGCCCCATAAGTTACGAGCAGGCTTATAAAAGGACCCGTAGAAGAAAAGTGCCTTTTATTAGCTGACATGTAGAAGGTTTCTAAAAGGTTAGAGTTAGCTGGCACTCGTACCCAACTGTTGGCCGATAATTTAGTTGGTCGCCAAGTCTGTGAGCGTAAGAATTTGTTTCCAATTTGTCTACCACAGGTATAGGTACCATTAGGCTACATGAACCCTTACCATTTAGGTTATTTTAGTTGCGTTACTTATTTTATATAGTGGATAATATAATAATATAAAAATTAAACAATAGATTACTGTGTTAATTATTTTATTTTATTATAATTAAATAACTATTTACAAAATTTACATAAATGTATCACATGAAATAAATGCTTTTTGAAATGCTGATGTTAAACGACTTTTTCTACTTTCTTCTCAGTCATATCTGAAAAAAAAAAAAAGTAGTAGGTACAAGTATTATTATTAAAAAACACAATTTTGATAAGTAAAGTTGCTAAATTTAAATAAACGAAAGACACTCTAGCCGAAATATACCAAGAAGGTAATCATCATTATGCTATAAATGATTACAAGGTTTTGCTTAAAACTTGTTGTGTTAGTTAGTATGCATAAGTATCAACGAGAATGTGGGTCGAATTTTGCAACTCGATTTTGAACCACTTTCCGATATTCGATTGAGCTGAAACTTGGTATACCTATATTGACTGTAGTGTAGTAAAATATTTTTAAAACAAGCTTTTATTGCTTTGACATCAGAGTAACACACTACACATAGTGCGTGACTCTTTTGTCCGATGTCCGTGTTTGTTTTACGAAACCTTTTTGCCATTCAACCATTCATTCGCGCTGCAAGAGTCACTCCATATTTTGATCACTACCACTTCTACTACCACTACAACTGTTATTGTAGTGTATGGCGATACCTGAATGGAAAACTGAAAATGGAGGGTAGGAATTTTTGGCACCGACGGGCGGCCATTGTGTACAGTACTGTTGTGTGCGGTATGTTTGTTGAGTTGTACGTGTGAATAAACCACTGTCTTTACATTACTTTCCTTTCTCAGATATTTCTTAGTTCCACTACTACTTCTTATAACAGATTAATGATGAGATATACTCACGGTAGTCATTAACATCGCTGGCGGGTTCGTTCCATTTCTGCCGTTCGCTGGTGCCGAAGAATACGAAGAATGTGTTGCAAGCAACGTATATTGCCGATGCCACGTAGAACACGTTACGCCAGTCTGATGGATCCGTCTGGAAAAGTTATTTTGAATGTATTAAAATAAATATGAGAAGTCAAATGAGTTGATAATTTTAGCAAAAACAGTAGAAGTTCGTATGGATACAAAATTTTGCCTAAGTGTATCAAAAATCAAAGAGCTACGTTATTTCATTCGTTTTTTGTGTGGCATTGGGGGCAAACAAGAAAATGAGCAGCCTGATGGTAAGCAATCACCGTCGCTTAGAATGCCTATAGTACTGGAAGCGATTAACACTCTATTGGAAAACTCTATTTTATATAATAATTACTCAGATACGAGTATGATATACCGCCGCGCCAGTGGGGAAAAACAAAAATCGATGATGAAATTACTGGAGGTAAATAATATTCAAAAAAAGGGTTTCCACAAGCTATTTGTTAAATAGGTTGTAAATGTTGTAATGTGTACAAAAAGTTTTGAGTGTAAAGCATACCTCGTCGGTGAGTATAGCGCCGGCCGCGAGCGGCGCCACGATGGAGATCACGTTGGCGATGCAGTTGGTGATGCCCATCAGCGTGCCCGCGAAGTTCGGCGCCATGTCGATGTGCACCAACTGATCAAAAATACATCTTAAATCACAGAGTGAGGAACGCAGTGCTGTGCTACGCAGGGTCTTGAATTCTGAGATTAAAAAAACGGATGGCGAAAACAAAAAAAAAATAAAAAGAAAATAAATAGTATAAATAAAATAAAATTCTGAGTGGCGCAGACCTGTTGTGGGCAAACATGAAGTTTAACACCAGGCGAGCGATTTCTAGTCTCGCCACTCAACAGCATAAAGAACTAAGTTAAATACGAGTAGGTACGTGTTTATATCACCCTGTTTTGTTACACTTTTCGCTAAAAACAGAGCTAACTAGCAAGTTTATCGGTCAATTTATCTATCTACTTTCTTTTTCTATTCAAATGTGATATATTACAAGTCCTTGTCAGACCATTTTGCTAGTTGTCTTGGTTTGCCTGTGGCCATATTTTACGATCTAGAAATCTAAATCTGCTAACATACGGGTTATCTATCTCTGACAATTTCAAAAGCTACGAGTCCGATTTTAAAATTATCTCTCTTATAGAAAGCGACACTATCCCTGAGTACTATAAGGCTATGTTCTATAACTATCTTAAGTATGTTTACATTCAATTTTAACTTTTTAATTCTTGCTTGTGGTTTTTTGTGTGCCAAAAATAAATTATTTTTATTTATTTATAACTAGCGGCCCGTCCCGGCTTCGCACGGGGTAGACTTTGGGATAAACGTAGAGTAAATTGAAATCGGTCCAGTCGTTCACGCGTGATGGCGTGACCAAAGGTGTTGAGAATAATTATAGGAACTCTTTGTTATAACCTCTATTCTCATGCTATTGCGTAACTATAGCAACCGTAGTTTGTTGATGCTAACTTGTCAATTTATAGTAAAAATTATCAGTATAAAACGCACACTGTTTTGATAGATATGATTGAATTAGAACTTTGTACAGAGGTAATAAAGTGGAAATTGACTCTTGGACGTTAGGAACATACCTACATTGCTTAAACAACAGTGAGTGCTTGCAATTCAATATGAACTTTATACAATAGCAATGAAGCTCGTTTTAGTTAGAAAACGTTTATATGGGAAAAATAAAAGGGCTGTTTTTATGGTTTTTCAATATTTCTGAGAGATTTTCTTAATATTTTTTTCCGTAAGAACCTTCTCCTAATAATAACAAATACAACAAAAAAAGAATTAGTGAAATCGGTCTAGCCATTCACGCGTGAGGCCGTGACCAAGGAAAACAGGTTTCATTTTTATATATATAGATAGCCCCACATGCCAGGCGCGAAGTTCCAAGCATCAGATAATTTTGAAATAAACACACAAAAAGCTAAAGCGTTAATTAATTCCAGGTAAAACTGTATCATAGTTAGTTTAATGTATTCCAATTAGTGTGCTCAGCCTTACATCATGGAAACCATTTTGCTGGAAAAAATCAAATTAACGTCAATGTTGACAAATTCGATGGACTCGATAAAATTGATAAATTTACACAATTTAATATGAAAATTAACCTCTCCGGAGCTTTTTAATTTAATATGAGGTTTATTCGACCACAGCTCATCGGAGTGGCGGAAATTGAAAATCGCCGATAAAATTAATAAAGTTTGCGGAACATCTAATTAAATATTAACGCAGGATGAGTTGATTAGCTGTTGATCTCGGGGGTCTAAATATAGAGAATATACTGTGGCTTTCGAAGGTGCGAGTGAATATTCACATAGGTAAATTATTTCTTTTAACTTCTACTTTTAAGAGGCAGTACTTGCGCGCTGCTATATCGCTCGCTCATAATATCAACATTTTTGGAGTTATACAATATGTCCGGTTTCCGATGTCCGATACTTTAAGGGGTTAAAATGCAATTAATTTTATCGACAAATCACGGGTTTTTTTTATTTTTCTCCATCAATGAAAAAATGGCAGCACTTTAAAAAAAAATGTTAGCGAAGCATAGGTGCTTGTATTAATTTAACAATATCTACCCAAGTAGAAGACTTACAAACTCAAAAGTGGTCTCAAATGTTAGTTAAGTGTAGACAATAAATCTAGATTCAAATTTTAATTTTTTAATGTTTCAGTATTATTAAAAATAATTTTTGAAAAAAATAAATTGGACAACAAATTGATGTTTTTTTCAGATTATTAGTTTAAAAAAAAAACCAATGTGTTAACCAATTTTATTTATTTATTTTTTTAATAATACAGGATATTTGCTATAAATCTATATATATAAAAGAAAGTCGTGTTATGTTACACTACTTATAACTCAAGAACGGCTTTACCGATATGGCTGAAAATTGGTGAGGAGGTAGCTTAGAGCCAGGAAACGCACATAGGATACTATTTATTCCTATTAGGTATACTATTTATTCCTCTTATACTATTTATTTCTATTAAATAAATTCGATAGCATTCAAGTGTGAATTGACATAAAACATCAGTCACTATCAAACGAGGTATAACAAAAAAGAATCAGACTTGGAATAACAAAACGACTTATTATACTCTTTGCGCAAATGACAGCTATGTAATGGACGTATGGATGACAATTTGATTTAACAATTTAACAGCTAAACAGATTTTGACGAAATTTGGTATGAAGGTGACTTAAGCCCTAGGTAATAATGTAGATTACTTTTTACCCCAGAAAATTGAACGGCTTTCCGCTATTCTTGCAGGACAGCGGGTGAAACCGCGGGGCGCAGCTAGTGTACATTTAAATCTTAACTGTGAGTTAGATAGTTTAGGAGCTATGACAGTGTAAACATACGTACTTGAAAAGCGCGCATACCCCAGCAAATGAAATAAAACAAAAAAAAATAAAATAAGAGATAATGAGAAAAATAAAAAAAAATCCGTGATTTGTCGATAAAATTAATTGCATTTTAACCCCTTAAAATATCGGACATCGGAAACCGGACATATTATATAACATCACTGAATAAAATTATGAAAAATCGCATTCGGTTAAGTTGTTGAGAAAAAAAAAGAAAAAAGACAGTCGAATTGAGAACCTCCTCCTTTTTTGAAGTCGGTTAATAATATCACTAAACTTCATCAAAAAAATAATTTTGATCCAAAGAAGTTTTTTTACCTAGAACATGAAGTCCCATTTTAAGTTTTGAAACATGTTTGAATCATGTGTCGTCTGTGTACAGCTGGACTTATTTAATGCTCTTAACGTGAGATTGAGCTGAATCACGTTGGCTTCGTATTGAGTTTTCTTTAGCTAACAGACAGACAGACAAATACGAGGGTAATCTAGTTTAGGCTCGCACTAAAAGTTCTCTGCATTTTTTGCTCGCTGTATTATAAATAAATAAAAAAATGACGATTCACACTCATAGCTCCCCACTAGGAATAAATCCTGTGTCGGGGATGCCATGGAACACACACAAAGACAAGGACAACTACCACCCAGACCCAGAGCAGATATTTAAATTCATCATTTTATAAATATTATTTTAAATATTTTTTTAAATATTTTTGTATTTTTTTTTTTTGTATCATTCAAGCAGCTGCTCGGCCAGGAATTGAACCCGGGACCTCTGGCTCAAAAGCGGAATATACTACCACTTAGCCAAGCATGTTAATTATAAGTTTACGTACCAGATAGCCAGTGTAGTGGCCAGCGTTGAGTCCCACGACCACGGTGAGCAGTCCCACCGCCACCGCCACGTTCCCAGCAGGAGAGTACGACAGCCCGATGAGGGCCAGCGCGGGGCCGTAGTGACCTGGAAGAAGCGGAATTCAGAAACTGCCCCCGCGCCAAGTTGCAATTCCATAATTGCAAACGCTATAGAAACCTATGACAATGGATAGAAATGATATTTCTGTCGTAGAATATACAGGGTTATTCATAAAAGGTATGCTAAGCCGAAAAGGGCTCATAGTACTATTAACAACTTTAACTCGGGACCAACCCGAAATTCGCGAAAAAAAAATCAGCTGTTCCAAAGAAAAATGTCAATTTTTATGACACTCGACAAAATGTATGGAACAGCTGAATTTTTTTCGCGAATTCTGGGTTGGTCTCAGTAAAAGTTGTTCATAATGATGAGTACTATGAGCCCTTTTCAGCTTAGCATACCCTTTATGAATAGCCCTGTACATAATACAATACATAAACAGATTATTGAAATGTCATTCCGATACATTTTCCTAGTTTTCTATAGCGTTTCGATAATAGAATTACAACTTGGCTAGAGGGGACTGGGAAAGTAAAGCCGGCGACTGACCTGTAATATTTCGTCGTAACGTAACGGTTACGTTACGACGAAATGTTGCAGGTCAGTAGGTACAGCGAGCCGATCCGCTCGCTCATAGTGCCGCGTGCTCTACCACGCTCGCTTCGACTGCTACGTTACAGCAAAATGCTCAGGTCAGTCGCCGGCAGTTTATGAATGTTGATAAGAATGTACGAGTAGAACAATGGAAGTAATTTATTTTACATCGGACTGGTTGTTCGAATACGTTTGACCACAATCTCACCTGATGGAAAACAATGATGTGGTCGAAGATGTAGCACACTTGCCGAGGAAGTACTTATTCACATCTTTTTATAACTATATTTTTAATTATAAATGCTAAAATAGGCTAATTATTGTTTTTAAATTGATTTGTTATCTATTACCGTTAGTTCTGTTTGAAAGTAACTTCTGTTACAGTTTACCAATAAGTTAAAGTAACAAATTCTAAAAAGTTTATGCTGACTCACCGATAGAATTACTGATTTTCCTACAAGCAGTAATACTGAACCATTGCTTCTTCAGGACGTAGTCTGATACGAAACCGAACGGGAAACCGAGCAGGAACATCGCCAAGTATGGTAATGCTGACATTACACCGTTCTGAAAAAAAATACAACCGAAATAAAAAAAAAAAATAGATATAAGTACAAAATATAAAATCTTAAATTTCATCAATTATAAACATAATTACATCACGGTTACCCAAAAATGTATCAGAAAAGACACGTGAAACATTTTTGTAATAGGTCACTTCAAGCACTATGCCAAATTCATTTAGGTACGTTGAAAGTAATGTTCACAATTTTTACATATTCGTACCGAACCACTCAACAGTTTGACAGTTTTACTGTTTTGTCACTAACTCAACTCGTCACAGTCAGCGAACTGAATCTAATCGTACTAAAGAACAAGAAACCACTTAAAACCTATGGTTTCTTGTTTAGCAATTTTAAAAGAAATGAACCGCATCCGCATCATTGTTTACCATCAGGCAAGATAGCGGTCAAACGCAAACCTATTACATAATTAAAGAAAACTATGAAAACAATAATAATTATACGTGTCACACTCATAGCTCTCCACTAAGATTCCCTATGTCAGGAATGCCAAGGAACACACGTAAAGACAATGACAACTAACGTCCAGACCCCGAAACAGATATTTAATTTCATCATGCAAACAGCTTCCCGACCGGGAATGGAACCAAAGCAGGTGAACCACTGAGCTAAGCTAGTCGTCAAACTCACCGATTTGATATCGACTCCGAGCACTTGCTTCATGTAGGAAGGCATCTCGGTCATCAAAGTCCAGAAGCCCCAGTTCTGGCCGCAGTGAACTATGATTAGCGAGATGAACGGTAACGACGTCCATATCGACTTCCACGGGGTGGTGAGTTTCTGAAAGAAAATGGTGAATATATTACAGGTATTATGGGCAACTCTAGTTTTTTGAATTGGAATTCGTTTATCGCAAATCCCGCAGAAAATGTTTTTTCTTTCAGACAGAGTTACTTTCGAATTTTGTATTAGCATGCAAATACAAACTATACCTACGTATAACCCTCCTTTTGGCAGTTAGAAATTAAAACATAACACTGTACTAAAAAAATATTATTAACATTATGCCCAACGAAGTGGGCACGAGTCAGCTAGTAATAAATAACATTGTGCTTAGCTTTCGTTCCGAACATTAAAAAAATACGCTTACTAAAAAAAAAAGTTCCTGGTATGTTACGGCGTGAACTCAATTATTCATGTGGGATGAATATAAAAATACAATTGTCAACCTACCTTGTTTTAGTGTACCAAAAATAAAGAATTCAAAAACTGTAAAATTGTGACAATGAAGCGGTACAAGTGTTAAACTATTGCAATGCTTGAATACTCTGTTTTGTTCTGGTTTAGCATTTTTCATCCGTTTCAGTAATTAGCTGCGGTAGAGGAATGTTATTTGATACTAGTAGCGCCCCGCGGTTACGTCCGCGCTTTCCGGGATAAAAAATTATGTTAAACCATGCTGTATACGAGTACCTATTGTATTCCAAATCTATTTGTCTAACTCATATAAATATTATTACTAAATTTCACCCATTTTTTAAGACATGCCTGTTATAAGATATTGAAAGATGTTAAAATATATCAATAATGGATTACTACCTAAATGTTATATTAAAATGAAGTGAACCTCTAAACTACTTGTAATATTTCTACTTATGCTATAACTGTTGTATTTAATTTTACCTTTAAGAATATCTACTCAATAAATTATTATTACTGTATATTAGGAATTATGATGAGTTTTTGAGTTTTAGGAGCACTCGTAATATTTTTTACTTTATATTTGAAATGCTGCGTAACTGTGACTTACGGACAGTAAATCTTGTTCTCTATTTTTATAACCTAACTTTTGTACATAAAACCTTAGACTAAAATAATTTTATTTAAGTCTAAGCATAAAACAAATAAAATTAACATGAATTTTCATCCCAAAAATAACAGTGAACACTTTCAATCGAGTGATTACTCATGACTCTCATCCATAGATACAATTTAATAAACTCTCTGCCCGTTTGAAATATTAAAATAGTGTCATTTTGTAATCAAAATAATAATTAAAATAGCTTACAGCCTGAGGCCCGATCTGTCCCAAGCTGGTCTGTATATACCGGCGCTCGTCCTCGCTGATCATCCGCGAGCTCTCCGGCGAGTTGGCGCCGAGGAACACGTAGGCCACCGTCCACAGCGCGCCCAGCGACCCGTTCACGTAGAAGATGGCCGGCCAGCCCCACGAGTCCGCGATGAAGCCGGAGATCATCAGCTGGATAGCGGTGCCCAGTTGGCCTCCTGTAAATGGCAGCGTATGTCGACAGTTTTTTCTTTGGCTTTTTATCTGATCGCAAATGAGGTAGAGCCTTGCGGCTTCAGCCGCGAATTCCGTAATATTATATAAAGTAGCATATACGTTAATCCAAGGTTTAAGCTATATAGTTTCATTCTAAACATCTAAACCTGTTTGGTCGTTTTTGCGTGATTAAGCAATAAACATCCAAACTATGACATTTATAATATTAGTAGGATGTCGAAGTTGGGATGTTACTCAATCATGCAAAAATGGCTCAACGTATTTCAATGAAATTAAGTATGTAGGTAGTTGACCTCGGCTTAACATTTAGGCCTTTTTATCCAGAAAAATGAGTGAAACCGCGGGCCACAGCTATCGTTAATTTAGCAAGGTGATTTCATCCGGGTGGAGAAAGTGGAATGAACCAGTAGAACAAAAAATAATTTAAACTAATAAACGTCAAGTGTTCTGTAGGGGAGGTCAGCTCAAAGGGGACACCTTAACTTAGCCTTTGCCTTCTATGTCCGCTTTGAGCTGACTTTCCCTATGTATGTATGTATGTAGTATTTTGTACATAATATTGTATGTAATTCTTTTTTCCAAAACCTACCTTGGTTAAGAACAGCTGTATATTACGTAGGTAGTCTGTCAAATAGTTACTTATTCAAGTAAGAAGGAAGTAACTGTGATTTTAAAACCAACTAGGGGAGGGGGGGGCATAACGGGGACGTGAGGCACGACGGGGCCACCCACACATACAAGTAATTGGTAACACTAGCCGTGTTTTGTTTTCACTAACAGGCGGCCATTTTGCATCAGTCATCAGTCCGTCAGTGAACAACGAGCAGATTGCACGCGTTAGTTTCTTACGATATAAAACATTTTTCGACATCTTTTCATCTTATTTGGTGTGTTTACGAAAACCAATGTAACCAGGTTAGTGTTTACGTGACTACTATACTTTTTTGTTGTGTTTTTATAGCGACATTGTGTGTTGTTATGTTCTGAACAAAATCACTGTAGCTATTGACAGTTTGTTTTGAATCGCTAATTTAAGCAATGTTAGTTATAGGGGCATAACGGGGACATGGTTACGGGGCAAGATGGGGTGCCCCATTATGCCCCGTAACTACTGTCCCCATTATGCCCCATTTCAACTCTCAAAAATGGCATGTTTATTTGACCATAGAACTTATCTTGTTTTAGGCTTTAAAATGGTGAGAACCTATAAAAAGAAAAGCTCAGGTGTTGATGACGACAATGAAGAAGAAATTCACATCTGTACATTCTGTGAGACAAAATAACTATGTACCCCGTACTGCCCCGAATTGGTACCCTATACTGCCCCTACCCTGGGGCATGATGGGGTTTTCACTAGGGTTTCGTAAAATTAAAATTATAACTATTGTTGATTATTTTTATTACTAAATGCTATGCCAAATGATACTTTAATGTATAACCAAAGGGTTGTGATTAGTTTCAAGAAATAAATATATTTGATTATTTCTTAATTGTTTATTTCCCTTAACGCCCCCGTTATGCCCCCCCTTCCCCTACAAGCGAAGTATGAATATGTAGAATTCACCAGCCTCTAGTCATTGTTATCTGGTAGTTACTACTCTTAGTAATTAAAACAAGTCGCGGTACTTCATGCTTGTGAAAAACAAACAATACAAAATGACGTCGGAGTCATTAAGCAGGTATGCAATTAAACTTGGTATGCGTTTTATATGAACCGTTGAATAATTTTGATACCGATTTGACTTTTTTGATTCAAATTATGGTGGCTTTTTTACGTGTTACTAATTTGACTGAAAAGGACAGTGATGTACAGGGTTTTAAGGAAATAGTATGCTAAGCCGAAACAGCTTTATAGTATTCATCGTTAGGAACAAATTATGCAATGGGACTTACCCTGAAATCGGGAAAAAAAATCAATTGCTTCATAAATTTTGTCGAGCGTCATTGGCATTTTTCTATAGAGCAGCTGAGTTTTTTTCGCGATTCCAGTGTTGGCCGCATAGTAAGAGTTGTTCACAATGATGGTATGCTTATCTTACCTTTTATATACAACCCAGCGAATCTATATATTTATAAGGGTTTCGTGGCATACTAACGCACTCGAAAATAATATTTATTTAACATGGCTACGGAATCCAACCAATAGAATCACACAATCTGCACTTATTAAATTTGGAACTTGATATGATTGACTTTTTTGAATATTTCTATTATTTTACTACACGGGAATACTCACGTATTATATAATTCAGTCGGATTCGGTAATCCTTTTCAAGCAGTGATAACAAGCGTGATCTACTCCCGTTTTAGTTTTATAAAACAACTAGCGGCCCGTCCCGGCTTCGCACGGGTAGACTTTAGGATAAACGTAGAGTAAATTGAAATCGGTCCAGTCGTTCACGCGTGATGGCGTGACCAAAGGTGTTGAGAATAATTATAGGAACTCTTTGTTATAACCTCTATTCTCATGCTATTGCGTAACTATAGCAACCGTAGTTTGTTGATGCTAACTTGTCAATTTATAGTAAAAATTATCAGTATAAAACGCACACTGTTTTGATAGATATGATTGAATTTGAACTTTGTACAGAGGTAATAAAGTGCAAATTGACTCTTGGACGTTAGGAACATACCTACATTGCTTAAACAACAGTGAGTGCTTGCAATTCAATATGAACTTTATACAATAGCAATAAAGCTCGTTTTAGTTAGAAAACGTTTGTATGGGAAAAATAAAAGGGCTGTTTTTAGGGTTTTTCAATATTTCTGAGAGATTTTCTTAATATTTTTTTCCGTAAGAACCTTCTCCTAATAATAACAAATACAACAAAAAAAGAATTAGTGAAATCGGTCCAGCCATTCACGCGTGATTATATATAGATATTATAGTTTAATGATGTTAGCTAATTATTTCTAGTCGGTACATAATTCCCATTATTTTTTTATTTCTCATTAAATAACCTATGCTCACCTTCTATCTCGATAAATAATTACGGAAGTGAACGAAATAGGAGAAGCAGGAAAATATTGATAAATAATGAAGGTGGCGTCTAGAAAATAACGAAGACATAAATAAAGGACAAATAAATAAAATTAATAATTCATTATGATGGTCCAGACGTGTCGTTGGATGTGTTGAAATACAGGGTTATAAGGAACGGGTATGCTAAGCCGAAAAAGGCTCACAGTACTCATCATTATAAACAACTTTTAGTTCGGGACCAACCCGGAAATCGCGAAATAAATAATCAGCTGTTCTATATACATTTTGGCGGGTGTCATTGACATTTTTTCTATGGCACAGCTGATTTTGTTTTCGCCATTTCCGCGTTGATCTCAAAGTAAAAGTTGTTTATAATGACGGGTACCTACTAGCAATTTTCGGTTTAGCATACTCTTTCTATAGGATAACCTTGCTTATTGAATTTAGAGACAAAGGCGATGTGTGAGAGATGCAGGAGAGAAAGAGAAGAAATAACTAGAAAGAAGAGATAGAAAGAGATAATGAGAGTCTTTGTTAAAAAACACGTGTTCAAGTTTCTATAACGTTATTTAGTAGGTATACTTTAATTAACATAAATGAATAAATAGCGATGTTTATTTTTAAAAATTAGTGCTAGTAAAACTATAAAACTTGGTGATATCAGTTTGACATTGAAATTAGTTTTATTTTGCGGTTATTGATTACTTGATTAGCTTTATAAGCATGAATAATAACGAAATATTTAGAGGTATCGTTTTTAATTTGATCAAAATCATAGAGGAACAACACAACACCAACACCGCATTATATTATATAATGTTGCAGGTGTCCAAAGGCGTCGTTTCGGTTTGCTTGTTTAACGCTCTTTTAATTTAAGAAATATATTTTTCTATTTTTAAAACGTTCAAAAAGTGAAGTAAATTTGCTTTACTCGCTTTTTCATTTCCGCAAATTCAACTTTCAATTCAGTGGCGAGAGAGCCCTTGGCCGAGTACTCGGTTTGTCGGCGAGACAGTCACTAGAACCAAGATTTGTTTGCTCGGCCGAGTGTGCCCGTTTACTGTCTTGCCACTGTATTCGTTATGTGTAATCAACCCATAGCATCTACGCGAGTGTGTAGGGGGGTAAAGGTCCACTTATTAAACCGCCTCGTTAAAATATAGTTAAATATCGAGCTAAAATTTTAAACACCGATCTCATTGCTTCTATGAAAATGTTCAATAATTGTTAAACTCAATCAATTAGTTATTGTGTGGTGATTATATCGTTAACCAAAAAATAGACGACGCAGTTATCAAAATGTTTGACATGAAAATAAAAAAATAAATTAAGTCGTCTACTACGACTAGTTTCGGTCACATTCGGTGACCTTCATCAGGCGAGTTTACAAACGTGACGCAACCGCGAGGGCGCCTTATTGAAACTAGTCGTAGTAGACGACTTAATTTTTACGTGAGTATTCCCGTGTTTAATTATAACAAAAATGTTTGAAAACCACGTTAGTTTCCATAGTATAATAAAAAAAGAACTCCAATTTTTAAAGTCGGTAAAAACAAAGTAAATTAAGAAGACCACGTCATTAGGTATTACGATGAGTGGAAAAATCAATGAGAAATACGAGGCAAATGTGTGCTTGAGGCAAAGCTACCTACCGCGTGTGTCATAAATATTGGCATTGCAAAGTGAACTAGGGATCCTGGCGAGTGAGATAATATCTCGGTCACTGTCACTCTCATTAAAATTTCATGGCAGTGAGAGTGAAAAAGATAATTTTGAGCGCCCAAGAATAGCCCCATCCACGCGTTGATCAGTTCTACTCGTATGCATGTTACATGACTACAAGACTTTCAGTTCAACTTTTGGCTTTTGGCAAGATATTTGTAATGGCTTTAAAGATCTTGTTTTACCAGTTTATACGATTTTGGCACAGGTTATTCAACTTTGTAAGCAGTTTGTAAGACCCGAAATGATGTTTATTTTTATGCCTGAGCCTGCCTGTTTTTTATCAGAGACGACCCAATTGTATATTAATTTAGCAATTGTTGATGTTACAGCTTTCCAACCACAAGTTGTTTTACAACTTACAAACCACAACTTGTCAGGAATAGATCCCCTTTAACGACCACTACCTTTACCTACCACTATAAATCACGGTTCCTAACCGGCTCTTCTCTTCCAAAGGAACCCACTTCCCGATGAGGTTGTGGACTGATGGAAACAGGAATCCTTGCGAGAGACCCTGGATCACTCTGCAAGCGCAGATCAGCTGCCAGCCACCCTGGAACACGAGAACAAAGCGAGTTACAACACAATACAATTATTATTTATCAAGACCACCAAATCCTCTTACTACAAACTACTCTTACTCCTCTAAGAACTACAGTAAGTATGCTTTCTTTGAATTATTACCCGACTCCTATTTTATGGGATTAGGAATAAGGGAAAGGATATTTTATGGGAACATTATATTGAGGACAGAGCGAAGTGGAGAAGAAAAGTGAATAAGGCCCCCATAGATACACAGCCGAAAAAAAGTTTCAGACACTTATAGCTCCCCACTATGATACCCTGTGTCGGCGATGCCATGTAACACACACAACGACAAGGACAACTGAAACTCAGACCCAGAAAAGATATTTAAATTCATCATTCAAACATCTGCCCGGCCGGGAATCGAACATGGGACCCCTGGTTTATAGTGCGGATATACTACCATTGAACCAAACAGGTCATCTAGTTCGTATCTAAGTGAAGTTATAGACAGTTTTTTGCACTAGCGCATTCAAGTTACCATAAATAAGGAAAGGTGCCGTCATTTATTTGGGAATCCCTGACGGTGAGAGGAAAAGAGCAAAATTATTGTTATGTGCAAAGTGCAACTAATTTTCCTCATATCATACTAGTTTTTTAGTCTTAACCTAGTTTACGTTATGGGTTGATTACATGTAATGAGTACAGTTGTGAGACAGTGCCCTCGGCCGAGTACTCGATTTGTATAAACATTTTGACGACGCGAGACAGTCACTAGAACCATGATTTAATTTTGCCCATTTACTGTCTCGCTACTGGACTCGTTACGTGTTATCAACCCATTAGCCAGATTTTTAAACCAACCTTGATAAACTTAGCTCAAAAAAAATGTATTCTTATTTACATTTTTTTTTAGAAACCATATAAAGAAACCACATGGCATTACCTTTATGTACTTATTTTCATAATTTATTATTATTGTACGTGTAGCGCTGAGCGGGTTTCAAAATTCGAAATTCAGGTTACAGTAACCAGTTTACCATTATGGTCAAGCGAGGTGAACACAATACATTGTCACTTATCTTTACTAAATAAAATATGTTCATATGGTGTTGTTACGAGTACGAGTATTGGTATTGTTTTTGTCATGGTAGTTGAGCAAGACGGCGTTTTGCTAAACTGGAAAATTGTGGAAAATTGCTTCAACGTCATAACAATAAATGGCAGTCCATATGATTATTAGGTTTACTTATACAGGAATCAGGATCATTATAAACATTTTTACTAAGGGACTAACCTTGAAATATAAAAAATAAATCAGCTGTGGACAGTTTTGAATGGAACAGCTGTTTTTTTTTGTGATTTTAGGCTTAGGCCCATAGTAAAAGTTGTTCAAAATGATGAGCACTATGAGCCCTTTTTGGCTTTTTTTTTACCCCTTCCTTATAACCCTGTTACTGATCTATTGAGCTGTGACGTGACACCGCTGTGTGTGACGACCTGTTTGGCTCAGCGGTAGTATATCCGCCTTATAAGCTAGAGGTCTCGGGTTCGATTCCCGGCCGGGCAGATGTTTGAATGATGAATTTGAATATCTGTTCTGGGTCTGTTAGTTGTCCTTGTCTTTGTGTGTGTTCCATGGCATCCCCGACACAGGGTATCCTAGTGGGGAGCTATGAGTGTGGGTGTGTGTGGGTGTGTGTGAGCGTGTGTGTTTGTGTGTGTGTGTGTAGCTTACATAATGTCCTCCAATAGGTATGAGCAGGCTGGTGGCCGAGTTGACGGCCACGCAGACGGTGATGAGGATCATGCCTCCGCAGCGCGCCGCCATCTCCCCGCCCGGGATCTGCAGCACCACGTACCCCCAGAAGAAAGACGACAGGATAACGCTCTGCGTCTGGATGCTCCAGTCGAAGGACTGGAAGAAAAGTCTTTATTATTTTATTATTTATTATTTATCTTGTCTTGTCATCATGTATTTATTATTTGTCTTTATTATTTATATTTTATAAAAGCCTCTATTCTCTGTCTCGTCCATCTAAAGGTTGCTTGGAAGAAATCGCTCTGGAAGACAGACCACTCGTTGTTCTTGTTACTTTTTTCTTGTAATTTGTTTAGTGTGCAATATAAATAAGCTATATTCTATTTTATTCTATTCGTCTACTCAACGGTCTCAACGACAACTCATCCTTTATTTATTTTATTGTACTGCTGGGCTAATAGGTCTACCGATTAGATCGCATTTCACCACGCTGGCCAAATGGATTCACATACGCCTTTGATTTTTTTTCTCCGGACGAATGCAGATTTCCTCAAAATGTTTTCCTTCATTAGGCTATTAAAAACATACAAAAAATATAAAATAAAAAAATATTATGAGCTTGGCATTTTGGTAGACGGAAGGTGAAACCAAAAGACGTGGACAGTACGTTGACCTATCGTTTTGATTTAGGTCAACGTTTTTAAAAGTTGAATGTAATTATAAATCCGGTATGAAGCAGATTTGATTGTACATAAAAGATTGTTTCACGTATTAAAAAAAAATGGTTGTGCAGATTTTAGACTAACAATGATTTCTCAAGTTGACATTATTTTTTTATTCCACATACCTCACAACCTCTACAAGTTTCTTCCTAAATACCATTGAATTAGGAATAATTTGAAACTAAATGCCCTACCACCGATGGTCTTTTCGCTGAACTACAACATGGGGCGTAATCTACAAGCACCTCTCCGGGCTGGCAAAGCATCATCAACGCCGCTAGTGTTGCAGGTCTTCATAGGCGGCGGCGGTTCTGCTTAATATCAGGCTGGTCGTCTGCCAGTTTGCCGCTCTTTTATATAAAAAAAAAAAAATCGTGTTCATATTGTGTATTATTTTATCAAAGCATTATCTGCATCTGTGTTGTACCAAGAATAGTATATGCAAATAACTTCCTGCTATAAAAAAATCCGGTAATGACACGTTGAAAACTAGTTTTGCTTTTTGTGTCAGCAAAGTAAATGCTCTATTCACACATTGTATTGTCTATCAGCGACACCTGTAAAGTGACTGCGTCACGTTTTAGTTATTACGATTAATGATAATAGCTATTAAAATTAAGGAACTAGAGTAGGTATCTTTTGTTTACAGTTTTTAACCGACTTTCAAAAAAGAATACGGTTATTATTTATCATTTTGGACCTATTAATTATCTGTTCATAAAATTATTTTTTACAATTCCGTTGTAACTACTCCATTTTCTGAACTGAATTGAAATTGACAACTTTGAAATTGTTGCAATCCTTTTTACACGCTAAAAGAGAGACAGACATTAATTAAAGAATATCCTCCATTTTTGTCCAAAAGTGAAAGTACTGGCCAATACAACGTTGTGCTGTATAATGTTAGAGCTTGTCTTCCTTATCATTTCTTATTATGACATCGAAGCTGATGTATGGGTCGTGGATGAAGTTTTTTTTTTATATATCTTCCAGTTAAATGGTGGTTTTAGCGATCTTCAACGAAGTAATCTTTAGTGGCTCAAAGTTATAACTTAAATTATATCTGTCATGGTCGTGTATGGGCATATAAGTATTTACATGTACTATGTATCAAAAATTTGAATCAAGTATTGCATTTATCTTTAGTGTATTTTTACTTGTATGCTTCATAGCAGCATTACTTGTTGCGTCATTTTTGTTTGAAATTTATCGCGTTTTCTAAGACGTTATTTTACTGGTGGGCATTTTTATGTGGTACTTTTAAAACTAACAATGCGTCCCGGTTTTGCACGTTTTTTAAGTTATCGATGGAACTAATTTATTGTGCTCATCTTCTCTTTCAAAAATTTTTCGCTGTTTGTTAGTCTCACTAAAACGCATAAACAGGATGGCTTATAAAAGAAGAAAACATTAAATGAAACCGTGGGGCGTAGCTAGTTATACTATATAAATAAAAGAAAGAAAGAGAAATAGAAAAGCTTAGAGTATACAAACTAGTAGTACAAGTGGCGGTCTCATTGCTCTCAGCATTTTCATCCAAGAACGTTTTCTTTCCGGCAACTTTTGGATGAGTTGATATCTTGACGAATTCATAGTCCGGACCACTTTTCATATTGCAAGACGCTATACAAGGTGTAACGGAAAGGTGTATTAATATTTAAGGGTGTTCTTCTACACGTCAAAGTGAACAACTTTTGTGACAAAGTTTGCTAAATTCGAGAAAAAAAATATTGTCTTCATACAAAATACTTAGTCACGTGATCAATTTTCTATGATAGTTCGATATTTTCATTCTCGAATTTAGCAAATTTGTGTTCAAGAAGTGGTTCACTTTGACGTGTAGAAGAATACCCTTAAGTATTACTACACCTTCCCGTTACGCCTGGTAAATACGTTTCAGCATCCAATATAGTGGAGAGACTGCCAAAAGACTCTAATCCCATGTCCACCTAAGTATGTAGGTACCTATGTAGGCTTGGTATTTATACAAAAAGGTTTATTCATTTGTATTGACACACAATAGATATCAGATAGTTTTCTAGTGTTGTGTAGAGATAAAGATAAAAGATAAGAAAAAATCAAGATGTTTTGATAATAAAACTTTAAGGTAACAGATAAATATTGTGATGTTTTGAAATGAGGATAATCCCCATCGATGTTGCAAAACAAAAATAAACTCGTTTTATTGCTATACAACTTACTTATTTATGTATAGTTGTCTCATAATATAATACAAAATGATTACAATCTACCTAATTAATCATTTTATTGCTAAATTCTGAAACGGTTTTTTGCTGCTGATACTCGAAAAGTATGTAATTTTAGCAAAGTATTTCCATACTTACGTTAAACTTAAATAATAAAATGAAACATTCCAAGTTCCACAAGCATTCTTCTTAGGGTTGCTAGTTAAATGATATTTGTCAATCTCAGCAGTTGCAAGGTTTATGAGTAGGGCCTTACTTACAAACCGTGCTTAAAATTAAACACTGCTTAAGATTATCTCCTAAGATCTGGTTTTCGCACCTGGCGTTTCGCGTTAGCGAGAAGCTGTCTGAGCATTTTAAGCAGTGACTAACTTTGAGCAGCGTTTATAAGTAAAGCTAAAGCCCAATAGGTTTTGCCGATTTCTGATTGGGATACTTACGTTAGGATCGTCTTTATCAGTCATGGCGACGATGGCCATGCTCATGTTCACCCTCATGGCGAACACCAGCAGCATGGCCAGGAACAGCAGCAGGACTTGCACGTGCCTGATTCCGAAACAGGAATCTGGAAGGAGGACAGGAAATATCTAGTCATGTAGAAGCCAGTTGAGATTTAGAAACAAAATTTTGAGATTCTTCTTGATTTTGAGACTTATTTTTTCCAGCTGTTTTTTTATTTTAAAATATAGTCTCGATTTATTCCAGCTGACTCAAATTCCACAGAGATATTC
The DNA here is from genome assembly GCA_949125135.1 of Alcis repandata. NCBI lineage: Eukaryota > Metazoa > Arthropoda > Insecta > Lepidoptera > Geometridae > Alcis > Alcis repandata. Next base: position 12,347,877 of record OX421239.1, on the reverse strand, counting down.
GTATTATGACAACTTTTACCAGCAATATTTATATTTCAATTTTATCGACTACACAAATGCAAAAAAACGTTAGCATGTTCATTGTTTTTCTTCTTACGTAGGAGCATCGTTTCAGCAGAATAATTTTCAGTGTGAGATACCTAATAACAAGTTTAATAAAAATATTTATTTTCCTTCCTCTTTCTTTTTTTTCTTCTGCTCATTTTAAAAACTCGTCTTAATCCTGCAATGGACGTAACTGATGACGATAGAAACAGCTTATGAAAATCTTTACTATCGTAAACGATGTCATGTCGTGTGTTTAGATTAGATCTTGACGGACAGATTGTTCGCAGGTGGAAATTCCAATTTTCGAGATCGGGATTTTTCAAGAGTGCGGTCTACTATCGAGTATTTCATTACAGAAGAAGTTATGAGATTAAAATTCAAAAAACCCAAAACAAAACATATCTAAGAATAAAAAAATAAATAAAATCAAAATCGGTTCATCCGTTTGGGAGCTGCAATGCCACAGACAGACACACACACACACATATCAAACTTTTAACACCCCGTCGTTTTTGCGACAATGGTTAAAAATTGCTATAAATTAGAACACAATTACATTCATTGCTTTGAGTTGTGACGTTCAACACGACTAATGAGTAAGTGTTAATTAACTAATTACTACTAATTATTCTCATGTTAATTGATATTTGCGAAATTTTGACTCAGTAATACATTAATCAAAAAGTTAAATTCGTAATCTAAAGTTAGTTAGATACACATTTAAACCAATGCAGTATGGTTCCATGCATTTAAAGCGTATCAACCAATTGAAAAAAAAAAACTATTTAAGTTTTTCTTAATAATATATCATCATCGTCATTCATGGTTTTTTATATTACAATGCTGGGTATAGGCCTTACTTTTTAATAAAATATGGACCAACCTTAAAAATAATAATTAAAAAATTAAAATGACCGTTACTGGATACAAAGAGTCTTAAATAAATATAATCAGTAAGCTGTCGTAATAAAACAGCATAAAATACGACATGGCGCTGGCTTTGTCTGTCGTAAGAGCCTCAAAATGAAATAACTGACCTCGGAATGGCTGAAAGAGATATGCTGATCACATTATACTCAAATGGTCCAGGGAAACAAGCACTGAGAATTTGACCTAAAGTACAGAGCATAGTGATAATTACCAAAAAGTACGATGATTAGCACCAGTTTTTACGGTGACAACAGCTATCATAATAGGTATATGGTTTTCGACCTAAAAACTGGTGCTAGTACTAGTTTTTATAGTGACAACCATACAAAAACTTAATAAAACAAAAAATAACGTAAAAATTGTACTTTTTGGTGATTATTTATTAGCTCCGTACTTTAGGTGAATTCATCGGAAGTTTGATGGCCATATTTCTTAGTGTGATAACCTTGCATAGTCGTAGAATTCGAAGTTTTGGAGAAGTTGAAACACAGCACTAGAGGGTCCGTTTTTAGAGATATTTTGGGACCCTCTGACAAATCATATATAGGGTTAAAAGGAAAGAGTATTAAAAAGAAGGAGGAGGAGGAAAGGGTAAAAAAATCTGTTGTTTGAAATCTGTTTTTTTTTTTCACGATTTCCGGGTTGGTCCCATAGTAAAGATTGTTCATAATAATGAGAACTGTGAGCCCTTTTCGGCTTATCATACTCTTTTCTTTTAACACTTTATAACCCAAACGATTACTTACTAACGCAATGCAGTCAAATCTTTGATTCCTGTGTGTGGGTATATCATTTATATTCCTCGTGAGTTTAAAATAAAAAGATAAAAAATACCTATTTAAAAAAACTCATTTCAATTTATTCACATAATTATAATAAGGAAAACTAACTCACCAGGTTTTTTCGCCTCAACAATCTCATCTTTGGTATTCATTTTGTTTTTTTTTACGAACACTTAATTATAAACTAAATCACAATAAATTAGGCAGGTACTTAAACTTAAATATGGCACTTTTAAAACAAAGGTAACTGTTATTCAAAAACAACCACACTTGTTTGTTATTTTAAAGTTCTTTTTATTTTATTTTTTAGGTATAGGTTTTTAATATTTTTTATTTTTAAAATATTGGCTTCGGCCGCGCGGACATTCGGCGCGGACGCCTTTTCGACGACTACAGGTGTACTATACCTAGGTGGTATAGAATGAATGCGGTAGCGCTGAGCTCTAGTGTGAGTGTGCACATTTTTTATAGGGTTCTGTAGAAAATTAAGAAATCTTTATTGAAGAGTGATATAGTAAAACACGAATGCTGAATTTACTTTTGAAAAATATCACTATTTTAGTCTTCGTTCGAGATAAAGAGGTGACACAGTCTACTACTTGTTCTAAATAACAAAGACTTCAATATTGGTAAAAAGTATTTGAAAGATATAAAAACGTTGTACTGTGAACACAAAAATAAATGAAGTTACAATCAAAATCGACCAACAAATTAGTATCATATTCGGTAGCCTCATTGCCAAGAGCGATCTCTTCCATAGCAAAAGTAATCCACAAAAGGATAAAAAGGAATAAAACGTATTAAAATTTATAGGATAAATACGCACACAAACAATTCAACATTAATAATGAAGAAACGGCCACGGAACCTTGTAGTCAACATGGCCGACGCTTTTTTCTGTTCTATTGGCAATGAACGAGATCGCTATTGTTTCTATCAAAGTCATGGTCGCCATCGCCATGACGGGATCTATAGATCTAGGTATAAGTAGCACTTTGCAAAATTGCTTTATAAACAGAGGCCGTACAGCAAACTCTTGGCGTGAGCCTTTTTTTATTAAATGATAATATAAATGGCAAACAAGCGACGGGCCACCTGATGGTAAGTGGTCACTGCTGCCAATGACACCTCCGATAAGTACCCAAGATATCGTCAGTGCGCTGCATACCTCGGAGGACTCTATTAACCCTTATTTCTGTTAGTCTGAAACGCGTTGGTTTCATCTCGCTTCTTTTCTAACTCATAGAACGGGACGAAAGTCAACGAGATTTAATTCAGGCTCGCGCTAAGAGTTTTCAGTACGGCCTGAGGATGGTTTTGTGAACAAGACTCGGATCGTTGCTATTATTGAATCTCTTTATGCCGTGCTCTAGCTCAAATTCTAAACAGCAATAAGTATTACTTATGTTATTTTTACACATAAAATTATAAAAGCGAATATAAAAAGCAGGTTTCATTCATCAACTTTTATTACCGATCTGTCTTCATGAGGGGACAAAGCAAGGGGACAGATCAGAATAACTCGATCTCACTCTGGATTAGCATTATGTTTTTTTAACCCTATTTCTTATCATGGTAACAAAATAGTTGCCGAAGGATAAGGGGTGTTAGAGAGGGTAATAAAGTCAAAAATTGGGTACACAAAAATAAGTATGCAAAACTTGGAGATAAATACACGAATAAATCTTGTTTAATTGAGAACACTTCTTTATTTGAAAAAATCTTTTCAATATTCTTATAAAAAACACGATTTTTTCGGGTTCCGTTGTTTACGGAACGTATCCCAATAACTTGTTATGTAGTTATTTCACGTTTACAGAGATCTTTCTCTGTTGTTTCTGGAGGATCATCTGAAACTAAGAAATCGTTTAGTAGAACAGTTAAAACAACTGTAATTAAGTATACTGCCGTCATAAGCCAAAGAGTGCAGAAAAAAATTCGCGCATCAGATGCGTAATTTTTCAAGCTATCATCATCATCTATAGATGCATACAAAACAAAAATGTACAATATTTTTTTGAGGTACCGCTCTTGCGCTTATGATGGCAGTATAGTAAATTTATGATATTTTAGGTAAATCAGACATTATTTTCATCTTTTTAACCGACTTCAAACAGGAGGAGGTTATCAATTCGACTGTATGTTTTTTTTTTTTTTAAACATTTTTATATCTCAGGGTGACGAGCGCAGTGCTGTGCCGCGTAGGGTCTAGAGTTCAAAATTCTGGGTGATGCAGACCTGTTATGGGCAAACGTGACGTTAAACGTTTGCAAGCGATTTTCTCGTCTCGTCATTCAATTGCTTAAAAAATTTTCGTACAGATTTTGGGAACTCTTCCTCACCAATTTGAACTTATTCGCACTCCGACTAGTTAACGATGCAACCTAGTTAGTCGAGACAAATGGTGCAATTTGTTTTAAGTACTTAGATTAGAATAACTATTTATGTCTCAAATGTTCGAATGAGCATAAGTACTCGTATCTTTAATTTTGAGTAAGTTTGAGTAGTTTGTAAGTGACAATAATTAAGTGTAGAGTGTAGTGTTGTGTAGGATATTTCAAGACTTTTACCTGGAGTCTCAGTTTTAGGATTGTTCCAGTCTTGCGTTACACTGGTTCCGAAGAACAGGTAGAAGGTGTTTCCTGCTATGTAAACTGCCGATGCTATGTAGAACACTTTACGCCATTCGCTTGGATCAGTCTGGAATAAAAGAAAAACAATTTTGGAAATAAATTGTAGTTTTTTTGTCACATTTTTTTTATTTTATGCAAAAGAGCGGCAAACACTAATCAACGATAGTTATTATCTTGCAGACCCATTAGCAAGCCAGTGTTATTTGTACTATGCCACGTATGATGTTTGACAATTTTTGCAGTAGATGCGTACCACGTAACACTCGTTGTATTATGATGCAGTTCCTAGTCAATCAACAAGAAAAAATCTCATCTAAGTTTCCTCATTTTAATAAATCGGAGACAAAATTATAAAAAAAGCTAGAACATGTCGTTGAAATGCTATGGAATTCTGTATTTTCAGACTATCTGGTCAAGCCGATGATAATTGCACAATGCACATGTTTGACGAATTGATACATGGTTTAAGGTTTACCTCGTCTTTCAACAATGCACCAGCCACTAAGGGCGCAATGATGGATATGATGTTGGCGCTGCAGTTGGTGATGCCAAGGAGTGTACCCGCGAAGTTAGGCGACATGTCCAAATGCACCAACTGTGAAAATAAAAATAGTTCATAATGAGGAAAGACACTTTTTTCTAAATCAAAAATCTTACTATCCAGTGACATTATGGAATGTGCTACCTGCCATAATGTTCCAAACTGGCTTGTTCAAAACCTATGTCAAGTAAGTATTTTGAGCAAAATTATAAGCTTGCTTGAAAAGCATCATCGTGCGTGTAGACCGCATCATTTCTTATCATCAGGCCTGATGACGGTCAAACGCGTGCCTATGACGTATTTAATTTTTTTTTTCTGTTAAAGTTAGCCAGAGCCACAAAAGATTCAAGCGACTATCCAACTGCTTCTTAGGAATAGGAGAAACAAACTGAGTATTGAGTAAGAAACTGAGTATTTTTATTCTCTATCCATCGCAAACTTACGTCCCTATTTTTATTTTTTTTATCAAGTAATAGACTAGCATTTGACCGCCATCTTGCCTGATGGTAAGCAACGAAACGGTCTACAATCCTATTTTACGTACCATGAGTCCAGTAATGTGTCCGGCGTTTAATCCAACAACAACAGTGAGTAACGCTACCGCAGCTCTTACGTTACCAGCTGGCGTGTATGAGAGACCTATGAGAGCGATTGCTGGTCCGAAGAGACCTAAAAACAAGAATGGATTGAGTATGAGTTGTTTAGTATCTGTAGAGTAAGATGCAAGCTATTCTACTCCATCTCTGCATAACATTGACGCTAAATTGTACTGTTTTAATTCAATTTATAAAGTTGTATAACGTAGTTACTCTGTTGTTTTAATTGTTATACAACTGTACGTACGTGTCTCGGAATCCAACTTTACTTTTGTAATTGAAACAAAGAAAGTTGAAAAAGAGGTTCTAAGCAATAGCTAAGGAAGAAAAGAGGTTTTTATCAATATCTCACCGATAGAATTAGACAGTTTCCTCGTAGCAGTGATACTCAGGTACCCGTGGTTCGGCAAGTAGTCGGACATGTAGCCGAACGGGAAGCTCAGAAGATACATGGCCACGTACGGGAGAGCGGTTAGAGCGCCATTCTGGAGATAGGAAATAGAATTACATATTAATATTGATAATGATAAGCAATGTTATTCATTGAACAAGATCTTCGGGCTAAAACCCCAGATAATTATGAACACCGTTCACACTCTAGAAATGTCTTACCTCTCATCCAAAAGTTATCCGGAATAGCGAGTAGTTTTAGCTATAAGACCGTCTTTTGTGCCTTTCTCTTATGTATTTTACTATGTGTGTTATTTCCATTTCGTGGTGTCAATGAAGAGTAATTGTATTGTATAGAAAACTAAAATTTGTCTGTCTAGCGTGGCTCATAGATTTATGATGGTAAGATGTTTTAGGTTCGGCATGCTGTTTATGCTGTCTATTTTTAACACGCTTTTATTAGCTTCACCTGTATGTTTGTATGTTTGTATGTTTGTATGTAACCGACTCCTTTGAGCGCGTTTTTGACCCACTTTAAACGGTCAGATTTCTTTCAAACTTTGTAGATATATCGAGGACCGATGACAATACACTAAACAAATCGTGTTTTTTAGTTTTTTTAACTATTAATTTTTTTAACACGCTTTTTCTATAAAGTTTCTTTAACTTTTAATACCGTTTAACTTACAAATGGTAGTTTCGTCTTTCGAGTCAGAGAACAGAGTGGCGCAGTGGAAGCGTGCTGGGCTCATAACCCAGAGGTCCCTGGATCGAAACCACGCGCTAGAAATCTTTTTGCTCAATATTTTTTGTTACGCATCAATTTTATTTTATGAGGTCTGAGGATCGAAACCACGCGGCTACAAATCTTTTTGCTCAATATTTTTTGTTACGCATCAATTTTATTTTTAATTTGCTTGAGCAGACGGCCAAAATCGGATAACACCAACACATTTGTACATATTAAGGATGGGTAATAGTTAGCAAATCGAACTAAAAAGCGAAAAATAAATAATAGTTAAAAAAAACTAAAAAAACACGCTTTTATAAAAAACCGAACTAAAAAAATAGAAAATAAAATTTTATAAATTTAAATTAAGAATAGGGTTGAAAATTTCAATAAATATAAATTAATAATAGTGTAAATAAATAAATATATGTATTTTATTTTTAAAAAAGCGTGGGATGCTTTCTAAGATATTATCAAAATGCTAATCACTCTACTCATGTCTGTCAATACAAAATGTATCTACAAAATATATAATATCTACTTATTGACCCATGCACCCCACGCTTTTTAAAAATAAAATACATATATTTATTTATTTACACTATTATTAATTTATATTTATTGAAATTTTCAACCCTATTCTTAATTTAAATTTATAAAATTTTATTTTCTATTTTTTTAGTTCGGTTTTTTATAAAAGCGTGTTTTTTTAGTTTTTTTTTAACTATTATTCTCTTTAATATCAAAATACAGATTTGTAGAACAACTTTTACCAATTTAAGGGTTGGTCCCGTTATAATTTTTTTTCATTATGATTAGTACCTACTACGAGTCTTTTTTTGATAACTTGATTTTTTTTTTTGGCTAAAATGTATGCTAACGCATACCTTTTAGCCTTGTATAGACGAGATCATTCAAATCAAATCAAAATCAAATCGTTAATTGCTGCAAATTGTTATTGTTATCCACATTATCCACTAATTCACTATGATACTCACAGATTTGATGTCGACCCCTAGCACCTGCTTCATGTAAGAGGGCATCTCCGTCATGAGGGTCCAGAAGCCCCAGTTCTGGCAGCAGTGGACGACGATCAGGGATATAAAAGGGACGGAAGTCCATATTGATTTCCAGGGAGTCTTTAGCTTCTGTAAAATAAAAAGTTTGCGTTTTAGTCTACTACACAATCATAAGTCTTGTTTCTTTATCTTCTAAGAAATTAAACTGCCTGTTTGTTTTCATGTTTGCGACCAACTCGTGCTACTAGTGCGGTTTCATGATGATAAAAAGTAATTTGAGTGTTAGCCCAGGTCATAAGCTATCTCGATTCCTATCAAATTGGTTCAGAAGTAACGAAGATACGTGGTTACAAATATTCACACACACACTTTCGAATTTATAATATTAGTGTGACTTTGTCCTCGGTGAGAACAAACTTCAGCATCTGAAGATAAAAGATCTAGACCTCATCATAGATCATCATCAAAACGAATCTTACTTTTTGCTCCCCAACTTGTCCCAAAGAAGTCTGTATGTAGATCCTCTCTTCCTCGCTGATCATCCTGGACTTCTGCGGCGAGTCAGACCCCAGCATGATATAGGCGACGGTCCACACCGCGCCGCAGATGCCGTTCACGTAGAAAATCCACGGCCAGCTCAAGGCAGAGGCTATGAATCCTGAGATCAGGAACTGGATTGCGTTTCCTAGTTGTGATCCTGGAAATTGAAAAATGTGTTAAAACAGTTGTTATTATGACTGCAAGATTGCTATTAGCGATTAGACCAACGTCTGGGATTTTTTATGTTGTTACTGTGCTTGTACTTTCTTTTTGGGGTCGTTTGGGGTTTTTGTAGAATAGAATAGAATTTAGTTTTTATTGTATTGTTTTGTATTTCATATTGAAAGTCACAAAACTTCGAATAAGACACCAGGTTCGCCCATTCCCCTTTATGATAAAAAAACAGTCTTCTCTATCTTTGTCTGATTTTCTGTCTCTTTCAACCTCATATCATGAAACAACAGCTTCTTTTCCTGATTTCTCTCACCAGCATGAATCAAAGCTCCTAACCGGCTTTTCTCCTCGACTGGAGCCCACTTGCCGATGAGGTGGTGGACTGAAGGCATGATGAAGCCCTGAGACAGGCCCTGGAGCACCCTGCAGGCGCACACAAGCTGCCATCCTCCCTAGAATTTAAGGCTACAGGTAAAATGAGTGAAATTACATCATGACTAATAGTAGTCATATACCTTTTAAAGACAGCCAAAAGTGTTTCCAATGACCTATTTGAAATTGTCTGAAATGAAATTGTAATCTCTGATATTTTTTCGTATGAAAGTCGTCTTTCCATTGTCTTGTTGCTAACTTTAAGTTACGTACACTAAAATTACACTACTTTATAATACTAGCACAATATTATACCGTTTTGTATTAATTCCAAACGACCTTTTAGTAACTCATACATTTTATCATTAGCCGGCCTACAGACTCAAAAAAAATAAATAAAGAAGCAAAAAAAGCTACAAGTTGACTATTCCGTCAAAAACATGGCAGCAGTAATCCACATACGATTGGACTTATCATCCATTTTAGCTTCATTATCCTTATTTTACCTGCAAGCTTATAAATACCCAAGTTCAATGAGCCGTTTTGTCAAATAACAAACCGTAGGCACTATTTATTTATTACGAAATCACTGATTGTATAGCACATAGGTTATCTTTTTTGTAAGCGGTTAAGGTCAGGTTAGCAAATTACGAGCCTAGTTTACACGGCACGTGCTTCTAACTAATGATACAGTTATTTTCATGTTGTTACAATACGTTCAGACACAAACCTATTTTATAAAGTAAGTAGTGTCACATTTCAGAGATAATTACAGTAGTTGCAAAATAATATATAGCCTTTAATGTATTAGTGAACTATAGGATGATTGTAAAATGTAGTTTAATTACACGGGTAGGTATACTCATGTCGTTATTGATTCAAATACTTTGACAGTTATTTTTGTGATATTTTTTAAGGAGTGAGTACCTATAAGTGTACCGCACGCTTGTCATACTTGGAGCCACTAGCATTTTACAAGCATCACAGCAAAAGTTGAAGCTAAACTTTGATAGGGCTAGCTGCACCCTCAGTTACCGTTATCCTTGAGTAACCTTTAAATTTTTCGAGATATAAAATAGCCTATTATTATGGTAATCTAGAGTATAAGCTACTTCCACACTAAGTTTCGTTCATTCAGATACTTGATTGACTAACAATTATCCAGACTTAAAACTTTTACATGAGCTAAGTATGTAACTGCGAGGCCAGCTTGCATAATAATAATAATATAATGAGGCTGCAGAGTGAGGAACCTCACTCTGCAGCCTTAACCACCGGTATGCTTGGGCCCTGCCCCGCTGCCGGTAAAACTCTAGTTTTTAAGTTTTTTATAATACCTATATTGTTTTTTATTTTCTATATTGTAAAAAAATTAAAAAGTAAGAAAATAAATAAATATGTGATAAAATAATATAATAGAACCTACATAATAAGCAGCAGTGGGTATGAACATGGAGACCATGGCGTTGACGGCGATGCTGACGGTGATCAGTATGGAGCCGCCGAGCCGCTTGGCCAGCTCGCCGCCCGGCACCTGCAGCACCACGTACCCCCAGAAGAAGGACGACAGGATCACGCTCTGCGTCTGGACGTTCCACTCGAAAGACTGGGAAGTAGTAGAAGATGGTTTTTAATGTCTCTTACTTGACAATATCAATAAGATACCTGACCTTGACCTGTTATGGGCAAACATGACGTTTAACATCAGGCACGTGATTTCCTTGTCTCGTCACTCAATAGCATAAAAAAAACACATACAGGGCAATAAGGAAAGGGTATGCTAAACCGAAAAAAGCTCATAGTATTTATCATTATGAACAACTTTTACTATTGGACTAACCCGGAAATTGACAAAAAGCACAGCTGTTCCACAAAAAAACGCCAAAAAAAAATCTGCTTCTAATTCTTCTAATGCTGCTTATAATTCTGGGTTTGTCTTATAGTAAAAGTTGTTCATAATGATGAGTACTATGAGTCCTTTTCGACTTAGCTTACCATTTCCTGATAACCCTGTTTAGTTCAGACGATGATGAAATAGGTTTTTATGATCTTGTTACCAATATGCCTTATTTCAAAATAAAATGTACCCGCTACAATCGAATGTTTCTTTATTGTATAGGTGCATGCTCATGCTCAAGAGAATGCGGATTTTGGTTTTAGTAGCACATTAATTGTCGCTAAAAAGATGTATTTCCGGTTTGCAACCTGGATCTACTCGACCTGTTTCCTCATTAATCATAATGAATTATGATAAAAGTGATCATAATTATGATAAAACTCATAAGGTCTACGCATCATCATTACATTATCATTTTCCTTATCCGTCATGACCACGATGGCCATGCTCATGTTGGCTCGCATCCCGTACGCGAGCACCAGCGCGAAGAACAACAACACTGCTTGGACATGTCGGATACCCAGTACTGAACCTGAAATACAGACAAAACGGATTGAGATTGCAACGAAATTAGCTCCTAGACTATCCTGGTGTTAATGCTTTAAGACCGCCTGAAGGCTTTTGGCAAGGTTTGGCGATTATTGTCATAGGACAAAGCGAAATAGATATGTAAGATGTAGGCGTGTTTTACCTATACTTAGATTGTGGAATACAGTGTTTCCCAAAAATAGGACTGAGCTGAGCATTTTTGACCAGATGGAAAATGATATGGTCTAACGAAATTAAAAATGTAACATTTAAGTAAATACGCTTCACAAAGTAAAACAAAACGAAGAAAAAAAATTAGAGATAGAACTAAAACGATAAAGTGCATAAATAGAGTACTTCTGAAGAGATTCATGGCTTAGTCGTTTAGCCAGTCCATTACTATGAACTGACGAAGAAGGAAAGGATGATGGGCACTTCGTCCCCGGTGTTGTATCAAGTCATGACATATGTCATTCGAAAGAGCATAACAATAGCATTATTTAATTATACGACACCAACCCCGAGTGACGTGCAGGGAAAAAGATATGACGGTTTTTAGATTCCAAAAAGTGCTGTTTTTTTTTGTTTTATAAAACTATTTTATCGAATTTTATTATCGTGTATGCATTTTCTGTGACTATTTTATCACTCCCGTATAACAATTAGATAATAATAGTTTATTTATAAACGTTTATATAGTTGTAATTATTTTAATTTTATACTGGCACATGCCAAAATCCTTACATTGCTGATTATCGACAGTTTTTGTCTGAATAATGCCATAATATAATATCGATTTATTAATATTATAAATATTTGAAAAATTAAGCGAACTTACCTGTAAGTGAAGTCTGATTAAGATTAAAAGTTGTCTTGTCGAAGGGTTAAAAGCCCGAACCTTTCGTCAAACTAGTTTGTTTTTTTAATTATCTCTCCCTTTGCCAAGACAATGTAAAAGCGAGCGAGATAAACTTTAAATAATGGTTACAGATAAGAGTAAAGGCATAGAGCAGAGAGCAATCATAGACTAAATGCAGAGATTTTCACTTTTTAAATGCTTTCGACTTTGAAAATAGTGGTCAATTAGGCCTTCTTTGCAGAGCCAGCCATGAATATTTATGAATTTGGCTCAAAACGTCACAATACTGCTAACGGTGTGAGATACTATCGATAAAATCGGCTGTTTCGACATTATTGATGTTCTAGAAAATAATTAAGAAGTCTTATTGAGAATTGCATTTAATGAGAAGGGTAGTCGTGCTGAATCTCACTACAGGCCTATCCCGATCTTATTCATACTCTGCAAGACAACATATTATGGAACAAGCTCCTGGCGTACCGATAAGCTAATGACCTCGTAAGTGACTGGCAGTACGGATTTTGCTGAAACTGGTCTACTGGTGATCTTACCACTCACATCTGTGAGACTATCGAAAACATGAGAAAGCGCTCATATCACCACCAACAGAGGATGGTAACAGAGGTAGTTTTAGTAGGTATAACCCCACAAAACCCCCTTGACCCGGTTGCCCCCCAACGCAGCCGGTTATTTTCTAGGTTTCCCCCAGTCTCAAAAAAAAACAACTATCCATAATAGACAATCCATCAGTAACACTACTTTCAAACGTGTATCTTATACAATACCGATTGCAAAAACTCGTGTTTTTATTGTAGGTATTGCTTTATTATTCAATAAAATGTCAAAGTGCGCATCAAACTTAACCAGGTTAGTACCGCCTCAATCGAAAACTGCCAAGAGAGAAGCTTATGCGCTTGACCATGGCTTCTCTCGGAGGCTGGATTTTTCATCCACTGAACCGCGCGTCGGATATGCAACGGCAACGGTTTGTCGTCTGCGTACCCAAAAACACTAGGCTTTAGCAGATAATTATTGTGAACAAGGAAAAGCGTTGTGGAGAGCACCGACCCCTGGAGAACACCAACCTTGATATCTTTTAAATCAGATAAAGAACCACCAATGACCACTGCTCGAATCAAATAATCCCGCTGGAAGTTCGATATCCATGCAACAAACCAAGCGAACAAGCCAAACAAAGGGTGCTTGTTTATAAGGCTTTTATGCCAAACCCTGTCGAAAGCTTTGTAGGTGTTAATGGAAACGACTAGCTAGACTTTTCACGTTTTTCGGAGAGGACATATTCAGCTACTGGATACACAGCGACTGACATAAAATGCCTTTTATCAGACAGCACTCTTAATACTCTTTATTTCTTGCAAACCATTGCCTAAATGTTCCTTACATTTTGTCGAGTCTCATTGACATTTTTCTATGGAACAGCTGAATTTTTCCCGAATTTCGGGTCGGGTAAAAGTTGATCATAATGAAAATAATGCCTACTATGACGTTACTATGAGCCCTTTTCGGCTTAGCGTACCCTTTATGAATAACCCTGTATTCAATAATAAAAGTAATTTTCGACATACATGTTAATAAAATTCTTTATAATAGCTTTAGAAAGCAAAAATTCAGCAATTTTTTTTTATCTAAAGACGATCATATCTTTTTCCCAGCACGTCATTCAAGGTTGAGTCATACAATTAAATAAAGCTAATATTATCATCTTTCAAATGACATATGTCACGACTTGATACAACACGGGGACGGCGCCCATACAAAAGTGCCCATTCTCCTTTAATCACTAAAGAGGATAGACTGACGCTTGGTAGTAACACTAACGCTTGGAAATGAGCTTGCGTATTGCGGTAATAGCATTTAATCCTTACACATACTTTAGCAACAACAATAAATAATTATGGTATTCCTATAATACTCGTATAATATGGGGTCTATTGAGCGGTCTTCAAAAGCTTTATTGTGTGATTTATAGTTAAATATTTTTTATCCGTGGCTTAATTTTGGTAGTGATTTTATTACAAGAATGACAAGAACAATATTGCTAAAATAAATTTAGTCGGTGATTAATAACTATTGTTCAGAGCTAGCTGAATTTGTGATTTTATTAATAGAGCAACACTTACCAGGCTTTTTAGGAACACTATCACTCACATCACCCATCGTTTATGAGATTTTCATTATATTCGATACGTTTATAACCACAATGTTATTATTTAGGGTACTTACTCAACTTGAACGAAATCTACGTACGTATTGATAACACATGTCATGTTCTCACATAATCCTAATAATAGTTGATAATGTCAGGCTCCCAGTGGCTCAAGATAAACAAATAAACAGAGCTGATACTCTGAACCTTGTGTATAAAGACGTAAAGTTGATTTAGCAGTGGAGTCGATTTGTTTCCGAAAACATGAGAAGTCAAGGCTGTAATCTGCAAGTACGTAAGTAAAGACCGGTGCCATCTATGCTGCTTTTCACAAAATTAATTATATTAAAAAGTAAGTTCATATTATTAGCTTAATTGGGAAGAGTTCGCCTAGTCCTGACTTCAAAGCTTTTAGGTGGAGGAATGGCCTCTGAAATTTTTGACGTCTTTGCGTGGCCTTTTTTTGTCCCAGGGAAAATCCTTTATGGATACCACTTGCCCCGGGGCACGGTTGTTATGTCGGAATCTCTGCCCAAAAACCCTGGGGTGTTCCCCCTTGGCACTATCCGTCGGGGTTATGGGCACGCTTTCGCACTCTTCTACAACCTTACATAGTTTGAATTCTTTTTCTGTTGTTTTGTTAAACAACGAATAAAAAAAACCCCTTTAAGCCACTTTTCATAATCAGGTTTACCTTCAGGTCTGACTGACCTAATGTTAGGTTATCGGACTAAAAGTATATACAATCTATACATTTTCACCGTGGGCACTTCCCAAGTAGTCTCGGCGCTTTTAGTTTTCTAGAAGAAACTTTGTAACCCTATTTGTAGAAGTTTTTCGTAGATTCCAAAGATTTATGAAACAACTTAAAACTAAAATAAAGAAAAGGCATCTCTTATTTATTTATTTGATAAAATAAATTATATTTATTTAGTAACAACGTCAAATATCAGGTACATAGAATTTCAAATCTTTTATGCTATTTTAAACTGATTTTTCAGCTTTCACTTCTGATGTTGTATCTGAAATTAAAATGTCATATTAAATGAATGTCGAACTAGTGTACCTTATTCATGGAATAAGAATCCGTTAAAAGCGTGTTAAATAACAAACAAGCAGCAATGCTACTAAAACTTTAGAATTCGTGGCCACTGAAATAATAAAACAGTACTTTGACTTATTATATGAGTACGAGTAGTCTTCAAAAATACGTAAAAATCAGATTAATTATCTCGTAAATCTATTAGTCTACATAAATTAGGCACTTAACAGATACATGGCGATAATGTGCAACATAAGGATCTTACCAGTATGATTGTCGTCCTCGGTTTCACACTTATTCCACGTTTGCGTTTTGCTGGACCCAAAGACGAGGAAGATACAGTTTCCAATGACGTAGATAGCAGAAGATACATAGAAAACCTTCCGCCATTCACTAGGGTCAGTCTGGAAAATAAAAATATTGTTTAGTAAAATAGTATATACTAACAATAGATAGAAAGAGGGTTATGACGATCTGGGTGTTTTTAATTGTATAGAAATTGGTTTTTATTTAAGCAAGCGTGCTTTATCGTAGGGTGCATTATTTATAACCATCAGGCAAAAAAGCGGTCAAAACGCAAGCCTATTACTAAAAAAGACAAAAAAAAAGACAGCGAAGGTGATGATTTTAGAAGGTAACAAACAAAAAATGTTTTATACAGTACATACTTCATCTTGAATTATCGCACCGGCAGCCAGAGGTGCAATGATGGCCACACAGTTGGCTATGCAGTTGGTAATGCCCATTAAAGTACCAGCGAAGTTTGGAGCCATGTCTATGTGTACTAACTGAAAACAATTAAAACGTTTTATTAATATTGCACAAATAATAATACTCACAGAGTACTAAGATACAATGATCATAATAACTGCAAATACTCTGTAACCAACGAAGCGTGCAGCAATAGACAAACTAGCCAAAAACAACTGACCTCTCATAAACAAATACAAAAACTTGACTGACCATGAACCCAGTGATGTGACCAACGTTCAGGCCAACAACGATGGTGAGCAGCGTGACAGCCATTGTGACGTCACCAGCGGGAGAGTACGAAAGGCCGATCAGAGCTATCGCTGGGCCAAATAAACCTGAAAAATAGAAGTTGTAAAACACCAAAGATATTATATTAACAGAGAAAATGTTTAAATGCTCTTTCTTCTCTCTTCTCATTAATTGGCCATATGCGTGTGATTTTTGTACTTGAAAATGCAAACGTCTCAATATTGGATTGCTCACATTATAAATCCGCCGTTTTTATTTAGCAGAGATAAATAATATACCTAATTAATGAAACAGAAGTGAAGATTGTTTAGTTTTACTTACCAATAGAATTGGACAATTTTCTCAGTGCCGTGATAGAGAGGTACCTTTTTGCAAGTATGTAGTCGGAGATGAAACCGAAGGGGAAACTCAGGATATACATGGAGAGGTATGGTAGAGCTGACATCACGCCGTTCTGGAAATAATAGTAGACGGTGTAAATCTAATTTATTAATAATTAATAGTTAAAAAAACTAAAAAACACGCTTTGTTTAGTGTATTGTCATCGGTCCTCGATATATTTACAAAGTTTGAAAGTAATCTAACCGTTTAAAGTGGGTCAAAAACGCGCTCAAAGGAGTCGGTTACAAACATACATACAAACATACAGGTGAAGCTAATAAAAAGCGTGTAAAAATGTAACTAGTGTCAGAAGGATTTGCGATCTTTCAGTCTAATTTTTTGTGCAGTTGGTCGGAACATCTTATTAAGCTGCGTCCCTTAGGTCTTTTCCCCATAAGTATTTTCGTAACTATTAGTTTCACTAGACAAATTCGTAACCCTGATGAGATAAAAAACAAGAGACAAACTCTTGGGTTGGGTTATAAATTTATAGCTCGATATAAGAAGTTCAAGCATTCAAGAAGTTCAAGAAGTTCAGTTGTTTGGTACTTGATTACTTACAGCCTTGATGTCAACTCCGAGCACTTGCTTCAGGTAAGAAGGTATCTCCGTCATCAGGGTCCAGAAGCCCCACGACTGGCAACAGTGCACGATGGTCAGGGAAATAAACGGCAACGAAGTCAAGATTTTACCCCATGGAGTCTTCAATTTCTGGAATTGTAATATACAACAATAGGTTAATTTCTATCGGTAGCCTAGGAATTGAAAAAACAAGAAAAAATAACTACTTGGACACATAATTATTATGTTTAGTAGTTTTTAATGACACGAGCATCAGATATTACAAAGCTAATGATCTTTTTTTCCAGTATGTTTAGGCCATGTGTAGATAGATTTGCCGATGCCCATTCTCTTTGATGCCTAAAAGCATTACAAATTTACTAACACCTATTTTATTTTACAATTAATTTATATCCTTTGTACCAACCTTTGGCGTACCAACTTGTCCCAAACTCGTCTGTATGTAAAACCGCTCCTCATCGCTGATCATACTCGAGCTATGAGGAGAGTTGGCTCCAAGGAATACGTAGAGAACGGTCCAGATGGCACCCAAACTACCGTTCACATAGAAGATAGCTGGCCAGCCCCAGTACTGGGCGATAAATCCTGATGCCATTAACTGGAGAGCCGTGCCTAGTTGGGTACCTAGAAAATAAAACATACAATTTATGAAGAGTTAATGTATAAGTAGGTACTCAAAGCATGGCTTGGTATTTGTAAACCGATTACTGATGGCGATGGACTGGATGATCGGAGATGAATGACCGCGAGTGACATTTACAACATATTGCTACTGTGAGTCTAATGATACATTACATTTTGGGTCAATAAGTATAGTTTGATTTATAACTACATCTGTTATTCATAAAGTGTATGCTAAACCGAAAAGGGCTCATATAGTACTCATCATTATGAACATCTTTTAATAAGGGACCACCCGAAATTCTTGAAAAAAAATCAGTTGTTCCATTGAGAAATGTCAATGACACTAGACAAGAACAGCATATTTTTTTCGCGAATTCTGGGTTGGTCCCATAGTATAAATTGTTCATAATGATGAGGACTATGAGCCCTTTTCGGCTTAACATACCCTTTATGAATAACCCTGTATAAAGTATTTCCACTTTTTTCCACGTTTAGAAAAAATATAAATACCAGCATAAATGATTGTTCCTAAGCTGCTCTTTTCTTCGATAGGAATCCATTTTCCGATGAGATGGTGTATAGAAGGATACGTGAACCCTTGAGCCAGGCCTTGAACGACTCGACACGCACACACGGCTTGCCAGCCGGACTGGAAGAAAATAAACATGGAGCCAGTCTTTCAGGATTTTTGTTAATCGTTATTATTTTAAGCTTTCAAAATCATTGAATATCTTTAACAAAAATCATGTAGGATCAATGAATTCATAAAATGAACATATCATGACAAACTTTAGCAAAGTAATGGGAAGTAATATTAATTTAAATAATTTTTAATAAGATTCTATACAGGTAAATTTTACCACTTACAGATCTATGATATCGCAAATTCAAGCATAGACAGACAGATTTTTGCGTCGGAAGATTAAATTTAGCAACAAAAATAATCGCTTTGTTGCAAAGTAATTTTGTTGCAATTTCAAAGAAAAAGACAAAAATCACTCTATAACTCACGTAGTGTGCGGCGAATGGTATGACTAATGATACGACAGAGTTGACAGCAATAGAGATGGTAAGCAGAACAGCTCCCCCAAACTTGGCCGCCAGCTCCCCGGCCGGAATCTGCAGCACCACGTACCCCCAGAAGAAGGACGACAGGATCACGCTCTGCGTCTGCATACTCCAGTCGAATGCCTGGAAGTAAGTCAAATCGTATAGACTGAGTGTTGCTCAGCGCAACAATTATCAGAAACTAGGTACCCTTATTAATATTTTGCATTACATAAAATCCAAACGTCAACTTCATACTATACGTCAGAGCTTTTGAATCATCCGCAATAACATCCAAAATTTAAATCAAATGCAATAACATCTCAACATATTTCGGGGTTTTATTGAAAAGTTTAAGTTTTTATTTTACTTACCAGTGTCACGCAGACACCGAGTACCTACTAACCCTGGTATAAGAGTTTTTAGTAGTAGCATGGTATAGGTATTTAAACTACTACTAATCTACGGAGAATACATGCTCAAAATAGTTTTTTTGTGTAAATTAGTTCACATTTGACAACTAATTCACCTGTTGGGTAAGTGACAATATATTCAAAAATGAAGCATGATGACTTAGAATATAAGGTACACTCTGACTTTGGAAATTCCAAAACTATATCATAAAGGAAACAAACAGATCAGAAATCTCTGTTACCTTCTCTGACTACCTCTATATTCATCAAAATCATAAATTCAAAACTCTGTGTTTAGTAGTTATCTTCTCTGTGCTCAAGGTTACAAATACGTTTCTATAGCTTACTCGAAATGTTTGCAAACTCAGCAATACATTGCAAGTAAACTCGAGAACGAATACATTTTTGAGATTTCTCATCGACATAATTATGTTATATCACCTAGATGACCTAGAGATGATAACCTTGAAAGTCTGATTTACCCAAAGTATACAGATTCACGGATTTACCTCCTTCTAGTCATATTACTAGCACAAAGATTTTATCGTTACATGACAGCTTTGATTTTATCGATGAAACATTTCAAACTGATTGCATTATCTTTATTTTCGACAGTTTTTACGTCAATGTTATCAAATAAACAGTGCGTTCTATGATAAATATTTATGTGATATTTAGTATCTGGTGTACGTGAAAGTTTATCTTCGTAATCATTTGCAAAATCATGCCGATCAGTTGTCAAGATTATGCAAATTTATCATATTAAGACTTTACACTGACATCTTCAAGTGCATTTGTAGTAAAATGAACTTTAGGTCCTATACTATTCGTTATTATGATAAACTTAAGTGCTGTTGCTTCATTTACAAAACAATTTGATTGTTTAGAATAAGCTTATGTTTCAAACGTTTTCTCTCATACGGCTGAAATAGTTTTTGGTGTTGCTTTTACTAAACTTTCAAACTATGTCAACTCTTTGTTTTTTTTTTTTAGTTTGTCTCATTTAAACGAAAAGTTTATTTCATGTTATATGACAAAAGGACATACGCTATTTGAACGAGTGTTCCTTATTTATGAATATCTGCAAGTCACAAGCAGATCAATTAGTTTTTTCCAAGCATTTTTTAAGCGTGAAGTGATTCAAGCGAGACAGTAGCCAGAAGCAACTAAACTTACTCAAAAGTCTCTTACATTCTCATTATCCTTGTCCGTCATGGCTACAATGGCCATGCTGACGTTGACCCTCATCCCGTACGCCAGCACCATGGCTAGGAACAGCATGGCTGTTTGCAGGTGCCGGATGCCGAGACATGACTCTGGAATTTGCATAAATTGTTATATAATAGCTAGTATGTTTGCACAGTTTTAAATACTCACATAGCATGAGTACACAGACATGAGTGCAATGTTTCAAAAGACGATGTCGAATCTAGAGCGAAGAGCTGAAGAAAAGTGATGACAGCTGACCCCACCATAATATGTACCTAGACCATCTATAAAATGTATGTGTGTGTAACATACAAAACCAAACATAAGGTACATATAAAATAGTTAAACCATACAAAAAGTGTAGGTATATTGTATGTATTTGTGAAGCTGATAGCGCAAAGGAAAGGCTGTTAGTAGTGAGATAAAAAAGATTGTAGATGAGCATGATGAGTGGACGTTTTTAACAAAAATTGAGATCTGTATTATGTTACGTTTATATAACTTGTGTTAATATATAAGATTAATACACATAAAGTCAAAGTACCAATCTACTTCACGTGCCGTGACTTAATTAAAAGGCGGAACAAACGTTTAGGGTTTTATTGCAAATGGTCACGAAGTGCTAGTGAAGTTTCTAGCCATTCTTGTGGATGATAATATTGATATTTTTTATAATTTCAATATATTACAAACAATCATCATCTTTATCTACTATTCTTGAAAACTTGATCTTTGAAATATAAAACATAATGTTAGACACAAATAGAATAATCAAGAAAAAAAAATCCAGATGAAAACGATGTTCTGTGTTGAACCATAACCATTGTTTGTAGAATGCTATTACATAACGTACGCATGGCAAATACTAACAACAGTACAAAATTTGCAAATCAACTGGAGCGCAAAAAAAAAATGGCTTTTGGAACAACATTTTTAATATAACCTTTATTTTGTATTGAAATTTGTGCTCTATACACTTGTCAATAAGACCTTATCAAGCACACTTCAAGTTATTAATAGTTTTCAACTATTACCATGTTAGTATGAAGAATAGTTGTAAATAGTGTATACGAACAAAATGCAGGGTCATTTTTTTAATGTTTTCTATTGAAGTTAAGCAAAAGATAAAGAAAAATGTGAAGTCATTAGGAAACTATTATTGGCTTTGCTATTGTAATTTTCTATACGAATATTGTCTAATGGAATGACATTGTTTAGTGACATTGCGATTACGATTAACCAACACAATTAAATAGATGTCGAAATTTCAACTTCATCTCTGCGCAGGTATAATGTTCGGTACAAGTAGTACAAGGGCGGTCTTGTAGAATTTACTACACGCTATCCTAAATAAATAATTATTTTTCCGGGATAAAAAAGCCATGTATTAATTGATCTAGATTTAGACCGGCTGTTATAAGTTTTGATTGCTGATTGCTGAGGCACTAAGTATAAGTTAAGTGTTACAAAATTATAATAAAATGATACAAATTTACCAGTTTGTGATTTATTCCTTTGTATTCGCCTAATTACCTATCTGTATGCCAGAACTTTCTAGGTCATCTGGAACATGGTTAGAGTTTTAGTCTATAGTTAGGTCAGTGATAAACATTACGATATTTGGACGTTAATATCTAAATAACCGTTCGAGACGTGTTTATGAAATTTGGAGCACATTATGTATGTATCTTGCAAGTCTTAACATGAGCCAAATTTGACAAAATTTTAATGTGAAATAGTTCTTGAGTTATGAGGATGTCAAAAGTGGCTCCCAATGGTTTGTGTAATATTACACACGGTACTGCTCGCCAGTTCTGTCACTTGAACTTGGCTTGACACGCTACCGCGTGTCTAAATCTAGATCAATTAATATAAACTATCTTTATGCCAAACTTCATCCGAGTCCAAACCGCTATTTCACATGATTGAGAATTAATTATACATCCAAAAATACGTAAAACTTCGGGAATAAAAATGTATGGCATAGTATTGTGAAAAATATGCAAGAATTTGAAAATTTCATAATTACTGTGGAACGCAAGCACAGTATTATCTTAAAGAAGCATCTCAATGTGATCATCATTCATACCTACCTAATTACAAGCAAAAACTGAACGTTTCGTGGTGAAAAATTAATTCTGTCTGTAAAACTTTGGTTTTTATAGTTACGTGCCTAATCGATATTGCGTAGCCTACTTTTAAGTTTTTTAAGCAAATTAAATAAAACAACAACAAGTTAACTAAATTGACATACTCCACTAAAACTGATATAACCTATTAATTTTTAACGAGAGATTTCATTAAATACGTTGGTATTTAATTGTTTTCAAATAAATTTTATAAGTTTTTTTAATTGGTCAACAAAAGGCTATTGAACTTTAGAACTCATTTATTTATTTACTAAGGCAGTTACACAAAAATATTTTCAAAGTTATGCGTGATCATACATAAAAAATATAAATCATACGCGTTGACTTGAGAACCTCCTCTATTTTTTCGTCGGTTAAAAATCTGTTCGAGCGCCCGGTCACTGCAACACGTGACCAACCTCATCACAAGCAGTCACCCATACTTTCATACAAATATACTGAGCAAATTAACTTAGACATAAAGCACGTATATTGCAAAGAGCCCGTGATTGATGAGACAGGACTTAAACGAAACAGTACTCACTCGGTTTTAAGCTTTCTAGAGCAATGATTTCTTTTTCAGTTCCCATTGTATTTGTTTGATTTATCCTCCACAAGTATACCGTCCAGCCGAGTATTGCTAACTGTCGGAGTCGATGTAGCTAGTTGAGAATTGTTCATAGATTCGATAACACTGCGGTGAGAAATCTCTGTCGGTAGTTGATTTATGTTATCTTTGGATTATCTGATTTTCAAATCTTAATTCGTATTGGTTTGTTTATGTCTATAGTTGGTATTTTACTAAACTATACATTTGGTAATATCACTATTTGACTATAATATATTGTGATAATGTGACTTGATTTGAATTTTCCATCAATTGCTGATTTTCATGCAATGGGTAGTTTTAGCTGCCACTAACTCTACGGAAACAGACTCTGTCAATTAGTTCTAGTAGAAACACCTATTAATTCAATCGGTTAATTAATTATGTTTTAATAAATGTTCATAATGATGGGTTGAGTAGTTAAGGCGTAAAGGCGTGACAAAAAAACAAACTAATCCATTTTCAAACGTCATGCTAATCTACTCGTATTAAGCAACATTATGTTACTCGTACAAAACAAACGTTAAATATTATTTGAAATTTCAATCGAGAGTGTTTACCGAGCGCGGTATTTTACTTACAAGTCAGTATTACGACTAGTAGGCAAAACAAGACATAGAAGACTGATTCAGCGGTAGTACATCCACCTTATAAGCCAGAAGTCCCGGGTTCGCTTCCCGGCTGGGCAGATGTTTAAATGATGAATTTAAATATCTGTTCTGGGACTGGGTGTTAGTTGTCCTTTGGGTGTGTTCCATTTCCATGGCATCCTCAACACAGGTTATACTAGAGAACTATGAGTGTGAGTGTGAAACGTCACTCAATTGTGGCTGAGTATCACACCATACTCTACTCAGAGCAATGCTAGAGGAAAGCACTTTCTCGCATGAAATAATAGCCTATAATATAAATTATATATATAGGGGCACAGTATCTACACACTCCAGCGTCTCTTTTGAGAGTTTCTTAAAGTTTTTATAGATTATGGAATCTTGCAACTTATCAACTCAATTTTGAACCACTTCCCGATGTCTGATTGAGCTGAAATTTGGTATACGTGTGTAACTCCGATGACAATGCAATAAAAGATAATACTTAAATTTTTTTAAATAAACTTACCTATTTATTGCTGTTATATTAAACAACGATTGTTTGAGTCTTTATGCTGTAAAAGTTACATTTCTAGGTTCTCTGGTGCAGCGACCCAAAATGGGACGTAGTCTCCGATACCAAATAACACCATTGATCCCGCTTTTGGGCTGTTTTTAGGGATCACGTGAGGTAAATTGATGAATAGTGGAGAAAATAAGATAAGCTAGACAAAAAACACCGGAAGAATAATATTACTGTCTATCAAAGTACTTTTTAAAAAACAAGATGCGCCACTGACTAGCCAAGCAATTGGCTGTGACATACAGACAGACGGATGCACGAGTCTCGCCTTAAGGGTTCTTCCCCGAACGAGAGATTATTATTCTTCCGGGTTTTTTCTCAATCTTATCTTATTTTCTCCGCGCTTCATCAATATACCTCACATTCGTATGTACTATAAATATAGCTTGACAAGAATTCGGACCGTGATCGATTTACCCTGAGGCCCTATTTTGGCAAGTGATATAATTATGATCTCGGTCACTGTCGCTTTCACTAAAACTGTCATGAGAGTGAGACTGACGCAGAATATCTCGAGCGCCCGAGAATAGAGTCCCAGATAACTATCTTCATGAAATCAAGTTGGTATTGTATATATTCTAGATTTGTAGCTGCAGATATATAATAGGTTCAAGAGTTGAGTCGTACGTCTGCAGTGATGGAAATTGATAAAATAAATTGAATAAAATAAATAAATTGAAAATTGATAAAAGTAAGTAACGCCTAACATGAAACACTGAATGAGAATGAGAATGGGCAATCACAAGAGGATGTAACTGTCAGGCACTTTTTATTTATTTTTTGAGCTTTTGGAGGAAGGACTTTGTTGAGGAGTCGATGCTAATGGTTTACTTCTTTCCTCCACTCGCGAAGAAGGTTGGGGGTCACTTTGTATTAGTTTTGTACCTTTTAAATACCAGGTGTAACTTTTCTTCTTGTTTAAAAGTACCTGTGTTCTATTCATGCAAAGTTTCTAGGATAAAAAGTAGCTTATACGTATGTTATCTGTGGTATATAAAATATAAGCTATGTTATCCAAATCCGGTCAGTTTTTGCGTGATTGAGCAAAAAACATCCAAATCCACACCACACATCCACATTTTAATAACACTCGTTGGATAATATTTATTTTAAGTCCTGTTTTTTTAATTCTGTAAAATAATTTCCTTTTTTACAACGTACCTAGTCTCTAAAATCCATAAAAGATTTACGACACCAGCTTTCAAATGGCACAAACAAAAATAAGAGAAAACATCTCATTCCGTTCGGAAATTTCCAAAAGCCGCGGCTTTTGTTACGAAAATACTTTGGTCTTTTTCAGCGCTAATGAAATTCTTGCTCCGAAGGAAATTAATCGTTTGTGTTTTTCAGTCCTTTTGAGGGCAAATATTTGTCTTGTAAGCTCTAAAGAAGAAATGTACTGATTGTAAACACTGGAAGCCTTTTAATTTAGATGTCGAAAAAGCGGCAGCGAAGACGTTTAGTTGGTACTGACTGTCTCTAACAGTTTTCTATTATTTTGTCTTTGGTAGCAAAATAATATTTACGTTGAAAAATTTCTGACTGGTTGTATCTCAAATCAATGGAAAAATAGATAAAAATACATACAATTAAATACAGCCATGTGCTATTTGGATGTACGGCTTTGAAACAATGTTTTGATGTGTAGAAAATACCAAAAAGCTGTGTTCTTTAATTTAGTTTGACTTAGCACGAGTCTGACTGGTTATTATTTTTATCGTTTTACGCTATAGACTGCACGATAATCCCACCAAGTACGAGTACATATTACTGTTTTTGTTAGATTAAAAACAAAAGAACTTCTCTAAAAGTTTGTATATTTCTTTTTTAAATATAATCGAAATAAACGTAGCCATTAAAACATTACTCGCTCGCAATTTTGACACCTGGATTTTCTATTTTAAAGTTAAATTTTAAGCCTGCATTTAATTAAAACATCTGAGGACAGAAGACTGCAGTTTAATTAGAGGTAATTTATAAGGCAATGCATAATCCCAGCTTTAAGGCCACTGCAGAGAAATTTATTGCAATCTTAATGAAGCTTAAAAAGAATTGTATATTTGTGCTAAAAGCTCAGAAAGATTTCAATTATTATTAAAAAATAAAAACTACTCTTTTAACTATTATTTTATTAAAATACCTTTATGCTATAGCTGCAATGGTACCTAATGGCCTAAATAGAACGCCTTATAAAGAGCATGCGGAAATAATTTGTAAGCCGTTATCGTTTATCATCACTCGGCGCATATTTTACCACAAATCACACTTGAAAAAAAAATCGACCCAACATTATACGAAAACTTTATTTAAATTCTCAGAGGCATACAAATAATAACCATTCCCTAAAACTAATCGCACACACAAACATACTTGTACATAGATTAACTTATTTATCTCTATAATATAGGTATTAACAAAAAGTTACCTTCCTAAACAACATAATTAAAATTAAAGTTGACATAAAAATAGAGGGTTTAAAATACACAAACCAAAAAGACACAATATTCTATTGTATTCTAAACCAATAAGTAGAATCTTAAATTTACTAAACAAATTCAATAGAGCCAGCCAGCCACCCAGCCAGCCGGCCAGCCAGCCAGCCGGCCAGCCAGCCAGCCGGCCAGCCAGCCAGCCTCAGCCTATAGGTAGGTACTATTTTATTTAGGTTCTAGCACCGAAGTCGGACTAGATCGATGGGTTCTACTCGTAGCTACATCTTGTTTGAAAAGGCCGCACGGGGCGCTTTCACAAAATCCATTGTATGTATTCTAATTTTGAGAACGACCTTATTTTAATATAAATTAACTTACATGCTTTAATTATTGACCTTAACAAATAATGTTTTTAAACATTGTCATTTTCCCTTTCAAGCATGGGCTTGTTTTCTCCCCGTTTTGCTTCCTTGTCAGTCTTGCTATAGTCAGGGTCATTCCATTCCGCTCTCTCAGCAGTTCCAAATATACAGTAGAACAGGTTGGTGAAGAAATAAAAGCCAGCAGCGACGAAGAACACCTGTCTCCAGAGGTATTCGCTTTTCTAATAAGACAAAAAAATATATTATTATCATATATCACTTATGGAAAGTATCAATAAAACATAAAAGATTGTGAAAGAAGGCAGTCTTTTGGCTACGAGCGAAATGGATTGTACCTAGCAGACAATCTGCGGATGAAAGGTAAAACATACCATATAAAAATACCATGTACCATTTTGGTGGTAAAATATACTAATTAAACTACAAAAAATATACAGTAATACTGCTAAATTATTTAGGTAGTATAAATAAGTAGCTGTCTATACTTACGACATCGGTCAATATGATTCCAGCAACGATGGGGGCGAGAGAAGCGACCGCGTTGGACACGAAGTTACTGAGACTCATCAGAGTGCCGGCGAAGTTGGGAGATATGTCTATATGATTTACCTGCAAAAAAGACAATCGCATCGTCAAAACGAACACTTAATTGTTAAAAAAACAAACAATCTATCACCCTAAACGCATAATACAATACTTTCTCCGTACTGTCGTAGATTAAAAACAAAAAAACCTAGCTGCAAAACATACTCTACTGTGTCCAGTACACATGTTAAAATGTTGCAAGTGGTTTAAGATATTTTTACCTGGAATCCCATATGTGCAGATATTTTGAATGAGCATATGATTACAAGTATAGTTTCTACCACGTATATGTTTTTGGGTACGTAAGCCAACACCACCAGTCCCAGCGCTGATGGAATGCATCCTGCAAATGAATACAAAATTATTTTACAAGTTTTGAATACGATATTGAAAATATATAACTCATTAAAAACTTTTAACAATGAAAATAAAAAAATAAATGGGAAAAACCAATATTTTTTATGAATGACTAAATAAATTATGAAGGCTTGAATGATGATACCTTTTTTTATAACAAATTTTACATAGTTTGAGTAGTACAAATGTCTTGTATTAAACCAAGATTTGGTAGGTTTTTGCCAAATCTTGGCTTGGTTTGGTTGGTGATTGCTTTTTTATTGTCTTTAGAAAACGTAGTTGTACATTTTAAAAGTTAATCCCAAGTACAATAAAACTGAATAATTATGAACTGAATATTAAAAAAAGACGAATTAAAAATTCGATACGAGCACATAATTAATTTGAAAAGTTAATGAAGTTTTTTTATCTCATTCACGAATTTTATAACAGGAAGCAACGTAATGCAGCAAATATTGTAAAGCAGTAATCACGGAATGCCTATCAGCAACTATCTGACTACTGTTGTGTATAAAAAGCTTAGTATTGCTTTATCTTTGTCTGAGATTATATTTATTAATGTGACGTCTTTGAAAATAACTACCTAGCTATATAGTAATGACTAAGTACTGATTGATGAATTTGATATTGAAAAAACCAAAACCGTAACCTAAAAACAAATATCTGACATCAAAATATAGCTTATAAGACAAATCTTACGACACCTAGCAAACAAATTGGTCAAGCAGTTTAGATGCTATTAGGAATTATACACTAAGTTACATTCATTCAAATTAAACTTTTGTCTCGTCAGATAAAACAAAAGGTGACACTAAATAATCAAAAGAAAATAAAAATCACGTTGTATACAATACCCAATGAGTTGGCTAATTTCCTAACGTTGGTCACACTCATGATTTTCTTCACGATTAGCATGTCCGTGAACCAGCTGAAGAAGAAATTGGTGAACCACATCACCATGAAAGGCAGGGCCGTCAGCAACCCGTTCTAAAAAGACATAGTGACACAATTTAATAAATGGGAAATAATAAAAAACCTGTTGATGAAGATAAAAAGTTTTCAGTCATACCCCTTTTAATAATTGTTTAAGACCCGAAATTGCGAGTCAGTTTAAAAAGTTTACTCCCAGCGCGATCCTTTCTCGTTTCCTGTAGATAACACAACTTTGAAATATGTTGAATGATTAGCCCAACAAGATATCAAGTGCCAACTGCCTTAACCTGAAAGAATGAGAACATTAAAAAGTCCCAGAAATATGGAGCTTCACTCACCGCTTTGATGTTGACTCCCATGACTTTGTCCATGAAAGCAGGGACTTCAGAGTACAGAATTAGTTGACCCCAAGTATTGCCACAGTGCGCTACTACGATGGCATAAACTCCAATACTCCGGAATATTCTGGACCAGGGCACAGGCAGTTGTATCTAAAAAAAGTTACAGAGTTACTCTCGGTTATTATTTCTTTTAGTTAGCTATTAGTTATATTTTGCAAGGTTAAGATTTACAAAACGATAGTAAGATATATAACATATAACATAACATGCAGTTTCTAGTTGTTTTAATGGGTCAATCTTTTTTTATTACACGGAAAGTTATTAAGCAAATTACCTTTTCATATCCAGGTTTTTGACCAAGCCCATCTTCAATGTATTTTCTTTCGGCAGCAGAAATCTTAGGGTGCTTTGCTGGAGTGTCAGCGGCGAGCCACCAAACGACAACACCAATACTTCCAGATAAAAGCGCATAGAATCTAAACAAGCCTGGCCAGCCCATGGATGATGCTGATATAAAACCTGTTATTGGAAGTCCTAAGACAGTCCCGAGAGCTTGACCTAGAAAATTAAAAACGGTAGTTACTCGTATTATCAAACCAAAATGATAAATTATATGAAACAAAATTGTATGATAAAATATCTGTACTTACCTCCGTAAGTCAAAGAAGTAAGCCTTCCACGTTCTTCAAGAGGTGCCCATTTGCCAAAGAAAGTGTGCAACCCAGGCATAACGCAAGCTTGACTTACACCTTGCAAAATTCTGAAAATAACTAAGCAGATCCATCCACCCTGACCCACGAAAACCGGTCAAAATTATTGTGGTTTGTCTATGCTGATTTCAAAGCCATTAACAAAAGGCACTCCAATAGTAGGTATTATGATTTGGCAAATTTGAATATCATTATCATATTATCAACCATTTCCTATGCTCATTAACGCACCATCTCTCATGGCCATGTGCCAATCTGAATATCATTAAAACAATAGCTAACAATAAGATTAAACCATGTTAGCAATGACTGTAAACTACCAAACCAACTCACATTATAGGCAGCTAATGGTAGGAGTGCCATTACCACGCAGTTGATGAGCATTGCTCCGGTCAGGAGGTACCTAGCGCCAAATCTGTGGGCCAACTGTCCAGCGGGTATTTGAAGAGACATGTAGCCCCAGAAGAATGATGATATCACTGTGTCTTGGATTTTCTTGGACCACTTGAATGATGGGTACTGGAATTCAAAAAATCAAATTTAAAGTTAATAGTGGCCTCGAGAATTTGAAGCTGAGATTTGGCAAGAGCTTGTTCAAGAAAGAGGATGGCGTCTCTTAGTATTGGAAGTCAAGATAAGATTTAGGTCTCTGCGCCAACATTAAAAAAAAAATTAAATATACGAAACCAAAAAACCACTTTGGTTAAGCTAAAACTTTTAGAAAGACAACAAAACTTACAGGTGGAGTAAGCATAAGTGCATTGAAAAATCCTTCCGTTTTGAACTCGTCCACAGAAGAATGATTTGCCATCAAAGTTCTGTTTACATCAGCACTGAAATTTCCTGTTACATTTACAACAGTACTAGGCTCTAGTTTTGTATCTTGGTGTGTCATGGCGACTAGCGCCACGCCCATGCAGGATCTCATACTGTAGGCTATGGTCAAAGTGAAGAAGAGGATCAAACTTTGCTGATGTCTGACTCCCCATGCTGACACTGAAAGAAAATAATAAGTTGTTTTAGCAGACAAAAATCTACTAAGTCGTACATGTGTCGAATCAATAAAACCAAGATTTATTTGAATCCTTATTTGTTTGCAACGAAATATATCTGAATTTAAATTTATACAAACAAACCATTGAATTTAGAAAAAAAAAAAATTAAAAAAAATAATAATTCAACTGATTTGAAACAAAACCAAAACTGCTTTGTTATCTAAATACCGTATCCTTGCACAGCATTAAAACAATAAAACCTATCGGTCCTTGATTGGTGTCAATTCGATTTCACCTTTAAACTCGTCGGCGACTTCAAACGACTTCCTTTCATCGGCACTTTCTCCGTTTCCTTTGATGTCGGCACTCATAATTAAATTAGCAAGATTTCGCCCTCTCCGGGTAATCGCGACTAATATTCTCGGAGAAGTATCCGCGCTCTTGTTCGTGTAATGTTCTTCCTATCCTATATTCGTTATCGTTATCATTATTCAAATACTCTCGACTTATAATCGCTTGTATTTTTATTTGTTTTTGTCGAATGCTATATGATGCTTGATTATGATTAGTTTAGTGTGACAAGGTGAATTTATCACAAATTGATTGTAAAAATTTCTGGAATTATTCGGTTCATGACGCACAAATTTCGGCACTTCATATTCTTATTAGAGAAATAAAAATAAAAAATAAGCGACAGGTCCTTTTTGTATTAATTCGGGGTTCCTCAAACACTTAACACAATTGTTTACTTAAGTATTTATTAAAGTATAAGGAAAATAAGTAATTTTATAAGTGCCGAATTAGTCACACTTCAATATGTTACAACTAGCTTCCGCCCACGGCTTCGCCCGCGTGGACTATACCCCTCGGGAACCGATAATTAATTTAACCCTCCTTTTTTGAGAAAATGTAAAAAGCGTCATACAATGGAAGCAGGGACCCCAAAAACCCCCAGATGCCAAAACAGATGCTAAATCAGCCCCCTCGAATCATGTAGAAAAAATAATGGCGGCCATTTTGAATCATTTGGATTTTTGCCACAACCATCAAGTATCCCTTGCTAACTCCTATGACATCTAGTCAAACACCCACCCATCTTCAACCGTTTCGGAGATATAGACCCTCAAAGTTTGTATGGCGGCCATGTTTTTGAGGCGACTATGTTATTTTTAATGGCTCCAAAAAGGTCCGAGATTTTGGTGACTTTTTAGTCTCAGCGCTTTGGTAAAAATGTTTTTAATTTTCGAGATAATTAGCAGTTCCACCTCGAGGATACGACTTTTCGAAGGTTTTGGATTTTTTCCTGATGTTGTTTACCCGCCTTAAGTTTAGTACATCTGTAAAGTTTCATTGAGTTAGCATCAAAACAAATTCTTTCACCGTACTATCTTTACCACGCCATTTCACCCCCACAGGGGTTGATTTTCCAAAAATGGTGAAATAGGTGTTCGTTATTTTGTTAAGCTTCGTATATTTGTAAAGTTTCAATACCGTGACGTCAAAAACAATGCTTCTCCATCCTAACTTTAACACCCTATTTCACCCCTTTAGAGGTAGAATTTCAAAAAATTCTTTATTGGTACACGTTTACTCATCAAGACAAACACACCCTCCATATTTCAAATTTCTACGGCCAGCGGTTTAGGCTGTGCGTTGTCTGTCAGTGAGTCATTACAATTCTCTCTCCGTACTATATTTACTACACCATTTCACCCCTTTAGGGGTTGTTTTTTCAAAAATAATGAAACATGTATCTATTATTTTTATAACTTAGTACATTTGCAAAGTTAAATAATCGTAGCATTGGGAAAAAATATTTGTATACAAACTTCAATACTCCATTTCAGCCCTTTAGGGGTTGATTTTCAAAAACAAAAATATACTTAGGTGTCTATTATTTTTTTTAGCTTAGTAAATTTGCAAAGTTAAATAATAGTAGCATTAAGAAAAAAATATTTCCATACAAACTTTAATACCTCGTTTCACCCCTTTAAGGGTTGATTGTCCAAAAATAATGAAACAGAAATCTATTTTTTTTTATCTTAGTACATCTGCAAAATTAAATAATCGTAGCATAGGGAAAAAAATGATTTCATACAAACTTCAACACTCCATTTAACCCCTTTGGGGGTTGATTTTCAAAATCCAAAATAATAAATGTCTATTATTTCTTTTAGCTTAGTATATTGGCAAAGTTTCGTAACCACAGCATCAAAAAAAATTCTTCATACAAACTTCAATACTCCGTTTCACCCCTTTAGGGGTTGATTTTTCAAAAATGATGAAATAGGTGTCAATTATTTTTTTAACTTTAGTATATTCGCAAAGTTTGATAATCGTAGCATTAAGAAAAATATTTTTTTCATACAAACTTAAACACCCCTTTTCACCCTTTTAGGGGTTGAATTGGGCAAATTCCTTTCTTAGTGTGCGTCCGCTTTTTGGTATAAAACTTTTGTCCAAATTTGACGTTTGTGGCTTAAGCGGTTTAGGCTGTGCGTTGATCTGTTAATGTTGATGCGTTGATTCAACACTCTGTTTAACCCTTTCAGGGGTGGATTTTCAAAAAATAATGAAACAGGTATCTAATATTTTTTTTAGCTTATTACAATAGCAAAGTTAAATAATCGAAGTATTAGGAAAAAAATAATTTTATACAAACTTCTACACTCCGTTTAACCCCTTTAGGGGTTGATTTTTAGAAAACAAAAAAATAAGTGTCAATTATTTTTTTTAGCTTAGTATATCTGCAAAGTTTCGTAGCCACAGTATAAAAAAAAAATTTTCCATACAAACTTCAATACTCCGTTTCACCCCTTTAGGGGTTGATTTTCAAAATACAAAAAAATAAGTGTCAATTATTTTCTTAAGCTTAGTATATTTGCAAAGTTTCATAACCACAGCATTAAAAAAAAAATCTTCATACAAACTTCATTGCTCCGTTTCACCCCTTTAGGGGTTGATTTTTTGCAAAAATGATGAAATAGGTGTCGATTATTTTTTTAACGTTAGTATATTCGCAAAGTTTGATAATCGTAGCATTAAGAAAAAAAAATTTTTCATACAAACTTAAACACCCCTTTTCACCCCCTTAGGGGTTGAATTGGGCAAATTCCTTTCTTAGTGTGCGTCCGCTTTTTGTTATAAAACTTTTGTCCAAATTTGACGTTTGTAGCTTAAGCGGTTTAGGCTGTGCGTTGATCTGTCAGTCAGTCACGACCTTCACTTTTATATATATAGATAAGTGGATAGGTATGTACTCGTATTTATTTTTTATCAAAAATTTGGTTATTTCTCCCACACTAGCACTTACTGATTTTTGAAACATTGCCTTTAAGCACTGCTCAATGTTAAGTGACATCCGACTACATCATTAGTACACACACTTCATCCTTATATTAAAGTTAAATAACGTTGGTCCAACTAAGCAGAGAGTAAGGCTGCAGGTACGAGTATATTTATAGCTTTTCGTTGGTAAGCGCATCATTTGAAAACGGCCGGTCCGATTAATATAAGCCAATTTTCTCAATGCAAGTTGCGGAGATTACCTTTATGTAGAGGGAAATTTCTAAAACTTCTAGTCAGATTTATTAAGAAACATCACCTCTTTTTATATTAGCACTAGCCCCGCGCCCCGCGTTTTCACCTTCGCGGTCATAGAGTCTGGCTAACGAAAGTTGATACTGACAAAGCGCGGAAAATTTAAAGAATATCAACATGGCAGCCCTAAACTGAAAAGGAAAGTTGGAATAAGTCACTTTTTATAGTGAGTAGTGAGAATTTTATACTCGCACTCCACTCTTCAGAAGAGTGGAGTTCAGTTAAGGGCTGCCATGCTGATATTATTTAAATTTGCCGCGCTTTGTTTGTACCTATCAACTTTCGTTAGCCAGACTAATGAAAAATAACCTGTGTTAATCAAGGGCTAGCCGTTTCAGCGTGAAAGAGTAACAAACATACTTACAAACTGTCACTTATATGAAATTAGTAGGACGGATATTTTTAAAGCGAATCTGCTCTCACCCCAACAGGATTATCCTAGTTTTGACACAGGTGTTGTTTATAAATCAATATTGCACAAAATTGCGCAAGTAATTTGTTATGTCGATGATTATTTAAATCTCAATATTTGTTTCTGTCAAGGATGTTCAAATTCCACCTCTATCTCGCTGCGTTTATCTTCGATAAATAAACGTAACTGACATAAATAATATAAACAAATACTTCCTTTACCTGACTATAGTGATTGCGAGATAGATATTTTTAAATATTGGGTCACTAATTACATTATTTGCGTAGCCACTCCGCACGGATGTAGCTGCTATTTAGAAGAAAAAAAATTAGCTGAGTTTCTCTTTAGTGTCCAATGTACCTATATTATGTACACTTTCTTACTCCTCTGCCGCAGCGACCCAAAGTGGTCTTGGCCTCCGACACCAGAGAACACCATTGCGCCGTTCTTGCGCCGTCTGTTAATGTAGGTATAACACGTAAGTATTATTACCATAAAACCAGCCTATAACATGTTTTTCATAATCGGTCAAGCCATTTAGGCTATTAGTTCACAACTCTAGAAATAGAGTAACTTTTTACACTTTTTAAATTAAATAAAATATCCTACTTTTCCAACATCAGGAATTTATTTTTATTTTTTTATTTATTTTATTATATTAGGATAAAAGTATACCTAAATAAAACTGATTTCTCTACCTCGAGCATATCTACTAATTCAAATTCAAATTCTTTATTCGTGCAAAAACTTACTGGCTAAAAACAAGAAAAAACGATGCTACCTGCTGTAGTTAAATAACTGTGTCGCGGGTAGCAACGCCCACCTCCGATGTAAGAATTTACAAAAATTATACTTATATTTTATTTAAATAAACAAATTGTTAAATTCAGAAGCAAATAAAAAGAAAAAAAACACTTAAAAACGAAAAGAAAGCTAAAGACTCTATGACAAGTTTTGTTTGTGTGGTGTAAAAATGGAATGGAGAATGGTGGAATGCTAACGAATTTACTAAAAGAGAGTTCTACATTTTCTTTTCATAGAAGGCTAAACAGAATCGGGTGAAATTTGCAATAAAGAAAGGAGTAGGTTTACCTAAATTAACAAATAGGCTTCTTTTCATTCTCATCATCAATCACCATTTTACATCCCAGCGCGGGAAACCTGCGGGAAACAGCTAGTTGGAAAGAAAAATAGAATATTGTTTCGTCAAAAAAACATTTTATTTCTAAGATAAATACCATCAATAACTGTAAGTTTAACACACAGATAACATCCAAAAGATTCCACATTCGAGACGATTAACGCAACATGCACCGGTCGAAATCAATTAGTTAAGCTGTCAGTTTATTCAGTTGACTAATACACTGAAAAAAAAAAAACTCTCATTGGTTCAATTCTTAACGCAGACGGCCGTGACAATTCAGATAACCAATAGAAAAAAACATTGTTAGGTATTAAAATACTTAATTTATATATCTGTTCTGGATCTCGATGTTAGTTAACCTTGTCTTTGTATGTTCCATGGCGTCCTCGAAACAGGTTATCCTATTAGGGAGCTATGAGTGTGAAACGTTACTAGACTATGTCGTAAACCTCGCAGCTCGTGGTTTTTGTTTTCAACTTTGTTGCATTTTTATCGGAGGAAAACTCTCGCTATTCGGTATCTATGTGGACTATCTGTGGTTTTACATAACATTGCCTGTTTACAGAGCTTTTGGATACAATAGAAAAGTTTTTTGAAAGTCTTTTTTGAAAGCCAGTTCATTTGTCGCCTTTTTTCTTTTTATCCTTGTTTTTCTCGATACTTTCCAACTTCATGTCCTTAATTTCTTCTTCTGAAATGAAACAATTGTTTTTATTAAAAGGTTCTAAAAACTTGACTTGAAATGTTACCCTAATATCTAACAAAGACAAACAAAGAAGCACATAATTATTAATTTTTCACACCTTCTTTTGCGACCAGAAATTGTAAATGTTTTAACAGGTCAATATTACTAAGTAATTTATCATTTTAGATCTTGCTATTAGTAATACAGGGTTATAAAAAAAGTTATAAGCCAATAAGGGCTCATAGTACTCTTCATTATATAGAACTTTTAGAAGGACTAACCCGGAATTCGCGAATTCCAGGTCGGTCCCATAGTAAAAGTAATTCATAATGACTACTATACTATGAGCCTATTTCGGATAAGCATACCCTTTCCTTATAGCCCTGTATAGAAATGCAGACACATACCTGAATAGTTCCCGTCGTTCCACGGCTGAACTTCAGCAGAGATGTACAATGCGAATATTATAGCTGGAATCACTACTATTGCAGCTTCCAGGTACAGCATGATGCGCCATTGGAACACGTTCCCCTGTAAAAATAGAATGTAACCGTTAATAAAAGATCAAACACAAAACTACGATCACAATATTACACAACATTAGATATTCCTTCAGGTTTCACTTGTGTGTGTCAACAATTTATCAGATATCTTACATCACCGGAATAATATAGGTACAATAAAAATCTGAATTTAGATTTTGACATTTAGCAAACGCTTAGTAAAAATCGTAAATGTTTAGATGCATCAACATAAATAAGTTTTTATTTTTTGGTTTATACGTAAGGTTAATGCTACGATGCTGTTATAGGCTGATCTACTTACATCCTACATCGATGATTGGGACCTACTGTGCCACAGACAAACACACAAATACAAACGTTAAACTTATAACATCTCTCTGTTTAATAATGAGGGCTAAAAAATCCCTTCTACATTTTCCCGCCATAATTTTTGTTCCATTCAATTTCCTATGTATACCATAGAGTGAATATATAATAGCCATTGTATTAGACGTGTCCCGGCCGGCCCGTACCTATGCGTTTGAAGAATGGCGCCCCACAGAGTACGTACTAATGGCGCCATCAATTCTCACCAGAAAACGTTTATTTTTTCAGAATAAATGCGCAGCCATTAGGTCTGCTGTCATTCGCTAAATCCCCGTCAGTTACATTAATAGAATGGCGTTTTAAGTAGACGTTTCATTAGCTCAGACCAGTGACTTAGATCAAGTGATTTAAGACACTTCAGACTTTTCATGCTGGTTTTATGCAACTTTGTGATATTTGGTTTTGAAAAATGTAGTAGTTATTGGTTTCTCAGTTCACAAAGGTCGATCTTTCAAACAGTTTCAACGATATCATATTGTTATATTGATTACATCGTGATTGATTGGAAAGTCTGTAATAAAAATGTAGTGAAAGGTACATAGATAAATACTGTTCATTGTAAAAAGGGTTACTACGAGTAAAGCAACTGGCGACCAAACTAAAAGTTTGCTGTCGTTACCTCAATTGCATTGTCGAGTGTCGCACCGTTGAAACTCTCCCTTAAAAGCTGAAATTTTTGCAAACTTTCTGCCTTTGATTTAGGAAGGGCGCAATTTGCATTTTGTTAGGTTAAGGTGAGGGTTCCGGCCTGGTATTTATAATTTCCGAGTTGAACCGCGGAACTCCGAAGAGTGTTTTATAATTTCGCTTTTAATTTTTCAATTGGTTGCCTAACTTTCCGGCTTCGCTATGCCTGGATATTTTGGAAAATAGCTAAAATGTTTTTTAATAGTGAAACGTAAAAGCCATGATTTATTTAATGTAGTAACTATGGTACATACGAGTACTTAGATTAGCCTGAGTGCTATATTTACATAGAGTTAACAATAAAAAGTTTTACATGCTCATTTTCCCACCAACGTTAATGTATCGTCATGTAAAAAAGTAATAAGTACAGAGATTTGATAAGCAATAGAGAGAACCTTTCAGAGTAAGAAACTAGTTTCGTACGTTAGTAGTTTTTTGTACAGGGTAATAAGGAAAGGGTATGCTAAGCCGAAAACGGGTTGGTCCTATAGCAAATGTTGTTCATAATGATGAAATACTACCTTTTCCGGCTTAGCATATTTTTTTATAACTTCCTGTTTCGCAATTATAGTCCTCCGACAAAGATCGGAGACATTATTTATCAAAACACAGCTGTACGTACAACATCCTATGATTTTACACACCATTGATCTGTAATAAATGACAATGATTTTATAGTGCAGTTTCCTTCTCCATAGCAGTTAGTTAGTGGTAGTTATTAGTAGGCTAAGTGTAGCAGTACAGTAGTAGATAAGTACACTGAGAAAAATGGCCATCAAAATTCCGATGAATTCACCTAGAGTACGGAGCATGATAATCACCAAAAAGTACGATGATTAGCACCAATTTTTACGGTGACAACTATCATAATATGTGTTTGGTAATGGTTGGTTGTATGCTATATAATTATCGTACTTTTTGGTAATTATCACTATGCTCCGTACTAGGTGAAATTTTTCTCAGTGGATTTAATTACAACTTAAAGCAAACGACTAACTGTCGCACTGCTCGTTCAATCGTCACAAACGACTGCAACTATCCCTTATCAATCCCTTTGAAGGCCGTGTGCTAATAGGCCTCTCTGTAGGCCTCCGGAGGGACCCTCCAATGGATTGAAACAAAGCTTCCGTTCCCAGGAGGCCTGTGATCGCAGGATTGAAAAGCCTTCTATCGACTAGTTTTCTTTTGTTCGGAATAGACTTCTAAATTAATGGATGGATTCGGTAGCGGTAGGTGCGTTTGTCTCGTTTAACTTGAAGGGTTACTTTAGAGAAGTATTCACCTGCGTGGGCTTCGGTAAGTTTAGGTTAGAAGGTTTTCTTCGAAATTAGAATTTATTGATTTCAACATCGCTTACAAACAGGCGAGTTGGTGATCACACGCGGATTTATTCGTAATATGTACGAGTAAAGAATAAAAAAATCTTGATTCGGTAAGAAATTAAATCTTGTTTAGGTAGTTTATTGAAACGTAGATGAAACGGGCAAGTTTATATGAAAATATTGTAATAATAAAAGGTCTTTATACCATATCCACGACGATGTTGGAGATGATGAAGGGCATAACCATCACCACCAAGTTTGCGATGCAGTTGCTTATCGCTATCATGGTGCCGCTGTAGTTCGGAGACAAGTCTATTTGGTTTATCTGCAAGAAGAATAATGCATTCGATAAGACATTGATAAAATGGTCACCTTATCTTACTAATATTATAGGTGAAAGTATGTATGTTTGTTACTAATGAACGCTGAAACGGCTGAACGGATTTACATGAAATTTGAAATAAAGGTCGTTCATGGTCTGTATTAACACGTAGGCTACTTTTTATCACGGAAAACGTAGGTGAAACCGCGGGGCACAGCTAACTTTTATTGCATTGTCGTCGGGGTTATACACGTATCCTAAATTTAAGCTCAATTAGACATCGAAAATGATTCAAAATTGAGTTGCAAGATTCCACCCGAACAAATATAGTTACATACATTGCAAGTTAAATAAAAGCTTTTAAAAAGGTAGTAAACTCACCATCCAGCCAGTATGCACGCCCATATGTGACACCATGAAGACGACAAACCAGATCATGGCGAACGTGGTGCTGCTGGCGTAGGACGCGCCTATCAGCGCGGATCCCATACCGACTTGTGCTGGAAATATAATTATTATATATTCCTTTGAATCTTAGATTAATTTCCGTAATCCTCGATTCAACACGCTTAATCTGAATTTTGGAGGTTTACAACACTAATCTCTGGTAGCAAACTATATCCACCCTAAGCGTGTCATCTATGTTTCATAAAGTTCATAATTGTTTGGACGATCACACGTCCTCAGCACGCACACGTACTTACACATCATCATGATCATGATGATCTTCAGCTTGTATCGACCCACGGAATAGTGGTGCAATTTTTCCGTCGCGACATATGAGCGCGATTGACGTGAAAAAAATCACAGGATATTTTTTATAATTTTGAATATTAAAGTAAAACTCACAGACAAGATTGGTGTACCGCCTGGTGTTCTTGCGGCTGAGAATGTTGTGATTGATCAGGTAGTCTGATACTACGCCAAAAGCAATACTCGCGAAAATACTGACTATGTAGGGCAAAGAAGACAGCACTCCGCTCTGTAATGTAAAAACCACATGAATGACAATATGCCTTACATAAGTCATTTTAACTACCTACAATATAATTTTTTATCCTAAAATGTGGTGGTGAACTTCGGAAAATACTGTTTTAGCAACTATAGCCACGAGTAGATAAAAAAAAAATTAAAATAATTTTGAAATATAATATATAAATTAGAATTGTGCAGGATTTAAAACACACCTCAACGTTACTAGGAATTTAACATTCTTGCATGTCGCTTTACGGCTGTTTTTATCATTCTTATAGTATATATTTTTTCCTATTTTTCTTTTTCTCTTTTTCTAATAATAAAAAAAACTATACGATTGCCGTTGATTATCTGGAGAACCTTAGAGTAGGCAAAATCTTTCCTTTCACTTTCTCAAACTAGATGTACTTAACTGCTTATTATATAGCACCAAACGGTAATTTAATCTTAACATTATGTATATTTGGAACAAACTTTAATTGTCTTAAACTTACATTTTTAACATCAATCCCGTAAATGTAGTGTATGTAGGAAGGCACTTGCGTGAAGAAGAACACGAAGCAGACTCCGCTGCCGACCGCGGTGCAGTAGTTGGCCAGCAGAGGCTTTGAAGTCAGGAGGGCCTTCCATGGAGCACGGGTTGCCTGGAATATGGATGAAAACTTGGTAGATAATTTCTTTTTTATCGCAAATAAAATCTCGTTTGACCACCAACTCGCCTGTTGGTAAACGACGATTTTCCTTTCTACCCATCGATCAAGGACTTCGGTGTTTTTACCTCAATTTATGAAATGGGAGCAACCTATGTATTTCCTTATTATGCACTTGAAGTCGCTCAGGGCAAATATTCTGGGCCGTGCCAATTATTGTCTGTCATTTAAAAAAAACAATTATAGGCTTGCATTTGACCACCATCTTGCCTGATGGTAAGCAAAAATGCTTACTCATTCTCACTCTCATGACATTCCTAATCAAAGCGACAGTGACCGAGAACCAAATCTTACTTGCCAGAATAACGCTCTAGTTCAAAACTCATTGCTTTGATGTGTTGTAACATTGGTTTTACAAGTCGTTGAAGAATCTGCGTTAGTTGCTGTTCTAGCTGGCTGATTGGCTCCATGATCGCAAAATGAAATAGAAAGATGTAGAGGTAGAGTATTTTATAGGTAATAGTACTTAGTTTTGTACTACCTTAACCACAGTAGCCTCAGTCTGTCCCAGGATGAAGTTCCTCTCCTCATCAGATATCGTCTTGTGAACCCTCGGCGAGGCCGCACCACAAAAAGTGAGCAAGGCGAACATGAGGAGGCAGAGAGATCCTATCGCCCAGAAGGCAGCCGGCCAACCGGCAGCGTCTGAGAGAAGACCACCAATCTGGAACCCTATTACTGATCCCGTGGTGGCACCTGCAAAAAGTAATGTAAGTGTATTACGAAAGGAACTAAAAATAAAGGAAAATACTTTGTTTTATCCAAGCTTCATTTAACATGATTTTAGCAGAGTTTTAAAAGGTCACGATACGCAGCTCGTCGCCAACTATCAGCACTGATCGTTTAATAGCTATGTACACAAATTAATAATAAGGAAACGTTTTATAGTAAGACTGATTACTGCGCCAATCAGCTTTACGCGCCGATGGTCGGTGCTACTGTGAAAAGAGCCCTAAGCCATGATAAAAATAGCCCAAAGTGATCATCGACATGAAAAAAATAGCAATAAAAGTACAAATTATACATTAATCAAATAGAAAAAAACATAGTCAATAGGTAACGTTCTAGAAAGGAACATGCTTAGTTTTTTGATCAATTACGTAATAAGATAAACGGAATACTTCCAAGGGTACGTTTACGTACAGGTCTGGTGACTTTTGGTCATATCAGTCAAAGTAAATATTGTAACTATTTTATGAATTAGTTTTAATGACGTACCTTTATCAATTTTGTAAATAAATTTTATCTGAAGGATGACTATAATATAAACAAGAGGTACCGCTTATAGAATCTGATAAAATAGTGCGTGTGCAATTAGCTAAACAAGATTTCAACGAATTCAACCATTGTATTCGTCATGCAGTAAGAAAATAAGGGACATGTATGCAAGTGGGAAGGGCCAGGGTGAGTAAGTGGGAGATTATCTCGGTCACTGTCGCTCTCGTTAGAAATGTCATGACAGTGAGAGTGAAGGAGATAATCTGGAGTGCCCAAGAATAGGGTCCCAGGCCAGACAATGGGTAATGCTAACGGCGCGCGGTGCAGGGATGGGGCTGACGTAACACATGTACTAAGTCGGTGCATGGTCTTCAAATTCAAACAAAATAGCATAGCTAGAAGATAATTTAAATTAAATTTGATAGCACATTAAAAATCTGATACAATTATAATATAATACGAGTACTTGCGATAAATACACCAATGAATACGTACATCAAACGAAACAGCAGCATAATAAATACTCGTACTTATTAAGTTTGTA
Organism: Alcis repandata; assembly: GCA_949125135.1. Taxonomy (NCBI): domain Eukaryota; kingdom Metazoa; phylum Arthropoda; class Insecta; order Lepidoptera; family Geometridae; genus Alcis; species Alcis repandata. The sequence goes on along the minus strand of OX421239.1, from coordinate 12,304,217 downwards.
AGATTTGAAGCAACGCTTCAGATCATAGCGTGGGTGAAAACGCGTCATAAGGTCGTGATGCCATCGCAACGAATAGTGTGGCCTAGCCATTAAATAATATGTTTGCTACAACTTAATCATGAAGGTAACCTAAACAATCTAATCTGAAAATCCTGAGACTACTTTGATCGCAACACTATGAGCTAGCTATATTATATTTTACATAATTACTGACCAGTGTATACATAGCTGGTTAGTGTACTCTTCTCACTGTCAGGAACCCACTGAGCCAGTAGCGTCTGAAGCCCCGGGTAAGTCCCAGCTTGAGAGAAGCCTTGCAGAAGTCGACACACGCATACGGCCTGCCAGCCTCCCTGGAACATGCAAAACGTTTGTCACAACTAGTTTTCTGTTCTTTCTTCTTGAAAACGTAGATTTATTGATCACTAGCGGCCCGTCCAGGCTTCGCACGGGTAGACTTTGGGATAAACGTAGAGTAAATTGAAATCGGTCCAGTCGTTCACGCGTGATGGCGTGACCAAAGGTGTTGAGAATAATTATACGAACTCTTTGTTATAACCTCTATTCTCATGCTATTGCGTAACTATAGCAACCGTAGTTTGTTGATGCTAACTTGTCAATTTATAGTAAAAATTATCAGTATAAAACGCACGATATGATTGAATTTGAACTTTGTACGGAGGTAATAAAGTGCAAATTGACTCTTGGACGTTAGGAACATACCTACATTGCTTAAACAACAGTGAGTGTTTGCAATTCAATATGAATTTTATACAATAGCAATAAAGCTCGTTTTAGTTAGAAAACGTTTGTATGGGAAAAATAAAAGGGCTGTTTTTAGGGTTTTTCAATATTTCTGAGAGATTTTCTTAATATTTTTTTTCCGTAAGAACCTTCTCCTAATAATAACAAATACAACAAAAAAAGAATTAGTGAAATCGGTCCAGCGATTCACGCGTGAGGCCGTGACCAAGGAAAACGGGTTTCATTTTTATATATATACTAGCTGACTCGACAGACGTTGTCCTGTCAAAAGCCATTGCGTAACTATAGCAACCGTAGTATGTTGATTCAGTATATATATAATTTGCAATAAATTAAAATTGCGACTATAATTTGAGATTTAAACTATCCTATCTCTCAAGTTAGATCGAACTGCACCCGGTGTGCAAATTTGATTGAAATCGGTTAAGTGGTTTAGGAGTCCATTGAGGACAAACATTGTGACACGAGATTTATATATATTAAGATATATAGATATAGATTTTCAACAAATGAGCAGTGATTTTTGAATGAATGAATTTATTTATTGTTCAGATTTGAGTTGGTAAGTCAAAAAAATATTAGACTAAAATGGGGGCTGTTAGAGCTGTCTTGGACTGCATTAATTACACATATAATACTAGTAGTTCTGCGAACACAAAAAATCCCCACGACTAAAAACTAAAAAGTCGTAGAACCTGTATAATTATCAAGTTTTATCAAAATTAGTAGTAAAATACGCCCTGTGCGCGAGCATAACATACAAACAAACATCCGGACAGATGAAAGAAAATATTTGCCAGTTGTTGCAGAGACGCTTCGCTCGCTTGATCAAATAATATCAAAACAAATACATGTAATATAATAATTACAAATGAATATGTAACTTTTGTATATCGATCTATTCTTTTGTGTTAAGTAGTAATTTTTTTACCGGCGAATAAAAGAGTAGTGCAATTCTAGAGTAGTAATAATTACCCAATAAGCCATCGTCGGAGTCAGTATTGACACCACTCCATTGACCAGCATCGCCACCTGCAGTGCCACCTTCCCTCCCCAGCGCTGGCAGACGAGGGAGATCGGCATCATCATCAGGCAGTAACCCATGAAGAACGACGTCAGCACCATCTCCTGAATCGGCTTGTCCCAGGCGAATGTCTGAAACAGTAACGTCAAAATTGAGAGTACTGTTTAAAACGACTTCAATTGTCTAATGCCAAATAGAAAAATCACAAGTTTGGTCTTAGCTAGTCATCTTCATGGTATTTAATCGTTGAGATATTATTTTCTTTGTAAAATGTTATGGCTAGCAAATAAGTCTTCATTCAGTATAGGCACTGCCAATAATAGATTAAAATAAAAAAACAAAATAATTTTGAAATTTTTTGCACTGCATTAAATTATAGAGGAGTAATGCTAAAAACAATACTTACACTATATAAAGATCTTGGTTTTTCAGTAGCATTGAACCCAATCGTTCCATTGGGTACAATATCATCTGTTTCATTAAGTCCATACATTTTCATATTTTCAAGGTAATTAGTATCTTTCTCTTGAGTTAAAGCAGCGGTTACTTCAATGTCATATGTGTTGTCCACATGGGTTATCATAGCAACTAAGGTAACTCCCAGATGACCTCTGGCTATAAAACTCATGACAACACAAAAGAAGAATATGAGGAGCTGTATGTGTCTTATGCCATAGCCGTAGGTTGCCGTAGGAGCCTCTGATTTCTCTAGAATTTGAAAAGAAAGACATATTTCTTTAAAATACAGCTACTATAGGTATAACAAATATTAATAATTTAAAATATATTTTTCATACACTTATACTAAAATTGAAAGAGAAGAAGTAGGTATGATGTAATTAATTTTCGATTTTTTTTTCTACTGTTATAAATCGACACTAATTTTGAACCAGACAAAAGAAACTGCAAAGCTAGTTGTGTGAAATAAGAACGTGTAAATTTTAAAAATAAAAAAATTGCATTATTCTTATTCAAAAAAGCGTAATTTGAGTAACTTACCTGAGTTTTTGACTTCATTTATTGGCACTTTAAAGTATTTCAGCTCCGCAGAAATAGATAATTTCGACATTTTTGCATCTAAGTATTTACACTTAAAATTCAATTATTAGTATTTAAATTATTTTCATTATACTTTTCAAATCACGTTGCTGGCCCAGAATAGAAAACCTAGAAGAATTCGGGGAGACCTTTGCCCAACAGTGGGACAGTATAGGTTAATTAAAAAATAATTAAATTTCTCCCATTTGTATAGACACCATCAACCACGGACATTAAAGAACATGTCCAAAACAATTACATAATGAATATAAACGCCAGGTATGTTTACTTGATAAAGAAAGCACACAATAATTTGTATCAGATGTATGTTAAACAGAAATAGAGCGAGATCCCGAGGCCGGTAGACTTTACTTATTTTCTGACAAACGAAATATAAGTCGAGATCGAGAGTGAATCAAGACTGAGATCCCGAGCTCGGTAAACTTTCCTTATTTTCTGACTCTTCAAGTCAAGAGTGAACCGATTTCTGCTAGGCAATCATGCTCCATCGTAGACCGCATCACTCCGTCATTTCTTGTCATCAGGCAAAATGGCGGTCTATAGCAAACCTATCGCAGAATAAAAAAAACATATGTTGGAGTAGTGTTAGTAAGTACCTACTTTAAGGTACCTGGGTCCGACGTAAAATATTCAGATACCTTCAAATTCTAACATGTAATATTTTATTACCAATAAAAACTATGAACGAACTATAAATCGTATTAGTATGTCAGCTAATTAGTAAGATTTAGCGGACCCGGGATCTTGGACTATAAGATAAGCACATTTCTACTGAAAATCATGTTATTTATGATGCCATACAATTAAATTAGTAAATCAAACAAGAGACAACAAAATAGGTTGTGTAAGTTTAGTGTTCAAAGCTGGGAGATATAATTTCTCTCAGACAATAACAATCTTAAATGATAACGTGTGGTGAAATACCCATCATAATATTATGCTACAACTCTGTAATTTAAACAAAAGCAAATGTGGCGCTTAAAAAAAGTTTTCGCAATCTTTTATTCGTTTTCACCAGTTCCGGTGTAAGTTATCAAATATTGCAAGTTAAAAACTAAACCCACTTTCCATTGTTTTTAAATATGGGTGTTTTCTAGGCGTGCGTGCTCCATCGTAAACCGCAATATTGCTACCTTCCCATCAGAAAAAAATGAACTGAAAATGTACATTCATATAAATCACATGACAATGCAATATAAATGAAGTGGAGCAGTAGATCTGATGGTGAGACTGGAGGGTGGTCATTGGAACGACGCAACCCCACCAAGCCCAAGATCGTTTATTTTGATTTGACATGACGATTATTTTTTATTATTTCAGGAGCTTTGAATAAAGCTCGTTTTTAAAATATTGTTAAACTTTTAGGTACTTGAAATACTGCTATTTGTATTTTTACATTTTGTATTGCGGGGAAAATCAATCTTGAGATTACGAAAATATTACGAAGGTAATCTATGAATTTCTTTGTTAAATCTATTTTGTAAGGAACCCTTTAAATTCTTACACGCATCTGATATTTTTTTGGATTATTTCACAAAATTAAACAGTAAAACAAAATTGTTTGTCGAAACAATATTTACAATCACGTTTATGAAAAACGTCTGAATCCATTACAAACACAAGAACAAAACAATCGTAGAAACATTGCACAATCTATAATATTAGGCGTTTCGTCAGTTCGTTCGCCCTCTTCCCCGCTTTCCCTAGGGCAGTTCCAGCGCCTTTTGAACAGCATAGTCATCGTCTCTCCGTATTACGTGCCCATACCATCTTAGACAGGTCTCTGTTAGTTTTTCGGCTATGGGTGCAACTTTAAAACTTCACCGTTTTAATTCCGTATTTCAGTTGTTATAAAATGGTAGCCAAATATTTAACTAAGCTGATTGGTTGAGCTTGATCAGCTGAACGCCACGAACGCTACCTTTACTACTATTATAATTAAGGTGCGTCTTTGCGCACTGATTACCAAATACTTAGCCAACCGAGTAATAGACTAAACTTACTTATAGTTTCACCTAATAATAGTTTCGAAGGAATCAGAAACTTTGTGTTGAGGGCCTTGAAGAATTCTAACTATTTATAGCTCGAGAGAACTATTAAATCGCCAATTACTTTTAGGTATTTCCAAGAAACTACACCTCGGAGTTTTTTAGAAGAGCCGTTAAAAGCTTTTAATAGTCTTTTAGTCTTAACTTTTGGGCCGACTAGATAAAAAATAGAAGAAGAATTGGAAGTTTATCTATGTACAGGGTTATAAAGAAATGGTATTCTAAGCTGAAAAAGGCTCACTGTACTCAACATTATGAGCACGTTTAACTATAGGACTAACGCGGATAAGCGAAAAAAATCAGCTGTTCCATAAAATTGTTAATGACACTCGACAAAACGAATGGAACTTTTTATAGTGAATTTGGCCGGGTTGGCCCATAGTAAAAGTTGTTTATAATGATGAGTACCTTCTATGAACCCTCTTCTAAACTACGTCATTTATGTTCTATGCTCTAATTTGCACAACGTTGCATGTTGCCGTACAACATACAACATTGTGCAAATTAGAGCCAGTCACAAAATTCACATAACTCTTTTGGGTAATAAAATTAACCACTCCAAAACGTAACTTTGTTCTCTTACAAAGGAGCCGAATCCATCAAACCTTAACACCATAAGAAGTCAAATTAAGAAACTTCACGCATTACGCAATGGAGACGCCAGCACGTTCCGTGCATGTGTTTACAACTGACGACGGCGACACGACAAATATAAATAGATAGATAAACTCTTTATTGTTCTCACCAGAAATTACAAATACTATTACTACTACTTTACTACTGCTAACTATTACTTTTGATTTAGAATACTATAATTTATGAATGGTGGCTTTACATGACTGGTGACTGTTTTGTTAATGGCATGTTGGCAATAACATTGCTGATTGATCAGCTTGTCATACACTTGTAGTTTCGCTTAAAAAATTGTTTTCTTTCGGTCAATGAGCAATATTGCGTATTACCTTATTAGCAAGTTGGAGATGTTTAAATTATGATTCTCATACACAACTAAAAGACCACATTAGATTTCTTATGACTGTGTTATTTTTATTATCTCTTTATCTGTGTCTTATGTTGCTTCGTACAACAATGTTTTAATTATTTGATATTTTCTTCCACTTTTCCAGTCAACCTGGAAAAACTATAACCCAAAAAAAAACAACTGCATTTTGAATTGCAATCGATCAGCTGACAATCTTCTCGCGACTGCATAACAATCGTGTCGCCAACAGTAAAAAAGGGTACTCAACTAAGTTAAAGCACAATCCTGAAAGTTCCGGAATCGTACTTATCCGAATAGGGACGTGCGAGGGTGATTTAATAGGGTTGAAACAGAGCCTGTACGCATTATAACACGCACGTTTCTAAAACTTGGCAAATAGGCAGTCGGAAATTTATCGCTAAACACCTAGCGGTGCGTTCCCGCAACCTTTCTTTCTGACGAAAAACGAAAGAGGTTTTCAAGTAGACGCGTTTTTTTTTTTATTTTTACATATAACCTACCAGCCCACCTAGAACGGGAAGTGGACACTTTTTGTCTTATTTATAAAGTTTTCTTAAAGTTACGTGACATTACTTCTTACTATACATAATAATATGTATTAGGCACAAGTTACCTGGCATTTATACCTAATTCTTAGCAACTGCTAAGAATTATTTAAAAGTAAGACCTTTTATCTTTATCTTATTTATCCCTGCTGGGATAAATAAGATGGATATTGGTGAGACATTATCCATGGCCCGTGATAAGCGGGCATCAGGAATTAAGAACGAGGTCCAGCAGCAAAGGGGGGTCTTTTTAGGTGCAAGTCCGAAATCTTCTATTTCTTTTTAATTTTGTAACATCCCTGTAATGTATAGAATTTCTACCTCTCCTCCATCCCTTATTATGAACTCGGTAGGCTCTCACGCATCGCCACTTTCATGAATTAACAGACTCTTTTGACGGTCGCTCGTGCCGAAATCTCTGAAAGGAGCCGCCATGGTGGAATGGACAGCCATTGTTTTAGATTTAACTTTCTCGGTTCGGTTTGAAATGGGTGACGAGGATCAGAATTTGTGAGCGAAGTATGAATGATAGAATATTTATGCACAGATTATGGCGAATGGCCATGGAGTGCGAAAGAAAACTTGTTTGCATGTGTTGAAATTAAGCTTAGAAAGGTAATACTTAAAACAAAAAAGAAATTGAGTGACACGAGCACTGATGGAGTATGAATACTTTGAATGAGACCAATTATAAGATTCACTATTTTGAAGTTTGTGACAAGTCCAAATAGGAATAGTAGCTGTGGCAGTAGTAACAATTTTTATCAATTGAAAATGTATGCTAAACTTTTTATAATAAATAATATTCTATTCTGTTTTTTAACGATGGAGTAAGTTTACACAGGTCTTATTTGGTAAGACCCACCAAAGGCCACACTCTGGCAAGTGAGACATTATCTCGGTCACTGTCGCTCTTATTAGAAATGTCATAACAGTGAGAGTGACCGAGACAATCTCGTATTAGTATTATATTAATGTATTATATTTATAGGTATGTATTAGTATATTTTCGCTAATGTAGGTAGTTTTAGTATTTGAATGTATTTCTAAGTATTCATTACTTTTTTATGTAGGTTTAGGTATATGAAACAGTTTTTTTTTCTCAATATTGCACACCCCGTTTTTCTATTTTACTATCTATCCTCTCCATCCTAAGGTTGCCTGGAAGAGATCACTCTTAGCGATAAGACCGCCAGTTGTCGCACTAGTTTTAGGTGTTATAATCCTTTTGTTTGTAATATATGGTGTGAACAATAAAGAGTTTATATATCTATCTAATGGTCTAGAATACACGAACATGTCTCTGTAACTTATTGTATTAAGTCCAATCTTCTTACAACATATAACCCGGTCACAATATCTGTGCACCTCGCTGGAATGCGTATAGCCTTATATAGTCGCACTGTCGCAGTCGAGGTGACAGGGGAAGCGGGAGCCTCTCCCGCTTCCCCTGTCACCTCTCCGCGCACTCCCCGGTCGACATTGCGACCACAGCGAGGTGCACAGATATTGTGACCGGGTTGTAATTATTTATTTATTATCCCCATTACCATACAACGTGGTAATGGGCCAGCATTTTGGAAACAATTCCTACAGGCAGCGGCCTTTTAGATTAGTTTAGTTTTTAATTTCAGTACATTTTAATATTCTTATGTAAGTACTTGTATAGTTTAAATCTTCTCAAGCAAGTAAATAAAAAACCATTTATCACTTTCTAATTACTATGACTAAAACATCTTAAAAGAAACTCTAATAAAATCATGTTCTTGAATACTTCCGTTTCCTGAAAAAGATCCGGAATAAAACGATGTTCATAATTAGCTTTTTAATTTTAGCTGTTAAGTCACAAGTTCTTAATTGATTCGAACTCATTTCCGCTTTTTAATTTACTCAAAATCAAGTTATTTTGTTTACGTAAAAATAATAATTAAAAGAATAAAATGCCATTAAAACTTAGATTGAAACGGGCTAAATGAAAATAAACGTAAAAAAAGTAAGTGGCAATAAAATTGTTCAGGGTTTTAACGTGTCTTTGACTTAGAATTCGGACTTTGACTTAATCGTTAAGTTGTATGACCAATATGACCATACATATTAGAAGTTAATACCTTTCACAACTACATTGAGACTGATAGTTTACCAATATTTAACAGGGTTATAAAGAAAGGGTATGCTAAGCCGAACTATGAACAACTTTTACTATGGGACCAACCCGGAATTCACGAATAAGTAATCAGCTGTTCCATAGAAAAATGTCAACGACACTCGATATAATGTATGTAACAGTTTTTTTTTTGCGGATTCCGGATTGGGCCCATTGTAAATGTTGTTTATAATGACGTATGAGCATATTTATGGTATAACCGGTTAATATGTAACAGGGCCTGAAATTAAAATTATCAACAGACACAGTTTTTTTAAAATTTACTAATGAAACTTTTAAACACACTTTTTTTTATACAAAACAATATAATTCAATGTACAATTTAAATATAGCTACTGACTAGTATACGCTATAACTACATTAATAAAAACCATACAATACAACTATTTCTTCACAATTAAAAAAATTATAAATAAAAATCATGTGTTCGTTAGAATGTCATTCGTTTTGATAGAATTATTCTTGGTAATTACTGATGCCGGGTTTTCATCTCCAGGCTGTGATTCTGAAAAAAACATAAAGAAACAATATCAATTTTAATAGATAGTGTAATTATTTTAAAACATTTGTGGACTCTACGTAAAATGCTCACAATTCTTTGGACACCTCAACCCCAAAATACTACAACTACGAGTAATATTACAAAACGTCGAAACGAAAAGTCGCAAATGGAATACATACAAAGACAAGACAACTAACACCCGGACCCAGAACAGGTATTTAAATTCATCATTCTGCCCGGCCGGGAATCGAATCCGGTATTTTTGGCTTATAAGGGGAAAAAGTCTTTTCGCATTATAGTATGTACGAGTATGAACTTGTAATAAAATCTCTTTGGCTATACAATTTGCATCTGGCTGGTTTTGGTATCAATGAAAGTTTACATTTTAAAGAACATAATTCCAAATTCAAATTAGGAAAATATGTTACTACCAACCTATTACCTATTACTACCGCTGAGTTAAACAGGTCGTCCAGTACTTCACATACCACCACATGACGACCACGACCGCTTAGTAGCAGTTTTCAAGAGCGTAGCTACCAAGAAATATACATCACACACCAAGGCTCACATCACAGACTTCCCTAGTTTATATTTGTATAATAATGTTCAAAAGGAACTACATATCGCTGCTACATTTACCATTTTCATCGTCGTTAAAATTCCACGGCTGCACAGTCCCTTTGACGAATATAACAAACACCACGTTTGTTGCTACCTGCAGCCCCGCAAATATCAGGAACACTGCTTGCCATCTGCTTTGATTTCTCTGAAGAATAGTAAGTGTACATGAATAATATTGCTATTACATATAGCTTTTACATATATATTTATATAATATGTTTATCATCAGTGTTTTCGAATAACACATTTTTTTTAATTTGGGGAATTCTATAGCACATTTCTAACTTTGCTGTTTAAATTTTAAAACAAAATTATATCTAGATAAATCTACGAGTATATCAAAATCATCAGCTAGATCAGAAACTAAAAAGCGATCAAAAACTCAATTGAAACTGTAATTACATGATAGTCGTATCATATTACTTGCCTATGGTTATAACGATTTAAGAGTTTATACTTTCCTTTATATAGATCAGTGCTCAGTGGATGAGTGCTCCTATTTTTCCGCTCCGATTTATACTATACTCACCGCGTTACCAACTGAGTCGTAGAGCCATAAACAAACGGCCCTTTTCAGGGCCACAATATTATCTACTATGATTCTATCTGATTTTATTCTTATCGAAATGTGCCTATAACCATCTTACGCACATCACTATGCGGCTCCATAAGACCCACAAGTGCGAGCGAGATAGACATAGAGAAATGATTTATGGCCGCACGACTCAGTTACGGTAACGCGGTGACTATAGTTACTTTTTTCCTACTAACTATGCTATAATACACACCATGTCATCTTTAACTATATTGGAGACTATAACAGGCACCAGCAAACTGGTCAGGACAGCTACCGTGTTGCCAAGAGCCATTATAGGACCAGCGAAGTTTGGCGCCAAGTCTATTTGATTTATCTGGAAACAAATAGAAACAATCATTGTTATGATAATGATGATGATAAATGAAATCCTGATAATTAATTGTATTTCCTTGCTGGAACTTCTGAGACAAACATAACTAATGCATGCTATGCATACTCCTGCTAATTTATAAACATTGGATCTTTGTTACTCTTTCAAGTTCAAAAGGCTGTACGGGTTAAAATGACATTTGGCAGTCAGATAGTTTGTAATCTGAATTAACGCATATTATAGTACTTTTTATCTCATAAACATAAAATAAAATAAATAAATAAACGTTTCACACTCATAGCTCCCTAGGAATAAATCCTGTGTCGGGGATGCCATGGAACACACACAAAGACAAGGACAACTAACACCCAGACCCAGAACAGATATTTAAATTCATCATTCAAACATCTGCCCGGCCGGGAATCGAACCCGGGACCTCTGGCTTATAAGGCGGCTACTGCACTACCGCTGAGCCAAACAGGTCGACATCAACGGTTTCTGTACGATAGCTTCTAAAACTGCGTGTCCCAGTTAAAATTGAGTTCTGGCAGGATGCGGCTAAAACCGTTGGCGTACGTGGTAATGAACTATTTACCAAAATACTTACATGGAATCCCACATGCACAGCGGAGTGTAGTCCCATACACACGACCAGCATTATTACAGCTAGCGTCGTGCTGGTGATGTAACTGAACCCTATTAAACATAAGCCTGATATCACCATACCTAGAAACAAAGAAAAAAGTTATCGAAACTAAAATAAAAATTGTTTTAATGAAAACGGGGCACGTTTTAAACTGTTAACGTGTCAAAATCACACTAGTTTTCATAGTACGACTTAAACTAAATATGTTTTTGAGTTTTATAACGTAGATTTGACCACTAAATCGTCTCACGACCAACGTTTATTGAACTATTTGAAAAAAAACCTATAATATTATATGAAATAAATTCCTATCGAACGTTTTTACATCTCTGCCATAGTTATTATCCTTTACATCAAGTTGTGCCCAACTGGGTCCACAATTTAAACAAAAACGCTAAATCACATACATTTTAATGTTTATAAATATGAAGACGGAAATCGGTAAATACCTATAGTGTTGGCAGTTCTTCGTATATTGGCAACAGACATAATCTTCTTATTGGCCGCGTAGTCGGCGAGGTATCCAAATAGTAGAGCTGTGAGGTACATAGCCACGAATGGCAGCGATGAAAACAACCCATTCTAAAAAAAAGGGAATTTCAGCACTAGTAGGTATATTTTATAAGATTAAAGCATTTTGAAGACGTTTTTTTAAATTTTACAATATGCGTCACAACCCTATGTAGCGCATCCTATCCAGAATTTGAAATCTACTCGTATCTATACAATAAATATTGTTATAATGCTAAAATAGTACGAGTTATAGCTATAGTAATAGCTGGTGATCAGTATTGAAGATATTATGATCTATACCCTGATTTATACCCTGAGACAAGCTCTATCGGCTTACTTCTCCGATTTTTGATTCTGGCTTCATATTATTGTTTGAAATGAGTCCATCTGGCTTTTCTCAAGATCGAGGTGGCGTCACTCTGTGATCGTCTGTTTGTTATTTTAAAGCCGGCTAAGTAAACCAAATTGTGTGTCCATACAAATTAGTATCGTTTAATTTTGACAATATAATCGCGCGACTTCTAAAACAAAGTAAACTGGTTAATTACCTTTTTGATCTCGACTCCGAGTATGAAGTTCATATAAGTAGGTATCTGAGTCAGGACTAGTAGGTACCCCGTGGCGCTGCCTGCGTGACTCGCGACCAAGCCCCAAACTGCTGTGCTGGTCAGAATACTCTTCCAAGGGGTACGGCGTTTCTGTCAGAAATTAGAGAATTTGAGGAACGTATAGGTGCTTACACACCAATCGATCCATCAATTTTGTTGTTAGTATGGTAACAACGGAGGAGCGACGTTGACTGATCCATTCTATCATCGGTTGATGCTATCGGCAACCGTCATCGAGGCATTAAAAGACATTCTGATTCTAAAATTCATTTTCATTGGCAATTTCAATTTAAGCATTTATTTTATCAGGAATTTTGCGCTCTCATGCATGTGTCATTGTGCACTTTACGTTTTATTTCATTTAATTGAATGGTTACCTTAGGCACTACATCAGCACCACATCCTTCCTGAATGAACGTCATCTCTTCTGCGCTTATATTCGGATGGTCATAAGGAGTAGCGGCTCCGCGCCACAAGAGCAGGAAGAAGCAGAAGAGGCTCATAACTCCGCAGAGCCAGAAGGTGGCTGGCCAGCCGAGGCTGGGACTGCCGGCGAAGACACCAGCCAACTGGAATATCACGATTGTGCCAAACTGGGATCCTGAAATGAATCACTAATGGAGCTGAACAATGTTAAAAAAGGGCACTTTTTGTAATTTGCTCATTTTGGGACGTGCTCGTTCTTGAGATCTTGGTTCTTCGTTCGTTGTAAGAAATGCTCGTAGTGCTAGTTTTGATCATGTAGATATTATGGGAAGTGCGCGTCCTGAACTTACTGAATCTTATGATAAAAAGAGACAAGTTGTTATTAGACTGCCTATGAGAGTCTCAGTTCGTAAATTATTTTTGATATATTATAGCTCTGTATTTTACCTGTGTAAATGTAGGTGCTAAGTCGTCCTCTCTCGCTTATCGGCGCCCACTTGCCGAGTATCGTGTGAATGCTGGGATAGAAAGCTGCTTGTGTCGCGCCTTGCAAGAATCTGCATATGCTCACTGCTATCCAACCACCCTAGTAAATAGGAAAAATATTGATGATACTAAGAAATACCTAACGGAGGCGAGGATCAGTTTAACAGTGGTTTAGTCACAAGTCTCTACTCGAATGAAATCGTAATATCTGCCCGCTGGTGGCAGTGGCTCCTACAATAAATTTGCTAAAAAGATAGTTCTAACAGAAAGCGTCCCCAAGGACTATAAATTATTTTATTTATACCCTAAATGTACCATCATACTCACAAATATCGGTACCCAAGGCGTGATAATAGATATCACCCCGTTGACAGCCAGTGCCACCATTATCGGTTTCGTGCCTCCAAACTTCTGCGCAATGATTCCCATCGGCAACATCATCGTTGTATACCCGACAAAGAACGAAAACATGATCATCTCTTGAGTCGCCGAGTCCCAGTCATATTTCTGTAAATTCAAGTCGTATTTTGTAAAAATTAATTTTTATTTTGCTATTGAACGAGGTAACGTTGCCAGCTTTTACCCTACCCGTGGACAGTGACCTAAGCTCTGTTTTTTATATGTGATTCTAAATTCTGTTTATGCCTATTTTTGATATATTTCACTATTAAATAAAGAATACGAGAATACTCAATTAAATCGTTTACTACGACTATATAGTTTCGATCACATTCGGTGACCTTCGAAATTATTAATATTTTAATAAAATGTTTAAAACCCACGTTAGTTTACATAGTTAAGTCATATTGTTAACCTCCGACTTGTTAATTCTGGTGTTGATAATAAAAAGTTTATCTCTATCTGTCATGTTTATGAGTTTGGTCAGGAAAATGTAAATGGCTTAACCCAAAAGTTACTCAACGCGGAAATAGTCGAAGTTCATTTTCCTTTTCAAATTTGTATTTTTTACTGCTTCATCACTACCACTATCATTGCTTAGAAGGTAGGAATTGATTAAATTGTCTCGCAGAATATATTTATATTATTCTCATCATGAGCCTGTATCTGGCCCATTTAGCCTATCTGGAAGTATAGGCCTTCTCTCACTTGTGCCATTGCTTCCTGTCACGGGCCAATCTCATCCACATGTGACTTGAGTAATAAGGTTATCAAATAATTTATTGCAGAACAATGTTCATGTACCTACTATTACATAATTCATAATCAAGAAAACAAAAATTAATTAAAAATAAAATAATGTCAAAAAATTAAAAATCAAGAAATTTAAACATAACATACCTATATGTAGGTATATTGCATCCGTCGGTTCCTATGTTATTTGTCTACGTCTCCAAAAAAATTAACAAATGCTTAAAAATTTAGGAACATAGTTTAGAAATGTTTTGAAGTGAGGCAAAAAACATCTTTCTAATTTTTATATCTAGGTAAAAAACCTCATAAAACGAAGTGAATTATATCTATCTGTAAAAAAATCTAGGCCAATCATCTTCATTGAAAAATTGTGGGAACGTGTCTACGAAATATTTAGGCGTCTCGACGAAATTTTGGCAGCTTTAAAACTCATTTTTATTTTTAGGATATTCACTATCTTGATAGATTTGAATGAAATGGACTTTTTAAATTCTTCTAACTGATAAGAAAGGTACATATTAAAATACGCAGTGTAACATAATGATAAGACATGCAAATATTTGTATGGAGCTTAATGTTTAGCAAAATAGAGAACTTCTGATAAGTAATTTGCAAAGAATTAAGATAACGATAACAAATTTAGCGACACTTGAAATTGTTGACTCAGTTTTGTGCCCCAGTTTGCTGCTGTATCATTTTGTCAAACATTTACCATCGTCATAAAGACGTCACAGGGATGTGTTTAAAAAAATGTTTTTTTTTCCGACTAGCCAAAAAAAGAAATGGTTCTGGGGTGGATGTAAGAGAGATATTTAAAGCCTTGTATTATAGTTGGGACAATTTTACAGGCCCCGTTTGACAATTCATCGAAATTCAACAACGTAACCTAGTAACGGCGGGCATAAATAATATATTTTTTTGTTTTGTTAGAACTGCACAATTGCTGAACTTTTTTCAATTACGATTACATATTTATTGTAATAATGACCGATACGAGTTATTTTATGATTTGTTTTTTTAATAAACCATTTTAAACATAATAAATAATTACTGATCTACGAGATAATTTACGATCTCGTAAAGAACTGAACGTTGTTACAATGTTGCGTCACTTAACCTTTTTATTTCTTTTTAAACACTAAGGATGTTACTCTAAAAATCGAAAACTGATAAGTTGAATCGAATGCAATGATTACTTGTGAAGAATATCACCATAAATTAATAACCACGTTGTGATTATAATAAAACATAAATATTTATTATTCTTTTAACAAACTATAAAAATACAAAAAATAACTAAATAGAAAAAATCATTGATTTGGTAAGGTACAATTTACTGACCCGGCTTTTTTATTGGACTGATCTTACTGACTACGTTTATTTATTTAAGCCTTTTATTGCTGATAATTTAAACATAGTATTGACAATTATTATCACTATTTTTCTGTGTCGTGATCAGCGTGTCCTGTGACGAGCCCTTTCCACTTCTTTCTGTCGCTAGCCTTTCTTGGCCAGATTACTCCACCAATGTTTTTTATGTCACCCATCCATCTTTTAAGCTGTCTTCCTCTTTTTTTTGCCATCCCGTGGTGGCCACTCTGTTATAATTTTTGTCCATTTAATTCTGCTGTCTCTTGTCATGTGTCCTGTCCATTGCCACTTTAATTGTCTGACTTTCTTTAAAATGTCCTCGACATTCGTTGTGGATCTTATAATGTCGTCTGCCTTTTTCCGGTCCTTTAGCGTGATATTATTAGTTCATTTTCTATAATATTGTCTATTCTCACATCTCGTTCAAAATCTTGTAAAATTATTTTCTTTGTTTTCTCTACGACTTTTCTCCAGTCTTCTGTAGTGGCGTTATACTGGCAATGGTAGGGAGGCAATCGAATAACTTCGTGTCGATGGTCTAGGGCTAGTTCATCGATTACATAGCGGAGCTTGGACGGCTAAGTTGCTTTTACCAGATGTGACAACTCAACTTTTAATAAAGTTGGACTTGCATCCACACCATTTCTTACCAGCCACGAGACAATTTCTTGCTTTTTATTTGCTTGAGTTGGTGTGGTTTATCGACTTGTACAGAATGATACGGTGCATTGTCCATTATAATTTTCGATGGGTTTTCTAAGCTGACTAAACCGCGAAACCGTATGGTTCGCATTCAACCATGTTTCGTCAATAAACACGACATTGTCCCAATCTGTCATTTTATTTACTTGACGTAAGAATGTTACTCTCTTCAAAATAATATCGTAGCGTGAATTAATGATATCTCTGAGTGCTGACAGCAGTGATGAAGATGACAATACTAATAACAGTTCTGATAGTTCAACTGAATAAATGATGTTTTTTTTTGTTAAATTATGTACTTGTCTTATTTTGTTCCTTAATTAATTTACGAAAGAAAAATAATAATGAGACAGGGATTCGCCTGAAGATTTTTAAAATTCACATATGTTTCAAGTATTGATTCATTTTAATCGATGCGCGATGTTTTTAAGCAGGTCACCTCACTATGAAGATAAAACTGACAGTCGTCAATTGTGGGTTCTTAAAATGGCCCGAGTATAGTTTTTGAATGCGCTTCGTCTTATTTAATAGTAATTATTACACACAATATTGAATTGACTATAATAAAAGATTTATTAACCATGTATTTTGTACAAAATAGCTATCTGTTATAGCTATAACTAAAACGTTAGACTTCGATACTTACTCTATATACATCCCAGTTGCTCAAATGTTCATATTTACTGCTCCGATTTGCACTACCACTACATTCTTCTGCTACATTTGTTGTCGCATTGAAGCAAGTCGTATTTTCCACCACACCTTTCCCATGGTTCCTGAAGTCGTGGCTCGTCATGGCCACCATGGACACGCTGAGCTGAGCTTTTATGGTGAACGCAACTGACAAGCAGACGAAGAGAATCAAGGCCTGGCCGTGACGGGCGCCGAAGCCTTTGGGGCCTTCATTTGGAGATGGTGGTTCTGAAAAGTAGGAACTTGAGTTTAAACTTGAAATTTAGCAAACTTGTGTCACAAAAGATGTTCACTTTGACGTGTAGAAGAACACCCTTAAGTATTACTACACCTTTCCGTTTCAACTTGTATAAGAAAGGTTAAATGGCTGACAGAATGTTCTGGGCAGAGATCATTCTGCCCAGAATTTTGAATTCTAAAAATTCAAGACCCTGCACGGCACAGCACTGCGCTCGTCACCCTGAGACTGACTAGTGCTAACGAGCGGGGAAAACCCCGATCGTGTCCAGTGGGGTCTAGACCGGTGGTAGTGGTAATAAGTAAGTGGGAACATACAAGTTTCAAGTTCGTTACTAAAATAATAATCCTTCAGATACTAATCATAGTATGTAATGCTTATTGTTTATAATTATCATATTGTTATGTTGAATTACGTTCAACTGCGTGATTGGACATCAATTTGAAAACTCGACACACAATATCCATAGCCTACCCTACACCAACATCCACAGCTGACAAAATAAACATCACTAGCAATCTATTACATACAGGGTTATACAGGAAGGGTATGCTAAGCCGAAAAGGGCTCACAGTTCTCATTATTATGAACAAATTTTATCATGGGACCATCCCAGAATTCACGAAAGAAAAATTAGCTGTTCCACAGAAAAATGACAACGATACTCGATAAAAAAGTTGTTCATAATGATGAGTAATATGAGCTTTCCGGCTTTGCGTACCCTTTCTGTATAACCCTATATAGCCACATGGAGGCGCACGTGCAAAACTTTGAATTAATTTAATTGAACAGTAATGGTGGTTGGAGCTTTAGGCTTTAGGCTAAAGGCTACTGGAGCGAAACGTAATGTTAACATAACTAATGTAACGTAATTAAACATGATGTATTGTAATGTAATCTTATGTAATGTAACGTAACGTTACGTTATGTGTTACAGTGGCTGAAATTGGCTAGGAATAAAATATCCATATTAATTACAATGTACATTATCTAAAAAAACTCAAAAACTTCTGGGCCGATTTCAAAAATTCTTTCACCATTGGAATGTTAAATAATTATCCTTAAGTTACAAAAGCTACATTTCATACCCGTGCAAATCTAAAGCAGGTCACTAGTCTGCTATATTTATAAAAAATTATTGCCATATGTTCGTTTTGCATAAACTCAAAAATGGCTCGACCGATTTCTTTTTTTTTTTGATCGCTTCACAGCTCAAAAAGTAAAATAAATTCAGAAAAAATAAATCAAAATAACAATTTTAGGCATTACAAATTTCACCGATCATCTAGATTTTCTAGATACTAAAAATAAATAAAAAAAAAAAAAAAAAACACAGACGAATTGATAACCTCCTCCTTTTTTGAAGTCGGTTAAAAAGTACCAAGTAGATAACGATTTAAGGTAAAAATAATATAATTCTCACCATCAGTCTTCTCATTTTTGGCCACAATTGCGTATCCCACCTTATCGCCGCTCATGATTACGATCGAATGGAAATATGGAAGCTATAAGACAGTAAGATAGTAGAAGATAGACTAGTAGCTTTATTTATATAACGGAAACAAAGTCTTCAGAACAAATAAGACCAACGTGAGGCCTTTGATAACGAGCATGACTGGAGGCAAGGCTGTTTATTCAGGTACGTAATAATAGGGAAATATTATGAGACTAGCGGCCCGCCCCGGCTTCGCACGGGTGGACATTCATTTTTTAAACATTTTTGTTTGGGATAAACGTAGATTAAATGTGTCTTTATGCGGGTGATAAGTAGATTTTTTTTTAATTACTATTTATATTTTCTCTTAGGTATAATTTTTTACATTTTTATCTATACCTAAACGTATTTTTATTCTCATCTATCGTAAGTTTATTTTTCATTTTATTTATATTGTGTTTTAGATTAAATTCTTTATTTATTTATTTTAGGTTTAAGGTTGCAATTTTTTTACTTGATCTTATTTTGTTGGCGTAAGGCACTCGACTGTCGTTCGAATAGCTGCGATGATCTTGCATTTTATTCTGCTAGACGAAGTGAACGTTCTGCGGTACATTCCCTTGCCTGTGCTTACAATTTTGGGGTCGTCCATTAATCACGTGACCTTTTTAGAGTTTCGTACCCAAAGGGTAAAACGAGACCCAGTTACTAAGACTTCGCTGTCCGTCTGTCACCAGGCTGTATCTCATGAACCGTGATAGTTAGAGAGTAAAAATTTTCACAGGTGATGTAGGTATTTCTGTTGCCGCTATAACAACAAATACTAAAAATTAGTATAAAATAAATATTTAAGGGGGCTCCCATACAACAAACGTGATTTTTTTGCCGTTTCTATAGGTAATGGTATAGAACCCCTCGTGCGCGTGCCCGGCTCGCACTTGGCCAGTTTTTAGCAACCCTCTCACCCTTGGTGATATATGGTGAAGTTAAAATTACCGCCCTCCCCCCGGCCAATATCATGTGTATTTTTATTGGTACAAATTATCTTTATAATTTTCAGAAAGAAACGAAAAAATAAATTCACGTGATATTTCTCCACAACCCCCCCCCCCCCCCTCCCCGTCCTGATATTTCGTGATGTTTTTTTGAACCTCTTCTCCGTCTCGAGTCTCAAGTGATTAATGGACGATCCCTTTCTAGTCTATTTGCAGCAAGGCACTGTGAGCGTTTGGCACTCGACTGTCGTTCGTATTACTGCGATGATCTGGCATTCTTGTTTTCCTAGACGAAGTGAACATTCGGCGCTACATAATAAAAATTAAAACAAACGTATAAGTATAAAAATACGAAATAAGTCACGAAAGGTTTACCTAAGTAGGTAGTTCTGAAAAAACTTTTGATAAATACTTGCTATAAAAAGTGTGAGAGTACGAAGAAAAGTAAACAGTAAAAGTTAAATAAAATAATTCATAAGTAGTTCAAGAAATAACTTTTTAACTGGAACAAACATGCAATAGAAAAGTCAAAATATTCAATGTCAGTTGCGTCCGCTGCGTAGGGGCACGTAAAGGGCTTCACACACAGCAGCTATAATGTATATTAATGTACATTACATCCCGGGATGTATCACACACAACAGGTAATGTAATGTATCTTTCCCTTCATTTCATTGGCATACGTCCCGATTGACACACTATCCAGCTGCTAAAGTGTTATAAAGGGTGTTCTTATTTTTAATGTTATAATACTATGGACCCGTCGAGTTACTTACTATTAGATCTACTAGATAGTTCATCAGAAGATGATTTGGATTGTGATTTTGATGCGCGTATTGCCACATGTGCCAAAAACAGAACGATGTGGATTAAAGATCACATAAAGTTTAAGGAAATTTCCGGAGAGTTTAAAATGTTTGATGAATTATCTTAAGGTACATCTAAACGGGCCATATTTTACGACAATTTGTAGCTGCAATTATTGGCAAACATTGCCCAGCCATCAAAAAAACATTTTAGTGCATTTTATGGCTGAGCAATCAATTGCAGGCAACATGTTGCGATATGGCTGCAATAGTATGGCCTTTGATTCAGAACCCTTTAATGAGCCACACAATCCAGCAACAATGGCCGACGAAATGACGCTCATCGCAGCCGCTTACATTGTTTTGGCAGAAAAACGACAGACCAAGTATTAGTCATTTTAATTTATTTTCAAAACAACACAAGAATGACAGCTGCTGACAGCACAGAATATCGCCACACCACAGATTATTTTGAATTTGAATTTGAATTTGACAGTAAAACAGAACAACAATATAGATGGCCCAGATATATTGCAGTATTTTCGATTGCGAGGCGATCGTTCGACCACACGCCGGCTACACATAAAAACATTTTGACATACCAAAAAATATGTGGCTATAATGCCGGGCCATCCTTAAAATATTGCATAGTGTGGCTGGTATTGCTAGCAATGTTGCCGGCCACAGTATTGCAGCCACAAATTGTCGTAAAATATAGCCCGTTTAGACGCCCCATTACGGAAAATTTTGTGATTATTTCCGGGAGTCAAGATCAACCTTTTCCGAACTTCATGATCTAATTAGAGAAGATATTAAGAAAAATAATACCCACATGCGAAAAAGTATATCTTCCGAAGAACGACTTGCTGTGTGCTTATGGTAAGAATGAAATGAAAGTATAAAATATTCATTAAATTTTTAATCGCTTATTCCAATGACTGTAAAGTGCTTATTGTAATAATTATTATTGTAATAAAGTGCTTATTGACTGAGTGACTGAAACAGACTGTACTGTGTGTGTCTCTGTCTATCACAGAAACTTTTTGAACATCCTTTTCGAAGAGAGATATACGGAAATGTATTGAGATGTATTAAGATGTATCGAAATATAAATGTATATTTACGTATCGCTCTGTATTTTAAGATTCGAAGATGTAAAAATATACATTATAGCTGTCGTGTGTGGTCTCCTGACGATTTCTATGGAAAGATGTAATGAGATGTATCGTGCTATAATGTACATCTTTACATTATAGCTGCTGTGTGTGAAGCCCTGACGACCGCAGGACTCAGCCGCGCGGTAACTTATTTCATAGATGTGCACGCGGCATTTATTTTTCTTCAATTTTAAACTCAATTCGTAATATCTTTTGAACGGAATGTCCGATTTAAATAATTCAAAAATAAATCTTCTGGTATTATAACAGTCTTGAATACACAATGGTTTATTTAGATAAGGATTAATACAAAGGTGTATGTAAAACATGGTCTGATTTTGGTCGGCATTTTTATCAACTTTTAAAATGTAAAAAAGTAGTTTTAGAGACGTAACTACAATAGTTGGACATATGGCATCGGGATGTTTTTTGTAGATATTAATACGTTCTTTAATATTGTAGAACATTTTTTAGTTCTATCATCAATAGTTTCCGCAGCGTATGCGATGAAAGACATATCATGGATAATTTTTTACACCTTGGGTTACACTATTGAAGTTTTAGTAAGGATTCCTAATTTTTTCAGGTAATAAATATAACCTATGTTACTTTGGAATAATGTAGCATTCACTTAAATGGTGAAAGAATTTTTGAAATCGGTCCAGTAGTTTTTGAGTTTATTCCACACAAACATCCAAAAATAAAAAAAAACAATACAATCTTTCCTTTTTTATAATATTAGTATAGATTTAGAAATAATACGTAGATATAAATTAGAATTATTACAATAACATGCAAAATTTTTTAATTCACTCTTTAAAAAAAAAAAATATATTTATGTATGTTTAACGGTTTTAAAAATATTTCAACCAGTCAAAATTGTGACAAAAAAGAAAGTTCACAAAATTACAAATATATTTTACATCAGATTGTTTATTTGATTTTGAAATTTATATAAGCTTATCAGCTTCTTGCTTCCTATACTCGTTGATGAATAAGCAAAATTTGGGAACGAACCATGTAATACTCGTATTGTGCAATACGAGATAAATATTTACAATTTTGTTATGTTTCATCCCCCTCTCCTGCTAATAGATATTTTGTAAATGAATAAATTTATGAGAAATATGTTAGTCATGATTATGTTGATTAAAAGTAGTGTCTTGTTGTTGACAACCTGTTTGACTCAGCGGTAGTATATCAGCCTTATATTAAGCCCGAGGGCCCGGGTTCAATTCCCGGCGGGGCAGATGCTTTAATAATAAATTTAAATATCTGCTCTGGGTCTGGTTGTTAGTTGTCCTTGTCTTTGTGTGTGTTCCATCATCCATGGCATCCCCGACACAGGTTATCCTAGGGGAGAGTTATGAGTATGAAACGTTATTATTTGCAATTATTATCCTCGATACCCTTGTAAGCTATGCCTAATAAGTTCTAGATATGCTGTAATTACAAGAGAAACTCTCAAATCCCATCCCAATTCGACTTACGATTAATTAGATCTGCTACTTTATCAGATAACTTATAATTATTATCTTATTAATGTATTTTATTGGATTCTATTAATAGTCAATCTCTGCCGAACAACTCTTGGTGTTTTGTGATGTTAATTGTAGATCTCAATCAGAAAGGGAAATAGTTAGGGTTAGGTTAAGGTGAAAAGAAAATTGAACTCTCTTTTTACTGATCCTTCTAATATTTTAAAGGAGAAACTTAGTATGTTTGAAGGTTTGTATCTTTGGGTGTATGTTACTCAATCACGCAACAACAGTTGAACGGATTTTACAGGGATAAAAGGAAAGGGTAGGCTAAGCCGAAAAAGACTCATGGTACTTATTTATGAACAACTTTTACTGTGGGACCAAACCTCAGTTCACGTAAAAAATCAGCTGTTCCAAACATTTTGTCCAGTGTCATTGACATTTTTCTACGGAACAATTGATTTTTTATTCGCAAATTCTGGGTTGGTCCTATAGTAAAAGTTGTTCATGAGGATGAGTACTATAAGCCTTTTTGGCTTAGGGGCTTATAACCCTGTATTAAATTTGAAACGAAGGTCATTAGTTCAGGGATTAATCCAAAGTATGACCTACTTTTAATCAACATAGATAATTATCATCACGGAAAAAATATCGGGTTTTGGAAGATAGTGTCCCGGTAAATCGTAAATTTTTCCATATTAAAAAGTAACCTTTGTGTCAATCCAGGGTATAAGCTACTTCTACACCAATTTATATACGTTTTATAATACATATATAGTCATTGTAACTTGATAGAGTCCCTTACTTCTAAACATGCAATATTTCACTTTTATAACAATAACAGGATTCAAATCAGTATCAAGTATCAAAGGATAGTTTTTTTAAATAAAACAACGTCACGTTGCAAAATAAATTGTTTATCTCATAAAATCTTAGCAAGCCGTGTCATTTTCTTGTTTGTCTTGGATAACGTCAGTATAGTTGAATTCTTCAAGCTGGACCTGGTTGGCATCTGTGAACAATATTTTCAATAAATCACCTCTTTTTAGAATTTTGTTAGGATATTGTGTTAGGTTTGCTGTAAGGTTCTTGAACCGTATTCTTGGGCGCTCGAGATTATCTCCGTTACTCTCACTCATGATATGCCTAATGAGAGCAACAGTGGTAGAGATTATATCTCACAAGCAAGAATATGACCTCTGGCTGAAATGACATTAAAGCGACACAAACTATCTACATATAGCAAAACACATCTGTACTGGGGCCCTTTTCTTGCAGGTGAGATCTTATTATCTTGGTCACTTATCTCTTATGAAAAAAGTCATGACAGTGAGAGTAACTAGTGAGAGATAATCTCAGCGTCCAAGAATAAGGTCCCTGGATATATACTGGATATATACGAGCTTGCTGCTCCAGTAATGATTCATACAGTCCACAATGAAGTTGTTCTTAAAAGCTCGCTGATGCTGCTTAAATCGTCTGTTATATGTTATAAGGGTATGTATGTATGTATGCTGGCTGAAAAAGTGATAGGCTGGAAATGTCATTGACAAGCCGTTTTCTTGTAAAAAAACCCGGGTTTGATTCCTGGCTAGAAGTTTGAATGATGTGATTAATTAAATATCATGGGTCTTGGTGATAGTTATCCATAGTATCTATGTGTGTTTCAAGGTCTTATTCCAACACACTGAAACCTCGTTGATTGCTTCTGTGAACCGCTTTTAATTTACCTCAAGTCATAACCACGTCTTCTTTATATAAGCCATCATCAAATTATAAACATCAGCTAAGTTTGAACCAAGTAGGGCAGGTGAAGCAACACTAAGCATATTTAATTTCCGAACAACACAAAGTCCCGCTATCGAGTCGAGTCGAGTCGAGTCGAGGCGGGGCGGGGCGGGCGGGATGATCTCGTGCACGGAACTTTCTCAACTACTTTGTTTTAGTAATAGGATGCTTCCTCATTGGTGGTTGGGCTTTGGGGTTGCATTTCAAGCCGCATTCGTGTTTATTATTTATTTATTCAGTATACAGGGCTGTACAGAAAGGGAATGCTAAGCCGAAAAGGGCTCATAGTACTCATGATAATGAACAACTTTTATTATGGGACTAACCCAGAAATTGTGAAAAATAAATAAGCTATAATATAATCGATAGATATAATCTAGGTGTCTTCAAGTCGCGAGTGAATCGGTTTCTTCTAGGCAAGCATGCTCCATCGTAGACCGTATCGTTGCTTTCCATCAGGCAAGATGACGGTCAAATGCAAGCCTATTAATCAATAAAAAAAAAAAAAGCTGTTCCATTCACTTTGTCGAGCGTCGTGGACATTTTCTATGCAACAGCTGATTTATTTTTTGCGAATCCCGGGTTGGTCCCATAGTGAAAGTACTACAATGGAGCCAACCCAAAATTAGCGAAAAAAAAATCTGCTGTTCTATAGAAAAATGTCAATGGCACTCGACAAAATATATGGAACAGCTGATTTTTTGGAGTTGCTCTCTCAAAAAAAAGTTGTTCATAATGATGAGTACGAGTATGATTTCTTTTCAGCTTAGAGTACGTTTTTCATATAGCCCTATATTTATCTCCTTACCCATAATCCCATTGTAATGGCCCAAGTACTTCTTCCCCCGGCGGTCCCAGTGCTGGCGCTCGTTGCTGCCCAGCACCGTGAAGGCCACGTTGCACAGCACGTACGCGCTGGCCAGGTATAGCATCACTGGACGCCATGATTTTGGGTTCAGCTGGATAAAAACCAATTTAAGTTAATCATGACGCTGATGAAGAAATTCAATGGCGTATTTGAATCCGCACTTGGCCAGCGTGGTGAAATGTGGCCTAATTACTTTTCGAGGGTAGACCTGTATCCCAGCAGTGGGAGGATTAAATGTTGACGATGATTTTAATTTTACTTTATTAGTGTTTAGACAACAAATATTAATTTTTATTAGATTTTTAACTTTTTTAACATTTTTTAAAATATGTATAGGAAATTGTAGTACAGATAATTCAACATTGCACTACTGAGTGAGTCTTTTATTCCGAACTTATTTTTAACAAGTTAGCCACTCGTGGCTGATACTCGTATACCTAATTTTAGATATAACCAAGACAGAAAGAGAATGAAAGTGAATATAGATACAACTTACAATACGAGTAGAGACAGCATTTTGGGAAAAATTCCTACTGGCAGCGAGCGGCTTTAGTGATAGTTACTTATTATCATTTTTAGTTATTTTATTGGTAGTTGATCAATAGTTTGGTTTGGTTGTAGTTTGTTATATATTCTTTATGTCTCAAGATTTTGTTAAATTCACAAAATTGATAATGCTTTTCATAGAAAGGCCAGTTTGCTCACCACATCGTTTGCTACTATGAGGCCGCTGATGAAAGGCACCGCAGCCCCGACCGCGCTGCTGAAGGCGGACCCGAGCATTATCAGAGTCCCGGCGTGGTTCTCGCTCATGTCATTGTAACTGCTCTGAATAATGGGAAACACAAATTAGTAACAAAATAAAAATACTATTATTTATGTTTTGTTTCTTCTTCTTCACTCGTTCCCTCATTTCTGAGGATCGTGGTCACCGGAACCCCTTAGCCGGGTAATCTGTCTCCATCTATTCCGGTCCGATGTTGCCCTCACCGCCTGGTAGAATTTAGAAGAGGAGGTGGCTTCTTTCACTTGGTCAGACCATCGTGTTGGCGACCGGCCTCGTGCTCTCTTGCCTTCATAATTGCCAACAATGACCAGCTTTTCAAGGTTGCCATCTCCTCTTCGCATTATATGGCCGAAATATGAAAGAATGCGTTGAAGACATGTGCTGGATAGTCGGGTCTTAATGTCGAGTTGGGAGAGAATAGATACATTTGTGCGTTTGGCCACCCATGATATTCGCAGCATTCGCCTCCAGCACCACTTTTCGAATGCATCTATTCTCTGTCTCTCTCTTGCTCGGATAGTCCATGTCTCTACTCCATAGAGGAAGATCGGGAATACTAAGGCTCTGACTAAACGAGATGTTTTGTTTACTTATGCCTTTGTGAGGTGTCGGGTTTAAGCCCGACCCGTACCGATGAGTTTTTCTAGAACTTATGTACGAATTTTCGTACTAAATACTGGCTTTTCGGTGAAGAATAACATCGTGAGGAACCCTGAATACGTCCGAATACAAATTCAATCGCTTATGTGACGCGATGGAATACGAGCTAATCACCCTTCGATGGCGGACCTGGTATTCCAGAAGTGGGATGATTCAAGGATGAGTTGAAACAAAACTTTGGTGATTTAAAATCATAATTTCACATAGATAGTTTATTTACATAGTTAGTAGAATTTATATTGACTTACCAAAAACCCTGAGAGCTGGAAGCCCAGTAGCCCTAAAGTTGCAGTCAGCAGTATGACAGCTGACTGCCCCCACTCCGGGGACAGATTCGATGATATCGTTAATCCAATTATCACACCAATAGCGCCTGAAACAAAGACCACATTTTTATGAAAACTACACTAAAAAATATAGCCATCAAAATATTACTTATCATCAAGTAACCTTTCGATGATAAGTAAAGTAACATTTTCAAGAGTCACACTCCAGTGTTACTTGAAAAATCTAACGAGTAGCACTGTTACATAAGTGTGACTCGTCGGGAACCTCATTATCACTACCAATGAGAAATAGGAGCACATTTGAATCAGAATCTGGTCATTATGTTACTGGTTATTCTGAAAAATATGCTAATGTTTAAACATACACTTACCTAAAACGTTAATAAGTTTCCTAAAGTTAGTGACGTCGAAGATATAGCTGACTAGTCTCAGGTTGGAGATCCAGCCCAGCGTGGGCGCTGTGCTCACGTACATCACCCACATCGCTATGAAGGGCAGCATGGAGTACCAGGCGCTCTGGAATTTAAACAGTGTTTGGATTAGAGATTTTTGAATTACGTGCATGTGTGTTACATAGAATACAGAAGTATGAATATTAGAAGGTTTGCACAATATTAGTAGACTAGCTGCCCTCGGTGGTTTCACCCCACCGAAGTCGGATTTTCACCCACTGTTTTTTAAATTCTTAACCTTCCCTGAACTTCCATAAATATTTTAATATCAAAATTAGCCAAATCGGTCCAAACATTCTCAAGTTTTAGCCAGACAAACGAACAGCAATTCATTTTTGTAAGAAGAAAAAGAAAAAGACAAATATACTGACAAAACTATAAACTACGTACCAATCAAATTCAGATTGAAACAATTCCTGATTGTCACCACTGGGAACACAGAAGCGGGTGACAACTGGGAATGACTCAGATTATCATTGAACTATAATGTGAACTTCACCATGACTGAATTAGTTCCTGCTGGATTTTTTTACATTTATTTTAACAAATGGATTATAATAGAACTGGTTGTTTTCCTCAATTTTAAGCGTAAATTCCCGGTTTTCCAGAAAAAAATATTACATCATTCTTGTGTACTTGTACATACCTATATATACTCGTACCAACTATATATTTGCTGTAAGGACTTACATCTTCCAAAGACAAGCCAAAGACCTTCAAATACGCAGGAACATCGACCAGGTAGAACACAAATACAGCGTTGCTAGCCGCGTGCGCGCACGCCACCGCCCAGAAATGGGGGGACGTTAGTATTTGCCTCCATGGTGTAGGGAATGACTTCTGCAACAAAAAACAAATCAGTTTAGTTGTAGGTGTTGGATAACATGAAAGTTCTCACTGCTGAAATGTGAGGTACATTGCTAAGGCGGTGTTTTTGAGATGTGCAGTCAAGTAAAAGTGACGGCTTTTTCTACCACCCGGTACGCTGTAGAGGCCTCAGTGGCAAGTTTAGTCATTCCAAAAAAACGTGACAGCTTTAGTTTACTACAGGCACACTGCAGGTTCACTGCAGGCAGACGATGTGAAGAAGAAAAGTGCTATGCATTTTGTCATTATCGTTAGAAAACTCGTCAGAGAAAGCGAGACCCAGATAATATCGCGCAAACCAGAGTAGGACTGAAGCGATCTGTAAAATTTCCACGCATCAACGGACGAGCCTTTGGTATACTTCTGATAAAACCACGTTGTTCTATGATAAAATTCAAGCCTGTATTCTCTTACCCTACTATAGCTTATCAGCGCCTGCTTAATGAACTCCTTCTCCTTATCTCCGATAGCCTGATGTGTGTCAGGAGTGGAGGAAGTCAGAGCTCCGTACACGATGGCCATGGCCAGAGTCATCATGGCGAGAGAGAAGAAGATCAGCTCCCAACCCAGAGGCTGCTGAGAGAGGCATCCGGATACGGGCAAAGCAATGATGATGCCGAGATGGGTGCCTGGAAAACGGAACAAATCACAAAATAAGTTAATTTTAAAAATATATTTAAAATCAACATTTTATTGCATTGTATCGAAGTTACACACGTATACCAAACAGCTCAATTGGACATCGAAAAGTGATTCGAAATTGATTTACAAGATTACACCCGAACAAACAAAGTTACATACATTGCAAGTTAATTCTAAGCTTTTAATAAATATTGATCCCTAAAATCGTATGTTCCATGTTTGTTTTCAATATGGGCTGTAATACCTATTTGTATGTATAAGCAAATATTTTTTTGTTTCAAAACGAACTGACGGCGTCGAATTTTTGTATTTGTTTAGTATATGTTATTGCTTTTAATTACGTACTCGTACGTGGCTTGAAATAAACACATACATACATATTATCACGCCTCTTTCCCATTGGGGTAGGCAGAGACTACATCCCTCCACTTGCTACGATCCTGACATATGTCTTTCGCTTCTTCTACTTTCATAAGTGTTTCATACAAGCTCGTCGGTTGCGGGTACTTTTTACGTGGCCTTTAATGAGAACGTCTTCGATTTGATCGTGATACGTTCGCCTACGTCGACCTCTACCAGCTTGTCCATTCACACTCGCCTCATAAATCTGTTTCGTCAATCGTCTTTCATCCATCCTCTCTACGTGAAATAAAACACGTATAAAATATTTTTCCAGGCAAAAAAAAAGGTGTCTTCAAAAAGTATACTTTTGTCGTGATGACTTTCTACGTCTACTATCTACGTAACAAGATAATTATGAAATGTTTTTAAAAACAACATTTTATTGCATTGTCGTCAGAGTTACACAGGTATACTAAATTACAATTTAATGTAGCATCAAGAAGTGGTTGAAAATTGCAAAATTTGGTCTAAATAAACAAACATGCCCCTGATAAAACATAGCTAAGAACACTAATGACTAATTCACCTTTCAAACAAAAACAAAATCTACGTCCGTTCGGGAGCTACGATGTCATAGTCAGACACACAAACAGATACGTCAAACTTATAACTCCCTGTCGTATTTTGGTTAATAAAATCAAATACAGATTAAAATATTTATCCCTCACCTCCGTATATAAGAAAACTGAATGTTTTCTTTTCGTTCGGAGGCAGCCATTTATCCAGAAGCGCCTGGTTCACGGACGAGAAGCCAGCGTGGGCCATTCCCATGAACAGCATGGTGTTACATACTGCTATCCAGCCGCCCTGGAATATGGTGATAAATTAGATCATTCCTTGAAACCCTCTTCTAATCTAAGCTTAGCTAATCATCATAACAGATCAGTTAAGTCAAATAACTATCAAGCAAAAGGGTCTAAATAAAGGGAAATATACTCATAGAATATCCAAACTCGCGCGATACTTCCACAAAACCTTATTTCGGTGTAGAGACGTAAAAAACCGTGTCAAGAAAATAATAAATTCCTTACCTAAATTGACCTCAGCCATCACCGAGTAGCATTGTAATGTAGCTTAGTTTGGCTTAAGGCTAGTTAGTTTTTAGGTTTTTTACAAGATAATCAATTACCTTATTAGCAATAGTCGGCATGGCAACACTGAGCGCTCCATTGACCGCTAGCATGGCCGTCACCACATACTTCCCGCTCAGCTTCTTGAGGTATAACTCCGCTGGAAGGGCCAACATCGCATAGCCAAAGAAGAAGGACGACAGGATCGCGCCTTGGGTTCGGCGGTCCCAGTTATGGATCTAGGGAATAGATTATAGAGAAGTTAAGAACAGTTCAGATATAAGAAAATGTTTTTATTGTGATTGGATCAGTTTGTATTAGCTGTCAGCATAGTATTTTTTTAATTCGATAATAGGCTTACGCTTGACTGCCATCTTGCCTGATGTTGACATAACAATATTATTCCTCTAACCCGGCTTGAGTTGAAATTTTATAAATGTGTGAACAGTGTGTGTGCGTGTGTGTGTATAACGTGTGAACGAAAGATACAGTAATTGACCATGACCACGGTGCTATGTTTCTTACGGTAAATAAGTGTGAAAGTAAACAGGGGCCGCTTATCGTCAGATGCTATCATTGTAATGAAGTCGGAAGTAAGTTTGTATATGCCGAGTGAATAGCTCTGGTGTCAGAGTTGCAGTTAGAGGTCAATAAGGTTAGTAAACAAAACATCTTACAATCACGTCCTTACAATGAAACGCACCTTGGCACTGACCGTTCCGTCGCGAATGGTCAAATTCGAAATCGGTCACAAGCTTCTGACGTAGGCGACTGCTAAAACTCTAAGTGTAAGTAGGAATACCCTTACCGGAATATAAGTATCTCCTAGGCGTGATTCATCAGTGATGGCCAGAACAGCTACACCAATACTGCCTCTAATGGCGCCCATGACGACAGCACTAACGAACATGTACGCCATCTGGACGTGGCGGACGCCAATGCTGAACCCTGAAATGCATGATTACAAGACTGATTGGTTTTATGATGCTAAAAAAGTGTGTAGGGTAACCTGAATAGTTTAGTCATAATGGCCTTCGTTTATATTTGTCGGCTTATATTCATCTAATGCTGTACGATAGCCTTACACACGTCACTGAGTTCCACGTCAAGGTGTTATTTGTTTAAATTATTTTGGTACTACTTGTGAAAGCAGAATAAAATGTTATTCTAAACGCAATAAACTAGACAGAGACAATAAATAGGAAATACATATTATGTGATTGAGTTTGTACTCACCATTTTTTGTGATGACTCCAGAAAATCCATCTTGGAACCGATATCTCAAAAATTCCACATCCATTTTGCATTTCCATTCATACGCTGTTCAGTCTTCAACAGTCTATTGTTCTTTATTATTTGCGTCTCAGTTATTCTCGAGAATAACAAAAATGCCTCACGTATCATCTCCAGACGTATCTTTATCATAAGATTTTATATTTAATCCTTTTGTATATTTGCCTATTGTTGAACAAATACTAACTGGTGATTGTGAAAATAAAGATCAGACGTTGATAAATGAAAATAAACTCAGTGACAGTGTATTTAGAGCTCCATTTCATATGATATCTAATGTGTAGCTACAGGCATAATAAAGTAGTAGTGTTGAACGAGCAATGTCAGTTCTAATTACCGTAGACGCTGATAAAAGGAGTGGGTATTTTGTTTCTGAATTTTTACACGTATTTATTGCACACACGTTTGTACAAGGCGCTGAACAACAGTTTCAAAAGTAAAGTTTAATAACCATTGACACATTTACTCGTTTATACAAGAACTTTACGAAGTCTTAAAGATACTCTGTGTATAAAGCCATACTGGTATCTTACCCGTGGCCCACCAACCTAGCAACCTAGGTGTTCTCACGAGTACCTTTTTGTATCCGGTAGAAACCACGCACCTTTTCTACTAGATAAACCACGCATCTATATCTTAATATCTTCTTAATCTAAATCAATTACGTGTCACGATGTTTGTCCGCTATAGACTCCTAAACTACTTAACCGATTTCAATCAAATTTGCACACCGGGCGCAGTTCGATCTAACTTAGGAGATAGGATAGCTCACATCTCAATTTATAGTAAAAAAAACATGAAAAATTAGAAAATTTAAAAATACTTAAACCATAATTTAACTTTAGAGCTTTGGACAATGTAAACTTTTTTAATGTAACTTTTGACATTTGACATAGAATTGACGCAATGGCTTTTGACAGGACAACGTCTGTCGAGTCAGCTAGTTATCATCATCATCATCATCATCATCAGCCTATCGAATTTTTGTCCACTGCTGGACATAGGCTACCATAGGACATAGGCTGCTAGTTATCATAATATAACATTATTTTTACAAAACAAAAAACAAAAACTGACTTCAAAAGACCGACTATTGAGTTATTCATCTATTTGTTGCGCACGTACTTAATGTAAATTTAAGACTTTTATGGTTTTCTCATGGATACCATTGTCAGAACTGGACTAAATTGGAATGGAACCAAATGGGAAGCGTCAGCTTTCTAATAAAAAAAGAATTATCAAAATCGATTCACCCAGTCAACAATGACTATAAGGTAACAAACAAAAAAAAAAAACATACAGTCGAATTGATAACCTTTTTTGAAGTCGGTTAAAAACGAACCTCTATTACCCTTTTTTTTTTTTTTTTTTTTTACCCAGTGGAAATCCTTTATGGATACCACGCCCGCCCCGGGGGAGGCAGGGTGGTTATGTGGGAGTCTCCGCCCTGCGGCGACATACCCACTAAAACCACTGGGGTGTTCGGCATCCGCCTGAGATGGGGCAAGGTGGGGTCGCGTTAGCAATCGCCACCTCGCCCCGGCGACGGACCCGATTAGGGCCCCCTGCACCTATGGAGGGGTGACCCTGTTCCCCAGGATCACCCCCCAGACAGTGTGGGGTCGTGCAGGCCGGGAGAGTCCCCCGACTCTCCCGGCAACCCCACTGCCGAGGAGCGAGGAGACGGGCGAACCGCCTCCTCGCTCCCTAGTCCCGCTCGCTCGCACGTGGTGGGCAGTGTGGCTAGCACCACCCACCCCGCCTTAAGCCCACGTTCCTTTCACACCCGGTCGCAAACCTCACGCGGCGAGGTGCAAAAGGAACCCTCCTCTTTCCCTTGCACTCCCGACCGCGACCCACACGCGGCGGGGAGCACAAGGAAAACCCCCCTGGTGGTCCGAGCCATCGCTCAGACCCCGGCTCATCCGCTGTGCCCTCTGCTAATCAGCCCTCTGCTGCCAGAGGGACACGCGGAAGGCCCCACCTCGGGTTCCTCTTCGTGTCACCGGGCTCAGTGCCACGGCTACTTATCCCCCCCGCCACGGAAAGGCGGGAACCCATTCGGGGGGGAACCTCTATTACCCTTGGTCATCGTGTCGTAACGGATGGAACAATTTCGTTAATTATTTTATTGTTGTGTTAATAATTAATTATTATCAAGATAAGAAATAAATAATAGTTAAAAAAAACTAAAAAAACACGCTTTTTATAAAAAACCGAACTAAAAAAATAGAAAATAAAATTTTATAAATTTAAATTAAGAATAGGGTTGAAAATTTCAATAAATATAAATTAATAATAGTGTAAATAAATAAATATATGTATTTTATTTTTAAAAAGCGTGGGGTGCATGGGTCAATAGATATTAAATATTTTGTAGATACATTTTGTATTGACAGACATGAGTAGAGTGATTAGCATTTTGATAATATCTTAGAAAGCACCCCACGCTTTTTTTAAAATAAAATACATATATTTATTTATTTACACTATTATTAATTTAAATTTATTGAAATTTTCAACCCTATTCTTAATTTAAATTTATAAAATTTTATTTTCTATTTTTTTAGTTCGGTTTTTTATAAAAAGCGTGTTTTTTTAGTTTTTTTTAACTATTATTTATTTTTCGCTTTTTAGTTCGATTTGCTAACTATTAACCATTATTAATATGTACAAATGTGTTGGTGTTATCCGATTTTGGCCATCTGCTCAAGCAAATTAAAAATAAAATTGATGCCTAACAAAAAATATTGAGCAAAAAGATTTGTAGCCGCGTGGTTTCGATCCTCAGACCTCATAAAATAAAATTGATGCAACAAAAAAATATTGAGCAAAAAGATTTGTAGCCGCGTGGTTTCGATCCAGGGACCTCTGGGTTATGAGCCCAGCACGCTTCCACTGCGCCACTCTGTTCTCTGACAAGATTGACGAAATTACCATTTGTAAGTTAAACGGTATTAAAAGTTAAAGAAACTTTATAGAAAAAGCGTGTTAAAAAAATTAATAGTTAAAAAAACTAAAAAACACGATTTGTTTAGTGTATTGTCATCGGTCCTCGATATATCTACAAAGTTTGAAAGAAATCTGACCGTTTAAAGTGGGTCAAAAACGCGCTCAAAGGAGTCGGTTACATACAAACATACAAACATACAAACATACAAACATACAAACATACAAACATACAAACATACAAACATACAAACATACAGGTGAAGCTAATAAAAGCGTGTTAAAAAAAACAATTATTAAGGAAGTTGAGCGAAACATTACAAAATTTAAGAAAATTCGAATTCAAGAGTCATAGTTAACACGTTCGGTGCCACCGACTCGCCCGGAGTGTCCACGTAAATCTTATTCCAGTGCCGACCACTCGCATGGCGAGTTCAGTGTTTTTCAACAGTCAACCGTAAAATATAGGCGTCCGAGAAGACATCATGAAAATCGTGGTGGCATAGAGCGTGTTAAGACAGGATAACGACTGTCGAGTCAGCTGGTGAATTTATAAAATACAGAGCTTTTAATTCGCCTAATAGGTGAAATATTTCAAATCTGAATACGAGATGTTGCTGTAAAGCCAGTAACAATTATTAATCCAATCTCAACTTTGCAAGTATAGTTTCCTATTTGAATCTAGATGCACAAAATATCTAATAGGGAAGTAGTTATAACTTATGAACAATGTAAAGTGCCAATTACGCTGTCATTATTTTCAATTGCCCAACTCGTTGCTCTGCCTCTGTACCGGGCCAGATGATTCAGATTTTATTATATTGTATGGTAAACAAGCGCACACAAGAGCAAAGCATTTCACCCTTGAATTTTTATTATATTCGCAGTTTTTTAGAATTAATAACGGACTCAGTAGTGCATTGTTTGCTAACGTACCTACATAATTATCGAATTTGCTTCTACTGACTAAATCAATACTCAATAAAACATAATATTCAGTCTACTTTTGAAATCAAGGACAAAATCAAACTGTGGAGTGGTAAATAAATATATGTCTGTGTCTGGATATTAGTACTTAACTGGTTATTATGTATCAGGTATTGAATTTATTGTATTGTGTAGATAATTAAAAAATATAGCTTATAATTGTATTATTTTTATTTCAATTTTCATTCTTAAGCCTACTTTTATTTGGTATGATTAAATTAACAATTATCACTATTCAGTGTTTCGACGCCTTCTCCTGTGCCTTCTTGTTCTTTTTTTGTAAATTCTTCAAATTTTTCAATGGTTTCATTTCCTCTGTAATAAAAATAACAAATATAAATTAATTTGGAACATAAAAAGTACACATTATTTTAGTTCGTAGAAGAAATATGCAAATCAATCAGTCATCCATCGGTCAGTCTATTCTTTGGTGATTGTTTTGCGTGTCTGGTGGCGAATGTAATAGTTTGCACAAATTGTGCGAGTTTGTTGGTGAAAACGCCACGTGATGTCCATTTGCCACCAGACTTATAATACAATATTATAAGGCTCATGGATAATCATGACCATGGGATCCGTATATCCATCTATTCGAATGAGCAATGCGTGACTGCATTGCTTACTTTGGGTAACCTCGACTATGCTACGAGTGCTAATAATAATAATATAATTAATTAGAACAATGTACC
Organism: Alcis repandata; assembly: GCA_949125135.1. Classification (NCBI taxonomy): domain Eukaryota; kingdom Metazoa; phylum Arthropoda; class Insecta; order Lepidoptera; family Geometridae; genus Alcis; species Alcis repandata. The sequence continues at coordinate 12,267,125 of OX421239.1, read as the reverse complement.
TAGCGACGTTCATAAAGGTAAAGAGGTCTCCCTCTTTTTTTCAAAAATAAACACTAAACTTATAGAAATAATAATAAATGTTCAAAAAGGGAGCCTGGCCCATGATGAATGTCCACTAAAAAAGCAAAGCAACAAAGGACCATGTTTTTGTTCTTATTTCGCCAGTGGTCAAACCTCTCCTTAATTCCATAAGTAAGAATCATACTTTGTTTAGTTAACCTAATATCTTCCATTTCCTTTTATCTTAAACCAGTAGTGTCAAGTTCTTTTGAAACTTCCCCAATTCGTCGCCCCATAGCATCGAAAGTGACTTGGCGGTCGATTGTCCAGGGGCACCCACTCTGTGGAGTACCTAATGACCCTTATATCCTAAGACCCTAAATCATAAATAAGTCTAAATTTACCAATAGTAGCCCTTCGCCGCTCGCAGTACTCCTGGCTGTCCCACGTCACCCGGTCCGCACTCCCGAAGATCACGTAAAAGATGTTGGTTGCCACCACGATGCTGGCCACCAACAGGAACACGATCCGCCAGCTACTGATGCTGCTCTGTAAACAGAAGGTGATGTCATGGTTTCAAGTGTTTTTGGGACTCAGTTAATTATAGGAAGATTAATCATATTTAAAAAAAATTACCTACAGACAAATGGATGGACGGACTAACACAAAATTCTCACCTTAAGAGTTCTTTTTTACCATTTTTGTACGACATTCTAAAATATATTTAGTAAAAAAATACATAGGTAGCTGTTAGTATTTAGTGAGAAATTACAAATTTACTATTTGTTTTAGTTTTAAGCAAATAAAACTAGATGGCGCTTTTCTCAATGTTCTGAATGTTTTCAACCTTTTTCAAATCAAATGCCAAATCCATCTTTAAGAACACATCGACACCCCACAAAAAATAATAGTTCAGTAGTAAATCGAAGCTTAGTAATAAAACCATACATTTTTAACTCACAGGGTCATTCCTCAGTATAACGCTGGTGACGACCGGGGTGATGACGCTGCCCACGCTGCCGGCGAAGTTGGTGATAGAGAGCATCACGCCGGCGAAGTGAGGGGACAGGTCCAAGTGGTTAACCTGGAATTTTATTAATATTTACAATTTTATTTTCTTTCATTAATCTAGTGACAAGCCAAAAGTTAACTATTTTTAACACGCTTTTATTAGCTTCACCTGTATGTTTGTATGTTTATAAGTTTATTTTACTGACTCTAGGTAAATTCACAAAACGCGTTTCAGTTTCTTTTTCCTGAGTAACGTACCATGAAACCAGACTGTATGAACCCGAACAAAGTAAGTGTTCCAACTAGAACGACGATAGCGAGCTGCTTATGTTCTGGGTCGAGGAAGGCCAGCGTCACGCAGCCAATAGCGGTGCCAAATAATGCTGGAAAAATTAAGACATATATATAAATTATTATTATGTTGAATCCTATTTTTTTAACCAGGGACAAAACGGACATGAGGGCTTGAAGGCACTTCACCACAACGGTGATGAAAATATACCCAGCAGTTTAAAAGCTACGACCTCTTTTCTTAATTGGTGTCATATACTTAATAATGTCAACAATAAAATAAGTAAGATTGAGTTAAAATAAAATTTGAAGTACTAACCAATAGAGTTAAACATTTTCCTGCAAGCAACAACAGAGAGGAGTCCTCTATTGTAAATCCTCTCACAGATGGCGCTCGAGCCGACGCTGCCTACCCACATGCCGATGTAGGGAAGAGCCGAGAGAGATGCACTCTGGAAAAAAACAAAAGCAAAATATAATTTAAACAGATTTTAATTAGTCACAATTTTTTTATTATTTTTTTTAATCCAATAAAATTACAACACAATTTGCAGTCATACATTCCTGATATTTATTTATAAGCTTACAATTAAAATGTTTCATGACAATATGTTCTAAACGTTATCGTAGTGTTTTTTTAAAGTATGTAATTATGTTTTGTGTTGATTTATTTTCCAGATTATATGTTTCAATCCTGGTTTTCAATAGAAAATTACTTACGCAAAATCTCAAAAAGGAGTGAGTACTTTTTTACACCATCCAACTACTTACATTTTTCAAGGAAAGCTGCATCGCCATTTCCAAATACGTCGGCAAGTCGACGAAGAACAGCGTGAAGGCGATGGTGGTACCGACATGAACTACCAAGATGGCCCACAAGGGCAGGGTACGGAATAAATCACCCCATGGCGTTGGCCGGTTTTGCTGGAATACAAAAAAAAGTATAATTTAGAAAATCATAATATTGAACAACAAAAATAATACAAAAACTTAAAAAGAAGAGATATCAAAATATCACAAGATGTCCATTGCATACTCGTATTTATCAAAATATCCGAAAATTTACATTCAAACGTTCGATCAAGTGTGCCTACTTTTATCCCACATCATCATCATCAGCCCGTTATCGCCCACTGCTGAGCATAGGCCTCTCTTCTTGTACGCCACTCATCCCGGTCCTGTGCCAATTTTGTCCAAATTCGACCCGCGATCTTCGTTATGTCGTCGACCCAACGAGCTGGAGGTCAGAACCGACAAGAACCGTTTTTTTCCGCAATCAAGAGTAGCTTATTTGTTAATTCAATATTATTCTGCGATTCAGGTATGCACTTTCTCCATTCAAAATTTTACTCAAACCCGGTAAGTCGTTTCAGTTTAAAGAAGCATCAAAGCATTCACTTGTACTACTTCAGTTACACATATTTGCAAGTATTTATAATACTTAACTAGTATACCATTACACTACCTTCGAACGATGGCCAGTGTTAAGCTCCATCTCAATATAATCCTTCTCCTCTTCAGATATCATCCTGTGTTCTCCTGGAGAGCTCGCCGCGAACCAGAACCAGATGAAGGCAGTGATCAGCATCAGGCCAGCCGTGGAGTAGAATATCATCTTCCAACCCAGAGCCGTTTCAGCCAGCACGCCTGACACTGGCATTGCTATAATGGTTCCTATTGAAGTTCCTGGAAGTTAAAATGCAATGCCACTTGTCATTAAGGTGTGCTTACCTTCAACACGTCATCACTTAATATTAGGTGAGCTATAGTCTTATGCCTATGCTGTCACCCATATAATTTTTCATCATCATCTTATGAAAATCATTTGTAGTAGAGCTATAATAAAATTGAAAAAAAAAATGACTAAACAATTTTGACGACTAAAATGATCTGCGTTTCGTTTTTTATTTAATACGTGAGAGCAAGACGGCACCATTGTTAGAGCAGTCAAATTTAGTTTAGCTCAAAAAAAGATTCAATAAAGTCGAAGTCATTATTCAAGCTAACCTCCATAAACCAGTCCGGTCAAAGCTGTCCGCTCACTGGACGGCAGCCACCTCCCCAGCAGGGTGTGGCTGGCTGGGAACAGGCACGCCTGAGTCAGCCCCATGCACACTCGGCATATGCAGACACTGATCCAACCACCCTGCACAGGAATTAAGTATTTTGAATTCACAGACGCCTGCATTGATGTTTTTTTTAATCCGAAATGTTATCTTTTGCATTCATTAATTCAGCATTTTAAGAGTATAATTTTGTCGGTAGGGTAATTACTCGTACCTGGCCTAGAAATTTTTGGCTAGTGTTTTTAAAATAATAATTTCTAGTTCATAATACTCGAACTACTCGTACGTGTATGATTTAATTTAGCCATGAATTTTAGGAAAGAGATCGTAAGGTGTCAGTTTGCTGTGAACTATTCGTTTATTTCAGGGTCTACACGTCTGGTAGCCAATTTACTTACGTAGTGAGCAAGTGTCGGCAGGATGAGACACAGAACTCCGTTGGCCACCAACGCTACGAACAGGATGAGTTTCCCTCCATATTTCTTCGCTAGAAGTCCGGCTGGGATCTGCATCATCATGTACCCCCAGAAGAATGACGACAGAATGATGCCTTGGGTCCTTTTGTCCCAATCATAAATCTGTAAACAACAAAGTTTGGGTTGACGTCACGTACCATTTGATAAACACTTATTACTTGTTTGATCAAAACAATGGTAATAATTAGCATAGTACATACTTATACAATTTTAACACTATAAACGATGACGGTAAATTTTTCCGTCAGCAAAGATTGAAAGAAGCAAGAGATAGAAAAGATTGAAAGTCATTTAGAAAGTCCAACTAAGACACTGTTTCAGAATTTGACGGTGGTTTTCTACTTTTAAAATAACAGTCACGGGACTTAGGTACATTTTTTTGTGAAATAACATCATTATCATCATTAGCCTATTCGATATTTATCCATTACTGGTCATAAACCACTCCCAAAGAACGCCACATCACCTATCCTTCTACTTTACGCATCCACGTGCCTCACATCCGCAGGTCACTCTATATATTCGCAGGATCCGATCCGATCGACCGATTGCCTATTCATGGTCTCCAGTCTAGAACTCGTCTACTCCAACGGAAGTCAGTTCTTCGACAGACATGGTCAAATAATTATACAGACATGGTCAATCTTCTACAGACAAGCTTGCTAATCCAGTGAGCAATATTTTACATTCTACAATAAATACGAGTAATTAGCAAAGTTACCTCGACGTTAGTGTCGTTTATCCGAGTGACGTCAGTCATGGCGAGCACGGCCACGCCCAGGCTGCTCCGGCCGAGGAACAGCACAATCATGGTGATGTTCATGCATATCATCTGCACGTGACGGATCCCGAAACCGAACTCTGGAAATTAGACAACAAATTAGACCAATAAACGTAATAAAAACCATAATTGAAAAAAAAGATCAGACAGACTATGGACCAAGCGGAGAATTCTTAGACCAGTTAAGTAACAGTCCAAAGAGATATAACAGTAGTATGACAACAGGGTCGCTCTGTTAAAAGCAATGCTGAAGACCTTGAAATTATTCCACTGGCAAAAGGGTCGCTTTAAATCTTATATATATAAAAATGAAACCCGTTTTCCTTGGTCACGACATCACGCGTGAATGGCTGGATCGATTTCACTAATTCTTTTTTTGTTGTATTTGTTATTATTAGGAGAAGGTTCTTACGGAAAAAAATATTAAGAAAATCTCTCAGAAATATTGAAAAACCCTAAAAACAGCCCTTTTCTTTTTCCCATACAAACGTTTTCTAACTAAAACGAGCTTTATTGCTATTGTATAAAGTTCATATTGAATTGCAAGCACTCACTGTTGTTTAAGCAATGTAGGTATGTTCCTAACGTCCAAGAGTCAATTTGCACTTTATTACCTCTGTACAAAGTTCAAATTCAATCATATCCATCAAAACAGTGTGCGTTGGAGCACAGATAAAACAAAAAAAAGAAAACGAAATCGAATAGTTCATTCATTTGTTTTAAAATTTCGAAGGATTTGACTCCAAGTCATATCAAATTAAAAAAAAGTTGAAACAATAACAAACTGTCAATGTCCGTGTTTTTTTTTTCATGGATGAGTTTGCTTTTGTCAACTGATACACGAAACAAATTCGTACCTATAATTGTAATATATTATAAGTATAAAATTGTAAATAGTGTTTTGTGCAGTGTTTATATTTAATTAGGCAGTACCATAGAGAAGTACTGTATGGCAGTACGAAGTCTGCCGGGTCAGCTAGTTACTAAATAAATAAGTCAAAGTGAATTTTAGGCCCAGTATTCCTTGACACTAATTGTTAAAGGCGTAGTGCGTGTCATAGCAGGCTCATGGTAAAGACTGTTGTAGTAGTTTCCGATAGAATAAAATCGACCATTTTTTTTGTTATCTGAATAAACTAGCGTGACAAACAGACAGATTGACGACCTACTGACGAAATATACGGATGGACAGCAAGGCTAAATCTACAAAGTGAATCACAAATCATAATACAGAGCATAACAAGTTAGAATGTGAAATTTGAAAATGTTTGTCACACACACACGTCCATGACAACTGAATAGATTTATGTGAAATTTAGTTGAACACTGACATGGATCATATAAAACCTGCAGGCCTATCCAAGTTGCAATTATATAAAAATACTTAGACCATGTAAAAATGTGGAAATGTCATTGAGAGAAAGGCTATAAAAGGCTTCTAAAGGCTTCTTGTTATCGTTCCCAATAGAAAAATAGTTGTAACATATTCACGAGTTACTTACATAAAATCTAGCTTATTTTAACAAACTTATGATAATGAAGCACTTAATTTCATTTGTGATGACTTATGGTGTTTCAGCAGCAATTAATTATTAATATTCAATAAGCCTTGTTTGTCGCCATAAATTAAGATAAACTGCCGTTTCACACATTCTTAGCAAAGTTTCGACTGTATTTGGTTGGGCTGGGGATACGATTAAACGGCTCCCAAAATGTTTGTTCAGGATAAACGTCTAGATCGATTCCATCTACATTGTTTGCGTGTGTCTTGAGGAAATTATGTTTTCCTTAGACTTATCCGGTGATTGTTTTGTGAGATCTGGCCAAAGAACAAGCACTGCTAGAATAATTGGTTTATGCAATCTTATTGTCTGAGTGGTAATCGGAATCGACTTTATTTTGATATTCTAAGTAAGCTCCGAATGACAAAATTAATCCGATTGCTTTTACCGGTTCGTTAAATATTAAGGCTGTTGGTGACAAATTCTTAAGTTGTGATGCCAGCTTAAAACAAGAAATCACCCTTTCGCTATATTTATTCTTAATGCTTTCAAATTCCATTAAACTAAGAAGTTAAGTTAAGATAAGTTATTATTATTAAGAGTTGTACCTAGACCCTTTTGAAAGACATTTAACAGACCTAATAAGTAAACGCAGAATATCTGATCTCAACGATCATTTTGATCCTTCACTTAATTTAAACTTAGAGACTTACCTGATTTTTTACCTCAGTTTTTAGTCATTTTGGTTCGTTTTTTACAATTTTTAGACAACGTATTTAAACTTAGATACTCACTCAATTTTTCTTACCTTAATTATATTCGTTTTGGTTTGTTTCTTCAAAATTTTTTTTTTATTTAATGCTAATCAGAACGTAACGTACATATTGGGCCCAAGTTTGAAGGCAATATTTCACCGATCTAAACTAAATAAAAATATATCTGTCTTTATCATTGCAAGCTATTAGACAAGGACGTCAATAGTTTTAGAAAATTTAGATCTGTCATAAAAAGCCATCAAACTTGGGCCCATTATATTCTAATGAGTTTAAACTTACTTTTAGAAGACTTCACCTCCCCCAGGCACTTGATATCAATTTTTTTGTCTTCAACCATTGTGAAACACTTGCCTCCATTCCTTGATAGAACAAAATGAGACAGATTTGGCGGGACCACAAAATATATACGTAACTACCTAATAGTTAAACTTGAAACTTTCCACGCATCAAAGCAAATTAAACACTATTTCTAAGGCATTAAGCTATAAAGTAAAGTTAATATTTTTTTTTACACGTAATTTCTCTTGACGGGAGCATCTGATATTTGTATCTGCAAGTAAATATACAAGAATAAACTACAATATACCTCACCTTACCTGATAATTATGTTTACATAATATAAAGGTTTAGCTTGTGACATTTCTTGAGCTGAATAGTTAAATAGAATGACATTGTGACATAAAAAATTATCTGTAAGCAAAGCTAAAAAAAATAATTTTGAATGAATTAATTTTATAGTTACATTTGAGCAAAGGTATTATTTTGGACATTTTATTCTGCAATAAATTTAAATTCCAAGGCACACAAGTCATTCATTCGGGGTTCTTTCGACTCCCTCTTGAGGAGTGGTCGGGATTCACTTCGACGCTTCCGGTCGTTCGTGAGGCAGGACGCTGGGGCACGTAGGCCTCCAGGGCATTGAGGGAGGGTGAGGCACACAAGTTTACACACAATTTTATACAAAGACTTTTTAAAGCTTTACTTTTTAGTGAACCGGACTGAGTTACTCGTATCAGTATTTGAAAAGTACAGCATGGGATCGCAAGAAATTTAGCCTACAGTGGGCCTAGCACAACTTTGACGTAAAAATACGTAGCGAGCATTCGATAGAAAAGTGTACGCCATTTCCACCCGTCAGAAGCACACTTGACAGTCGTAAATGGCGTACACTTTTCTATCGAAAACTCGCTACGTATTTTTACGTCAAAGTTGTGCTAGCCCCACTGACCTCTAAACTTCATTATGAAGATGGTACCTGATGATTATGACTTTTCAGTGTTCCGTGGTAATTTGAGAATCCCTCATAGTATGGTCATGTCCATCTTCATTTCATTATTAATTGAAATTCTGATCCAGATAATGAAATTACTTTTTAAATTTTCGTCTCACAAAATTTTAATGGATGAGAGAGTAAGTCCAAAATAATCTTCTTTAATATATATAAATCTCGTGTCACAATGTTTGTCCTCAATGGACTCCTAAACCACTTAACCGATTTCAATCAAATTCGCACACCATGTGCAGTTCGATCCAACTTGAGAGATAGGATAGTTTAAATCTCAAATTATAGTCGCAATTTCAATTTATTGCAAATTATATATATACTGATAATTTTTACTATAAATTGACAAGTTAGCATCAACATACTACGGTTGCTATAGTTACGCAATGGCTTTTGACAGGACAACGTCTGTCGAGTCAGCTAGTGTTCTATAAAGTTCGCAAAAACACTGTGCAGAGTCACAGTAAGGATGATTACTTATTTCTAATTTAGCTACGGAACTCTACCACGAGCTAGCATGACATGCATATAACACATTTTTAACTCATTCCGTTTATCCTCCCATCATCCTTCCTTCCCATCATCCTACAAATTTTTGAGCATTTTATACTTGTTGCCTAAAAGCCCACCTTAGTAAATATTTTACGTTTGTACTTCAATTTTATTACCTTTCAAAGGTATGGAACCATAATTCCATATTTTTATCATTTTTTTGTACAACGCCTCTAAAATTAACATCTCATCGCATATTATTATCTATATTGATAATAATCATTATCTTGTCTTGTCTGTGTGTAAATGCAGTAGTAATGCTATTGTGTGTTCAGGTATTATTTCTGTATGCTATAAATTAAACTACTGTGATAGCGTATGCGTATGTTTGTTTGTTTACTGTATGTCTGAGATAACGAGTAGGGCGTGGTTCTCAACGTCCGTGAAATTATTCTTGATTAAAGGCTAGTATTTTACTCGTTCTATATTTGACATCTAGGACACTGCCTTCATGAGTCAAAAAGCGATATCTCAAAAATATATTTTTTTCTGATTTTTCATTCGACAGCTTGAAAAATTACGCATCTGATGCGTTAAACACAGAAACCATTTCTTTTTCGGAGATACCACTCTTAAGAGAGGCTTATGAAGGCAATATACCAGTATAGTATAACAGCTAGCCTTAGTAAGATAAATCCTATAACCCAGCGGGATAATAAAGAAAACAAAAATAAGAAGAATAAGGATGAAAAAAAAGAAGATGTGTACAATGATGATGAGGATGATACCAAAATATTAACATTGTTTTATAATACTTTCCTCTGGTAAAGCGACCCAAGGTGGGTCTTTGCTCCGATACCAGAGAACGACACTGATCCCTCTAATATCCCAGTAATAATGTTACTTCCAATCTTCCAATGAGTTTTAGTTTATCTTCAAGATTTATTTGGTGTTTGTGTGGTCGGTTCCTATGAAAAAACTATTTCATCTCAATGGTCTTTTGTAAAATCAGGATTTGTGTAATATAAAAAAATGTGTTGATATTTAACATTTTCATTTATTTTTATTATTTTACCACAGAAGTTATTGCTACCTATAAACATAATTGTACTACTTATGCACTAGTTAAATCTTCTACAAGAAGTACTTTATATTTCGTCGTTTCCTTCTCTCCTAGGAACCTATTACCTATTTTGTCAAACTTACTGTTTGTTCTAATTACATTAATAAATATTTTACATTGTCTACAAATTTAAACACGTTTAAAACGATAGAGTGAAAATATCAGAATGGGCAGTAATTAAGACATATCACTAGTCTTATAAATACTAAATCAGTCTTGAATTAATTAGCTAATTAACTAAATACTGGACTAAATATTTATAAGCTAGTCTTTATAACTGGAGGTTCGTCATCTACGATGTTGGTTCGAGATTCAGTTTTCTTCTGTGGTGGTTTTTTGCCTCCTCCTGTAACAAAGAAATAAATATTGTAGAAATTAAATATGTTTGTGGACCACCAAGAAGTCTAGGTGGAGCAGTAAGTATCGTAGATTATCTAGCAGGTTCCAAAAGGTGAGACGGCTTCCTTAGTCGTAGCAAAATTTTGAATAAGAAATGGTAGTAATGTGAAAAAACTTGCGAGGCATCTTACAAAATTCTGTTTGACGATAAATCTGGTATCTATTTATTATAATTGAGATTGTGATAGTCGTTTGTCTTTTCTTATCAATTGTAACATAAATGACGCCTCATAATTTTATGACGTCACATGCTTCTAAAAAGTTTCTACCACTTTATCATGACTATCATAAAATAGAAAAGTTTTTCAGTGATTTTTTGTAAAGTTTTGAGAACACAAGTTTTAGCAACGCAAAAATGTTTTTACTTACCCATTAAGAGTTTTTGTAAGGTAGAGAAAGGAGCGTCGATAGCGACGCAGAGAACGAAGGCGGCGATGAAAGTCATCGTGATGTCACTCATGAATCGGTACATCTGGAAAAAAAATAAATGTTAGTAGATTCTCCACAAAAAATTAAGAAGTGCCAAACTTGTGCCTAGCACTAATAACTATCTCTTATCAATCTATTTGAAATTAAAAGCTACGAGTACGTTTAAAATTGGTTTTAGCAGTGGCCGCATTCTTTGGAAAGCATTGAAATTTTATATTGTTTACAAAGTTAAATTATGCACGAACATGACTCAAGTTGGAATATTTAAGATTGTAAATACGTATAAAATTCCTAAATTCAAAATTTTGAAATAGAATCAGTTAGAATCACATATAATTTGCGCATCTAAATGCAGCTATTGTCAGACAAAACTAGATTTTAAAACGTTGCATGTAAGTAAACAACTGTCAACACAAAGTATTATTTCGTGAAGTCAAGTTAAATATTTACATAGCAATTGCTATGAGTACTTACATTGTCTCCCTCAGTAAAGTAGTGCGTCTTGGTCCAGCTGCCGTTGGCGATCATGATGATGGAGACGTGGACCAGGTACATGGCGAAGGAGAGCCTCGCTGGGAGCTTCCACATCGTCAGAGACAAGAACCAGTTGATCGGACCTAAAGATGAAAACATTAAGATTAGGATAAGACAACTGACACACAATTATTCCAATGCAGATGATAATAATATTATTAATTCTACTTTTCGAAAAAACACTAACTGATATTTTAAAAACAGTTTAGCATTATGCTTGCTACAGCCTAGCCTTGGTCTAGGTATCATTTGTTCTAAAAAAACTTTACTTGTTGTTACTGGTTTTAACCTTGATTTCATTTTAATACAATAAAAAATTAAATAGACTGACTCCTATCTAAATATAAATAGATAAGTTGGTAAGTACAAGTAGGTATTACGATTTTTTACAACGTAATAAGCGAGAACAAATGTGACACCAAATAAATTCGTGAATAAACATTTAACTATCACCATCGTCTCAAATTGAGAAACGACTATAGCCGCTATTACCAACTGATACTGCATCCAACCGTTTACCTATTTGTTATTAATTTTGAAACAATCATATTAAATGATGAAGCTGGAGGGAAAAATTTGAATCCTACTTGAAAGACTCTGCCAAAGTTGCGTGAAATGGGCTATAGAGAGAGAACGAAAGCCTTTGCCGTGGAGTGAGACGAAGCAGACTAAAATAATAATAAATACTGACCTCCATAACCATGCATGCAGGCAAAGATGAGCCAACCAAGAGCACAAGCCCAGATGGCTCGCATGTAGGCGTTGAGGAAGTTGTCGAAGATCTGGCCCGTGTGCTCTGGCTGCATCACCGGGTAGATGGAGAAGATGCAGAACGCCATCATGATGAAGGCCAGCGCCCACAGGATTATAACGTTGAGCTGCAATACAATGAACAATTAGTAATAGTTGTTGAAAGTGGTAGGTACTTGTTGTACTGTGATGATAATTTTATCAAATGTACTACTTTTGAAGTAAACAAATATATATGTTAGCTTTCGATTTCTTCCATTATTTCCTTTATATATAAAAAAAAACCATAAACCTAGCCGTAAGATTCCCAGATCTGTTAAAATAAAATAAATAAATATTGAAATTAATTTTGAGTGAGCGTTATCTTGGTATTACGTTTCTCTATTGATTTAAATGTAGCACATGATTGTTTATAAAATATTCCGTTGTGACGCTTTCTTGTACTTTATCGCAATTTTAATCTTTCTGGTACTGACTTGATAAAGTTAGTTTTTTATCTTTTCATAAGCATACTTAAGTTTAGTATTTCATCAAGCAAATAATTATAATATTTTTATAAATTTGCAAATCTTAATTTTGATTCTTCAAAAGGCAAATACCACATTAATATTATAATTATGTTATTGTAGCTAAATTGTCTCCCAAAAATGGCTCATCTGATCAAAATAGTGAGTGAAACTGCAGGGCGCAGCTAATGAGAAATAAATAGTTTTTGATCTAATATCAAATATGCACATTAATTAAAATTATAATGAGTAGATAACAAACCTGAGAGATGCGGACTCTTTTGTTTCTGCACAAATGAAGGAGATAGCCGTAAACCATTCCGACAAAGAAAGGAGCTGCTCTCGTCAGAGTGTTGACGTAATATGTTGTTACGTATGCATTGAATTGGTCCAGACGACTGTAAAATAACACAAATTAATTAATTACAAACTAATAAGAAGTAGGTATGTTAATTAGTAATTTGTAAATAGAAGAGTAGTTTATATCAAACAAGCTACAGCCTTGGAATCTCCAAGACTAAATATTAGGGGAAAATACTTAAAACTTGCATTGTAAAAAGCTGATTGTGTGACTATAATTATAGGTAAGAAGGTTTACTTACGCTGGATTAGCCAATGCAGCAGAGAAGTCATACACGAAGCTGTATACTGTAGAAAACACCAATGACAGCAGAACTATTGCGCAGAGAGAGATCCACGCAAACAACTCAGTGCCGAAAAGCCACACCAAAATGATAGGGCAGAAGAAGTATAGCTGGACATCCACTGAGAGGTACCAGCTTTGAGGGAGGCACTGTAACAAAATTAAACAAATGCTATAATAATAAAATAACATAAAATTACGAAGTGAATGTGTAAGGCAGAATATCGTGTTAAGTGGCATTCCTTGCAAAGGGCCCTTGTAGCAGTAGATTTTTTTAATTATATGATAGTTAGTGATGATGATATTATAATAACGAAATAAATAAATATGTTGTTTTTAAAAAATTATACTAAATAAAGAGTAAGCCTATGGTGCTATTTTCATTTTAATCGTTATCACATTTTAAATGCAAGTCTATGTCGTAATAGAATATAATTTACACTTACGATTTCAGTCGGGTTGACATAATTTTGGACATGCAACAACGCCGACCACCAGTACTTCCTGCAGTTAGCCGCTTGTTGAGACATGTTCAACCAAAACGGTCCGTCTGAGACGTGGTTGAAGAGAGAAGATTGGAGCAAGACGATGATGGCAAGCAGGGGAAACATGCGCAAGAGGCGGTTGAGGTAGAACAGGTGGATGGTTCTGATGAAACGAGCTGAAAAGAAAAAAACAATTAAAACAATGCCCAGGAAAGAACGTTAGAAACTGTAGAGTGTAGAGAATAGAAAGCGTTTCAAATTGAAAAACAAGGTTTAAAAATTTTAGTTTCATTTTATTTGGCTTCGAAGTTTTATGAAATATTACGTGTCATGATTAAAATATTCAAGTCATATTCGTAAAAATATTGCGAATTATGATTGTGTGATGACAACAAATCACGAGTTAAAATCATGTTCAATTAGATCTTTAATGTCTAATCTAATAGTGGCAAACGTGATTTGAAAAGTACAGATTGCATGATACGAAAACGTGCCAAATAAAATTGTTGTGCCATTATCATACTCGTAGTAAGCAACCAGATTTAAAATTCTGATAAATCTAATCAATTAATACTTTAGTTTTCAATAATGACTCATATGGATTTACCCAATTATTCATAGTCGTGCTTCGTAAAAATCTTTGTCAGCTTTAGCTTTTGCAAAATGTTGATCAATAAACTTACCTCTGCTAATTTTGCCAACGGTGGTATAAACGGCTAAGATCCCACTTAACATGAAGAATGTGTCCACAGTAATAGGAGCTGAATTGATCCATGTGCTTGACAATTTGGTAAGCCACTGGAAACAGATAAACAACAATTAATAATATTTACAAGTAAATAATACAGTTGTTAATATAGGTAATGATATTTCGAATTCAAAGCAAACAGAATGTTAATTAACAGTGACAAGTGATCACAAAATACTAAAAGTTATTTTTATTGTTAAGTTGAAAAAATAATTGAAAATGTTTATAAAGTAGAATTAAATATGCTAGATTTACTTACATTAACAGTTTCATCAAGATTGTGGATGAAACCAAGCAAAGTGAAAGAGTATGTATGACCAATGACGACCCACATCATGGAGATGGCTCTGATGCCGTCAATGCACTCAATGGCTCCAGGTACCGTGTTGAAAGTCAGGAACCGTCGAGTGTTCGTGTAGACAGAGAAAGATCGGTACAGAACGTTGGCTGCTTTGGGATCTAAAACAAAAAATTACAAATTAATTGCTGTTGATTGCTGACTAATATTTTTATCATTATTTTATTTCAAAACTTTTTGACAGTGTGTTGTGGTTCACAGTGTGGTGGATAAAAGTATTTAGTAATTTTAATAATTATGTTACTTTTTAATACGAAGCAGCAGTACAAATCATATGAAGTACTTAAGATGAGAGCACAGACGATGACCCCGAATATAGCCCTGAAAACAGAAAAACATTGTAAGATTAATATAATAAGTTCAAATTCCATATAAGTAATAAATCAAGTTCATTAAAATTACATCAGTCAGTAAAGAATTAAATTTTGGAATTTGGGACAAGTACATTCACTAAGGTAATAATTACTTACATAGCTGTATAATCCGCGCCAGAAAAAGGCTTGTCGTTTGGCAATCTGTAGAAGTACTCGGTGTAGGTCAAGTTTAAGAAGGGGATCTGTTCTTGGAAGAAGTCGATGGCTTCTCTCGCAGTGCAGACATGAGGGATGCACATGCCGAGAGTGGCTCCAGAGGTCAAAGTTATCACCATTGGGAAAATCCTAAAATTCAACAAGAAATTATTAGATGACATACAATTGATTTATTGATAGTTAATGTTTAAAGCCTTATTATTCGATCTTTTAGGTTTGACATTGATAATATTCGGGAGTGTGGATCAATATTATGCTGCTGATATCGACAGCGTAATATCACCTGAAGCTGATAAGTTTCATGATAATAAATCTCATTGTACCGTCGCGATTCACCAGAAGGGTAAAGCTCGGGAACATAATCTGGGACTATTACGATTTTTAAATATTACTCGCAATAACTCAGAGTTTGAGGCGAAACAAGTACACATGTACCACGTACCTGGGTTTGCTCCAGCCTCCGATGACTCTTTCACCTGGTGGTCCGCTGTCGGTGTGCACACACGAAATACCACAGTTTTGATAAGGTTTTGAGAAAGTTTCTGTTTGATTTTATTTAATTTGATGGAGCCGGTGTCTGTCGGCGCGGGCGCGGTTGTTAAGATCGCGATTGAACTCGCGTGATGACGTCTCACCGGTCGGCTTGCGCTCCCATTGGCTAAGCACGGGTACATGAAGGTTCGTTCAGAACCGCATCTTGTCATCGCCTTAGGAGCACTGAGTTATGCGTTCATTCGATTAAAATGTAGAAAATTAGGTATGTGAGAACGGTACATCCCGCTCACCAAAATGCCGATGGTATTTTCTGGTCAGATTATTAAAGAACAAGTTGGAGAGCAGATTTGATAAATTTGAAATGCTTAACTAGATTACGGTACGTGTAAACGAAACTTGTGTTAAAAGTTTGTGTTTTAAAGATTTGAAAAGACTTAACTACTACTTATGCTTAGAATTATGATACGTTACTATTGATTACATTTGATACGATTGAAACTAGTCTTCTATTGGCAGAGGACACAGCTTAACCAACGGTCGTTTGATCGTGTGATTATTTGAAAGTTTAACTACTGCACTCCGAGCTATCCCATCAGGGCCGACTAGTAAATCCACTACTCTGGCAAGAGACCAGTGCAGAGGCGCGCGGTTGTCATCCTTGATTATAACCATCGAACCGATTTGTAATGGTTTGGAATTCTTGGTCCATTTGGCGCGTTGCGTTAAAGAGTTGAGATATTCGTGTTTCCATCTGGACCAAAAATTCTGATGAAAAGCTTGTATCAGCTGCCACCGATTCAGCCGACGGATGTTTACATTAGATAGATCTTCGTCGGGGACAGCTGTTAGAGGCTCTAAGGTGAGGAAATGACCGGGCGTTAGAACTGACAGATCGTTTGGATCGGAACTGATCGGACACAATGGTCTGGAGTTTAAGACTGCTTCGATTTGAGTGAAAAGGGTCGTCAACTCTTCGAAAGTGAGAACTTGGTCACCGACAACACGGAGCAAAAGGGATTTAGCAGCGCGAACCTGTATTTCCCAAACTCCACCAAAATGGGGCCCAGATGGGACATTGAACTTGAAGTCGATCTTTTCTGCATTCGAAGCCTCTTGCATAAGAGACCACAGCTGATTGCTAGCCCCAACGAAGTTGGTTCCGCAATCAGAATGAATGACATTACAACGTCCCCGTCGAGCTACGAAGCGTCGGAGCGCAGCGATAAAACCTTCGGTCGATAGCGTCGAAACTGCTTCCAAGTGGCAGCATTTGGTCACGAGACAAAGGAAGAGGCACAAATAGGCTTTGTCAATTTTTGCACCTCGATGTGACCCGAGTTTAATGCGGAAGTATCCTGCAAAATCGACACCAACCACAGAGAACGGCTTAACTTGGTTTACGCGGAAAGACGGAAGATCGCTCATGAACGGTTGCAGTGGTTGAGGGTTTGTCCGATAGCATTTAATGCATTTAGCGAGATGACGACGGATAGTGCGTTTAGCAGCGATGATCCAGAACTGCTGTAAGAGCAGAAAATGTGTTGTGTTGATTCCCGGATGCAAATAGTTACGATGAATAAAATCTATGATCAAGAATGTGAGCGGGTGATCACAAGGCAGAAACGCGGGATGCTTTTGTTCGTATTGTAAACCTGACCGCGATATTCTGCCGCCCACCCTGAGAACATTCTGGCTGTCTAGAAAAGGGTTAAGTTTTTGGAACGGTTTCGACAACGGTTTTTGCGATTTTAGGTTGGCGATTTCTGTTGAAAACGCAGTAGCCTGAACATGTTTGACTAATTGAAGCAGCGCGTCGTGGCGTTCAACGTTGTTGAGAAATTTGTTTCGATTAGGTTGAGCCGGATTGCGACAATTGTTGATGAAGCGTTTGATATAAGTCAGTACATTAACAATCTTTTGCAAAGATGAATATCGAATTAGCAAGTTGTCGAGTAGGACTGGTTCGATTTCGACGCGCTCTGTTGTGGTCAGAACCACAGACTTTCGGACTTCCGCTTCTATTATCTCCTTATCTTCGTTCGATATGGAGCGCGAGTTGATAGGCCAGGACTCATGCTTTTCGGATAACCATTGCGGCCCCGCCCACCATAGCGTATTATGCAGAAGCTCATTGGGCATTTGACCACGCGAACAGATGTCCGCCGCATTGTCACCCGAAACGCAATGATGCCACCATTCGATGGGGGTTATGTCTTGTATGTGGCTGACACGGTTAGCGACAAATGTGGCCCAACGAGAAGAGTGAGAGCGTAACCACGAAAGAACTACGGTGGAGTCTGACCATAGGTAGACGGCGTCGAGTTTGATGCGAGAGAGGTAGGTATCCCGCACTAGCTGATAAAGGTCAGCGAGCAGCACGGCTGCGCAGAGTTCGAGCCGAGGCAGCGAGATACGTTTGAGAGGTACAACACGAGCCTTGGAGCACACGAAGAAGACGTGGACGTTGTCTTGAGTGTCAGTGACGCGGAGATAGAAGACCGCACCGTACGCGATTTCTGAACTATCACAGAAGCCGATGAGCTCGCATGAAACAGTGTCTGTGCATGTGAGTTGACGCGGGATTTTCAGGTTGGTCAGTGACGATAGCTGATCACGATAAGTGTTCCAAGTATTGATTATCTCGCTTGGAGGAGTCTGATCCCAAGCACAACCGAGGGTCCAGAGTGTTTGGATCAAGCATTTGGCTTGGATCGTTATAGGGGACAGAAATCCTAAGGGGTCGAAAATGCGAGCAATTTCACTCAAAATTGAACGTTTTGTGCATGGCTGATCTGAGGGTTTAATTTCGAACAGAAACGCGTCAGATATGGGATCCCATTTCAGTCCCAGAACCTTCAAAGTTCGCGTTTCGGTATTATCGAGAGAGACTGAACCTGCTAAACGATGATCGTTGGGAAGGTCAGAGAGGAGACGAGGATCATTACTAGCCCATTTTCTGAGTTCTAAGCATCCGCGAGTGAAAAGAGCAATGATTTGTGATTTAGCTTCCAGCGCGACATCTAGTGATGAGAATCCGCAAGTTACGTCGTCAATGTACATGTCAAACAAAACTATTTGTTTCGCGAGTGGATAGGTATCTCCTTCGTCCTCAGCGAGCTGTCGCATGGTACGGCAAGCGAGATATGGAGACGAAGCTAATCCATATGTGACCGTGTTTAAGCGGTATTCTTTTAGAGGCTCGCTTGGCGAGACGCGCCAAAAAATGCGCTGATAGTCACGGTGTTCAGGCGAAATTAAAAGTTGACGATACATTTGACGGACGTCTGCCATGAAAACGACGTTATGTTCACGGAAACGCAAGAGAATTTCCAAAATGTTGGGTTGTAATTTTGGGCCGACGAGTTGAGCGTCGTTCAGTGATAATGAGCGTGAGTCCTTCGCTGAACCATCGAACACTACGCGAAGTTTTGTTGTTTCGGAATCAGGGCGAGTGACGCAATGATGAGGAATGTAGTACTTGCCACCACCTATTTCATCCGCTGGAACCAATGACATATGACCTCGCTCCATGTAGTCAGACATAAAATCGACGTACTGGGAGCGCAGGCTGGGATCACGAGACAACCTACGTTCGACAGCGTGGAATCTTCGCAATGCTATATCGCGAGAGCCTTTAAAAGTTGGTTCTGAATCTTCCTTAAAAGGGATACGAACTACGTATCGTCCTGACGGATCGCGATAATGATCCGTTTTGAATTTTTGTTCGCATAACGTTTCGTCCGGAGTTAAAGTCGATGAGTTCGGTAAAGAATCTAATTCCCATAAACGCTGAACTAACGAGTTTAGTTCATTATCGATATCTGGCATGGTGTGCAAAAAGGCGCTCGCTGATAAGCATGTTTTGCCTAAGAGAAGCCAACCGAAACGAGAGTTGAACGCGGTAGGTTGGTTGATACCACCTTTGATGTGTTTACCGAGCACGGAGTCTGCAAAAACATCAGCAGCTAACAACAAATGAATCGGTCCAGGAATATCGAAACCTGGGTCGCTCAGTGGTAATGATTTAATATGTGACCAATCCGATGTGTTCAAGTGCGCTATAGGTTGATCGCCACATATTTTAGAGATTACGTGCATGTCGAGATTGTATAAAACCTTGTTCTTGGTACCAACTGAGCAAATGACGTCACCAATAATGGGAGCTGATGCTTCTCCTAGTCCACAAACGTTAGCCGTCGTATTTACTACATTTAGATTTAATTGTTTCACTGCAGATTCTGTGATAAAATTGCGTTGTGAGCCAGTGTCGAACAATGCACGGAACGACTGCATATTGCCCGAGGCATCCTTGACTTGAACGATAGCGGTAGCTAACAATACGGTAACATCAGAGCTTGACCTTGCCACCAAAGATGATGTGACGGGAGTCGAATTGTTTGGAGGTCTACAGAGCAGGGTATGATGTTTACGTTTACAGGATTTGCACGAAAATATCGATTTGCAGTCTTTTAACTGATGAGATGATTTCAGACAGTTAAAACACCAGTTCTTCTCGGTCGCGATAGCCATGCGTTCGTCTATAGATTTTTTAAGAAACGCCTGACACGATAGTATTGAATGTGGTTCATTACAATAAGAGCATGTACCAGCATAAGAGCTCGTTTTATAATCACTTGTGTTTTTAGGTTGCTCGGTTGCTGCTACAAGTGTGTGTGACACGGTGTTACGTTTCGGTTGTTGTTGCGCGGTAGCGAACTTAGTAGCGGAGGCAGGGCTAGGCTTAGTGATTTTAACTGACTCGGAAAAGTGAGTATCACGCAGTAACGCTTCACATTTGGATCGTAAGAAACCTTTTAGTTGATCATAAGTCGGTAGTTCTATATCTGAGTATTTTTCCTCAAAGTCGCGGCGCAAGTCTTTGTCTAGTTTCGATAAGATGTGGTAAACTAGAACAAAGTCCCAAGTTGCAATCGGCAACCGAAGCGTTTTCAAAATAATCAAATTCTCTTCGAAGAGGTCTAACGATTTTTGAAATTCCCGCGGATTATTATAGTTAAAATCGATGTTTAAAATGTCGCGCCAGCAGGTGAAAGCTAAAGTACGCGTGCTTTGATAACGCGCAACGAGCGAATTATACGCACTGTGATAATGTTCATGGGTCAAAGGATACGCTTTTACGACTAATAAGGGATCATCACTAAGAGAAGAAATCAAATAGTGGAACTTTT
The DNA here is from genome assembly GCA_949125135.1 of Alcis repandata. Classification (NCBI taxonomy): domain Eukaryota; kingdom Metazoa; phylum Arthropoda; class Insecta; order Lepidoptera; family Geometridae; genus Alcis; species Alcis repandata. Next base: position 12,246,259 of record OX421239.1, on the reverse strand, counting down.
CCGTGTCCGTAAGTGTGGGTGAATAATGGATCAGCGCGTTAAAAAGATCGAAGTACTTAGGCCAGTCTTTGATGTTGCCAGAAAACCTGGGCAAGTCGATTTTTGGCAGCTTAATATTTGATGCTGATGATGATGATCCATTTCGAGATTGTGATGGTTCGCTTTTCGTTAAGTTACGATGAATCGATAAAACCTTAAAATATGTGTCATCAAATTGTTGTTGTATTTTATCATCATCATTATCTTCTGCGTCAAATGTGTCAGTTTCGTGAGTTACAAGCTGAATTATTGAATAATGTGCGCTTTCAAAGTTTGAAACGATTTGCTTTATTTCTTGGTGATAAGAGAAGAACAGGTCGCGCTGCGATGTGTCACTCACAGATAAAGTACCTACTTCTAAAGCCTTAACAAGCCGTTTATAAGCGATAGTCCGTTTCCGACGTAATGCCGGCAAGTCCTTTTCGGTAAATTCTTCTTTAGATTTAGACTTCGTTAAAACACCTCTGCGAGTAGACGGCCCTTTTGTTAGAAGCGACATGGTTGAAATTATCTTAGCAAGTTGAAACAATTAAAAGTAAATCGCCAAACAGATCCGAACAAAACAATAACAAATATCTTCAGTTGATTCCTTCGTTATTGCTGAATTTAATTTCGACCTAAACGTTACAGAAATAAAGCTTACAATATCAACATACAATAGGCACTCTGCACTTACGACGTTTCGATATGACGTGCGTGAGCGCTTGACGGTTGACGCGGAGGACCGTTCTGAACGGAACGAAATAGAGCGACCCGTAGGATGTCGTGGCTAAATGCAATTCGGAACGTACTTTTGCACAGAATATCTATTGTAACTAGTGTGTCTACCTACCTTCAAAATGTAGGTATAAAATTGAAAAACACGAAAATGATTTGATGTTATAACGCTTGAGTATGTTTGATGAAATCTTTAGGTAAGTAATTAATCTATTAAATGAAATGTTTGCTATGAGAATAAGAATATACGATTTAATTATTAAAATTGTTGTAAGCCGATAAAATATGATTATGCACCGAGTAAGTTGGAATGATTGCACAATTTTAAATGGGTAGTTTGATCTTACAATAATTTTTAATAATTAGTGATTTTGATTTTACGGTGTGAAAATGATAAGTGAATTATTGTAAGCCGATGAAATTATATTACTGTGCACCGAATAAGATGGTGATTGCACAATAATGGCTGAGTTGTTCTTACAATAACTCGCGATTTTGTTAGGTTATTTTGTGATCTTAAATTGAAATTGGAATGATTACAAGCCGATAGAATTAAGCACCGATGAGATTGTGATTGCTTAATTAGATCTTGCAATGATTCCCGATTGCGCGTATGAAAGAAACTTGTTCGATTCGATGGTGATAAGTAGGTAGGTAGGTACTTTGTGAACGTGGAACGTGGATGATGCGACACGATGGCACAATGGAATCGTATGAAAAAGATGATGAAATAACTTAGAATGCAGTAGACAACGATTTAAATAGATGTTGCTCGATGTAGATATATGCTAGATGCTAAGTTATTAACGTTTTCTGACCAAAAATACCAAACGCATCCGATGATTGGGATGATTTTAGGTGAAAAGAGTCCCGGGTTTCGGCACCAAAAAGAACTATGTACCGTCGCGATTCACCAGAAGGGTAAAGCTCGGGAACATAATCTGGGACTATTACGATTTTTAAATATTACTCGCAATAACTCAGAGTTTGAGGCGAAACAAGTACACATGTACCACGTACCTGGGTTTGCTCCAGCCTCCGATGACTCTTTCACCTGGTGGTCCGCTGTCGGTGTGCACACACGAAATACCACAGTTTTGATAAGGTTTTGAGAAAGTTTCTGTTTGATTTTATTTAATTTGATGGAGCCGGTGTCTGTCGGCGCGGGCGCGGTTGTTAAGATCGCGATTGAACTCGCGTGATGACGTCTCACCGGTCGGCTTGCGCTCCCATTGGCTAAGCACGGGTACATGAAGGTTCGTTCAGAACCGCATCTTGTCATCGCCTTAGGAGCACTGAGTTATGCGTTCATTCGATTAAAATGTAGAAAATTAGGTATGTGAGAACGGTACACTCATAGTGTTTTCATATAACACGCCGTTGTTCAAAGCAATTAATGAGTTGATATTTATAACTTTTGAATTAATAAAACACTTTACCTTGACTCAACTGGCTCTCCAAAACCTGATACACCTAAAGCGTATCTTCTCATTGCATTGTATTTTTGAACCGTTGTTAATGTTTCGCCATCAGGCTGCGGCGACGGTGGCCATGGGATTTCTGGTAACTCTGGGAGAGTTGGCAACTGAACGGGTTCCTGGTTCAAAGGAGCTGTTATAGCGGCGTATTTGCCTTGGAACTGCATGTCGTCTATGAACTCGTTTATGCCCATGCATTGCCAGTAGTCACCGAGATCATTAACATTGCCAGTCATGAATCCACTAGGCAGCTTGGCGCTTGCATCGAGAACTAGAAGAAACGAGGGTAAATTTAATAAACATCGATTTCGAATTATAAATACACGATGAGTAATTGTTGATAAGTAAAATAGATAACTTTATAAGCCATAACACGAGTTATATGATAAAAGATCAATTACATGAGTCATCAGTTAAATGTGGACACAGAGCAAAATATTAAGGCTTTGTAAAATAATAGTTAAAAAAAAACTAAAAAAACACGCTTTTTATAAAAAACCGAACTAAAAAAATTGAAAATAAAATTTTATAAATTTAAATTAAGAATAGGGTTGAAAATTTCAATAAATATAAATTAATAATAGTGTAAATAAATAAATATATGTATTTTATTTTTAAAAAGCGTGGGGTGCATGGGTCAATAGATATTATATATTTTGTAGATACATTTTGTATTGACAGACATGAGTAGAGTGATTAGCATTTTGATAATATCTTAGAAAGCACCCCACGCTTTTTTAAAAATAAAATACATATATTTATTTATTTACACTATTATTAATTTATATTTATTGAAATTTTCAACCCTATTCTTAATTTAAATTTATAAAATTTTATTTTCAATTTTTTTAGTTCGGTTTTTTATAAAAAGCGTGTTTTTTTAGTTTTTTTTTAACTATTATTTATTTTTCGCTTTTTAGTTCGATTTGCTAACTATTAACCATTATTAATATGTACAAATGTGTTGGTGTTATCCGATTTTGGCCGTCTGCTCAAGCAAATTAAAAATAAAATTGATGCGTAACAAAAAATATTGAGCAAAAAGATTTGTAGCCGCGTGGTTTCGATCCTCAGACCTCATAAAATAAAATTGATGTGTAACAAAAAAATATTGAGCAAAAAGATTTCTAGCGCGTGGTTTCGATCCAGGGACCTCTGGGTTATGAGCCCAGCACGCTTCCACTGCGCCACTCTGTTCTGTGACACGAATGACGAAATTACCATTTGTAAGTTAAACGGTATTAAAAGTTAAAGAAACTTTATAGAAAAAGCGTGATAAACAAATTAATAGTTAAAAAAACTAAAAAACACGATTTGTTTAGTGTATTGTCATCGGTCCTCGATATATCTACAAAGTTTGAAAGAAATCTGACCGTTTAAAGTGGGTCAAAAACGCGCTCAAAGGAGTCGGTTACATACAAACATACAAACATACAAACATACAAACATACAAACATACAAACATACAAACATACAAACATACAGGTGAAGCTAATAAAAGCGTGTTAAAAAAAATATAACAGTTTGCCCAAAACTAGAGGTTTTTGGGGCGTATGTTATATATTAAGTACCTTTTTAATACTTGTGTATTATTTATTTTTAAATGCGTAGAGTATACAAAAGTATTATGAAAAATTGGAAATCAAAACGGGAACGGTAAATTTAATATCACCTTAAAAAGCTTTTTATTGCTTTAAATAAATTTATCTTTGGACTGATAGATTAACGCAACAGGATTTTGCATCATCATAATGATAAGAGACACACCTGCTGCTGACGAAAAAAGTCAGTGATATGCACTACGATAAAATACATAATTACTTTTTTTGAATTATGTGAATTATATTTTTAAGCATATTATTTTGTACAGCCACTCAGCTTCCTTTTGTCACGCAACAAGTTTAAACTTTTAATCACAAGTTTTGTAACCCAATTTTGTAGCTTTGTAAATATTTACAGCTCAACGTAATATCCAAGGTTACTGCAAAATAAGTCTTAACCACTAAAGGAAAGCAGTGGATGAGACTGGCAGAGAGCCGGACAGGATGGCGCGCTTAAAAGGAGACCTATACTCAGTGGTTATGATGATGACCAACAATTTAAAAACTTACATCGATAAGCCAGAGAACTATTCGTCAAATAGTTCAGCTGCCGCTCACATTGCACCGAGTCCAACACACTATCGTACAGACTCGAATCGAATGCATTCCGAGCATCTATCGTATAGTCCCTCTTCAAACTCTGACCTCTAGCCAAAAGTGCTAAAAAGCTGACTAAAATAATCCTGAACGCCATTGCGTCTTCACGTATTGATTTCACTTGTTACAATAACTTGCGAAACCTGGGATCGTCGCCTATAAATTATGATTGCAATCAGAACTTTGCGATAATGAAAATACGTAGCTGATAATGAAATGGATGAATTGATGGAGTATGGTAAATGTTTACCTACGTATAATTTTATTGATAGAATTTGGATATCAGGATTAATGAAGATTGGTTGTATCTTACTTGGAATGGAGATAAAGATTCGTGACTAATGTTTATAGTGTTACGACACTGAATTTAAAAATATTCATGGATAGTATTAATCACAGGAGCTATATTAGGAAATAGTTTATAGGTCGGATTAGTGGCGTCTGACAACATTACAGTCATAATAATAATGATAGTCATATTATTAAGCTTTGTTAATATAACAAGTGTTGGTTTCATATACCCTTACTCTACGAATGTAAAAAGACTTAGAAAAATTAGGGGTGTAATACAGAACTTGGTCAGCGTGGTAGAACACGGCCTAATCACCCTTAAAAAGTAGACCTGGTATCTCAGAAGTGGGATGATCAAAGGTTCAAATTGAGTTGATATCGAAGAACGTTGAATGGGTTGGCTTTGTTTCGTTTTTACTCTAGCTGATAGAAAGAGACGGAAGTCAAGGTGATGGCTCGTATCTTCTAAGCCCGGGTCCTTCATCTTCGATCACAACGATCTTGGGCATCAACTTGCCTTTTGGCAAGTAACGTGATACTTAATAAAAAAAAGTTGGTATACGAATATCAAAAATTAGAATACTAAAGTAAGTAAGCCTGTATAGGCCAAGTGGAGCTCTGCTGTCAAAATGTTTAAGCCTCCTGAAGCCCTCTGACATGGCTTTACAGTTGTTGCTATGAGACAGACTACTAGAAAAAAAAAAATTAAATTGTAAACTTTCGTACACCCAATCTTTTTCTCCTTCTTTCTTCTTATTTACCCGATTTGTGTTTCTTTATTATAGGTTGAACTATTATTTATTCTGTATTTAAGGGATAAAGTTTCGAATATCCCAAGATCCCAACTGATTCATAATAAAATCCTAATCTCTACAATATTTTCGGAAATTACTAATTACTATTTTATCAAGGCTACAAGAGATAATAAGAGGTAAAGAACCGACCATACAAAGATAACCGGTTGCAAGTAAATACAAATGAGTGCGAGTATATGCATTTATTCGTAAAGATAAACATTGAAAATTTCCTAAACTTTCAGAGAATTCAATCTGATTCATGTAGTTACGTTTTTATTGAAAACGAGGATGTAAAAATTAAAATATTGTGTAACAACTACTTATTACATACACGACGCTTTGGTTTTTCACTTTTCATTTGATAACAGAAAGATTATGTTAAACAAAATTAAGCGACGAAGTAAAGATAAAGGCTATTGCAGTTTAAGTTACTTGTCACATTATATTTCTATTGTACAGTTTGACATACAGGAACCGCTAAATAACTAAAAACTTAAACTTAATTTCAGCCCCAATTATTTTACCAATGGAATTTAATCACCGTACTAATAACTAATAACTAACGCGACACTTGTATGGTAAAATAAATTTGTGCCAATCAACTATTAAGTAAATGAATCATAGATAAACTATTCATTGTTCGTTGGCTCATGCTCATCATTATGAACAACTTTTTATTTGTAGGACCAACCTGGAATACGCGAAAAAATATCAGCTGTTCCATATAATTATTTTGTCGAGTCGTTGTAATTTTTCTTTGTTGAGTACTATAAGTCCTTATCGGCTTAGCATAGGTACCTTTTTCTATATAACCCATTACTTTGATGATTAATTGGTTGTTTGTTTTTTCTTTATTTTATCAAGTGGTTGATCACAATTGATAAATCAGTACATTTACATTTCTATTTAAATGTCTTATATTAAACCTTGCAAGCTCTTCGCGTACTCGATAGACCAGCATAAAGCTCCTAACAATTTTAATAATTAACATACTCTTAACTCTTACTCGCTAAAAATAACCCTTTCAGTTTATTTCATAATGTTAAGCTATTTCTCTTTATCCCTTACGTAAGCCTATGCCATGGCACATACTGATTCAGAGACTGAACATCGTGTTTAAGTGGTTGGTGTGTTTGTTTGTTTGTAGGTAGTCAAAAGTTTTTTTTGGATTCGAACCTCCTTTCGCGAAGAACCCTTATGGCGAGACTCCGGTGTCTGACTGTCTGTATGTCAGCCAATTATTTATTACGTGGATATTATAGATGAGTAGTCGAACATTTTATTACCGGTAATGAGAGTTAAAAAATGTTCTACTAGAAGAACTACTAACTAAACCTTTAATAATCCCCCCACTGCTGGGATACGCAGGTCTACCTCGAAGCGAGTTTGGGCTGCATTTCACCTCGCTGCTTCTCGCGACCCTCTTCTTAATATATTATGATCTGGCTTCTGCTACCTTCGTCTCGGCCATTGCTTCTGCATCGATTTGCCGTTTGCTTTATCATCTGCAATATCTTAATCTGTACCCGTGCGGTCTTAGGTAGAGATCTGATGCGGTACCTTTGAAATACCAAAACCTCTCTTTAAGGCTTGTTAACAAAAAGGGTTATGATGAAAGGTGTTTTATGAAATAATTTATGGTTTACAGGTGAAAATTAAGTTGATTAATCAAACAGAAACGGGTCGAACCTGGGCCCGATTAGCATGTGACCGAGGCAGATAACTTAACGATAGCCGATAGATGGCTTAAGGTAGCCTTTCGAACTAAGCGTCACAGACGCTGCGTCTTTCGGCAACCGCGCTTATTGGCTTACAACGCGGTTACCGCGGCACTGTGACGTCACAGACGCCGCGTCAGTGTCGCTGCGCTCGAATGACGTTTCCTAGAATTTCATACATTTGCATAGATCATCTATCTGTCGCTCTGTCACGGCGTCACAGTCGCGGCGCCACTGACGCTATAGACGCTCGCTTCGAAAGGCTACCTTTAACGGGAGAGAGGTCTATACCCAGCAGTGGGAGAGAGAGGGCTGTGGATGACGGTGATGATGAATCAAACAGATGTTTCAAACGCTTTCGCGAAACTAGGAGTTCTTAATCTAACACGTGTTAATATGGTATCAAGATCAAAATTTACCTAAAATGACACGACGAGTCATTGTGGTTAAATCTTGATTTCTAATTTTCACGTGCGTCATTTGAGACGGATGTTGCTAATAATTGATTTCATTATTATAATCACTGCAGGATGACTTAATGTTTTGCAATCTAATTCAAAGTATCAAAGTCTAAGGCTGTGAAATTCAAAAAATCCAAAGATACAATGTTCAAGGTGAAATTAAAATTTAATAATCATAAAATATTGCAGTCCAATATACGTAATATCTATTTTAATTCATTTTCTAAATTCATTACATCAGTTAACAATGAATTAGGTATCTAGGACATTCATTTTACCTGCATTACAAAAATTGGACTTTGAAATCCGGATATATCTTTATCGTATCAAATTTTACAAAAACACTTATTATCAATTAACGTATCACTTACTGGTTACAGTTATATTGTTGTGACTCACTGATATAGTTTCAGAAATATATAATGAGTTGTCAGTCTATTTTGAATACGAGACGGAAAAAATAATGATTAGGTTTAGTTTTATTGCTCTCATGATGACTATTATTTTGTAGTATTTTTGTAAAAGTAGTCAAAGTAATGTAGGGTTAAATAAGACAGGATACAAAGGCAGAATGTATATATGTACTTTAACAGATGGATCCTGGACCCTATTCGTGGGTGCTCGAGATTGTCTCAGTCAAAAGGCACATCCACATATCTTGCAATGCTGGAAATCTCACACCGTCCGGTTTGACTGCTCTTTTATCCCGCGTACTTGCAAGATGTGGAATGCCCTACCACCAAAGGTTTTTTCGTCGAATTACAACATGGGACGTTATAAAAAGGATGTCTACAAGCACCTCTCCGGGCTGGCCAAGCATCATCAACGCCGCTAGTGTTGCAGGTGTTCATATGCGGCGGTTCTGATTTACATCAGGCTGGCCGTCTGTCTGCCTGTTTGCCGCTCTTTTATGTAAAAAAGTAACTCTCACTGTAATGACATTTCTAATAAGAGCGACAGTGACTAAGACTCGCTCTCTCACGTCCCAGGAGTCCCTCTGAGTCTGATCCTCTAAGTCGTACCAGGAGGATGATCCAGAGGCCTTAAAACGGACGAAAGAACCGAGGCAGGTCGGAAAACGCTAACGCAGTTATCTCGGCGCATTCTTGGCAGACTTGAAGCGGAAGAGATCATACTCTAAACTGATGCTCTTGCTAAAAGCGATCGTTTTTAGGACAATATTTATCATCCACCATTCCTTATTTAAATTAAATAGCATTTCATTAACATTGGCATGCTAATTTTACCATCCTCTAAACTTACACAAAACTTAGACTAAACTTTCGCCTATAAACTATACCTACAGTACGCTTGTACAAAAAAAACGTGCCCCTAAAATCATTACGCGCTTTTTTGCGCAGCGCTACTTTAAAAAAAACACAATCATTACAAGCACGAGGACATATTGTATGAATGAAAGAGTCCCTATCTCGTTATCTATAACCGAGTATCGCACTAAGCTTACCGACGTCGTAACTTCAAGGCGGTTCCAGCTCCGAGATACTGTCTGCTGGCCGACTTTATGTGCATGTGGAAGCATTTCAAGTAAATCTCCGGAGGAATCACGTGTAAAACCGCAGTATATCGCGCCCTGTCGACTGCGCGATTTAAACTTGCAGGAGTGAATTGATAGTCTGGGAAACTAATGGGAACGCTAGCTTGAAGATAAAGAGTATTGTACTCCAAAAACTACAACTTGGGGCGTTTTAAAAAGGGAGGCTACAAGCACCTCTCCGGGCTGGCAAAGCATCACTAACGCCGCTAGTGTTGCAGGTGTTCAGGCGACGGTTCTGCTTAACATCAGGCTGGGCGTCCGCCTGTTTGCCGCTTTCTCATATATATAAAAAGAGCCTGCAGTTTTAAGACGAAAAATTTAATTTAAAAATATAATTGTCTGTCACTGACAGACACTTAAGTCTCGCCTTAAGTGTTCTTACCCGAAGGAGGTTCGGAACCCTTAAAAGAATAGAAAAATACCTATGTAAACGTTACCTTACCTGTAACTGTAATTCAATTATATTTGAGGTCATGTTTTTTCAATTTAATTTTATCATTTTCGATGGACTATAAAAGTATTCTTCACATTGGAAATGATCGCAATTCTGAGTCTTGAAAAAACTAAGATCAACAAGTTACTAAGTATTTTAAATAAAAGTAGGTACTTACTATTTTTTTATTTAAATTCTCGAAAAAATTCTACACCAAAAAACAAATTACACTCAACGTAATAAATCTAAAAAAATAGTCAAACGCCCGAACAACGAAAAGAAAATTAAATTCGCTCCCAGAAATTTTAAAATAGAGCCGTGCAAATATTTCGCACAAAAGCTTAGTTCCACAATCCGTAGTAAATTTCATCACAATACAGGAAATGGCCACAAGCATGGCACATGGGGCGTAAACAGGGACATAACCGTTCCAACAACGAGCGAGTATTAAACACAGGCTTTTCGTATTCAAAAAGTTTATGAGGTTCTTTACAGCGTGACAAGGATCTGCTGTTTCAATGGGCAAAGTTTCTGTAGAGCAAGAATTGGAATGAACTTATTTAAAAGGCAGACGACTTATATCTCAGGGTGACAAGCGCAGTGCTGTGCCATGCAGGGTCTTGAATTCTCCGAGTTCAAATTCTGGGAGGCGCAGACCTGTTATGGGCAAACGTGAGGCGAGCGATTTGCTCGTCTCGTCTATCCATTACATTAAAAAAAAAAGATGAGTCGACGACATAGTCAGAGTCATAGTCAGCATGTGATCGAGGCAGATGTCATAACGAGAGGGAGGTCTAATCCCAGCAGTGGGAGAGAGGCTGTGGATGATGATGATGATGATGTTTAAAAGAAAAATAGTGCTGTTTAAGAAAATAGCCGTCAAAAATAATTCAGATATTTTTGACGGCTCATAATGAGGGTAGGTAAGGTAATGTTTTGGATGTAGCTTTTCCTTTATGATGGTTAAGAAGTTTTTTACTCAATCACACGAAAGCTGTACGAAGTTAGAAGACATTTGATGTGAAGCTAGTCTAAATTAAGCATAAAAAGATACATTAAAAGCATTAAAAGGTCGGCAGCGCATCCGTGACGCCACTGGTGTTTCAGGTATCGTTTGGACGGTGATCGCTTACCATCAGGCGGCCCGTTTGCTTGTTTGTCACATATGGCATTAAAAACAGGCAGCCTTTTGAATTTGGAACTAAGCAACTTCTTCTGTACGACTTTCGAAAATATACAAAAAAAAAATGCTATTCCTCAGCTCATCAGCAATCAGCTTCAATGGCCTAGGACAAAATGTACGGAACAAACCCTACGAACCCTATTCTTGCAAGTGAGATATTATCGGTGACTGTCGCACTCATAATATGAAATGTCATGACAGTGAGACTGACGGAGGTAATTTCGAGCGTCCAGGAATACGGTTTCAGCTAATTTTTTTTTGTGAATTTTCGTAAGTTTACGAAAGTTGCTGGGTTAATCCATAGAAGCCAGAAGCCGCCTGCAAAAGGTTTTCATTGTTTTAGAGTTGACTCTACACAATATTTGCGTATCAGAATGACTGACTTTACTTTAAAATTCCATAATGGATTATCAACTACGATTCACCATACGAATTGATTTAATGTAAAAATGTAAAAAAATATAGTTATCTGAGATTAGACCTTGTCTGGCGATAGCAGAGTTTGCTAATTCTAATAACGAAACTATTATGATTAGTTTTGCGAACAAATTGATTCACTAATAGATTCAAAATAGAAGATAACGAATATTACTAACTATGAAATTTGTGACGCGTTTTTACATTTTGTAATACATTTTTTTCAATAGAAACAGGATCAACGGATGCGATTTAAGCCGTAGTTGAATTTTCCGACTTATAATAACGATAACTACCTATAACTGAACAAAATAATCAATAAAGTATTTTAGAAAAAAAAACTTTGATAATATGCAAAATGTTGCCTTATGTACTATGGATAATGTACCAAATACACCTGCCTTCATCATAAATCGGGTAAAAAATATACAAGACAATTATAAGCTTTCCTATTGTAATTGTGAAATTTTTGAAATTTAGCTGATTATGATTTATCAGTTTTTCCAGAAATTACGATAAAACTGCGAAATTGATCAGCAGTAATCCTTCTCGGTATATATCACAAATTTTGCTTTCTATTTTTTTTTCATTCTGTTACCTAAAATAAATATATACTTTAGTACAATACTGTCAACAAAATTCCCGCGTCTGTTTTTCCTAGAAAGTACAACCCAGGGATGTTCAAAAATAGAGTGAATTGGGTTTTCCTAGGCTATCGTGCTGCATCTTCGAACACATCGCATCTTCGACCCATCAGGTGAGATTGCGGTCAAACACATGCCTAGTCCGATGTAAAAAATAAATAAATAAATTATAATATAGGAAAATTGATATCAAATACTTGTAGGTAATGTAACCTCGATTTTATCTATAAAACTTACAGACAACAATAACGGCTTATATTTTATGCATATAGGGTACTAGATCAAGGTTTTTCCTGAAGTTCCTGAAGTGGAGCAGAAATATTTTTAAATCCTTTTCCTTCTAAGATAATAAAACCAGTTATGTATGTAAGAAAATTCCATTTCATGATACGCACAAATCACTTTTCAAGGCGCTGGGCGAGGTAATAATAATCGCTTTTGATTGGACGGAGTCATTCATACAATCGGCACCTAGCGATTCAATTGAAGAAATAATGTTATCTTGCGCGTTAGATATGTATTCAAGAACAAGTAGGTACATATAGATTCTTACTAACCATGTTATGCTATCGTCATACAAGCTGTACCTGTTGTACGATTACTAAATATCTTAGTAAGGACAAAATAAAACTGCAAACTATCAACATTTGTAAATACCTCTATATTAGAGACTTCTGAATCATTAGCAAAAGATAAACTCGCTTTTTTTTATAGTAAAATAAATTAGGTAACTCTACATCTTATTATAACTATGAAGGAACAGTAACAATAAGTATGTAGTTCTATAGTTTACGCTTTTTTGTCGGATCTGTCCCCATAAGGGAAACAAACTGGGGAACAGACCGGAATAACCCTTTAGTAAGACAGAAACAGCTAGCTAACCCAAAATTGTAACAACACAATTTTGAAGCACTGAAAATGACAACAAAAACTTTAGTAAACGAGTTTGGAACTAATCAAATATCCTCAAAAGACCTAATTAAGGCGTTTTCCTCGAACAATAACTAGAATAAAATATTTTCACCTTGTAATTCTGAAAAATGTTACAATTTGCTTAATCATTTAAGTCTGAAAGCGAATAGATATACCTTTTACTGATTAGTTGAAAATGTGATTATTCTTATCAAGCACGTTTCCACAGACATGAGTAATATTGAATGCGGATTACGAAGGTAGTTGCCATTCTTGGTTTAATTGTCCTTATTTATGATTTTAAGACCTCTTCGAATCAAATAATTCAAAAAATCTTTAAAGATTTTCTATGGATTTTTGCGTTTTTTTAACACTTTCAGAACTTTCATGACACCTTCACCACTTCACCATTTTTTTGGTAGTCGTTAGTGATAACGTAATTACGATGTAAGCATGAACATGAAAAATATATGAAAAACTAGCTGACTCGTTGTCCTGTCAAAAGCCATTGCGTCAATTCTATGTCAAATGTCAAATGTCAAAAGTTACATTAAAAAAGTTTACATTGTCCAAAGCGCTAAAGTTAAATTATGGTTTAAGTATTTTTAAATTTTCTAATTTTTCATGTTTTTTTACTATAAATTGAGAATGATGTGAGCTATCCTATCTCCTAAGTTAGATCGAACTGCACCCTGTGTGCAAATTTGATTGAAATCGGTTAAGTAGTTTAGGAGTCTATAGCGGACAAACAACGTGACACGTAATTTATATATATTAAGATTTATCGAAACTTAAATTATTTTATTACATATCATTATTTTTTTTAATTTAATAACTGCCTTCGTGGTTCTCTTTATTCCCTTTTTTGGGCTGAATTAATATTTTAGCACAAATCATGTGCATATGAAAGATTACAGATAGTCCTTTGCGCAGACGTTGCGTAGATAAAATGGTCTAGAATTGCAGCAATATCATGTAGTATCATCGAGGATACTCCACATCTGCGCTGGCGTCAGCAGACTGCTGGTCTTCTCCAGGGAAACTGGGCGGCTGGACTAGCTGCAGCCGGATCACACAAAATGACCCAGCAAATAGTTTGGTTGTGTGTTGGTATGAAATCGTCCCAGAAGTCCCAATCCATTAGGTAGGTATATATAAATTACGATCAAGTCTTTATTTTATCTCGAAAGATTCTACGTTGGTTCAACTCGCATTAAATTAATGGGTTTTTCGTTAATCGTAATCGTGAATAGTTCGCCAAAAATCTCAATTAAGAATAATCAATCTTTATAATCGTTTAATTTGCGAAATACGCTTGTTTACCGCAAACAAACGAGTGCAATGTAATACCTTATTTCTGTCTAGACATTATCGGCATCTATCTACAGCGTGATTCCATCGGATTTGGTTTAATTTTCGCATTTAAATGGACTACGATAAGGACTATTAAGGACACTTTAGTAGGTTTTTACAATCATGATTTGATATTAAGTTCCAGATATTATAAAATGAGTGAAAGGAATTTTAGGGTTGACACTATTTTGTTTTTTAATTTTTATGTCAAAGGTTTAAGAAAATTTAGTTTGCAATCTCAAATAAACCTAGAGAGAAAGATGGAGCACTGTACTAAATTTGAGTGAAGCCATCAACTCTTCTACTTAAAAAAAACTAAAAGTACCTACTACTTTTACTTTATAAAGAGCTTATCTATCTATCAATTTTCGCGAGTACGTACACGAAGCACGTGTACGATCGTGCAAAAGTAGAGAAAATCTTAGCGTCACTCAGATCTAATACAGTGCTCCATCTTTTGCTCTAGGTTTATCTAAGTTTGAAATTGGTGTTGATACTTAGTTCTGGGAACTTCTGTCTTTCACAAGCTAAATATCTCAAATGGAAATCCATTTCAAATTTACTTAGAAATCAGAAACATTTACTGACCTCCTTTTGAACCGAGCTGAACCAAATTTATTTTACACCTTTCATATCAATTAATAACGATGTTTTTCAGTTTTAGTTTACTAAAAATATTAAAAACCTTTTATGATAAATTTTGTGAAAAAGAAGCAGTATTCATTTTTATATTTTCTTATTAAAAAAATTTAACTGCTTCATTCATAAAAAATAATTTTGTACTCGTAGTATTTATGATCTCAAGAGCTAGTAGCGAGTTGCAATGTCATACTACTTCTAAAAAGTTTTATACGACAGTGATATTTATGGACACTTGTTTATTATACCTCTGCAATAGCCTTCAAATACTTTAGATAAAGTGATAATAAATCGCTCAATCAAGACTAAGTAGCGCCTTGATTGCGAATACAATAGAGTAGCAAAATCGCAGCCCTACGCCAAAAGCATCAAAAATATATTTAAACGCATTTTTTTATTTTGAAGGTCGTATTATACGAGTACAAATTCATGAAATCGACCACAGCTACCGTACAGTATTGAAACTGCAAAACCCCTTTTTTGCCTTGTATTCGAATACCTATTTAATTTACCTACTCTTAGGAAAACAAAAAAAAAATACATTTTGTCATTTTTTAAATCGAATAATATAATATAATATAATATAATATAATATAATATAATATAATATAATATAATATAATATAATATAATATAATATAATATAATATAATATAATATAATATAATATAATATAATATAATATAATATAATATAATATAATATAATATAATATAATATAATATAATACAATACTAGCTGACTCGACAGACGTTGTCCTGTCAAAAGCCATTGCGTCAATTCTATGTCAAATGTCATATTGCGTAACTATAGCAACCGTAGTATGTTGATGCTAACTTGTCAATTTATAGTAAAAGTTATCGGTATATATATAATTTGCAATAAATTAAAATTGCGACTATAATTTGAGATTTAAACTATCCTATCTCTCAAGTTGGATCGAACTGCACATGGTGTGCGAATTTTATTATAATCGGTTTAAGTGGTTTAGGAGTCCATTGAGGACAAACATTGTGACACGAGATTTATATATATTAAGATATAATATAAAATAATTAATTTAGGTCAAATTTTGACTTTTTTTACCTTTGGACCAAATCACAAAAAAAATATGCTAAAACAACGTGTTTTTAGAATAAAGATTAATTTTTTTATGTCGTTGTAGATACTCGTATCTAAGTGTTCCAAATGATTTTATACCACCTCTGTACGGTCTGTACCCACAGTTTTGCGCAATAAAATTCAATTTAATTCATTTTATTCTAAATGTTTAATAATAAGTTAAACGCTTAAAATATTTTACTAACCGATTCCCCTTTTTCCGTCAAAGTTTTACAATAGTGTTCAGTTCAACCCTCAGCAATAATATTATGGTGGAATGAGAAAGAGCTCCTGAAAGTTACGGCTCTGAAGTGCACTTACGGAAGCTTGTCTTAGCAGGCTAGTGGCCACTTCCAGGAGATTACGTAACATACTGTTTATAGTTAACTAGTGACTTGACATGGGATTTTGTGGCCCAAGTTTTTTTAGCGGCGAAATCCTGGTAAGTAACTCTATACAGTAACCCTGTTTAATAAGGAAAGGGTATGATAAGCCGAAAACGGCTCATATAATAGTGTGCAATATGCATCAATAATAAAAAAAATACCATAGGACTAATCCTGAAATCACGAAGAAATATCAAATGTGCCATAATTATATTTTGTCGAGTATCATTGACATTTTTAACCGACTTCAAAAAAGGAGGAGGTTATCAATTCGTCTGTATGTTTTTTATTTTTTTTTTTAAGATTGTTAACTCATACCTTTTGACTTGGTGAATCGATTTTGATAATTCTTTTTTTATTAGAAAGCTGACGCTTCCCATTTGGTCCCATTTCAATTTAGTCCAGTTCTGATAATGGAATCCATGACAAAACCATGTAAGTCTTAAATTTACATTAAGTACGTGCGCGACAAATAGATGAATAACTCAATAGTCGGTCTTTTGAAGTCGGTTTTTGTTTTTTGTTTTGTAAAAATAATGTTCTTGTTGTATGGAACAGCTGTTTTTTTTTTCGTTATTTTAGGGTTGGTCCCAAATGAAAAGTTGTTGACAATAATAAGTAACTTAAACCTTTTTCGGCTTAGTATACGCTTTTCATACAAAAAAGTTTGTATGTTTCGATGGTTGTTACTCTATCAATCAAAACCACATGACCAATTTGAATGACACTTATTAAGAAAATAGCTTATTAGTTTAAAATATAGGCTATTTATTTACCTGGAAAAATGAATAGTTACTACACAATAGCGCATAAAACCATGAGACGCAGCTAGTTACTAATAAAAACAGTCCAATCATTCCGAAGAGGTCTCAGAACCGGCTTGCAAATAATCGACTGCAGTACGAAATGGATTGGTATTCGGATCCAACACAGAGTAAAGCTTGTATTGAAAGCTTCTGTATATCTTGAGAGATTAAAGGCGGACTTTTGTAAAAGTTAATAAAGACGAGTGTTCAATAGTTACTAAAAGATTTCAGTATTGAAGCAGCCGTCTCTCTTATTTATTCCGTGGATGCACTGCTTCCTAGATAAAATTATTACAAAAGTCTAAATATTTTTTGCTAAACCAGGACACTGCTTTTGTATTAAAGAATTATATTTTCGCTCGTGTTTTATTGCACCAAAATAAATTAGAGTATTTTCATTAAAAATGTATACAGGTATACTTTGCCCGAGTGGGTGTTTCCCGATAGATATAATTTGGGTGTCTTCAAGTCGCGAGTGAATCGGTTCCTTCTAGGCAAGCGTGCTCCATCGTAGACCGCATCGTTGCTTAACATCAGGCGAGATGGCGGTCAAACGCAAGCCTATAATTGAATAAAAAAAAGTATGTATCTATTAAAAAAGTGAGTAAGTTGAATAAGTTTAGAGGCTAGCCCTGGCGTGAGTTCTTATTGAGACAACTACACTGATAAAAATGACCATCAATATTCCGATGAATTCACCTAAAGTACGGAGCATACTGACAATCACCAAAAAGTACAATGTTTAGCTCCAGTTTTTACGGTGACAACCATATATTATGATAGTAGTCATCATCCACAGCCTTCTTTATCCCACTGCTGGTTATAGGCCTCTCTCTCACTTTGCCTCTCATCTCATCATACTTTTTGGTAATTATCACTATGCTCCGTACTTTAGGTCAAATTGTTCTCAGTGTAGGTTTGATTAACAAATTGGCATACTTAACGACAACCTATATTCTACGTAAATACTCGTAATCTTACCTTCTACGTAAAGTATCATGTACAGCATAAACTATGGCCGTAAGTTAAATTGCATCTTATAAATACTCCCCTGACACCACCCGGGAAATATAAAAGCGACGTACTAAGGACATACTACTAAGTTCTACTCAAGAATTTGCATACAGCACCCCCGGTAGAGCCCGCGTACCCCACATTAGTATGTAGAAGGATATAAAATGAGCGCAGTAAAATGTTTAACTACCCGCAATTTGTCGAGAATAATTGGATTTTCCTGTTCTTCTATGGGATTAGGTTTGATGTGGTTTAAGAACCATAAGTTGGAGTTATGTTATTTTATGTTAGGCGTGCAGTAATCTATATATATAAAAATGAAACCCGTTTTCCTTGGTCACGGCATCACGCGTGAATGGCTGGACCGATTTCACTAATTCTTTTTTTGTTGCATTTGTTATTATTAGGAGAAGGTTCTTACGGAAAAAAGTATTAAGAAAATCTCTCAGAAATATTGAAAAACCCTAAAAACAGCCCTTTTCTTTTTCCCATACAAACGTTTTCTAACTAAAACGAGCTTTATTGCTATTGTATAAAGTTCATATTGAATTGCAAACACTCACTGTTGTTTAAGCAATGTAGGTATGTTCCTAACGTCCAAGAGTCAATTTGCACTTTATTACCTCTGTACAAAGTTCAAATTCAATCATATCTATCAAAACAGTGTGCGTTGGAGCACAGATAAAACAAAATAAAGAAAACGAAATCGAATAGTTCATTCATTTGATTTAAAATTTCGAAGGATTTGACTCCAAGTCATATCAAATTAAAAAAAAGTTGAAACAACAACAAACTGTCAACTGTCAGTGTTTTTTTTTAATGGATGAGTTTGCTTTTGTCAACTGATACACGAAAAAAATTCGTACCTTTAATTATTGTACATAGTGTTTTGTGCAGTGTTTAAATTTAATTAGGCAGTACCATAGAGAAGTACTGTATGGCAGTACGAACTCTGCCGGGTCAGCTAGTTGTAACTTATTTTAGAAGGATCACAGTTACTAGTGGTTTACGTCAAACTGTGCCTTTTTAATGGTCTTTGTAGTGCTAAAAAAGTTTTAAAAGAGAGATAAATCAGGGGATCGCCAGCCTGATGGTAATCAAACCGACGCTTATGAATACTTGCAACACTAGCGGTGTTGATCATGCGTTGCCAGCTCGGGGAGATTATAGAAACCCTGTTCAACACGTCATACTCTAGCTTAACAAAAAATTATTTGAAAAAAGGCGTTCCACAGGTTTGTGGAACTTTTTATTTGCATGAGCTATTCCTTCATTTAATCGGAACATTCTCCTACCTCGAATGTGTCAAACACTGGGTGAGCTTTGACTTGCGGCTAAGTTTGATGGCTTGACGTAATTTTCATAAATTATTTTATAAATTGCAAATTAGTTTGAATGGTAAACTTGAACTGTAATAAAATGCTTATCCATCTAAGTAAGGTGTTCATCGGTAAATACCAATCGTTATCATTGATAACAATACCTACATATTAGTATTAGAAATCTGAAAAATATGTTATTGTTATCTAGCTCATCAATCAGTTAATTACCCGTGCCATTAATAATGATAGAAATCAGATAAATAAGGTTCATTACCAACCACTTGTTGAGTAACTTATGTATGTATACTTGTTGCTGTATCTATGAAGCGGCAATGGAATGGCAAAAAGTATCTGATAAGAAAAATAAAATACAATTTTTATCACAACACATTTTACTTTAGATACATACTCGTAGTTTTAAATTCGAAATTTTATCAAACAAATACATAATTCACAAAAAGATAATTTACCATTTTTCAGTTTCAACAAGTATTGTTCTTTGGTTTTGAAACAAAAGCAACGTTACATGGTTTATTCCATTTTGGATCGCTAAGATTGGCTCACTTGTATAGGTTTACTTTACTGTGGCTCACTGGCTACGATACTGCAACAATACGCGTAGCACTCCCGCGTAGCGCATGCGAGAGTGGCTCGGAGGAAACGACGAATAACAGGGACAATAATTTCGAACTTACACATATATTATTTAAGGCTGATTGGCTTTATTATTGGTTTGATTTGTTTTTATCTCTCCTCCAAGTTTCATAGACCAAAACTGTAAAACAAAAAATTGTAAAACAATACGGAAAAAGTTTTAATAACTAAATAAATCAAGTAAAGAATATTTTTAAAGTTTTGTGAAAATACTAACTAATTAGCTCTCTCAAAACTTGAAATGAAACTTGCGTAAGTATCTAAATCTAAATAATATAATATTAATGTCACAGGGTCACTTATTAAATTAAAATTAAGTATTTTATGACTAGCTTATCCCAAAAATAAATATAATATTCACAGCATCAGAACTTGCTCTCGCCTATACTTAATCTTCTCATCGAAGCTTTGAGTTTCGCTGGTTCTTTCTTCTTTTCCTCTACTCCGGTTTCTGAAAAGAAAATATAAGATCAAGTACTGTTTTTGAAATATTTGAATTAACTATTTGGGATTCATTCATTGATTCATTTACTGTTGTTATGAGAGACTGACAACGATGACACAAATGATGACTGCTGTAATCATTAAATAATTAGCTAACTACCAAAATGGTACTAAAGTGTAATAGTGGGGCACTGAATGTTTGCTATTTCTATCCATGCACAGTTTTATTGTTTGGACATTTTCGTCATTCATTACAATATAGGTATTTAAAAAAATTACTGTGTTTTTTTAATAAAATCCTATATTTCACAATCTATTAGAAGCACGACATTAGTGTGGCAAGCGCTCGTATCAATCTCTTCTTTAAAACGGCTAATTTCAAAAATTCTATATTTTTTAATTTAGAATCTTTAGGTTACCTGCTCCCTCGATCTGCTTCGGCTCGTTCCAGCTCTGCACGTCTCCGGATATGAACAACAAGTAGAACAAGTTGCTCAGGAAGTAGAACCCGATGGATATGAAGAACACCTTGCGCCATTCTGACGCTTCAGACTGAAAGAAACAATGAAAAATTTAAAAAAATTACAAATTGGTGACCAAACAGATTTTGCTCATAAAATATTTGCACATAATAACTGTTTTTGCATTTTTAATTCCAAGTATCAAAAAAAAATATTGGTATGTGTTAGGTTTTTTTATTATTTGCCGATGTTGCAATGGATTATTGTTTTTTTTTTTAATTTTATGATACGATCACGTTACGATTGAAAACAACAAAATTTGGAGCTAGTCAAGTTTTGAATCAAGTGCTCGATTTTTAAAAGCTTTATTGAGTATTTCACGCGAAATTACCAACATTGCGACATACGATCTCAGAAGGATTTAAGAATTCGATACATTGGAATTACTTTTTGTAATCGTAGCATTTATGTGAGACAATTCAGTTCAGAACCCAAAGAAGTATTACTGATCATTATGAATAAATCAGTAACAATATTAATTATTACCTGATCCTGCACGACGACGGAGACGCTGAGCGGCGCCATGATGGAGAAGATGGACGAGCAGCCGTTCGTGATGCCCATCAACGTGCTCGCGTGCGCCGGCGAGATGTCGATGTGAGACATCTACGAGTAGATACAGAGAGAAAACTGTTAGACCGTGCTATAAACTGAAACACAGTTTATACTAGTTCGGAAGCTTTTGGGTTTCATTAACAATGATGAATGTCAAGCTATTTCACAATTAAACTATTATTTGATTTAATTTGCGAAGAAGAGAAAGAATAGAATAGAAGTTAGTAAGCAAATTATAAGATAAAAAAAGACTAAGTAGAATTACATTCGAAGAACACACGTTACATTGAAGAGTTGCGTCTCTTTGGTTTTAGTTGAAACAATACGAGACACGACGCTTTTGCTTGAAATAAGTTTATTTTTATGTAATTGAGTGACGAGACGAGCAAATAGCTCGTCTGATGTTAAACGTCACGTTTGCCCATAATAGGTCTGCGCCACCCAGAATTTTGTACTCGCAGAATTCAAGACCCTGTGCGGCACATCACTGCGCTCGTCACCCTGAGATGTAAGTGGTTTAATCTTCCATTTGCCCTGTAATTTCACTGGAAACAATGCCCCAGTACATAACCCATCGATCTAGTATATATACAGACGAATCCGTCCATCTCATTATATTTAAGTTGAACTAAAATACAAGTAGCGCTTGTTTGGGTCTATATATTTTATCAAAACCAAGTTAACAGTCAATCAATATTTATCATTTGAAATTTCTATTGATTCCACTCTTGTTCCTCTTTCCTTTGGTTCTAAATCAAAAGCACAACAAAGCCCTTTGTAGTTAGTTTGGAAACCAAATCACATTGTAGATAGCGATTTTGAGACAGGGCCTGATAACGATAACAACGATTAGAACTGATTGAAATTCGTGTCTCTATCTAAGTCCGGTTGTAAAAGCTATTTCGCAGAATCATGTTGATGCAAGCACTTTTAGTCATGAAACAAAAACTACGCTTTCAAATATTGAAAAAGTATTTACCATGAATCCAACGTAATGAGCCCCATTGAGGCCGACAGTGATGGTCAATATCACCACAGCTAGTGTCAAGTTTCCTGCCGGTAAGTACGACAGCCCTAATAGTGCTATTGCTGGTCCCCAGTGAGCTGAAACAAAAGAAAACAATAAAAAACTACGTCCGAACTTGTATCAATTTGGCTGAAGTAGTAAAACCCTCACCGTGACTGGCACATATTCAGCTCTATGTACATTTATATTTTTAATTATCCTTGATTGTCATACTGCTGAGTAAAAGTCTTACTAACAATAGTAATGTCATCAAGATACTTAAAGTAATCGATCACGTCTGGTATCTTAAATTTATAGAAACCAAAACGGAAACAAATGACATCGAACTCACCAATAGTGTTAAAGATCTTTCTAGAAGTGACAAGCTGCACAATGTTCTTGTTGACGAGGAAGTCTGCGATCCAGCTGAACACGAAGCTGAGGATGTACATGGCTACGTATGGTAGGGCAGATAGTTTTCCATTCTGAAACGATAAATCATTTATATTAATATCGTATTTCAAGTGATTGTCAAGGTATACTCGTAGCTTGATCTTAAAAAATCTTGATGATGATTTTTTAGGCTTACAGGCAAGATAACCACAGTTCACTTATTACAGTTGATTTAATATTAAGTAAAAATAAACGCACCTAGCTGGAACGGAAATTGACTCCAACCGTTTAAAGCTTGATGACTGATGTAATCTTACTGTCCATAGTATTTTATAACTATGCCATTAGCAAATAATGATACTGAAAAAAGAATGCATAGATCTCCAGCAGTGGATTATGCAAGGCATAGTGATTTATGTAGTCAGCCCCTTTAGCCAAGATGCAAATCATTATAGATTTGCATCTTACTCCCCCCCCCCCCCCAATCCCGACGGAGAAAAAAATCTATTAAATCGTTGAGCCTGTATACCGGGTTTCGTCGAGATTTGTTGAGAAGTGCGACCTGTGCGAGTACCAACATACAAACATCCGGACTCTCGCGAGGTCTACTGTTCGCAGAACTGCAACTTGGCTAAGGGGGCGGGTATCAACTAACTTCTTTAATGTCAACATGCAGCACGCTGTTCATGTAGGAAGGCAGCTCGGTGAGCAGCGTCCAGAAGCCGAGGTTCTGTCCGCAGTGCGCCAACAGGATCGCCCAGAACGGCAGAGACGTTAGGATGCCCCGCCACGGGGTCGGCATTGTCTAAAAAAATAAGGAAATTGGTTGATAGTCAAATATTGTCGACCTGTTTGGCTCAGCGGTAGGTATACACCTTACAAGCCAGAGGTCCCGGGTTCGATTCCCGGCCGGGCAGGTGGTTGAATAATGAATTTAAATATCTGCTCTGGGTGTGGGTGTTAGTTGTCCTTGTCTTTGTGTGTGTTCTTTGTATTCTGACATCTACAATTCCACATCATTACCCGTAATTGCCACTTCTTAAATTTTTCGTTTTTATTTTACGCCACTCTTTTGACTCCTGAGCAAACTCCAACTTCCAACTTTACCAACAAATATAGTTCTCAACACTCGACATTAAACTCACATTCTGCCCCAGCTCGTCCGACAGCACGTTGCACTCGATGTACTTCTGCTCCTCCGTGGAGATCCAGCGGCTGCTCGCCGGCGTGGAGTCCCCCAGCAGCAGCCACAGCACCGACCACGTGAGGCACATGGCGCCGGCCGTGTAGAACACGGAGGGCCAGCCCCACGCGCTCGCGGACAGCAGCCCGGAGGTCATCAGCTCGATGATGGTGCCGAGTTGGGCGCCTGGCCACGAAAATTTATGTTAAATTTAAATTAAAAAACCCCCAACGTTGAAACGACTAAACAGATTCTCATTAAACATAGCTGACTAATTCACCTTTCAAAAGAAAAAACAAGATTAAAATCGGTTCATCCGTTCGGGAAATACGATGCCACGGACAGACACACAACACAGACACGCCAAACTTATACGTAGAGGTCGTTTTTGTGTCGGGCTCTAGTCGGGGGTTTAAAACATGCCCAAAAATCTAAAGTAACAAAATAAAACTGTCTTTTAGAAAATTTCAATACGTCAACTCAAAACCTTGGCTTGAATATTACACTAAAATGAGTTTGTCTTGTTTTTACTTCTGTGATAGGTGTCGTTTGACTACTATTCTTATACCACAGGTGGCAAACAAGGAGACGGACCGCCTGATGGTATGCCATAATGCGATATCGTATAATATCGAATTTCCGCTAGCTAACTTTATGGCTTTTTAAATATTCTTGTTAGTTCTAGCCATAAAGAAAACAAGTTGAGCTACTAGACCACGTAGTAATTTTCTATTATTCTAGAATATAATAAAGAGAGAATTTTACCAGGCACTTTTCCAGGCTACCACATTTCCAGTAATTTTCTTTAATAGCTAGAAACAGGCTGATTTACCGTACCGCAGTAACGCGTAAAGCATACAAATTGAAAAATATTAGGCGCTGGGAAGTGATTCATTTAGCAGCGCGGACGGTGCAATAATGGAGAAATATGGAATAACAGGACAAGTGTGGGTCAGATTATTGACACGAAGGGTTCTGTACTCGATTTCACTTGTATTGAAATCGAACTCAGCTCAGTTTAAAAAGACAAGATCAAACTTTATTCGCCATTAAATTATACGATTTTCATATCATGTGTGTTTTTTGCATTACCCCAATTATGCGGTTTAAATTCCCTAAATTAGCTGCGTAACCAATTCTAGAGCCAGAATTAAACAAAAGCTTCTTGCCAAGTATTCAATACTGAAGATTTCTTAGTAGAACTGCTGAACCCCAAAACGTACTGGACGTAAACTTGGCTTAGTGCTCCCTGGTGCAGCTTGCCCGTTGTTTATATCAGGGCAATATGTGAAAAGCTGCAATGGGAACTGCAATTCCAGCGTGACCCGGCGGCGGACGCTGTATGGATGGCTATTGGAGCTGGTCGCCAATTTCGGTCACGCATTGCCGGAGCATATTTGTGTGTAACTCTTGCTTTTGAAGTTTTACGGAATGTGCAAAACAACAGTTGCTTGGCCTCTTTCGTGCAAGTTATCAGTTAAGTAAGCTCGTATAGCCGAGTGGCTAGCCTGGTGTCAGAGTTTGTAGGCCGCCTGAAGGCCACTGACACGGCTTGCGATTGTTGTTTAAGGACACACAACTGGGACCTACAATTAAGGGATCATCCGACCCACGGTAGCGCCTAGTAAGTTTTTGGTGTCTGACTTTGTAGATCACCTGGCGCATTCCCGGATAAGTAGGTATATATTTCACAGGTATACGAAAACCTTGATGAATCTCAATTAGCCTGCCATTCAGCCTATAATACTCTTCATACTTTTCCTCTTCGTTTTCATCTTTGTGCATATTTCATGGCATCCCCGACACAGAATTTCATGAAATCCTATGGGACCTACGAGTGTGAAACGTTATTATTATTAATAAAAAATGTCTTAACCCTATACTCACCAGCGTATACAAAAGTCCCAAGTCGGCTGCGCTCGTTCGTTGGCGCCCAGTACCCGAGCACGCCGTGGATGCTGGGGTACAGGAGACCCTGCGTCAGACCCATGAGGATGCGACACGCGCAGACAGCATACCAGTCACCCTGAAACATGATAACGTGAAATTTAGCTTTAAATTTGAAATTTGTCGGCCTGTTTGGCTCAGCGGTAGTGTAGCCGCCTTATATGCCAGAGGTCCCGGGTTCAATTCCCGGCCGGGCAGATGTTTGAATGATGAATTTAAATATCTGTTCTGGGTCTGGGTGTTAGTTGTCCTTGTCTCTTTGTGTGTGTTCCATGGCATCCCCGACACAGGATTTATTCCTAGTGGGAGCTATGAGTGTGAAACGTTTATTTATTTATTAATTTATTTATTTATTCGAAAAAAGAGAAACAAAAAGGCCGGCATTTATTACAACACAAAAACAGTCAATCTTTCAGTTGGCCAGTTATAAGTCACCTGGATGAAAGGGCTTTAGACGATGAAACCACTTTTGTACTACTAAAGGTAATTCTATTGAGTCTCAGTTGTTCATGTAATTTGTTTTGTATGTAACAAAGTTATTCTATTGTATTCTTATTTCTATTCTAATCACCGTAAAAATATAAATTCTAAAAAAAAATTATATTAGCCCCTATTCCCTTTTTCAAACGCACTTATATTGTCAGTTGTTGTGAGCGTAAGTCAGGGAACAGCGACAATATTCTAAAGAATACAAATTTCAGAATATTATTTAGCGATATGAGCCAGAAAGGGTCTAAAAGTATTGTGAAGCTACAGCGGGTTTTAAATACCAAATTCCTAAACGATACATTTAGAGGTAAATCTCCGGTATTCTTGTAAGCATGAAATAATACGGGTCCTTTGTTTCGTTTAGCCGCAACATTATCTTCGCCATATCCTTTAATTTTGCGGCAAATCCCTCGGAAAGCCCTCAATTTTTCACTTATCTCAAAGGTTAGGTTAGGTTAGGTGACCTTATGCTGAGTACCTATGCACAGTCAAAATACAGTGGGATAATTAAAATAAAAAGTAACGTTTCACACTCATAGCACCCCACTAGTAGTCACTAGGATAGCGTGTGTCGGAGATGTGTGTGAAACACACGTAAATACAAGGACTACTAACATAATGTACAGACCCAGAACAGATATCAAAATTGATCATTCAAACATCTGCCCGGTCGGGAATCGAAGCAGGACCTCTGGCTTATAAGGCGAATATTACCGCTGAGCCAAACAGATCGTCAGTCAATTGAATAGACCAATATAATTTCGAACTAATATTTTTTTTCAATTAACCCATATTTTCCCACAGCTGGAAATCCCGAATCTAGATTTAATATTCGTTATAAATTTTTACTCTAGACATTTATTAATTAATACAAACACTCCAATATTAAAGTTCAGAAAATCAGATATTCGATTGCGTCAAATGACTTTTATCTCTGAAAATTTAGCAGCTTCTACATGAAAGCGGGTGAATCCGTAAGGCGCAGCTAGTTATATTGAAATTAAATTACATCGATTTAAATGAAAATAGGGACTAAAAAGTACTCGTAAGCCATGGGCGCCGGCAGCAGGGTACAAGGGGGTGTACTTGCAGTCCCTGTTAGGAAGAAAATACATAGAAAAAATACATGTTTTTTAGGTGTCGAGTTTGATGGCGCCATTTAAAATACCCGCGCGATTTGAATTTGACATAATATTTATATTTTTAATCAACACCTTTAATTCTACATTTTAAATTAGTTAATAGCATAATGTGCAGATGCAGATGCCCCCCTGAAAGTAATCCTGGCGGCGGCGCCCATGTCGTAAGCTATCCTTCTGTAATTTTTCTCTCGAAGTAATCCGTGTTTTCGTGTTATCTGTGTGCTAGCACTGAAATATGCGCGTCTCGGCCTCTGCTCCTGCCAGCCTGACGGACGCGGCAGGATGTGACCCCTGATACCCTGATTTGTTATATTTAACACTAGCGACCTGCCCCGGCTTTGCACGGGTATAAAATATAGCCTATGTTACTCAAGGATAATGTAGCAATCTATTTGTGAAAGAATTTTTGAAATCGGTCTAGTAGTTTTTGTGTTTATTCAACACAAACATACAAAAATACAAATCTTTCCTCTTTATAATATTAGTATAGATGGGAATACTCACGTCAAACGGCGTGACAGGCGAGACGCGACCACAAGCACGTCACGCTTGTAACCTGATGAAGATCACCGAATGTGATCGAAACTAGTCGTAAAAGGCGACTTAATTTGATGTGAGTATTTTCGTGATTATAATAACTTTTTTTTATTGTTTTTAATTACATTATTGTGTAGAAATATATTTTAAAGTTTTTTTCCATTTTACTTATATTATTGAAAGTTACTATCCTTTCTATTATTATAAATAAATATAAGTAAAAGAAAATATGATTGGTTGTATGTCACTCAATTACGCAAAACATTGCAGCTACGTAATTTGGCATGGAAAATGCCCTGGATAACCGTCCTGGATAAAAATGCCCTGGATAACCGACCTGGATGGCCTAACAGTCCTTTACGAATACATACATACGCAAGGCACATTTAGTAAAAAACCGGCCAAGTGCGAATCGGACTCGCGCACGAAGGGTTCTGTACCATTATCTATTAAAACGGCAAAAAAAACAAAGTCTGTTCTATGAGAACCCTCTTGAATTCATACAGACAGAAATTCATACGGCTACAGAAATACATCATATTCATCAATGAAAACATCAGTCAACTGTCTGCCATCACAGTTCATGAGATACAGCCTGGTGACAGACGGACGGACGGACAGACAGCGGAGTCTTAGTAATAGGGTCCCGTTTTACCCTTCGATTACTAAACCCTAATAAAAACTAACTTGAGTTAGTGTGTAATCGTATTTTTTTCTTATAAAGGTTTAAAAAAAACCATTAATTACAATAATTATGCTTCTGGCATGTAGGTACGAGTACATGTACATTGTACAATGCTGCTCGAAATAACAAGCGTGACTCCACATCATAAAATTATAGCAAAATATAAAATTTACAGTTTACCCACTTGCTTACCTACCCTAATATTTAACCTGCCAAGTAAATTGAAAAATGTAAAAAGCTTAAAGAATTTAAAACATAAAAAATGCTTTATCGTAACCAATTAAACGCTAGCAATTTTTTTAATACACAACACTTAACTACATGCTATAAATTATGAGCAAATGCAAGCAATAACTGAGCCCTAACTGACTACGACCTTGTACTATGACTTATTCTGTGACTAAGAATGCGTAGCATGTATCTTCTATCTCACTCAGGCCCATGGTTAGTCTACAAGCCAGAGTGGGATAGAAGATTGGCCCAAGCATGCAAGACAAGTCAGGCACGGCTATTAGTGACTGCTCACACAATAGTAAATCACGACGCGGTATAAATCATACCTGGTAGCTCATAACTCGTGGAGATTGCGCCTTAGATTTCCGTCTGAATCATAGCTATGACAGATGTAATTTTTTCAAGAAACAAATCCCGAGATACGAATATTTGATTTTGATTTTTTTGGGATTTATATCGACAAATACAAAATATTTTGTGGCTGGTTAAAATTATTTATTACGTGATAGAGATATTTTTTAAACTAAGAAAATAAATTAAAATGCATTAGGTACATTTTTTTAAATGAATATTTATGCTTATCTAATTGTGCCCGGTGGTTTTATTCGCGCGGTGATAATGAAAAGGAATCATGTGTAACCCCATGTGTGTAGGAAATTAGTTATTCCAAATTTTATCAAAATCAAGATTAAAAAGATGATTAAAGGTTGAGATGAGTGTTGAGTAGTTTCGAAACAAACAACAAAGTAACAAACTTTTACTCACAAAAACCAACTTTCTTATATAAATATTAGTAAAATTACAATATAGTGAAATAAAATATCCATCATTTTAACAAAATTTTCCCAACTTTTCCATAATTGAATGAAAGTGCCAAAAGTGCCAGTTCCCGACCCGCTGCTTCCTAATAGGTCCTCTGTTCGCCGATGAACGATCTATTAGTCCGACGAACGACGCTAATTTTATTTACCGCCCAACTGTAGCGCCTAGGGCGGGCGAGTGAGTAAAATCGGAAGAGACTAAAATGATTTGTGCGCGAATTATTTAGTAACCAGCTGCGTCCGGCGTTTTCCGGGTTAAAAAGTAGCCTATGTGTTAATCCAGACTATTCCACCATGAACAACCTTCATTCCAAATTTCATGTATGTAAATCCGTTCAGTCGCTTTTGCGTGAAAGAGCAACATACTCACAAACTTTCGCGGTGATAACATAAGTAGGATAGTTATTTAGTTTATTACTTACTAGTAGCGCCCCGCGGTTTCACCCGCGCAGTGGTTATAATAAAAGTAGCCTATGTGTCTATGTGTTAATCCTGTTCATTTTTTTTCTCGTATTTAGCAAACTTGTGTTCTAGAAGTTGTTCACTTTGACGTGTATAAGAACAACCTTAATTACTACACCTTTCCGTTACACCTTGCATACATGGCTCGTAATAAATACTTACTACATAACATTATACCTACTTATCTGCAGCAAAAGACTATAGTTTTCTATTAGTTATCTATTTAAGTCGGTTTTCCTTCGTTTCGTTCATTTTCCTGAGACCATTCATCACCGTTTATATATGTGTTCACGTCACGAGCGTTTTCTTATCAAGAAAGAAAATATTATCATTTTATGCAGAACTCTCTGCTTTCGAGAATTTATAAACTTTCCGACAATAAATCAAGGAAGTTAAATTCATTCTAGTTTGCTTACTGCAGTGTTTGAAACTTGAAGAAAAAATGGGAAAAGTCACAGAATCGGTACAGCAGAAAAACGGCAGTAGTTCCATTAATTGAACTGTATCCATAAGAAATTCTAAGACTATCGATTCAAAAATTAGCTTCACTTGAATATAGGACACAGATCTTAAATAATAATCGAATCAGATACACCTTCGATTCCTCATTCAAATATCTGCTTAGGCGGGAATCGAACTAGGGACCTCATGCGCACACCGTTTAAATTAATACAACTTCAACTAACTACAACCAATTTCTTCATCTTCCTAGCCTTTTGCCATTTATGTGGGATAAGTAAAGCGTGTTTTCTACATTTATCTCTTTCATTCGTCGTCCTAAGATTTTATTTACCCTTTTCAATCATATTAAATTTTCAAGAATTCATTCATACTTTTGATTTAAACCAACTTCAATTCATTCTATACCATCTAAATCGAAAATTGCATAAAGATCTCACTGAATACTTAACAGTACTAAAAGCAGGGGCATGCTCTGAATAAAATTCCTGCTTGTATTCAGTCAAAAGAAAACGTCAAAAAAATCAACTTGGCAAACTGTTGCTTTTCATTTCAGGCACAAGAAGCCGCGTCAATAGTAGTGGACTTGATTTCCACATTTTCTGCTGGAATCGAGTGATTTCCTACTCTATTTTTTTACTGGACTCGGAATGCATTTCTATTGAAATAAACTGAAATAACAAATTGTGATGAAAGCCGATTCAATTTTTCTATAAATGAAAACGAAATGGAAATATTGCAAGAATATAAATTAAATGCTGCTCTATAATAAGGAAGAGCATGAAAAATAAAACTGGCATTTTTATTTCATTTCTATAAACGTTTCTCTTCGGTTGCAGGGTTAAAAAACTGACCAGTGCCATTATTATAACCAAAAAAAAATCTTTCAGCAAAAATATTGGAAGCAATGAATTTATACAATGAAAACTCTTATTAAAGCCGCAGCAAGAGTCGTATTAAAATGTATGAAAGCCGTGTAAGCTGGAAGCAATTGGTTAGAACGGGCCGGATCGAGTTCAGGTCGTTTCGGGGCAGGAATTCGCAGGCGGCGCCCACAGTGGAACAAATGTAGAAAGACATGTATTGCATAATAAAAGTTTGTTAAAGAGAGTTTTGCATCGAAGCTATTATGCATGTGGATCACGTTCCAATATTTTTGCTGTAATATCAGTTCTTATATCAAAACTGTGATGGTTTAACCAAACTCTTGCAATGTAGGTATGTATTGTACAATGTGCTACAAATAAGACATCAGCGCTGGACTCTTCGCTCTTATTCGTAAAACAAAACGTGTAATTGTGTAAAGTGTAAAACAATTACACAATTTTTCACTATTTAAAAATATCTCTCCAAAAAGCTGGCGCAAGAACTCAGAGATTGTACAATTTCAGTGCTACGACAGCAACGAATTTAATGACAGCGACTGTCTTCGTATAAATCAGGTTTTGACATTAATAGTTTAATGAGAACCGGGTGCGCTGGTTTTGTTTAAAAGTTACTACAGTAACAGCGGTGGAAACCCAGTAAAATCAGAATAATAGCGGTCAATACATATAAGCTATTATAATCCAACTAATAGGTACCTATGATAGAGGTAAATGTGAAAGTCTCAATCACACAAACACGACTGTACGGAATTATATGAAACTTGAAGATGAAGAGAACTATGAAGATAGCTCATACTCTGTTTATAGGTACAATATAGGCTACTTTTTATCTCGGAAAATGAGGGTGAACCCCGGGTCGTAGCTAGTTCATAACAACGCTTAACATTTTGAAAGCTGTAATTTCTACTGAATTGAATCTCGTAAGCAGCGAAGGTGTACGTGACTTACTGGCAGCTTACTCTGTGACGTAAGATGATAGTAATAACACTAACATAAGGAAGTCCTCGGGTAGTGTCGCCGGCGGCGGAGCTAGCGCCGTAAAGGCATAGGTACAGGTGAAAACGCAGTACAATACGACAAGACACGACAATTTTTTTATCGCGAATAGCTGCTTTCGGCGGTTTGAACCACTTTTTTTTTTTAAACCTTCCCTGCATTAAAGCAAACAAAACAAAAAAAATATATGCAAATCGGTTCAGCCATTCTCGAGTTTTAGAACAGCGATTAATTTTCATATTATCGCGAATAAGTCTGCATGTGACCGTCAAATCGTCTGTTGGTAAGCGACGATGTGGTTGAAGATGAAGCATGCAGACTTACTTTAACTACAACTTTTTTTAATTACTAACTTAATTTTTTGAAGAAATATATTTTGTTATAATCACATGAAAATACTCACATATTATTGAGTCGGATACTCAGACTAATTTTTATCATATTCGGTGATCTTTTTCTTTTTCTTTTTGATCTTTTTCGTTCGCTACTGCGTGATGCCACTTGATGCAGTAGTATAACTCATTCTGTCAAAACTACGTTACTTTTCATAAGAAGAACTATTTTCAAGCACATTCATGGTTTTTTTTTATTGAAGTTAATCTGTCATATTTCAGTATCTCATTTCGTTTATATCACGGGTCCTTCATACGTATATAGTAAACAAAAAGAAAATGTTTTGTCGTGTCGCAGTCCGCAGGTAATCTCGGTGCGTTATGCCCCTAACTGGTTAGGCCATTGCATTATGCATTTCTGGGCCTCTGGCCGCTGAATGCTGGTTTTGGCACCTCAGCAATTTTACTTTTACAATTTTGTTTGCTTAAAATTTGGTGTTGGCGCCTTTGAATGTCCTTGGCACTTTCTTAGAGCGGAATTGTTGCTTCGAATATTCTTTCCACGTGTTTAATTTTATGTTTTCTATTAATGTAATTTTTTGGAGTTTCAATTTTTTGCTCAATATTATCGCATGCTGTCTTAATTCCGATCAAATTATTGTGATTTTACAACTTATTCATTTGTAATAAAATATATTAAAATGAATTTGTGTACACAGTTTTAAAGGCTTTAAACAAAAGTTGTTAAAATTGAACGTACTAATTTTACTTTAGCATTATTATATTTTTGTATATGCGTGACTTAAAAGGCATTTTTTGTGATATAAAAATAATTTTAACAAAAATTTCGCTTTAACTCCGATGCAAAACATACAAATTGCGGGTAAGAAGTTTGCAAAGTTTAAGATAACTGGATCTAGGTTAGAGTTACTAGTCTCTTGAGGCCAGTCCAAAGTATTCAACATTTTTCAGGACGTGAATTACTTGAAAATGTCAGAAGCTGTAGTCACATTCTGCAGGGAACATTTTTTTTTAAGTTTTCATGTTAGAGCTTTTTTGGAAAAGTGGTTTTTATGGTCTTGACGTAGAATAATATGTTACATCGTGTGGACGGCTGGTGTCAACGTATTTCACGATTTATTGGTTCACTGAATAGTATTTATTGTATCGATCTAATGCTTCTCAACCATGATTTATTATCGTCATACCTATTGGTTGAACTGGCTATGCGTCAAATTTCTAACGACTTTTTAATTTCTTTTTGGAAAAACAACAGAAGTATTTAAGTTTAAAATAATAAGTTGTAAATCATGAAGAAAGAAATTCAAGATAAGATTGGCTTAGGGTCAGAAAAGATGGCGCGCTAAAAGGGATACCTATATTAGCAGTGTGTGGAAGATAATGCAGAATCTCGTACCGTATCTCGGACCGCCAAGCTTGGAAATTATACCACCGTCAAGAGCTAGACAAGACAAGAGAGAGATTTTGAATAAATAGAGTATCAGCTAACCTTAGTAGCAGCCAGCGGCACCAGCAAGTTGACGACCCCAGTAGAGGCCATGGCGGTGAACATGAGGTACTTTCCCCCGAAGCGGCCCGCCAGCATGCCGGCCGGGATCTGCAGCATCACGTACCCCCAGAAGAAGGAGGACAGGATCGTGTCTTGAGTGCTGCGCTCCCAGTCGAATATCTGGAACGAAGGTTTATTTATGTTATTTACCAGCTGTTTCGGCCGCATTTTCCAGTATGAAAAGTAGCCAATATCCAGCCCCTCCAAGTTGCAATTCTATAATGGAAACGAAATAGAAAAGTAGGGAAATGTATGGGAATGACAATTCTGTCATAGAATCTATAAATTGATTATAAAAATGTTTGCATTCCCATACATTTTCCTATTTTTCTATATCGTTTCGGTTATCGAATTGCAAATAGAGAGGCAGGGTATAAGCTACCTACATCCATTAGGATGTTCATCTTTTGAGCCGTTTTTCATGTTAAACATTATATTACACTTTATAATAAAATATAATATACAAGTAACAATAAACTATTATACTATAATAGTTAAGTGGTGTAGTTTGAATCATTTAATATTATCATGCACACTCGTATTTCCTCTATTGAGTCCACTACAAGATTAGATAGGTAGAAATAAGCCCCTCTTTCCATTTAAAACTAGACGCACTACGCTGTCCCACTTCACTTATGTGACGACGCAAAACGAAACATAAAAAGCCACACCGGCAAAACGATATGCAAAAAGAAACTATGAACAAATCCTATGAAGTAAGTCTTTGTAACAACATCACAAAGTTTTTCTATCAGCTCGCCGGTCCACGGGGACTCCGAGCACAAAATATAGAAAACAGAAGTGAAACTCATGTTTTTACTTGTACTACCAACGCATACATAGACATCGCTCATGGGCACGAGTCTCGGATCAATCACCTGTACACTCGCGCGGGCTTGCAGGAACCTAATTCTAGCGCGTGAGATATTTTCAAATTCAAATTATATTTTTATTATTTAAGCAACTTTACGGCCGAAGCCAAGATTTAACTTGAATCAAAAATCTTAAATAAAGAATACAACAGAATGAGACAAATGAAATAAAACATAATTACAACACTCGTCTCAGTCAGTCGCTAATATTACAAAAGTCATAACAGTGAATGTAATCGTGGTTATCTTGAGCGCCCAAAAATAGGGTCCAGGCGAGATTGAGAGGATCGAGATTTGTGTCAGTTTGTGGAATTTGTGAAGCTTCACTTCTGCACTTTCAATATTTTGTGGTCCGGGCCCAGTCTCCGGGCCCCGTGCTCCGTAACGAGAGGCTCGCTTGTTTCACGGGACAAAGCATCGACGGCGCTTGGTTTTATTTCAGCACAGAGCACGGATAGTTGAGATAGTTTTTGGCGTGCCAGCTAGATTTTTAATTTGAATTTCTTTGGAAAGAAATTTGTCCTTGATATTTTTTTTAAATTTTTTGTTTTAGTTGAAGTAGTTTTTGGCGTCTGCTAAATTTTTAATTTGAATTTCTTCGGATAATACCTAATTCGTTCTTGATGTACTTTTTTATTTTTTGGTAGTTTTAAGGTAAAAATTGCTTATTTACTTAACTTGTATACTTTTATTAAATGGTTACAAAAACAAATTAAGTACATTAGCAACGGGAAAATAAATTAACTGTACCAGACGAAATCAGAATTGTAGGGGCATGTGATTCCCGTCGGGGCTGCGGGTAGAAGTTACCGCGGCCTCGGCGTCACAAGGGCGTAGAAGGAACATGGGTGGTTTTTGGTCAGTAGAAGTCTGACACTCCCTTCCGCTCTGCCCAAGAGTGGGACGGGGTCATTTGATGATTTCCCACCCCCCAAAAAAAAAAAAAAGGGGGGGGCATGTGATTGAGGCAAATGGCATGACAAAAAAATGGCCTATATCCAGCCGTGGATGAAATAATACCATGGATGATGAATCATAAAAAATCAAATTAGTGTAAATAACGTCACTGTTTCAGAAAAAAAATGCTAAAAATAGTAATGAAAAAAAAGCATTCTAAATAGAAAAAAAGTCTTAATTTGATATTTTTGCTTGTTGTTATTTAACCTATAAAAAATAACCTAAAAAAACTTATGAAAGAAATGATCGATGGCAAAAACATTGTCAATTATCTATTTATCAGCTTCCCGTCCCATCAACGTCTTTTTCAGGGAGTTTCTTTTTGAAAACCATTCATCAAAGTAATGACGTCAATTTTCAAAAGACAATTTTGAAAAGCTTACTCATCAGTGAAAGCACCTGGAATGGCCATTTAGAAGAAATAAAAACTTCTCCAAGCGTTAAATATGACAAAAACTGTTTCAGCCGATGATTATAAGACTAGAAGATAAGTCACCAATACACCAATAGTAAATGAAATATAACAATTATAAGTAATATAGTAAACGAAATACATCAAAAGTACGACAACTATATTTTGAATCAATTTCATAGTTTACTGTGTTGATTGATTTCACATCGTTTAGGTACATTTGAGTGTGAAATGAGTTTCGCTTCAATACGAATTGAAACAATTAAAACAACAAAAGATGAAGTAAGTAATATCATCTGTAAATATTATAATCTTGCATCAAAATATCTTCTTGATGATTATTATATATATAAAAGTGAAGGTCGTGACTGACTGACACATGTACGCACAGCCTAAACCGCTTAAGCTACAAACGTGAAATTTGGACAAAAGTTTTATATCAAAAAGCGGACGCACACTAAGAAAGGAATTTGCCCAATTCAACCCTTAAAAGGGTGAAAAGGGGTGTTTAAGTTTGTATGAATTTTTTTTTTTCTTTATGCTACGATTATCAAACTTTGCCAATATACTAAAGTTAAAAAAATAATTGACACCTATTTCAACATTTTTTAAAAATCAACCCCTAAAGGGGTGAAACGGAGCAATAAAGTTTGTATGAAGATTTTTTTTTTAATGCTGTGGTTATGAAACTTTGCAAATATACTAAGCTTAAGAAAATAATTGACACTTATTTTTTTGTTTTTTGAAAATCAACCCCTAAAGGGGTGAAACGGAGTATTGAAGTTTGTATGGAGATTTTTTTTTTGATACTGTGGCTACGAAACTTTGCAGATATACTAAGCTAAAAAAAATAATTGACACTTATTTTTTTGTTTTCTGAAAATCAACCCCTAAAGGGGTTAAACGGAGTGTTGAAGTTTGTATAAAATTATTTTTTTCCTAATACTTCGATTATTTAACTTTGCTATTGTAATAAGCTAAAAAAAATATTAGATACCTGTTTCATTATTTTTTGAAAATCCACCCCTGAAAGGGTTAAACAGAGTGTTGAATCAACGCATCAACATTAACAGATCAACGTACAGCCTAAACCGCTTAAGCTACAAACGTCAAATTTGGACAAAAGTTTTATACCAAAAAGCGGACTCACACTGAGAAAGGAATTTTCCCAATTCAACCCCTAACGGGGTGAAAAGCGGTGTTCAAGTTTGTATGAAAAAAATATTTTTCTTAATGCTACGATTATCAAACTTTGCGAATATACTAAAGTTAAAAAAATAATTGAGACCTATTTCAACATTTTTTAAAAATCAACCCCTAAAGGGGTGAAACGGAGCAATAAAATTTGTATGAAGATTTTTTTTTAATGCTGTGGTTATGAAACTTTGCAAATATACTAAGCTTAAGAAAATAATTGACACTTATTTTTTTGTTTTTTGAAAATCAACCCCTAAAGGGGTGAAACGGAGTGTTGAAGTTTGTATAAAATATTTTTTCCCAATGCTATGATCATTTAATTTTGCAGATGTACTAAGCTAAAAAAAATAATAGATACCTGTTTCATTATTTTTGGACAGTCAACCCTAAAAGGGGTGAAACGGGGTATTAAAGTTTGTATGGAAATATTTTTTTTAATGCTACGATTATTTAACTTTGCAAAACTAAGCTAAAAAAATAATAGATACCGGTTTCATTATTTTTGGAAAATCAACCCCTAAAGGGGCGAAATGGCGTGGTAAATATAGTACGGAGAGAGAATTGTAATGACTCACTGACAGACTAAACCGCTGGTCGTAGAAATTAGAAATATGGAAGGTGTGTTTGTCTTGATGAGTAAACGTGTACCAAGAAAGGATTTTTTTGAAATTCAACCTCTAAAGGGGTGAAATAGGGTGTTAAAGTTTGTATGGGGAAGCATTGTTTTTGACGCCACAGTATTGAAACTTTACAAATATACTAAGCTTAAAAAAATGACGAACACCATTTTTCACCATTTTCACCACTTTTGGAAAATCAACCCCAGTGGGGTGAAATGGCGGCGTGGTAAAGATAGTACGGGGAAAAAATTGTTTTGATGCTAACTCAATAAAACTTTACAGATGTACTAAACTTAAGGCGGGTAAACAACATCCGGAAAAAATCCAAAACCTTCGAAAAGTCACATCCTTGAGGTGGAACTGCTAATTATCTCGAAAACTAAAAACATTTTTACCAAAGCGCTGAGACTAAAAAGTCATCAAAACCTCGGACCTTTTTGGAGCCATTAAAAATAACATAGTCGCCTCAAAAACATGGCCTCTATATAAACTTTGAGGGTCTATATCTCCGAAACGGTTGAAGATGGGTGGGTGTTTGACTAAATGTCATAGGAGTTAACAAGGGCTACTTGATGGTGGTGGCGAAAATCCAAACGATTCAAAATGGCCGCCATTTTTCAAAATGATTCGAGGGGGCTGACTTATTGCATCCAGGGGTTTTTGGGGTCCCCGCTTCCATTGTATGACACTTTTTACATGCTCTCAAAAAAGAGGGTTAACTTAATTTCATCCCGGAAAAATTTTCGGTTCCCGAGGTATAGTCCACGCGGGCGAAGCCGTGGGCGGAAGCTAGTAACTAATATACGATAGGGAAGATAGGTATTACAAATATAGTAAATGTAGATGGCAATTAGGTAATAGGTGTTGTAGCCTAATTAAAATATAAGTAGTACATTTTGATACCAAAAATAATACGGGGCTTGTAGAATAACGGGTTTATGTAATTATTACCACCTAAAATACGTAAAA
Source organism: Alcis repandata (assembly GCA_949125135.1). Taxonomy (NCBI): domain Eukaryota; kingdom Metazoa; phylum Arthropoda; class Insecta; order Lepidoptera; family Geometridae; genus Alcis; species Alcis repandata. Next base: position 12,206,451 of record OX421239.1, on the reverse strand, counting down.
ATCATTAAATCTTTTTGTAAGATGAAACAGCTGTTACAAATTGCTTGTGAAACTGTTAACTGTAACAATTATCTAGTAAAAATCAGCGGTCAAGTCGTTAGCATCGCGATGTGAGCACGTCTCGCCAACGACCACATTCGAGGTAAATTAGGACATTTGGAGTACAAGCTGCGCCCCGCGGTCTCACTCGCAAGGTGATGATAGGGCCTTGTTTCAACCGGCCCAGCACGGGCCGCGGACAAATTGTATTTCAACCGTTTTATTCTGCGAAAAAGAGATAAAATATATCCATACAGAGAAACACATCCATATTCTATAGGTATATTCTAGCTTTGTCACGTTGATGAATAAAAATAGATAATAGACAAAGCGTCCACGGCCAGTACTATGCCTACTAAAGTCCCATGATACGATGCTACTAAAGAATCGGACTACTGACTGATAGGCTGACTTTATTCCTTTATTTCAATTTCGTCCAGCCGTTGCAATTATGAAGATGGAACAAACGTGCAGACAAACTTTTACAAGCATAATTTTAGTGTGAGTAACGTTTTATGTACCTTCGAAAGCTATTTAGCTAGGACCTGGAGGCAGGTACCGCAATTATTTTAGCATCTATTGACTATCAGTTATGAAATTGGAAAAATAAATGAGTACCTACCTACCTACCACCAACGCCGAAAATTAGAGCAAAATTTTTATTTTCATCTCTATTTTTTGTCACCGTGCAGGCAAAATCGCTTCTATATTAACGTTTAGCTACACAATACTTTTTCCATAAAAAAATATACATAACTTCAAAATAGTGGGTAAAATTCCGTAATTGAGTTAAAGCGTAAAGTTTAACTGCAGTTCTGAAAAGACCGTCTGTTGATTACTGCATGTCCATTCAACTTATTTAAAAGTTACGAATTGGACAGTTTTGAGCAGAGTTTCTCAAACAGTGGTCCGCGAGCCACTAGTCGCAAGAGCTAAAATATGGTCCGAAAATATTATAAATCTGTAAATTTTCTCTTTTGAAAATAAATGAGCTTCGGAATTGTTTCAAATAAAAAGTGTTAACGCTTTCTGCTTTTAATTGTAAATATATTATGTAATTTTTTTCAAAACATGATTTTTGTTTGAGACAATTTTTCCTTTTCTTTAATCTTGTTGTCTTGCCAACAACAAAAACTAATATAATATAAAAAAATAAGTGATCTAAGGTTAAAAAGGTTAGGAAGCACAGGTCTAGAGCGAGTTACCGTGAACTGCTTCCGATTTAGCGCCTTACGACCGCTGCTCTCAATTGATCAATTTGAAACGAAATTAGACAATTTTCGCTCAGGCGACGATGAAATAAATTTTTGAAATAATTTAATAAATTACTTACGATTTGGTTCTGCAACAGTTTAGTTTGCTATTTATTTTATGATTTGGTAATTTGTTTATGCTTTGTTTGTTTGTTTTTTGCTTTTGTTTTTGCTTTGTTTTTGTTTTGCTTTGCTTTGTTTTGTTTTAGTTTATGCTTTGGTTTATTTTTTTGAAGTGTACTCGAAACTAAACTTTCCTGATTGCACCCAAATGTTAATAGCATAATAATAGGTAAATTACATGCCGAAGCCAGGGTCGCAGAATTGTCCAGTGGGCATCTTTCATCAAATAGTTCGCCTCGAGCAGTGACAACTTCACGATTTTTAACACCATTTATTGAAAGTGAATAAAGAAAGAAGACCTTACCTTCTTACTTTTACCCTCTGTAAATAAAAAATATTTTATTTAAGTGAACAGATACGTCCGCTTGACGTGAGCTGATTGATTCATGCAAAAAAATAATTATTAATTAGTTTTATCATTCAATCATTAATCTAATAGCCAGGGTTGGTGAAGTCACATACGCTATTGAACTTCTTCTCCAGAAAGACAGAATTATAATCTGGGCTACTCTGAGTCCAACGCACCGAAGATGCGACGTACCATCAGGTGGCCTGTCGCTTGTTTGTTACTTAAATCACATAGAATTGAAGAAAAACTAAAGTCTAAAACGAAACCAGTTAACAATGATAGTAATTCCCGAAGAAGTACGAGGCAATAATTTCGCGACGTCGATTGCATTAATGCCATAAGACGCGATCCAATAAAACAAGATTTGATTGTACGAAGGATCCGCTTCCGAGCTAGAGTTACATTTTACGACCGGACAGGAACTTTATTGAGCTTTGGAGATTTGTTACTGTCTTATAGAAATACCGAGGTAGCTGTAAAAGTATAGATAGGTAGAATAATTGCATTATTTTATAATACTTTTGTTAGAGCGAGTACCCACCGCTCGTTTCACCAAAAACTTTCATCCGCTCGTTTCACTTTTTATTGGCTTGCAAATGCTTTTCAAATTTGGCATTTTAGCGCTCTGTGCTACCTTGACTACTGATATACAGAGACTGCTCTTTTGCTCTGCCTGAGGACAGATGCTGATCATTTTTAGTTTGTAAAGTCGCGTCGATCTGTCGATCGAATAATTAGGCTTGGATTCAGTTTTTAAGCCGCCTCAAGTCTTCCGACAAGGCTTTGCAGTTGTTGACAAAAGGATCCACGGTAGCTCTCAGTAACTTTACATTCGTACCGTGCTAGGTATTATGAAAAGAAACAGATTTGCAAATACGAGTAGGTTTAAATTCGCATGTTTGCTATCATCGAGTAGTTCTTCTGTACTTGTGCTATTACTTATTTTGTGGTAGAATGTAGAGGTAGAAGTCTCACCGGGTACCCGTAGCTGTTGTTGGACGTCATGGCGACGATGCCGACGCTCATGCTGACTCGAGTGGCGTACGAGACCGTGGTCCCCAGGAACATGAGGAACGCGATCACGTGCCGCATGCCGATGAGGCTGTCTGCAACAATTCAGAGGTGCTCTTAAGCATTTTGGTTTAAAACACGTTTATCTTGTGAGATTTGGAGGTTTGAGTCGATGAGAAAATGAGATTGTAGTTTTACTTCATTGGTGGCAAAGAAGCAAACGGGCCTGAATATTTTATTTATATGTTTAAACTATTGTGATAACACATTTCCAGCTATGAATATATCTACCTAATAGTTAGCAATCACCGTCGTCTTTGGTGCCTGTTACTTCGGAGGCGTCGTAGGTGCTCGCAGTCTATATAAGACTATTAATAGCCCTTTGAAGATCCCGATAGTTAATCGGAAATACTACGGGTATTCCATACAATGTTTGGCCACTTATGTGGGGAAGTCTTTGTTTTCTAAAGCTATACGAAGCGTACCTATCTTCGATGAAATCTGTTGAAGCCATAAACGAAAAGCGTCGAAACTTAATTCTGCAGATTGAACCCACCTTTGCTCAATACACCTTTGGCGGATATTAGCCTTTAAAAATCTTTGTAAACACGCTTCACCTTATGTCATTGTGAGACAAAGTAAAGATCACACTCGCTCATACTCGTACCTATCAATAGTTAGGCTATAATAACTTTTGTCATGTTTACTATCTTGATCTAGAAATGAAAAAAGTTCTATACTCGTCTAATTTCGGTTGGGACAGTCATTGATTTGATGGCATCATACCTACAATGCCACTCGGTACCTACTAAAAAAAACATAGTAAAAGGCACGTCACGCCTTTACTACTTTCTATAGAACCATAACTATCCAGTATTCGTGTCAACGCATTGGCACAAAAAGTGAAATATCTTTCTAGCTGGATATTCAAGAAAAAATCGAGGGTGCAATGCGAATGGGCATCGAAGCGTGAAGTGTCAGCCGGGCTGACAGGCGCGGGGATTTAATACCTATGTGTTGACTCTGCGACTATTGTTCGAGGAGACTGAACAATGGAATGTGGACTACGAGTATATCTAACATCTTTGTATTTGACTTTTTGTGATCAAGTGTTCTGAAGTTTGGGTTGAAATGCTAAAGAAAATTTTTTTAACAAAAGTCCTAAAATAAAATTGTAACAAAAAGATATAAAAAAGTGTGCTTTTTGTTAGTTCAAGCTATACGCTCTTTGTTCTAAATTTCACTCAAATCCGTTTAATTGTTTCAGGCTGAAGAAATGACAAACATAATTATGCACTCAAGAAGTTACGTATTAACAATATTAGTGTGATGACTGGTTTGTAAAACTTTGCTGTGACTTTTAATTTCCGAGAAAGTTAAAATCATGACCACAGAGTAGGTTACGAGTATAAGGAAAGTTTTAATCATGGCAGTCCCGCGCGAACGAGTGACGTCGCGCGGAGCAGCTAGTAATTATAAAAGCGACGCCATGTACCTACGAGTAGGAAGTTATTTCACATTTAGTTTATTACATGTAATGGGATCTCCAGCGAAGCGTGCAAATGTAATGGTGGGCTTTACAAAACTGTATGTTTTCGTTCTAGGTCAAGAGCTTGCCGGCCGTGATGAGTAACATGTCATCGAAGCATCATTATGAAATTAACACGCACCGCAGCCATATTATCAGCTAATACGAGTATGTGCCGCAACGCGCCGCGCCTCGCAGTGCTAGGTGAGATTTGGTCGCGGAAGCGTCACATTGTAATCACTCTTTGATTAAGATCATCAGATGTCATTAATTTTCCGACAAACTTATATAATTATTATGTTATATCTTCTCTGTTGTATGGTAAAAATTTGAATTTGTTAAGATGAGCTTTAGATGTCTAAATCGTAAACACGCCTAGTATCTACATACAAGACATACAACAATTGTAGTACAACAAGTACCTACTCATAATTCAGCACTACTTTGATATGGGAAAAATAGTCAAGTAGCATTTACGCAGATTTACAACCAATTATGTTCAGGTGTTTAGTATTTATTTAGTTATTATTGCTAAGTTTTTTTCTCAATTTACGCTACTCAAACTGACCGCCGCCTCCCAGCCTACCAACACAAGCTCTGAGGTCCGACTGTCGCCTATAAACACGATTCGCGGCACTCCCGCAATTACGCTCGCGCTGTAATGAGGCGCCATACAGTCACTCACGTGCATGTACTGGTCTACGGCCTTTGGGAAAATGGGAAGTATTGTTGAAAAACTATAGTATATCTTCTTTATTTATAAAAATGAATCGCTGTTCGTTTGTCTGGCTATAACTCGAAAACGGCTGGACCGGTTTGAATATTAATTTTTTTGTTTTGTTTGCTCTAATACCGGGAAGGTTTAAAAGAAAAAAAAACTGCGCGAAACCGCCGGGTGCAGCTAGTCATCTATCTATATATATAAAAATGAAACCCGTTTTCCTTGGTCACGGCCTCACGCGAGAATAGCTGGACCGATTTCACTAATTCTTTTTTTGTTGTATTTGTTATTATTAGGAGAAGGTTCTTACGGAAAAAAATATTAAGAAAATCTCTCAGAAATATTGAAAAACCCTAAAAACAGCCCTTTTATTTTTCCCATATAAACGTTTTCTAACTAAAACGAGCTTTATTGCTATTGTATAAAGTTCATATTGAATTGCAAGCACTCACTGTTGTTTAAGCAATGTAGGTATGTTCCTAACGTCCAAGAGTCAATTTGCACTTTATTACCTCTGTACAAAGTTCAAATTCAATCATATCTACCAAAACAGTGTGCGTTTTATACTGATAATTTTTACTATAAATTGACAAGTTAGCATCAACAAACTACGGTTGCTATAGTTACGCAATAGCATGAGAATACAGGTTATAACAAAGAGTTCCTATAATTATTCTCAACACCTTTGGTAACGCCATCACGCGTGAACGACTGGACCGATTTCAATTTACTCTACGTTTATCCCAAAGTCTACCCGTGCGAAGCCGGGACGGGCCGCTAGTTTATAATAAAATTGTTCGACGCATGTTCATTTCGAATGAAATTAAGATAAAAGGGATAATATCTTTTTCGGTTTTTGTATCTCAAAAAGAGCACTACTTATTAAAATTACTATCAAGACTCAGGCTAATAAGTAATTTAAACTTTAATTTTTGGTACCTTATGGCTAAGAACGACAGCATTTACATTTTTCTTTTGTTTTAAATGTTTTGATTAATTTTTGGTCATGTCTGAAACACCAAAAGACAAATTCTATAAAAGCTAATAGATTCTAAATGCCACGTAACGTAAAATACCAAATAGGATGGAAGTAGATTGACCCAAAATTATATTATTAATATAAAAACCCCTAATTTAGATTTTTCATGTCGATGACACCTAATATAGTCGTTACTATGGTATATACTAGTACAATGTACATACTAGAACATACTATTAAGTACTTAAATAATAATCAGGAAGTATTTTATTTAACTATTTGAAACAAATTTTTCAGTGGATTTTTCCATAGGATTTTTAGTTTTGTTGCTCTATGTAATCATCGTGACAATGAATTGATCACAAAAATTAGCTTACGAATCATTTATTCAGCTAGAATTGAAAAAACCTATGGGTAGACATGATTTTATTGAACTAATATATGATACTTTCTTAAAGAAATGGGGCAGGCCTAAAAGGATGATATAGCCTAAAAAATATATACGAGTAATTCACCTATTTATCGTATAAAATAAAACACATTTCGTCCCAAGAATGTACGCCAAAGATAAATAACACAGGAAATTGCTGCAAATTAATTGTAAGAAGTAAAAACAGTTGAAAAATTGCGTCTCCCTGTTCAATGGTATAAATGAGTTCCGAGACCGGTGCTGTTCCTTTTCTATTATATTAAGAAGTTGAAGAAAGTAATTTGTGGGGTTGTAAAGAATCATTTTATTTCGTGAAAGTGGGGTGCGCTACTTTAGCCTTTCTGGACAGGTACAACGGCTATATTTGTTTGGACATCTTTATTCAAGTAGGCTGAGAGAATAAGCGGCTGTGTAAAGAAGAAAAAACTGAAAGATAATTTCAATAAAAACTCAAAATAAAAATAAATAAGTACGTAGGTACTATACCATACTACGTATTATGTTAGACTCCCAGTTGTTGAGAATGATTCATCATGTGTGGAAAATCATCGATGATGGAACGATTTTTAATCGTATTATTTAAAAACTTTCATTCGTTAATCCCCTTTCCCCGTTTTTTCATGCGTTTCAACAGAATATCCTTTATTTGGAGACCAAACGTACCTAGAAATCCAGGGTCTAAGTTCCATCCAAATCAAATTAAAATAAATTGTAGAGCCATTTCACACACCCTCTCTCACTTCCTGACATTTATAAAGGTGTGATTCTAAATTGTGTACAAATGATAGTATTTCCTCGCCAAACCATTAAAGCATTGTTCCTAGGTTATGTAATTTAATTACTTTAGTCACGTGACACAGAGCAGGTAGACGTAAAGATGATTACACATTGGCCGGCACACAAGATAACTGACGAATTAAATAAATTGGCAAACATTCTGCCGTTTGGTACCTATATAATTTACAACCTTCTTTATCCCGCTTTATCGCTAAAAGATCTTCTGCCTCAATCCTGTGTCAATCGGTTCCATAGTCTTGATTGTATTAGCGTGGTAGCAATGTTCATAATAAATAACAAGCCATCCCGCTCGCTCCAAGTTACTCGCGTCATGCGTGCGAGCGGGATGACACATTATAAGCATTGCCATCAAGCTCACACAATAATGCCCACGGTTAAAGTATTTCTTTATGTAAACCAAATCCGCTATTCTAAAAGTATTTTATGATCAAATTGGCGCTTCCACATCGTGCGCGTCAAAGAACACGTCACCAGAATTCACGGAGAGGTAACTACGTGTTGAATTTTCAGCACATTCGCCGAGAGCGGATTGGTAAGCGACGACATTTCAAAAGATTCAGACATCTACTTCTTGTCTCTTTGTCATGAAGTGCTTAAAGCGCTGCGTCACTAAATAATGTCAGTGGCTTTCACCGAAGTCGGATTAAACATACTTGATCGATGGTGTCTTTGGAATTTTCAAAATGAGAGAATATTATTTCAGGTTCTTTTTCTCCATATTTTTGAGTGGATTATGTGTGCACACACTTAGTAGATTAAAGAAAATTCAACTGAGGCTTATGATGGAAACACGCTGAAGTTCGTATTTGAGTACTCAACCACCGCAGACTAGTACTGAGTACCGTCGAGCCCCTGACCCTCGTCGGTTGCCCCTCGACAACTTTCCGTCAGCCATCTTCTTTTACCAACATAATAAAAGTTAAAGTGTGTATGTTTGTTACCACTAACAACTGGAACGGCTCAACGGATTTATATGAAATTTGCCATAAAGGTCTTTCGTTGTCTGGATTAACATACATTACTACTTTTGACCCGGAAAACTCATGTTAAACTTTTTAACCGCGAGTGAAACCGCGGGGCGAAGCTAGTAACAAAATAAAACCTCTTATATTAAAAATAAAGGTGTACACACACCTTACCAAGGCTAATATTTTATTGACTATTGTTTGCTGGTATTTCATTTGGATTTGTGCGTCAAATATCGTTAGAGGGAGTAAATACGCAGGTCACGTATGAATGGTGCCATTATTCGTGTTTCGGGACACGATTAAACTTGTAGGGGTATCATGAGGCGGGACGTTGGCCCATTGAGTGTATTGATATCCGGACAATGATTCCATGGTGGGTATACCTTCTAGCTATGGTTAAGGTACAATATTAATGGTATATTGTATGGTATATGCCTCGAAAAGGCATAATTTTGGACTTGTTAATTTATCTTCTCTATGTTAGAACTGAAGTAACCTTCATACTGAATCTGATGATTGTAGGTAATTGAGGAAACTGGGGTAAACTTGGGAACGGGGTGTCAAAAATTTTATGACGTTTTACATTTCAAGCTCTTTATGTCCTTTGTACCGAGTGCGCTGTTTCACATAAAAAAAAACAGTTTTTTAAAATCAAAGATTCAAATCAAGGATTTCTTGTGAGGCGTACTTCTAACTAAGCCATTCCAGCCGGCATACATTGTTACGCCATTTTCCGGCCAGTCAACTCCTGTTTTTATTTCTTGGAAAAATCCCGAGTTTTTCGAAAACGTAGCATAATTTTCTCAACACACGGTTGGGGATGGATACACCGCGCCGCGTTGAATGACTTGTTTATACAGTATAATACTCCAGTGGTTAAAAAAATGTTCGCCATAAAAATACGCGTTAAAAAACTGTAATTCCAGCAGGAATCGGACCTAAGCCCACAGGTTTTACCCGCAAATCCATGCAAATCTGGGTATAACTGGACAGAACCGGATTGCGGCCGAATATAGCACTTCGAAAACAAATGGCGGAGGAAAAGCGGCACAACTGGCAGCTGGTAACCAACAATATTTATGGGTTTTCAAAATGTTGGCAGAAGATTAATTTTTTTTAGTACAATTTAGAAAATTGGCCACCTTACTGATTAACCTATTATTCAGGTATTTGTTTGACTGAATTAGGCGTCATTTGTGATAAAAAAACACCCATTTCATTTATTTAGGTACAGAACAGACCAACCCTTTAGAAACCGCAGTGAAACCGCAGGGCGTAGCTAGTATGCTCTAAGTATGACTGACGGACTGACGAGCTAGTAAAGGTATTTGAGTAGCGGCGCTAGATTCGGCGCCGCGGTGAATGTCCCGTCTCGCGGTCATTTCTCGCTTGAGGAAGGCCGAGGACAGGTTTGATAAGGAATTCTTGTACTCGTTCGTAGGTTCCTACTTATCACTGTTTTGTTTATTTATAGATTATGCATTTTGCAGCCGATTTTAATAGGAACTCTTGTTTGGTTCTTCTGATTCTTGAAAATGCATGGTAAGTACAAAGTGATGTGGATTATTATAATCCATTACATCGATTTGAGTTACAGAATATGAAAGGAACAGTGCGCGTAAATCTTTTTGAACGCTCGAATGATGGCGCAAGTAGCAGGGTAAGTTGTCAGGAGGATTTAAAGTTGGCACAGTCGTACGACTTACGCACATTGATAGAGTTCAAAACGTTTGGCACAAACTGTAATAATTATCCTTGTGTCAGTTATAATATATTATTTTAGTAACGCCTATGTTAAAGCAAGTTGCAAATTCATTGAAGTAAATTGTAGAAAGTGTTAGGTTTCAATACGGTGTATCTGATAATTTTATTTTGGAAAAAATATTAAGAAAAACTGGATAATTGGCGGTAATGGTTCGGAGCGTAGATAGGCATGGAAAAATCGGATCATTAGCGCACAAAGGTATTTTATTTTGAGGAATAGTTTCAGGAAAATACAAGGTGTAACAGAAATGTGTAGTAATACTTAAGGGTGTTCTTATACACGTCAAAGAAAACCACTTCTAGAACACAAGTTTGCTAAATTCGAGAAATAAAATATCGAATCTGAAAATTGATCCCCTGACTAAATGTTATATTGTATATTATCGAATTTAGCAAATTTGTGCCACAAAAGTTGTTTACTTTGACGTGTAGACGAACACCCTGTATTACTATACGTTTCCATTACACCTGATATTATAAAGGTCGCGGGTTTAAGTATTGGCAAGAAAGTTTCTGATCAATGATCTAAACCTACTAGCAGAAGTATATAGCAAAGTTTCAAAGTTCAATTTAATAAAGTCGGTAGAGAATGCTAATTCGGTAACTCCCAAGAGCAGCATTCATTAGGCTGTCAACCTGATTTATTTGAAGTACCTATCAGTCTTATCAATGCCATTGATCTCAATTTCCGGAGCTATAGAATAGAAAAGTAATGTTAAAAAAGGTTTTGTAGCAAGTTTTTCGATGAAATCATTGTGTAACCATATCGTAGACCGCATCATTGCTTACCATCAGGCGAGATGGCGGTCAAACGCAAGCCTATAACAGAATAAAAAAAAATCAATATCATCAGCTGGTAAAAAAGAAATGAAATATAAAAAACACTGTTCATTAATTTTCTTGCAAAAACCTTTTGTCTTTTTTGGTCGAGTTCAAAATTATGAAGGGAGAAAGAGACAAGAAATAGCATTTCTATTTTCAGACTAAACAAAAAGAGGCTACATTATTAATTAAAACTAAAAACTAAACCAAACTTTGTTGGCGCAGCGGAGCAACTTACTATATGTCTTGGCTTCTGATACTGAGGCGCTCAGAACTTACTCAAGATAAAGAAGCTACTTTATTAGTAGCTAGCTGCGCCCCGCAGTTTCACCCGCTTTTTCCTGGAGGAAGATAAAAAGTAGACATACCATAGGTATAGGGTATAAGCTACCTTTATACCAACTTTCATCCGAATGATCTGTTTTTGCACAAAAAAAAAGTACAAAAAAATGTAAAAAAAAAAAAATTACTCTCAAACATCGAAAGCTTTACATACATACATAATATATAAATGTATAATATTAGTATTAGTTTTTTTACACGTAACGAGTAGGTGACGTGTCGAGCCAGTGCCCTCGGCCGAGTACTCGGTTTGTGTAAACACTCACTAATAGTCACCGCGTTACCAACTGAGTCGAGCGGCCATAAATCATTTCTCTATGTCTATCTCGCTCGCACTTGTGGGTCTTATGGAGCCGCATAGTGATGTGCGTAAGATGGTCATAGGCGCATACCGATAAGAATAAAATCAGATAGAAACATACGACTAACGACTACGATGACGGCCCTACGACTCAGTTGGTATCGCGGTGACGCGGTGATAATATAAAGCATGATTTGTTTGCTCGGCTGAGTGCGCCCAGCTACCGTCTCGCCACTATCCTCGTGGAATCATCCCAGAAGATAGTACTAGTAGGATTAATCACGTCTCGTTTCACATTGTAGTTGTTATTTTACAACTAATCCCAGAGAGCTACCGTTTGATAAAATCAATCGACTACTTCAGCTATCAATAAGTAAACAGTTTTATCTATTACCTACCCTTCTTCATTGTAGAGCTATCCACTTTATTTACTAACTCACTGACATTGGATAGGAAATGTCTTATCAACTTCTTGCATCAGTGACCTATTTTAATGACCGCTGGAATGAATAAGCGATTCGATGTAATTACAGTTATTGACGTATTTTAAGATGTACTTGGAATGTAAATCGATTATAAAGATTAACTTTTAGTTAACAATCTGTTAAGAAAATAATATTCACACTTCATTTTGTGTACTAGTTACGCGCTGCGGTTTCATCAACATTTTTTGGGATAAAAAGTATGTTTATCCAGGGTACAAGGTACCATGGTGCCTATTTTAATTTAAACCAAATTAAACCTTTAATAATAATTGTAACGATATGCTTTTTGCGTTCCAATTGACTATTGTAATTTAATGACTAGTTTGATTCTAAGTTTAACAACCTTTTTCATTTTACTTCTGCAGAAAAAAGGCACCATGGTGGTGAAAACAGCGCCGGAATTTAGTATGTAAAACCAAAGTGCCAAAAATTAGGAAACATTAGAAAAAATAATAATAATTTTCATACAGTTAACTTTTCCTTGTTCTTTTTCCTTTTTGTTCGTAATTGCCCTTCTTTGCGGTAGAAATTAATGCGTTTGAGGCCTATTTGTTTGAGCAAAAATACTGAATAGTAAATCTTAACAGAGAGATGGCTTCTAAATGTGTAAAGGCCCACCGTTTACACATTTAGAATTGATCATGTTAGAGTACACCCTTTACTGAATCGGAGTGATCATTATACTGTATTTATAGGGTATTCGTATTTTCGGAGGTAATACTATAAACTTTACGGATATTTTACTATGACGTGGTTTTGAAACATTTTGTTATACCACGGGCCGTCAAAATTAAGCTGTTTACTACGACTAATATAGTTTTGATCACATTCAGTGACCTTCATCAGGTGAGTTAACGACTTAATTTTAACGTGAGTATTCCCGTCTTAATTATAACAAAATATGCGGGAAGGTAATTAGCGTGACCTCGGTTATATCCATCAAAATAGTTTGCACCAGCTGTCTTTCTGACTGAATTTTCTACTCAGTAGCAGTAATATTTTTGTATGGAAACTAACGTGGTTTTCACACATTTTTGTTTTAATTAAATTCCAGTGCCAAACGAGACGCAACCGCGAGCGCGTCACGTTTGTAAACTCGCCTGATGAAGGTCACCGAATGTGACCGAAACTAGTCGTAGTAGACGACTTAATTTTTACGTGAGTATTCCCGTGTTTAATTATAACAAAAATGTAATATTTTTGGTTTAATTTCTTTGTGATAGGACAATGGAGAATCGAATGCTGATAGTGATTGTGAAATTAGGTTTGCACTCGACAATTCGATTATTCTTCAAAACTCTTGAAACATCTTCTGTATTAGGTATTAACAATACTGAACGTTGTTTGAACATTTCTACACTGGAGAATTACAGCTAATTTTTTCAATAGCGAAGAGTTGATGATTTTATTGTTATAGCTTTACTTGAAGAGAACAATTGATTAGCTTGAAAATGTGATAAATAAAATACAATTTGCTACATTTGAAGGGCTAATAAGATTTGCCAAGAGCTTTTTGTAAGAGTCAATTTTGATCAATCAGAAAGAAGAATTTGTCAATATAAAAAAGCCGTGCTACTCGAGCGTTAGCTACGATTAAAAAAATTATATCTACACTCTACAGTATAACAATAATTTCTTTCCAGTAGTCGATGAACGAACCAATTAACTGCAATGTTATATTATCATTATTAAATTATCAGTTCAATTTAATCCATAAAATAACTCAATACAAAGACCTTATCCAAAAAACTCATTACCGAAAAGCTGAACTACATTAAGCCGGCTTCATAATTCCTCGAAATTAGCAATCTCGACTTTAATTACAACTTTCCTTCGGTTAACTTTTATGAATGGACATTCGGGACGAGATAACGATGACGAGCGCTTTGTAGATCGGACCCGGGACTATTATCTAAACTGTGCCCTTTGTCACATCCAACTGGCCTTTCATCGTTTTGGGATTACACTTCGACTAAGTGGAAGATATTTTTTTACTTTTGTAATTTGTACTGAGAATAATTTTTGATTGAGACCTTTGCCAAGGATTGGGACACGATAGGTTAAAATGAAAATTAAATGTACTGTGAATATAGTTTTACGGACTTTAGTTTAACTTGTCCCGTTACTATGAATGTTTATGTGGGTTAAATATTGGAAACTAAATTAGAACCAGTTGGTAACCAGTTGAGCTTAAACTTCGTGTACCTGTGTATTTGTAACACCGATGACAATGCAAAAAAGGCTAATTAAAAAAAAACAATACCTTGTTTGAAATAATTCAAAAGTGATGCTTCAAATAAGATGATATTATAATACAAATTCCTGATATTGCAAGCAAAAGACGTACAGATAGATATCAGTCTTATCAGTAGGAGTACATTAGCACTATTTATAGTCTATTTGACACGTGGCATTACACTTCCTATTCATTATAACAACATTGGTTTAATCATAAATCTCAAAGCAATTTTGTTATTTCGATGATCCGTTTGTCTGTCTTTTACGATTTAACGACACGCACGACGAAAATTATGAAAATAATCTGAAGTATGAGAATAAAAGAACAAAAATATGGTGTTCTAAAATAAAAATAAATTTTGGAGTCTTAATGACATAAATAATTTTGGATAAAATATTCATCCATAGATTTTATTACAAGGTATTTTTAAAACGGACAGCGCCGAAAATTCAGAAGCCCGAATGACGAAGCAAATTTTTTTTAATCGTTTTTAATATAAAAGAACACGTAAATTTGAAACAAAAGAACAAAAATGTGAGTAACAAAACCAATATTCTCACTAAACAAACAAAAAAAACCGCTATCAATACAATCACAAATAAACTCGGTCCGTTCAGCAACACAGACACCGCAACTACTTTAAACTCAAACATACTAAAGATAGGGTACAAAATCGTTAAAACAAGCAGTGAATAGCTAATAAGCCCAGAGCACTTACTAGTAAGGAAAACATAAGTCTGTATAATTAAAAATTGACAATAACCTTTAGTGCAGCTGCTTCGGCCTCGGTACGTGAGAAAGGTGTTAATATTTGATACTGCCTGAATAGTAAGTGAAGCTTTGAGTTCCACACGTGACGATGCAGCCTCAACAGGACGAGAATAATATTATAGTAGTTTATAGTTCGTTTAGTCAGCTGATACATTTCCTAATTTGTTTAAAAAAAATCATACCTTTTTCGTTCCAAATATTTATTTTAGACGTGACAACGTCGACTAAATCGATGAACATGCAACAGCCGAGTACATGCACGAACAAGAACATTATTTTTACAAAACAAAAAACAAAAACCGACTTCAAAAGACCGACTATTGAGTTATTTGTCTATTTGTCGCGCACGTACTTAATGCAAATTTAAGACTTATATGGTTTTCTCATGGATACCATTATCAGAACTGGACTAAACCAAATGGGAAGCTTCAGCTTTCTAATAAAAAAAGAATCATCAAAATCGATTCACGCAGTCAAAAGTTATGAGGTAACAAACATAAAAAAAAATAAAAAAAAACATAGTCGAATTGATAACCTCCTCCTTTTTTGAAGTCTGTTAAAAAGTGTCCCGTTACGCTCATTGTGACGTCACGATCGGAGCGAGAAAAGTATGCAATTATTTCTTCAATGTTTTGTTGTCACGTTAAACTATCGTCCGTAAACCGACTTCACAGACAACCAATTTTTATTAAGGTATTTTGTATTGTAAATTGATTAGGCAATTACAGATATATGTATGTTATAACAAACATTCACACACACACACATAAGCTTTCGCATTTATAATATAAGCAGGATAATGACTATAGAATCAACTGACACGTGAGTAAAAACACCAGACCAACGTCACCCATTTTCCCACATTCTTACTGCATTCTACAATGGGGTACCACAGGGAGCGAATCTCGGACCGCACGTTTACCTCTTCGTTAGAAATCACATAGAAACAATTAAAAAGGTTTATGGCAGTTTTTTCTGCAATTACCTGCTTCGATTGTTATGCGTTTGTAGTAAATGACAGGATAATTGGAGTTTCAACTAATCGTTTGATTTCTATTATTCATTAACTGTCAGTTGCAAAGAAAAATGGTTTAATCTAGTTTATCATATATTTTCACATGGCTAGTATAATTTATTTATTTATTCCTTTCTACAATACCTATAAGTACGAAAACCACACTCATAATTTACACTGAGATTATTATTTTTTTAAATGGTAATTTCACACTCATATCTCCCCACTAGGAATAAATCCTGTGTCGGGGATGCCATGGAACACACACAAAGACAAGGACAACTAAATGAATCATCGGTGATGTAAGTTTGCTCCGTACTTTAGCTGAATTCATCATTCTTTTAGCGGAATTTAGACGGTCATTTTTCTCAGTGTAACAATCAGCTTACTACAAAGCAACTCCTTCTCTTTTCTACACTCATAAAAATGTCCATCTAAATCCGCTAAAAGAATGATGAATTCACTTCACTTCACACAACTCATCAAATTTCCGATGAATTCACAGTACTGAGC
This sequence comes from Alcis repandata, assembly GCA_949125135.1. Taxonomy (NCBI): domain Eukaryota; kingdom Metazoa; phylum Arthropoda; class Insecta; order Lepidoptera; family Geometridae; genus Alcis; species Alcis repandata. The sequence continues at coordinate 12,190,000 of OX421239.1, read as the reverse complement.
ATACTGATAATCACCAAAAAGTACGATGACTAGCACGTTTTACGGTGACAACCATCATAATAATATGATTGTCACCCTAAAAACTGGTGCTAGTACTAGTTTTTACGGTGACAACCAAATATCATGCTAGTTGTCACCGTAAAAACGTGCTAATCATCGTACTTTTTGGTGATATCAGTATGCTCCGTACTTAAGGTGAATTCCATTTTTCTCAGTGTACCTCCTTCTTCTATTTCTACGAATCCTGTCCAAATATTGTGTTTTCTAGCTATTCAGTTCAGTTATGAAAATTAATCACTTCCATTTTTGGTTCCATTGGTAACATCAATCGTAATCGCGTGTCTGCCGCCCACATTATCCGTGGTAAGGGATCGCTAATCTGTTTACAAACTTTTTGATAATAGTTAGTTCGTACTATGTTGACGATTATTTTTTACTATATAATGCATTTAAAAAAAATTGTGCTCTACCAATTTTTTTTATATTCATTAATGGGCTTGCTTTTGACTGCCATCTCACCTGATGGTAAGCAACAATGCGGTCTACGATGGAGCACGCTTTCCTAGCAGAAACTGATACACTCGCGACTTGAGGACACCCAGATTATACCTACTCGTATCGGTAAGCATCCACTCGGGCCAACATTCCACACCTTTCTTCACTCTGTACCCCTACTCACAACGACCAACAAGTCACTACCACTAAATTCAATTTCAATCGGCTTTATACTTACCCTATTTTGAGGTAATAAAATCCAAATATCCGTATTTACAATATTACTATAATTGGCGTATAAGCTGTATGTGTATAGTTCCAAATTGATTACAGGATTTCAGGTGGAGCGGACGAAACGGAAATTATTCAACGCAGAGTTATTGGCTTTTACCCGAATTGACTGATTTGTGAAAATGATTGAAGCGTGAAAGGTTATTGGTTTGATCATTCCAGACCTTTTGAATAGGTAAAGAACCTTTAATGTGAGGTGCTTAGTTTGAATATGGGAAATGTTTGGAAAAACCATATGTATTTGCTAGCTGTGGCCACAGAAATAAAATATGAGCAATGAGCATACATCTAAAGTTTCTCAATTGATTAGAATGACAAAATCTCTTGACTGACTGTCGACTTAGGCATGAGCAGAAATTATTAAGTAAAGTTTTCTGGATATTTAAGTTACTTAAGTGTCGTTTTTTTTTTAATAAATGCTGAAGCCTAATGTTTAAAAACGTTTAGTCAAAAAAAGCGGCATCAGGAAGACAAAGTTAGGACAGGTTCAAGGCCGGACCTGATCGCGCACCTCAGGGTACGAGTATGTTTTACAGCCTTTTTTTTATTTTATTAAGGGTTTTATCTTTTTGCCTCCCATCAGCAAAATATTTAACAAGCTCTTCTTCAAAAGGGCTGCTAATATGTTGATGGCTACGCATACATGTCGTCTTATTGGCCAATGTCTATTCTAGTATACGCACTACACATTCCATGGTAGGTATCTTAAGAAGTCTTTTCCGCGAAGTAAAACGATTTGATGTCCGAAAGGTCTGGCAATTGGTCACTCGTGGAGAATTCCTTTAAGGGCTTACTGCTTTTATCTAATTCAGGGCCAAAAGATATAAATAATAGAGCAAAATAAGTTTTACGACTCGATAATCTTTCATATATCATTATCCATAGCTTTCCATATCGTATCAATGCGCTGGGTAGAGTAAATGGGTCACTTATTTTCCGGGAAAAAATGTTGGCGTAATAAATTTATTAACAAAAAAATACAGAAATCAAATTCAATTGGTTGATTAATTGTGTGATTTATTAAAAGTTTCTCAGTAAACCTGGTATAATTAATTTATATGTTTACTTTGAAAACAAACGTATTAAACATGTTAAACTAACGTAAATGTCAATTATTTATTACTACACTGAGAAAAAATTCACTTAAAGTATGGACTTATGGAGTACCTAAAGTACGGGTAAGTACGGCACCTAAAAACTGGTGCTAGTACTAGTTTTTACGGTGTGACAACCATATATTATGATAGTTGTCACCGTAAAAATTTGTGCTTATCATTGTACTTTATGGTGATTATCACTATGCTCCGTACTTTAGGTGAATTCATCGGAATTTTGATTGCCATTTTTCTCAGTGTAACAGCGTCCCGGTTTTACCCGCCGCTATACCGAAGGACCGGTATAAAAGTAGCCTATGTGATAGTCTAAGGTGTGTGTTCACCACCGCCACACCACACTACTACTTCCGTACCACTTCTAAATAATGTATGTTGAATCGATTTAGACTGAATAAGTAACAAACATAACTAACAAGCACACGTACTCACTCACAAACTTTCTCATTCATAATTTTTGAGTCGCAGTCATTGGGTTTATATACAGTTACATTTTTTTTTATGTAATTGAGTGACGAGACGAGCAAATCGCTCGCCTGATGTTAAACGTCACGTTTGCCCATAACAGGTCTGCGCCACCCAGAATTTTGAATTCGCAGAATTCAAGACGCTGCGCGGCACAGCACTGCGCTCGTCACCCTGAGATATAAGTTGTTTAATCTCCTATTTGCCCTGTAATTTCTCTGGAAGCAATGCCCTTCCAACCGGAACACAGTAATGTTTGCACATTACTGCTTGGCGGTGGAATAACTGGCAAAGGTGTGGTACTTCCCCAGGCGTTCTCTGCAAAAGAGCCCTACCACTACAAAAACATCTCATATCGATGCTGAATACTATTACAGATATTCATACAAGCACAACGTAAAGTAATTATTTTCAAAATTATGACCATACCTAGGCTAGACAGTTTTCCATTAGGCAATAAACTAAGTTCAATGTAAGGAAGGCCCATTAATAGTTATGTGAAGACACCGGTTTGCCTTAGAATTAAATACTAGTTATTTACTACTACATCTTTGGACGGCAGGAAAAATATTACAGATGTTTATGATACCATAAAAAATAATTTCCTGTCCGTCAGATAATAAACAGTCAATTAGAAATTTTCAATGTCACACTAGCTGTGTTACGCGGTTACACTCGCGCGGTGATGAAAAGCTGTACCTAATGATAAACGAGTATAGTGACGAGACAGTGCCTTCTGCCGAGTACTCTGTTTGTATAAACAGTTCGACGAGGCGACACAGTCACCAGAACCATGATTTGTTCGTTTGGCCAAGTGAGCTGTTTTACTGTCTCGCCACTGTACTCGTTACGTGTAATCAACCCGTAAGTCTTTTTCTAACAGAACAAAAAAAAAACAGACAGACAAGGTACTGAAAAAGATTGAAGCTACTCTTCGTCGTGTTTGCATAAACTCACGAAAAGCAGTTGCGTAGAGAGGCATAAAATCATAACACACAATACAAACAAATAATACACACAGTTTTGCATTTAAAATATCAGCAAAGATTCTAAACCACTTTTCTACAGGATTCAACTCTAAAACCCCGAAAATGGACTTGGACTTTTATTAATTTACTAAGCTAATATAAAGACCTAACTTTTATCCTAGTTACCTCATTTCGTCAAAGTTTTTTTGCAAAAAAGTTCTGTTCGTTTATGGATAGCCCGTCTCGTTTACGTCGTAACAAAAACCAATAAACGCTCCTTTATCTCTAATTTATTATTTATCATAAATTTCAAACAACTAAGTCGATCTCTAAAAGTCCTGAAAAGGTTTTTTCTTTTTTTCTCATTATTCCTTTGTTACTCCTCACCTAGTTCCCAGAAAACTTGTTTTTCAAACATTTAATTTGCACCGACCTTTTTCGTCAGTCCTTCTTTATTATTACTATTACGTTTGTTTGAAAATTGTTACAAAATACTTATACGCTACGATAAATATCGCCTCGGTGCTAACTCAATCCGTGACGGCGAACGTAATGCTAATAACACCATAAAAAACCTTAAAATAAAAACCATCGTGACTTTCGCATTGAGAAAAAAAAATCTAAGTATCATACCTATGTATCATTGGCATTATGTGTTCTAATAAAATATTGGATAGGTATAAACAATAATATATTTTAGTACGCCATAAACTTTTAAACAAACAAACAAGTAAACGGGCCACCTGATGGTAAGCGATCATCTTTGCTTGTAATACCGGTGACGTTTTATGAGCGATATTTGTTTTTCTCAAACATGGTTTCATTTATGCGTCATTTAAATGGCTAGTACCGTTAATAAACTAACGGCATATTGTTCCTTATATTATAATATTACTGTAGTCGATTGCTATGTGTGTCCATATAACATTCTATGATTCCCATATAGCATTACAAATAAACAAACAAGCATCACGATAGATGATAGCAAACTTTTCCAGCTGTTACATAGACGCTTCGCTTGCTCGGTTGCATCCTATCCTACTCATATTATAAATATCAAAATGTTTGTATGCGAATGTCTTACCACTTTTTCCCGTAACTACCTAACCAACTTTGATAAAACCAATAACAGGGATGGCTTATGGCCTGGATATATATTATTTCTTAGATCAATAAGCGCAGGCCTATCACAAAAAAGCAGACAAAGATAAAAAGATGTTTTTCAACATCACCATTTTTTTCAAGACCCATTAGTGTATTATAAAACAAGCAAAAGTACATGTCAATACAGTATTTATCTCAACGAAGTATCGTTTATCTGATGAGTGGTACTCTCACTTATCATCCAACACAATCATTTCAACATCATTACTGAAACCTATAATTAGGTCATGTAAAGTATTGATAAAAAACTGTTCAACGGTATTTTAAACTGGTTTTATATAAACAAAACATTATGTTTTTTTTTTTCATATCAGGCTCAGTTGATTAATGTATGTCCATTCAAACGGAGTCATTTTCAGCTCGATGCAAAGCCGAAAAGGGCTCATAGTACTCATCAATATGAACAACTTTTACTATGGAACCAACCCGGAATTCTCGAAAAATAATCATATTGATGAGTTCTATGAGCCCTTTTCGGCTTAGCACACCCTTTCTGTATAACCCTGTATAATAAAATCATTGAGAGTTGAACTCAATGTTTGTGAGTTTAACTCAAGATTTATTTAACTAATTTTCAGCGTAGTGAATTTTTACGCAAAATAGTTTTGAAGTATTTTCTTTTGGCAAAACAGAACTTCGTCTTTTAAGAAATGCCAAATTTTAGCGTGAAATATTGGCAGTGTCATGATTTTTTTATTATATTTGACCCCTGACGCCAACAATAGATTGTCACTATTATGATGTTGAAATGTGTGTGTCTGAGAATCTGTGTACTCGTATCTGCCATAGCTCCCAAACAGATTATAATCGGGGCAAATTAGACCAAAAAATAGGAGTAAGCTTACATTAATTCCCACCCAGCTGAAAATTGGTAGGATTGTTCAGAACACCATCATAAATGAAACCTAAAAAGTCCTCATCGATCCGATACGTGCAAAAATTTTTACTCCGGGTAGAAGGTCACCAAAACGGGTATTTCGTGATTTTCTCAAAAACGGTACAAGCTACGAGGATACTGTTCAAGACAAGTATGTTCACTATAACATTTTCTACAGTATTGCTCTTAAACGCATGTTGATAGAACTTATGGTTTTCGAGATATGTCGGTATTCATTTCAGACCAGACCAAAAAATTGACAATTTCTCTAAAGATGCCTCAGTCAGCAGTAGATCATATAACAAGTTTGTAAATGAGTTTTCCCGAAGTTTTAAACATTGTTGAATCCGACAATCTCAAGAAACACTTTGAAAAATGACTCCTTGTATCTCAAATCGGATAAATGATGATGATGGTTGACGAAAAATTGAACCCCTCGTATCTCGGAAACGGAAAGAGATAGAGGGGACACCTGACTTTTAAAATGTAGATCAAGTATGGACCTTTCTAGGGAAATGATAAAAAAGATAGCCGCCATACAAAAAAGTTTGACAGTCATACAAATAAACAAAAAAAAAGGAAATGCTTATAGCTGTGGAACCGCTGTAGATGGATGGAGTGTGCTCGAAGAAATATTATAGAGATTCATAACGACAATCGAGATTCAGCAACAAAAATCCAAGATGTCGGATTTCATATTTCCGTCAAATTTCAATGGATCTTCTAAATTTTAAAGTGATCCTAGGCAGGTGTTATTTTGGATCTGGATGCTCTTAAGGTCCTTAAATCCATTCTTGATATGATTTTTGATTTTGATTATTGATGAGAAAAAAAAAATCAAAAAAAAATCATTTATGATGGTGTTCTGAACAATCCTACCAATTTTCAGCTGGGTGGGAATTAATGTAAGCTCAGATGTCTAAATTGCCCCGGTTATTAACTGAATTTGCTTTTTATTTCGCTTGACTGGATACTTTATTGAAAGCAATCTTAGCTATTCCAATAAATCTGTAAAGCCGTTTAAATATATTTACCTTGCCAAGAGCCTTTTTACCTCTTAAAATTCGAACTTTACGAAACAAAGTTTTGGAACAATTTTGATAACTATCACTGAATAAATTTATTTGATCTAATAACCATGATCACGTTAGTTCAACTACATTGATCATCAATGTTAATTCCTGTTACCATGACCTTGGTCATCACATCGAGTCACACAGCCATGGACTTAAACAATGAGCATCCTAGTCTTTTCTATATGTATAATTGTATAATGCACCTACCTACATGCGATCACGCATGGCCTTTTCAATCACACACACTTTATCAACGCCTGGATTGATGACGGTAATTTATTCCTATGAAAAGACCGTCACAAAATGCTTAATTAATTATTCGTTTTTATCAGTTTTTTTGGTACGCCATATGCTATTGTATTTGTTTCTAAAGCTTATGATTTGTGTAGAGGTGACGTAGATGGTTTAACTAATAATTGTCATAAATTAACTAACCGTTAAGCTATTTCACAGGCCTTTAAGACAAAAAAAATCAGACACCAGGGTTACAAATAAAATAATATTACGAAGTTACAGAAATGACTTCATTTTAAAATTGGTTGAAAACTTTTTAAATAACGGTTAAATTATTATCATCGTGTAATTTAGCTTCTAAATTGATAGCTTAGAGGTGTATTATTCAGCAACTATAGAGTTCAGCTGTATCAATAGGTAGCTTACTTTTATTAATTAAACAAATACAAGCGTTTTTGTCTGTCTTTCCGTATAGGTAGGTAAAAGAAAGTTAATAGGTAAGTACCTATATAGGCTAATAGTGCTATATCTTCGAACACTTCAATCGGATGAGACTTTCGTAAAATATGCTTTTTCGATAATTAAAATACTTACTCGGCTTCGGCGCCTGCACATCTTCGGTATCAACCATTTTCACTGCAACACTAAACACTGCACTATTTAGCGATGAGTAACTTTACAAAGTAACTTAGTCTTTTCAGTATCTATTCGTTTTACAAAATTGTCAATTATTCGAAAAGATAAAACTTTTATCACAGTTTTTTTTTATTTGTAAAGGCTTTGACAACTTTACATTTATCCCGCGCTGAGATCCCGCGTCTCGACACACCGACCCTATTCTTTTATCAAATATTCGTTTTTAATCTTTCTTATTTTTTTCTATAGTGGTCAGTACGTTAAATAGGTACTAGCATGTAGTTTTTAAACTGGTTTAATGTCAAAGTGGTCGGCTTTGCCTTGATCCGTGGTACAGGAAGTGCGCGACCGGAGCGCGGTCGCGGAGTGCGTTCGCGCATTCCTCACCACTGCTTTTATTAAATTGTGCACCACTTGGATCGATTTGTTTTGATTGTGATATGGTGATAGGCGTGAAGTGTCACATTTATTGTGGTTTGTACTAAGTATGCATCGCTAATGTGGCGTGGTGAGCAGTGATGTCCCAAGGTTTCGAGGAGACGTCAGTGATAGGTTAGGGTGAAGAGAGCATTGTGGTGTCTTCTAGAGCTATTTTTTTTTTTCAAATGAATGTAGCTGTTTACACAGTTTAATTAAACATGTGTGTCGTTCAAGCTATTTTACTCTCATTACGTTATTTAATTATTACTTGTCTGTTGTTTTTTTAGCAGCTGATGCCGTTTAAATCACTTAAATAAAGTTTTGGGACTAAACACATTTAGAGTAAATAAGTCCGCGTTTACTGACCTTAAAAAGCCCAAAAATTATTAGAAAAAAATCAAAATTAGTAGAACACAGACTATGGTTTTAAAAGTATTAAAGTAAAGAGTAGTGTAAGAATAGATACTTTCAAGACAAGAGTTTTACATCTTCTACTAAGTATATCGTTGATTACCAGCAGTGCAAGTATAGAACTTTGACGACCGATAAACTGACGATTAACTTGACTAAATCGTGAAAACTTCACGATTTTGTCTAGGGTCGGAACAAAACTGTAATGTTTTTACGATTTTGTCGAGTTTCAAAGTCAGTTTATCTATCGACAAAGTTTAATACGTGCACCACAGTTTAAGGTTGTAGCCAAGTGTGTGAATCACTTTAAAAAAGTACTTCAATTGGATAAAAAATGGTCATATTTTAAAATAGGTATACGTAGATAAGTGGGAAGTAGGTACATAAGTAAACTACGGTTAGTATCCAGAGATTTAGTAATTTTCGAATGTCTACTCGTAGATTGAGGACATCCTAGTTACGAGTATGTGGGCTGTTTGATCATTTCCCGACCAATTTTTCTTCATTTTTGCGATTCTGTCTGGAAAACACTAGTTCGCGTTTAGTACTGTCAGTTATGTACCAAGAGTAACAACCTAGAGTTGGTACTACTTACTAAGTTAAGATACATAAATCATTTACCGTTTCAAGTTAGTTCTCTGGAATCAAAAAGTAAACACTGGGTATAATAATTGTACCTATAGATGAAAAATTTAAATAGATACAGTGAAACCTGGTTAAGTGAGACTTCAAGGGACCTGCAAATTTGTCTCACTTATAGAGGTATTCCACTTACCCAGTGTCTCAGATATCCAGGTATACATAAATATCTGTCTCATTTACAGAGGGTTCGAATACTGGTAATTTCAGTTATAGAGGTGCGATTATTAAGGTGCAACGTTTCACTTAAGGCTCGAAATTTAAAAATCAATCGGGTTTTTCGTTTTTAGAGTTAGACCGGGTAACTAAATTAAGTAATGATGAATTTTGCGACAATCGTTGTGTCTAAAATTGTTACGTTATTTTTTAAGTTTTAGAGTGGCAACATTATTTTTCTACACTTTTTTTCTACACTTGTTTTATGCAACTTGCTATTGCATAATTTTTTAAAATAAACTCCTAATTTGAAGAAAAGGCGATTTCACTCCACCCTGGCGTTCTCCACAATATCAAGCTCCCCAACATAGTGGTCAGCGTCGAGCCGGATTCAAGAAAACAGCGACCTAAGGAGACCAGGAGGACGTGATCTAGTGAACCGTTCTTGTAAACTAACCTCAAAGGGCATCGACAAAGACTTTAGTTTTCTTGTGTGATTTGGTTAATAACCCAGTAATCCTTGGTCTAGCATTTAGTTTCATTCAACTAACGTTGCTTTATACATTTCAGGCCAACAGTGTCCTACAAACCACAAAATGACGGAAGAAAAAGAATTGGTCAAAAAACGTGCAAGCTACAAAGGCCGGCTTACAGCCTTTTCAAACGTTTTGGACCAGGTTAAAGAAGTAAACTTAAGTGACCCACAGTTGAAGGAGTTGCAGTTGCGAATATCTAAATTAGAAAGTATGTATCAACAATATGATGAGGTACAGCTCTGTCTGGAATGCTCAGTTTCCGACATGGACTCGCAACTGGCGGAGCGTGCTGAGTTCGAGTCATTGTATTATCAAGCCCTCTCCAAAGCGCACGTACTTCTTGCGCAAAATAAACAAAAGGTACAAACATCTAAAGATGAAAGTTTCAGTGATCAAAGTTCTAGGAATCACAAGCTTGTCAAGTTACCTATAATTTCACTTCCTAAATATCATGGATCACATGATAATTGGTTAGAGTTTCGTGACACTTTTACTAGCCTTATACATTCAAACAATGATATCGATGACATTAATAAGTTTCATTATTTGCGTTCATCGCTTGAGAGTTCCGCTGCGGTCGTTATTCAGTCTCTTGAGTTTTCTGCAAAGAATTATCCAGTAGCCTGGCAATTAGTTTGTGAGCGGTTTGACAACAAACAGCTACTTCTGCACAGTCATGTCTCAGCATTGTTTAACATAGATGTAATTAAATCCGAATCATGTGCAAGCCTTAAATCTTTAATCGATCAAACAAATAAGAATCTTCGTGCATTGGAAACATTAGGTGAGCCTACTACACATTGGGACACGCTTCTTATTCACATTCTATCTCTGAAACTTGATCAGAAAACGTTCCGTGAGTGGGAGGAGTGTAAAAGTAAAACCGATAAGAATCAGAAAATAACTTTAAGTTATTTTCTTGAGTTCATTCGAAACCGTGCTGTTTTACTTGAAACTTTAGAAATGTCGCGTAGCACCAAAGGCAATCAAACTGTTAATTCTAATGTTAAACTAAAAACTATGGTTTCAGTAGCCAATACACAAGAATCAACTTCAGGTACTTATCAAGCAGGTAAGCCATGCCCGAAATGCAGGGGTACACATCCATTATATCATTGTCAACAATTTCTCAGTCTCACCAATGAGCAGAGGTTAGAAGAGTTACCTAAGTATAAAGTGTGTTACAACTGTTTAAATACTAATCATTATTCCAACCAGTGCAAAAAGGGAGGTTGTCGGATTTGCAAAAGAAAACATAATTCACTCATACACATAGCAGAGGTTAAAAAGCCTACAAATGAACACTATTCACCAGTGATAAGTTCAAAAAACATTCAGTCGACATCGGCTCAGAATGACACATCAGTTAATGTGACTTTGACCACATGTATGTATGCGCCTCTGGAAACTGAACAGGACGTATTACTTTCAACGGCTCTAGTTAGAGTATTAGATAAACATGGTCAGGCACATATTGTCCGCGCACTACTTGATTGTGCAAGTTCTTCGTGCATCATAACAGACCGGTTAAGTCGCGAGTTAGACTTACCATTCATTCAGGTTGACAAACCAATTTATGGCATAAATAAGATTCAGACGCATACATCACATGTTTATCATGTGCAACTGCAATCAATTACTGAAAATTATACGCGCAATCTTTTATGCTACGCTTTACCCGCGATAACAGACGAAATCCCATCTAAGCGTTTGAACATTCATACACTTAACATACCTACGGATATTCAACTTGCCGATCCAACATTTTATGAACCATCCGACATTGATTTGGTAATAGGTAGCAATGTATTTTGGGATCTGTTAGGGTCACAGAAGATCACACTGGGAAATGGTAACCCAGTGCTTTGGGAGACCAGATTAGGGTGGCTCGTGTCCGGCCCCATTAACAATAGTGATGTATCGTCTCCAATATTATGCAATTTTACTAAGATAGAGTCGTCAACTAGTGATATTCCAAGTGAAATACACAACGATAACTGTCAAAGACTCTTAACCCGTTTTTGGGAGGTTGAAGAGGTAAGCCTCAAAACATCATTTTCTAAACAAGAACAAGAATGTGAAAATCATTTTGTAAAAAATACAACTCGGTTGAAGGATGGTCGATTTTGTGTCAGAATTCCCCTAACGCAGTCTCCTGAGGTACTGGGTGAATCGTTAACACGTGCTAAACAATGTCTTAAATCGTTAGAGCGTAAATTTAAAAGAGAACCAGAATTTCATAAAATGTATATCGACTTCATGAATGAGTACATTTCTTTAGGTGATATGACTGAGTGCTCATTTGATACAAACCCAGTTTCATACTACATTCCTCATCATGGGGTATTAAGAGAAAATAGTACTACTACTAAATTAAGAACAGTGTTTAATGCCAGCAGTCCTACCACTTCCGGAATCTCATTTAATAACATTCAAATGGTAGGACCAACTGTTCAAGATGATCTTCTATCTATATTGATCCGATTTAGGCAACATAAATTTGTTTTGGCTGCAGACGTGGAAAAACAGTATCGTAGGGTTGTTGTGCACCCTGCGGACAGACATTTGCAACATATTGTTTGGCGTCATGATCCGACAGAGCCCATTAAATCATATCAACTCAATACGGTGACATATGGAACAGCTAGTGCTCCCTTTCTCGCAACAAGATGCATTAAACAAATAGGTCTCGATTGTGCTGATGCTAGGATTTCAGAAATTATTGTACACGATATGTATGTAGATGATCTATTGACAGGTTCAGACTGTCACTCAGAGGCGTTGACTATAAAACAAAAAGTTACAGAAGCTTTTGCGTCAGCTGGTATGGTATTGCGTAAATGGAAATCCAATTGTCTAGATTTGATTTCATCCGAATCTCGAGACTCAAATCATAACCAGCCAGTTGATTTGGATATAGGAAGCGACCAAACTAAGACCCTAGGACTGGGTTGGTTGACGTTATCCGATGAATTGAATTTTTCCTTTGATTGTTCAGTTAACATAAACCCAACAAAACGCGAGATACTTTCTATTATTGGTAAAATTTATGATCCAGTAGGCTTATTGGCTCCTTGTATAATGATTTTAAAAATTCTTATGCAGAGGTTATGGCTGCATAAACTATCATGGGACGACGCGTTGCCGCTTGAAATCACCAAAGTTTGGTGCGATATAGTTAAGCGTCTTCCGCTTATAAATGAAGTGCGTATTCCAAGGTTGGTGACGTGCCACGATCACAAAGATTTAGAGTTTCACATATTTACTGACGCGTCTCAAAGCACATACGGTGCATGTTTGTATGTTCGAAGCATCAATGAAAGCGGTGAGATTCTGGTTCGTTTGTTAATGGCTAAGGGTAGAGTCGCACCAATCAAATCAATGACAATTCCTAGACTTGAGTTATGCGGAGCTTTGGTAGGCGCACGTCTATACGAAAAGGCCATAAGTTCTATTCGAGCTAATATCAAAGAAATTACATTCTGGACTGATTCAACCATTGTCCTTGGTTGGCTTAAAATGGTCCCAAGCAAACTTCACCCCTTTGTGAGAAATAGGGTTGGTGAAATAATTGAAAAAACGCAGCACTCAACATGGAGGCATGTCCCAACTAAATTAAATGCCGCCGACCTTATTTCGCGAGGTGTTGACTTCCGAGACATACATACACTCGATTTGTGGTGGTCGGGCCCTGATTTTCTTCGTCAAGACAAATCACAGTGGCCTTCTAATTCTGTTGCTCTCGATGTTGAAACTTTACCAGAAATCCGATCAGAAATCTTACTACATTCTTGTCTAAATGACGATACCAAATTAATAGACTTTGAGCGTTTCTCAAACCTTTTGAGACTCAAACGTACCGTAGCTTATATTTTCCGGTTCATTAGCAATTGCCGAAAGCAACATCCTGCAAGCCAGGTTTTAACTCACGATGAACTTCAACATGCGTTAAATTTTATTATTAGACTCTCTCAACAGGACTCATTTCCTGAATATAATATTCTAAAGGCAAAAAAGGAGATCTCAAATAAAAGTAAACTAAGTAAATTTAACGTTTTCCTAGATGATCAACAATTGATTCGTGTCGGTGGTCGTCTAGGCAACTCAATGTTTCCGTACGATAAAAAGTACCCAATAATTATACAGTCCACTCATCGCTTAGCGAAACTCCTATTCCAGGCCGAGCATATTCGATTAATGCATACTGGCCCGCAATTATTGTTGGCAACAATCAGAGACACTTACTGGCCATTAGGAGGTCGCAACCTATCGAAACTCACTTACCATCAATGTGTACGTTGCACCCGAATGAAAGGGAAGGTTCTTCAACCCATAATGGGCAACTTACCTCAGTCACGCACTCAAGCTGGCGGTTATCCGTTTGAATGTACAGGGGTAGACTATGCCGGTCCCATGGCTTGTGCTAGTCGCCAAGGACGTGGCTGTAGAATGGTTAAAGTTTGGATCGCAATTTTCGTTTGTTTTACTACTAAGTCCATACATACCGAACTTGTAGGTGATTTGACAAGCAATAATTTTATGTCTGCGCTTCGGAGATTCATATCACGCAGAGGGAAACCACGTGACTTGTACTCAGATAATGGCACTTCATTCGTTGGTGCGTCCAACGAACTAGGTAAATTTTTGAAAACTAACTGCAACTCCTTGACTGATGGCGCTTCCAATGAAGGCATTAAATTCCACCTGTTGCCGCCATTTTCTCCGAATTTCGGTGGTTTGTGGGAGGCTGGTGTTCGCTCTATTAAATTTCACTTAAATAGGGTACTGGGAAATTGTAAATTTACGTATGAGGAGTTAAACACAGTTCTGGTTCAAATCGAAGCTATACTGAATTCACGGCCAATCTCTCCATTGTCGTCGGACCCGAATGACATGCTGCCACTCACACCCGGACATTTCCTGATTGGAAGACCACTCGTCGCACTGCCTACGCCGAACCTTCTTGACTCTGCTACTAGCCATCTTAACCGCTACCAGAGGATTGAACAACTCAGACAACATTTTTGGACAAGGTGGAGCAAAGAATACATTGGAGAACTGCAACAACGAACCAAATGGAGGAGCAACTACGACACCCTCAAGATTGACACCCTGGTCGTTATCAAGGACGAGAACTTACCACCATTAAAGTGGAAACTAGGCCGCATTAGTGCCATCTATCCCGGAACCGACGGAGTCAGCCGAGTTGCCGATATCAAGACTCAGACCGGGACCCTTAAGAGGTCATTCAGCAAGATTTGCCCTCTAGTTGAGCCCATCGGTTGAAAGACAAGCTTTCAACGCCGGGGGGCATGTCTAAAATTGTTACGTTATTTTTTAAGTTTTAGAGTGGCAACATTATTTTTCTACACTTTTTTTCTACACTTGTTTTATGCAACTTGCTATTGCATAATTTTTTAAAATAAACTCCTAATTTGAAGAAAAGGCGATTTCACTCCACCCTGGCGTTCTCCACAATATCAAGCTCCCCAACACGTTGAGTATTTTTTTACGATATTTTGTAAAGATAATAAACAGTAATGTATCTTTCAAATATGTCAATATCATATCCGATCGCCAGTTTAACGCTGGCTTAGTGTTTGGCTTTTTTGAGTAATCTTGTGCATTACTGTTTATTAGCTCTACAAAATACCGTAAGGAATTAACAATTGGCGCAAACTTTATGATTACTTAATTTAGTTACCCGGCCTGGCTCTAAAAACGAAAAAAACAGTTTGTAATTCAAATTTCGCGCCATGAGCCAAACGTTTCGCCTTAAATGAAATAACTTTGGCATTTTTCAAATAAACATCAGTATGATAGTAAAGCAAAACTAAAACTGAAGGTCATTGAGGCTCAAAATTAGTTAAGTGCGGAATTTGTGTGTAGAATAGGAAGGAGTATGTAAACAAACAAAACGATGTTATCTCAGTTACAGAGGTTAATGCATATAAAATTCACTCGCTGTCTCAGTTATAGAGGTAACTATGACGATAAAATCGAAAGAACGAATCCCAGTTATAGAGGTTTGCTTCATCCCACTAACAGAGGTTATTCAGTGCCAAGGTGTAGGGACCTCAGTATGAGTTCCAGTTATGGAGGTTTCTCACTTATTCAGGTCCCACTTAACCAAGTTTCACTGTATATTGAGGAATGTAAACACCGCGACAAACCTTTAGTGGTTTCTTGGTACAACAACAAAAGTTTTAAAATTACTTTATACTATATAAAACAAAAATTAATTTTAAATAATTACGTTAATTACTTAATTATTATTATACAAATACCATTTCAGCTCTAATTTAAAAAACGTCTTGGGATTGACTAAAATGTCACTTAACTTTTGCGCAAGAATGAGGTGAGCAGTACTTACATAACTAATGTCACATAACTCTAAACAACATTTATTATTAAGACCCTTCATATACTTTTAAATGGACTACCTTATCACCCTCCCTACTTTAAGCACTGTTATCATCATCATCTTTAACATTTCCCACCGCTGAGAGCTCCTCTTCAGCGCCATCTTTTCCGCTCCTGTGCAGGCACGCGCCATAACTTTGTTAAATATTACCTCCGAAAACGCAGACATTTTTAAATTGTAATATATTGCAGAACTCAGGAGGGCGGTTTAACTTTGGTTAAAAAATATTTGCATTTAAATTTTTAGTAGAGTTTGTAATTTTTTTTTTATTTATAATGAAAAACTCATAAATTTTTGTTACCTACTTCGTTACAATTAAAAGCTTAAAAAAGCTTTGAAAAATTAAGGTGTTAACTGTTATTATTTATTAATTTAGGACCTAAATTAGTAAATACTTTTTGTCTTACTACTGTAAATACTTTTTGTGTGATACTTTTTGTCGTAAAAAAGTTAATGGTTTATTATAGGGTAGCGGATAAAACCGCGGGGCGCGGCGAGTACATATTGTAATAAATCTCAGTATTGTCGAATAATTTTAGCAAGATACGCACAGCGAAGTTTCAACTCCTTCACATTTCCTGATAAAAAACGTCGACATGAAAAAATATTTGGGTTTAAATAATTCTTTATTACTTTTTTATGCTATTGATCGACGAGACGAGCAAATTGCTCGCCTGATGTTAAACGTCACTTTTGCCCATAACAGGTTTGCACCACCCAGAATGTTGAACTCTTACAGTTCAAAACCCTTCGCGGCAGTCTGAGATAGACAGTGACGACCTGTTTGGCTCAGCGGTAGGATTTCTGCTTTAAAAGCTAGAGGTCCCGGGTTCGATTCCCGGCTGGGCAGATGTTTGAGTGATGAATTTAAATAATCTGTTCTGGGTCTGGGTCTGGGTGTTGGTAAAGTTGTTCTTGTCTTTGTGTGTGTTCCATGGCATCCCCGACACAGGGTATCCTAGTTAGTGGGGAGTAAGTGTAAAACGTTCATATAAGATGTTTAATCTCCTACATCCTTTATCGATGTAAAAAAGCATCCTATCAAATAAATTTAAAAATACTGACCTCTTTTAGAGTTATACTCCTTCTTGAGCTCGGGGTAGTGGATCCTCATGGCCACCTTCGTCAGGAAGTACACGCCCCTCACCAGCGCGGTCCTCACAAGCCGGAGCAGCAACATGGACTCCATTTATTTTACACTTTTAATTCAATAAATAAATCACTTTTTAAATCACAATTTGATGATGTTTTTTTTCACTACACATTTTGTGACACAAAATTAAAGTCCGACACAATTTTATTAGTTTTCACTTCTTAACCAACGAAAAAACAGAGAAGGCTCTCGCGTATATAAATATGTTTTTATGGATTACCACGCGTAACTTTTTACAGATTAGTTCGTTTTTTAATACATAAAATTTTTTGCAACTTTCCTAATTTCGAAGTTTTTAGGCTATTGAAACGGTTGGTGAAAATTTTGATTTCATTATTAATGTTTTTACGTATTTACTGTTTGAAAAACATGTGGCAAAAAAAAAGCGACAAGTCATCTAATGGGAAGTGATTATCATCGCCTACGGACACCTGTCACACCTATAATCTTCAGTGCATTGTCTACCTTTGATGACTATTCTATATTTCTCGCTTTATTCACAGCACTGCAGACTAGAATTTACAGTTCACAGAAAAACTTCAAACACTTTTCACAACACATAAAAGTACGAACAGCACTGTACTAACACAATCATTATTAACCTACATCTACAATTAGACTCAGAACTGCCATTTAGTTACGCATATTTTTAATTTTCATGCGTTTACAAATTAAGGCATAAATTAACTGAGTGAGTTCGTATAGCCCTCTCTATATTCTCTCTGTTTATCGGTCCTTGTTATTTATAAGATAAACAACAAAGGCCTGCATCGAACGCCACTTGTGGTCATATTAAAAAACTGGTCGTGTTGTCCGTTGCTCAACATCGCTGACATAGTGATCTCATACTCAAAGTCTAGAAAATACAATAAATGCAAACATTACACTGTTGTTTTATTTACACAGGTGTAGTGTAACTACTTAAAATTAAGTTTGGTTAACGTGGATATACGAACAGGCACTTAATAGCCAAAATAACGACATATTATATATTAGGTTACCTCACTGATATTTACCACTAATTTGGTTATAAAGCAGACAATCCATAAAATAACTTTCAATTCCACATACTTTCACTTCTCGTCAGTTGGTATTTTGTTTTTCCCTTCTGTTGATATTAAAATAAGGAAGTAAGTATTTGAAATTGTAAACAAAAATGACTTTTTTTAAATGGTTATTTAAAGTTACAATTTGTTAATTTCTCTCACTAATCACTCCTTTATTTTAGTCAGTATGTAATTCAATTACCTACCACACCCGTTTTTAATTAAACACATTTCACTAATATCTTAAAACACACAAGAATAAGAAAGAGCCCACGACACAGGCCACACCAGTGAGGTTTAAAATACACCAACGTAACATCGACTATTGACAGAAACGTTTGTTCCAACACGGCAGAATTGGACAACTAAAACTATTTTTCACTCAAACTTTTTAAATTACAATAGGTACCTACTGTGGTGATAAAACCAACATTTCACAGATAAACTCAATATGCTAATTACCACGAATAAATTTAAAATAATTAAATATTTAAAGTAACGTAAAAGACTTTTATATTCGTCCATACTTTGAAACAATATAAACGGTAGTTTTTAATTTTATTGGCAAAACGTGTAGTTTTATCATTTTTTGATAATTTT
Source organism: Alcis repandata (assembly GCA_949125135.1). Classification (NCBI taxonomy): domain Eukaryota; kingdom Metazoa; phylum Arthropoda; class Insecta; order Lepidoptera; family Geometridae; genus Alcis; species Alcis repandata. Next base: position 12,171,297 of record OX421239.1, on the reverse strand, counting down.
TCGCAATATTTATGACACAATACATTTTAACTTATCTCTTATCGTTTCCAATAAAGTATCGGCACGAACTATCTACAAAAAGAACTTGTTGTATTAAAATGCAATTATGATTATCTAGCTCAGAGACTACAAAATCCTTAAAATTAGATTTCATTTAACGGTTTAAGAAAATCGAAAATTTACAACTCAAAGAAAATGTTTAAAACCTACCAGCGTAGTACACAAGTAAATTATAAACAGTTAAAAATAAAACAAAACTGACAATAACTCAGCTATCATACAAGAATCATACATTTTTAAAGTTAGTACCTACACTCGTCATCAAAATGATTAATACAGTTAAAAAAATAAATTAAAACAAACACACATAATAACTTTCACTTTTATTATCAATAGCATGATAGTGTTAACTACAACTGTGTTATCAAAGTCTCAGTATGACTAGTTCATCAGTATTGTATTGATTGTTTCATCAATCATTTTCCTGACATAACTCGTTTTACAGGTTAATTAAAAATTAATTAATTAATTTTAGTCCCCTCGCCCTTAATTTTTTCCCATGAAAACAGTCTCTTTTCCTCATTCGGGGTCTTACCTAATATTATTCATTAAACTAATTATATTTCTGAATTTTAGTAATTAATTATGCGATGACCTACTAATTTTTGTCCTCAAATATATTAATAGAATTAAGGAAAATTGTGTTATTGTTTTGGTGATTTTTCTTTGCTTTTTTCCTTAAGAAGCTTTACATTGCTATTTGTAAACAATAAGTCCTTTATGTGACCGCCTGTTCGATATTTCATAGCTAAAATAATGAATAGTTAAAAAAACTAAAAAACACGCTTTGTTTAGTGTATTGTCATCGGTCCTCGATATATCTACAAAGTTTGAAAGAAATCTGACCGTTTAAAGTGGGTCAAAAACGCGCTCAAAGTAGTCGATTACAAACATACATACAAACATACAGGTGAAGCTAATAAAAGCGTGTTAATAAATTGCACTAGTAATTTTAGTGCAAACTCTTTAGTTGTGTTTTGTTTGGCATTTTAATAGTACAGTATGGTCCGTCATATAATTATATTTTTATCCATACGTTATGTATACGATACAATCATTAGTTAAAAAAGAAATACATTTTTGTATATACAGAATGGGGCGTAAAAAGTGGAATCTTTACCTAAGGCTGGCGGGCATGTCCGGAAAATTAAAATTTGAATTCAGCAAAAGTATCACGGTATTTGCGTTATAATTGAAAATTTCAGACAAATCAGATTTCAAATAAATCCAATACTTTTACTTCATACAAATTATAATTTTCCGAACAGTCGTAATGTCCCTTAGCCGTGATAATCAGTAACCTATAGGTGACGGATTATCTACTCTTTACGCTACATCTTGCATAATAATAGGAAATTTGTACTTACTATATCTGTTGTTGCTTCTTCGAGTACAATAAAAAACTTAGTTCGTTTGTGATAAGTACTAAATGGTAGTACTAATAACTAAAAGCCGTGGTAGCTCAATGGGAGAACAGCCGCTTCGCATTCTTGAGGTGGCGGGTTCAAACCCCAACTCGTACCAATGAGTTCTTTGGGACTTATGTACGAATTTACATACCACTTTCCTCACGATGTTTTCCTTCACCGAACAGACAGTGCACTGTCTGTTCGGTGAAGGAAAACATCGTGAGGAAACCTGCATATGTCCGGAGAAGAAATTCAATGGCGTATGTGGATCCACCAACCCGCACTTGGCCAGCGTGGTGGAATACGGCCTGATCACCCTTCGAGGGTAGACCTGTATCCCTGCAGTGGGAGGATTAAAGGTTGCATAATGTAGTGTGTGTGTAAGTACTAATGGGTAGATTACACGTAACGAGTGCAAAGGCGAGACAGTAAATTGACAGTCTCGCCTCGTCAAACTGTTTATACAAACCGAGCACTCGACCGAGGGCACTGTCTCGCCACTGTACTCGATACGCGTAATCAACCCATAAGGCAAGATAAATCTAGTAGCAAGTACATTAATCACTCCAAAAAACCCTAGTACGCAAACCGCGCTCTTCAGAAACCCCAAGCACGTTCTAAACACTCGACTGCTATCACGTTCACGCGTGACAAACAACCTATTATATTAATAGGTATCAATCTATTGATAATAGTTGTTTTATAGTATTAGTACCTACAAAAACGTTGAAATACTAGCTGCGCTCCTATGTTTTACCAGAAATAAAGATGAGAGAAGAAAGATGAAAAACTATAATGAAGACTATAAAAAGTAGCTTACTGCTTTTTCAGTGCCAGTCAACGTATTTTCGGCTTTATACCCTTTCCTTATAACCCTGTATGACAAGGGTACAGAAATAATCCTAACAACACCTTATTCTAATAATAACTTCTGCTTATCCTCCAATTCATTCGGGTACAGATAAAATAAACAATAAAATAATAGTTACCGCGACCCGGCGAACAACGCCTCGTAAAGACTGTCATTACCGCCCGCTGTGAATAACAATCAGTTTTCCTCCCGGATACTAGCTCATCTTGGGAGAGTCTTAACTAGATAATTAGGTCTTTCGTATAAATGTTGACCGGTCAACCTTAAGGTTTAGTTTTTTAGGTCAATTTTTGACCTTTGATTTTTCTTGCTAAAATAGTTTATAAAACATAAGCAGGTGTAGGTATAAATATTAGACACAAATAAATTTTATAACTTATTAGTATCAAAATCCATTTGACAATGAAATCATTTCATTTTAAATTCCTAATTTTTTTTTGTCTGTGAAGAAAATTACGTCATCTCCATGTTTTTCTTTTTTGTTGTACTTTTAATCATATCTAAAATAAAGCTTTTGTGTATCTAAAATACATAGGCAAACAAATGTCACCAAGGTTTATTTTAATTTTGTGCTAGTTTGTTGAGGAACTCCAAAACTTTTATACAAACCCCTGATCTAATACTCTAATCTGTATACAAAACAGAAAAACTCGTCCAATTTCCAAGAAGGAAAACTCCAGCGTCCTTATAGACACAAACATACGCAATTCTGTGTACTTATGCGTGCGCATGAGTTACATACCGAGCAGGTGCGCGAGTAGCGCGAGGAAATGAGCTCATTCTGATCTCATAATCAAATTAAAGCATCAAATTATGGTACACTAGGGTTGCTATGAGTGTTTTTCATGGACTTACAATCAGTATTTATACGGGGTTATGGTGCCAACCCGGAATTCGCGAATACATTGTCGAGTGTCGTTGACATATTTATATGGAGCAGCTGATTTTTTTTTTCGTGAATTCCGGGTTGGTCCCATAGTAAAAGTTGTTCATAATGATGAGTGCTATGATCCTTTTCGGCTTAGCAGACCCTTTCTGTATTACCCTGTATAATACTTAGGATATGTTGGTCCGAACATTGCATCCGGCTGTATGGTCATCCCATCATACATATTCAAATTTTATTGACTGCATTGTAGCGTAATTAAATGTGAGATATTTTATAGCAGATTTTTACACCATATTATTAATTGATGCATTTATTTAAATTCTTTGAAAATACAATCTCTTTAAACTTAATTAACTACGTTGGCGCAGTGACCCAAATTGTGTCTTGGTCTCAGGCGTCATTCTTTTCTATCTTGAACAAGTTCGTTCTAGGCATCAACTTCAAGTTCTTTGAGTCTTTAGTCACTTCGTTCTTCCATCTAAATCTAACATATTGGGACTGCTAACAAGCCTAGAGCCCATTGGTAATCCGCAGTAAAGCATTTCTATTTTGTCAGTACTTTTTTTGCCTGATGGTAAGCAATGATGCGGTCTACGGTGGAGCACGCTGCTTAGAAGAAACCGATTATTTTTCATAGTAAGTAAGTAAAGTATACCATTTAATACGTCATCTATACCTATGGATTCTGCGCGCTCAGTTACTACTTCCTTGGTTGTCTATAATTAAAGCCACATACAGCACATCAACACTCCAGCGGTGATGTGCTAAGGGCGACATCAAGAATCACGAAAGAAGGTAAGAATTAAATTACCAGCAGCCTTTCTCGAGCCACTTAATTACTCTATCAAGGAAAGAGGTAAAGAAATAGAAACGCCTCTAAGGCCGCGTACACAGGAAGCGGCGGTGTTAACAAAACCGTCACGTTTGGACGCGGCCTTATCCTTATAGTTCATTAAGGATTGCTCCGTCAAGGGTACTGAAGTTTTTGTTGACAATAATTAACCAAAGCAACGTATGAAAAATAAAAATAAAACTAGTCGGAACCCGCGGTTCTGTCGTAGATAAATTTCCTGCATTTCCATTGAAATAAATAACGTCCGCACGTCGTCCCTCCGTTTTCAAAATTTTACAAGTTTTTAAAACGGATTTGGATTTTAGTCGTGAAAACTTGGTGATATTTTTAGCTGTATAGTAGATAATGGTTTAAATAAACAGAAAAAACGCTTTATTTTGTAACCTAAAAGACCTAGACCTAAAAGATGCCTTCTAGGCTTAGGTGGAGAGGTTTGAGGTGCCCGTTTACGTGCTCTATATGTAGTAGCAATACGTAGAATATGTAACTGCGTGATATCGGCAAAACTTTACAAATAAAGAGTCCTACAGTCGAGTAAAGGAAAGATCTACAAAAGGTTATTTAGTAATAGCCATCGATCTAGAGTATAGCAGATTACGGAAAGCAAAAACTTGAGCGTGCTATGTGACTTTCTGCAGGAGACCCGTTCATTCGAAAACTGAAGCACCACTATGTCAAAGACATCCTCATTTTAATCTCACGTGAACTTTGTCTCACTTTCCCAGTAGTAGAAGAGCGAGGCCAAATTCAAAGAAAGATTAAAATAAATCGCTTTGAAGTTTTTGTGTACCTACGTTTCTAGAACAAACGCTAAATAAAGTTCATGACAAACCGAAAGGTCTGGTTTACTTCGTAAAATGAAATGTTACGACAGACATTATTTTTATAAAGTACAGATTTTTTACCCGATTTCAATAAATCAGGGGTAAAGGTAAACGAGTCGAAACAAAGGCCTGGAAGCGAACGGAAATTATCGAGGGTGAACCCTGGCTGAGAGCTATTGCCTAAGGTTTTCAGGTAAAATTGGTAGTCGCCATCTACACGGATGATGTAACTTATCTTAACTGTACTCCCAACTTTGTCCAGCCCGGAACCTTAAATAATATTCTTTTTATTAATTCTAAACATTACGCAAAAGTGAAGAGAAAAAAAACATCGAAAGAGGCTGACCGCACCACATATCCGAACCAAAGTAGTGCTCCGTTGTAAATACCACTCGTGGCCACTGACGACCGACCGTGTCGTCCGGTGACGTCAGAGGCTAGTTACAAACGCCTGGCCGACCTTGGATAAATTATAATTATACTGTAGCATTATTATAAATGGGCTTATTTCTTAAGAAACAGGGCTATAAGGAAAAGGTATGCTAAGCCGAGAAATGCTTTTATGTATTACTCATAAATACGAACAACTTTTACTAAGACTTGGAATTAGGCTTGGAACTTGGAATTAGCAAAAAAAAAAGACGTGTGGCACTCGGAGACTGCCGCGGTAAAGCTATTGCATAGCATTTTTTAACAACTTTTGCAATTATAATTATTTATTTATTTTATTTATGCAGTATTTTTTTTCCTTTGTTTTTTTTTCTTTGATATTAATTCAAGTTACACTTTTTGAGCGAGGTGACCGATAAGAAAACTTTGTTTAAGAAAAAATGTTCAAGTTTTTATATCTTCCTTTTTTGTATAAATATTGCAAGGCCTATTTTTCAAAAAAGTATCCAAATGAATTTCTGTATTAATTATCAATAATTTTCAAAATAAAATAAAATTGGCCAAAAGTCAACGAAACCTTACACTCGACACCTAGAGGCGAGTTGCTGAACTAAAGAGACAAGCGTGATATTTCAAAAAGTGCAAAACTAATTATTTTTACAAAAAAAAACAAAAACCGACTTCAAGACTAACAAACTTAAACTGAAAAGTAGAAAATAAAATTTTAATTAGTTTAAATCAAAGAGCATTAAAAGGCAACTAAAGATATAATAGAATCAGTTATAGTTTTGGAGTCGGTGCCAGTCAAAGTAAAATCAGCAAAACTGTCCCTGGCTGTCCTGTCCTCCTTTTTGGAAGTCGGTTAAAAAGTATCACCGCTGTCGGAGTGGGGGGTTAGGTTATTTTCGTTACGGAATTTCTGGATTCGGTCTCCACGCTCAAGGCCCGCGATAGAAACTATGCAATAGCTTAAAAAATAACTGTTCCATACATTTTGTCTAGTGTCATTGACATTTTTCTAAGGAACAACCGATTCTTTTTCTCGAATTCCGGGTTGGTCTCAGTGTAAAAGTTTTTCATAATGATGAGTACTTTAAGCCCCTTTCGGCTTAGCATACCCTTTCCTTATAACTCTGTATATTATATCACAGGCAGACAAGCTTTTTGTGGTTCTGACAATAACACAATTATATTTACCTACCCGCAAGAAAACAATACCGGATATAGTGCGGAAAAGCTGTCAAATCGCAGGTGAACCCCGCAGCGCAGCTAGTGAACAAATAAACTCGGGGCTTATTAAATTACTCAGCTTCGTGATATAAGACAAAGCCACCGCAGATATCTTCTCTAATCCGATTCGGTAGGGCTGTCACCGCACTTTGATGACGGCTGTAAAAAGGTAAGGTAGGCAAGGTCTTGCTTCAGCTGTTTCAAAAGCTTGTTTTAAAATGTGCGTCGGCTTAAAACCGAACTCTAAAACGGAGGATTATGTTAATCATTTTTGTTTTTTTTTTTAATAATGATGGGCTTGTGTTGGCCGGCCGTCTTTCCTAATGTATATTATACTTATTTATGTATACTACCTATATTATGGAATATCTTATATTATGTCATTGTCAATATTTTGCAATATGTTCGATCTATTTAGTTGAATGGGAAAGAAAGAAGAGAGGCCTGGCCATCAAATAACCGAATGCCAAAACCCGATAACAAATATTTTATTTGATTTTTAACCCCCGACGCAAAAAGAGGGTTGTTATAAGTTTGGCCACTTTCTGTGGTCACTTTGTCTGTGGCACTGTAGCTCATAAACGGGTGAACCATCGAAATTTCATTTCATTTTTTAAAATGAAAGTAGCTTTGCTAGCGATTTCTTATAATATAGATACGAGTAGTTACGTTTTATCAAAATTGGTACAGCGTTAGGAGATTTTTAAATTTTAAATCATAATTATCATTTCAATTCCATCATTATTAGAGATTAGTAAAATCGGTTCTGTACCCTGCAAAATAGTTTTTGCCAACCCTACGCGTCCCTCGGTGCGATCGCATTGTTTTCCGCCGTCTAATGAATTTGTCGAACACTCGCGTATCGAGGCCTCATGGAGTGTGGAGATAATTACTGTCGGAGTTTGAACAGCGGTTTAAACGGGGATTATGGGAAATCATTTTATAAAGTGGCTTTTGATACAATTTGGTTGGGTGACGGCTAATTATTCGATGAATGGTTAACGTCACTTCTGCTACAATTTATTTTGTGCTAAAGTATACGTTCGCCTGTTTTTTTTATTCTGTGCTGTAGCAAAAGCATGCTCAGTTTGTGACCACCAGCGGCTACAAGAGCTGAAAATAATGTGTGGGGTTACAATAAGTGCCAATAAATGGCTCGTTTTTTTCGAATTGTGCCCGTGATGTAGTACGATTGCCTAGTTTTAAGTAATTAATGCCTTCACACCCAGTATGCACTGGAAAATGTGAAGGTTGTGCCAATAAAATTGTTTAGGGTTAAAGAAGCGCCTACCGATTTTATTGCGTTTTCATACCATTTTTGTTGCATAACCATTTTTTCTTGAATCAAACTTCACGCTACAGTCATCATATCAGACACTCATTTAAAGAAGGTTGTCTCTGGGACTGCAAGGGTTCTCTACGCTAAAGTTGATTGGTTTGAAATAATATACGATTCATACAAGATCAGGTATTATTTTCGTTATAATTAACACGGGAATGCTCACGTAAAATTACCGAATGTGATCCAAAACTAGTCGTAGTATACGACTTCATTTTCAAGTTTTGACTTGAACAAAATGTGTCACAACCATAATTTCCATAGTAAAATTAGGTATGCTTGTTTGAGCTTAATACTTTCGTAAGAGTGGAATATCTATTCTATGATCTGTCATCGGGTTTTATGTCTGTGTTTATTTGAACGCAAGAACGTTTGTGTCACACACAATCCTACCAATAAAGTTGAAATACGATCAATATTTTCCGACCATAATGTCTAGGTACAAAAAGGTACAGATTTATCGTTCATTTTGATATATGGCCCTTGTTTTTGAAAAGATTTTTTAATTAAAAACCTTTTTGGATATGACCTCATAAATATTAGGTTTCGTTTCGAAATCCTAACAACGTAGATCAAAGATCAACGTAATTTATTTGTTGAATGTCTGGTTGTTTTTTGATTCTGAATCTAGTTAGTTTTTAGGTTATTGGACGGAATATTGAAATGAATTTGAAATACTAGCTCAGTCTCACGGTTTCGCCCGCTCGGTGATGAAAAACGGCGATGAAATTGAAAAGTAGCTTGTGTTAAAACAGGATAATATAAACTATCTCTATTTCAAATTTTATCAAAATTGGTTTAGTAATTACAGATATAGGTATGTTCACAATGATGAGCACTATGAGCCCTTTTCGACTTAGCATATTTTTGCCTTTTAACTCTGTAGACTGGTGAATTATATTGGTGGAATTCAATAAGGAAAATAATAAAGGGATATAATGATTGACTTATGTATAAAGGTAACAGAAGGAGGGATAGAGAAAAACAATCACTTCCTAATCTAAATCATTTTGAGTTACCTACTTTAATTAAGAATAGATAAGTGTAGAAAGTGTAGATCCACCTTTTATTATTCCGACCTTTATTGTGAAAGCCTTTGTAGAAATTCTATGGCTATTCCAAAATTAACATTTAGTGTTCTGGTTTCAATAACAAAATACGTAGCCTGACTAATTGCCTAAATATCACAGTAAATGTCACATAAATCTTGTTACAACCACGCGCGGAATAGTGATGTCGAAATACTGTTTAAGCCGGATCTTTTAAGACGATCAAATCAGCGTTTGACTTCTAACTCGCCTGGCTGTTGGTAAGCGATAAGGTGGTTGAAGACGCACGCTGATTTAGAACGCTTTTTACATTTTTTTTTAATACAAAGTCACTGAGTCGAAAATCAAAATGTAAAAAAAAGCAAGAAAGATACAACTGTCAAGATTTGTGGACCGGAAACAACCGTGCCGGACTAAACTAAACATAATCATTACGTATCATTATTAGGAATGCTTTAAATAAATATTTCATTTTCATTTCATAACAAAATATATTTTTTTAACTTTGGTCGCATGATAGTATGCAAGTTCTTAACCATTATTTAATTTGTGGCCAGATAAACTCCATGAAGCCAACGCCATGAAGCGCCACCGGCGTCTTACTAAAATATCCTATAACTCGCCGGAAAACCCGCCCAACTCCGAGTATAACTGCTCCCACCAATCCATCCCTATTCCAGCTATAATTATAATTCAGCTGCACATGCATCAAGCGGCGACACGACGCGATAAAGAGGGAAATACTGTTCCACTACAATCGTAACTTAATTATTAAAATAAAGTTAATTGGAGAGACGAGAAATTGTTATCGGAGCCAAGCTGCTATCTCAGATACCGGCCACTAGAGTTTCCTGAAGTGGAACACGTGAGGAACAGTGGGTATTATATTTACACAATAATACTTCAAAATGTAGGTGATAATACTTGAGTAATCCCGTGAAAGTCACCGCCGTGGTGATGACAAACTGTTTTGGTGATGGTGAAAAGTACCCTGTGTTATTTCAGAATTAAAACTAACTATCTACATTCAAATTTTTATTGAAATCGGTCAAGTAGTTACGGAGAAACGTGATAAAATATAAGTACATACTAACACTATTTCACACTCACCTTTTTCTTGCTTGTTTACTATTTATCTCATAATGCCATTTTCTCGAGAGTTGATTCGACTTTTTGATTATGAAATCCGATCTATTGGCGACCTTTGCCCGTCAGTCTTCCGGCATCAACAAACGTGTCCCAACTAATCCTTTTTTCTCAAAATATCCGTTTTTATTTTTAAACCAGTAAAAACACAATAAACGACTGATAACACAAAACAGTTGCTTTTTAAGTAATTTTACTTTGAAACCTTCAAATAAAAGATAAAAGACAATCACAAAACATAAAAGAACCACTCGACATCTCTAAGGCTCTCCAAAAGCATTTCAAAGACGTTAATAAAACAACAATATCTTATCATTCTCGAATAAAAGAAGAACGAATATGTAAAACTGTACTTTGTAACTTGATAACAAATATTTTCGCGCTGAACTCGAATTGGAGTCGGCTTAATGGGGCGCGGGGGAAATTAAAGCTTTTTCTTTTTTATTACCGCTTCCTTTATCATGTAGTGGGGTGGAAACTCAGATCAAGTAGAAAGGCAGATAGAGTTTATGCGTCAATGTGTGCTTGAAGTACGTACACGGGCAGTAGAGTAGTTTTTGGCTTCACTTGTATCTAAGGCGGGACTCTATCGGCCTTTCTACTTGATCTGAGGGTGGAAAGGGGTATATTACCAACGCGGGGTGTAAGCGGGTGTTAATAGGTTGAAACGCTAAGTGTCGCAGCTGAAAGTGGAAATTTATTAGACTCATTCATTAGTTTCGCCGCATTTTTACAGTTTTCTGTATTTCTATAAAGAGAATAACTCTTGCACTAAAAATGTATTTGTTCTATTACTTGCTATGTTTGCGATGACATCTGCTATTTTACAGGAATTATTATTTGATTGGAGTTAAAAACCGGCTAAGTGCGAGTCGGACTCACACACGAAGGGTTCCGTACCATTTTCTATGAAAACGGCAAGAAAATCACGTTTGTTGTATGGGAGCCACCTTAAATATTTATTTTATTCTGTTTTTAGTATTTTTTGTTATAGCAGCAACAGAAATTCATCATCTGTGAAAATTTCAACTTTTTTAACTCACACGGTTCATGAGATACAGCCAGTGACGGATTAACCCTTAATCAAATTGCCTATGGCATCACGTCGGAGGGGGCACCAGAAGAAGCACAAAAAAAATCCGTCCTTATGGCATCACGTCTCACGTCACCAAAAACTACACCAAAAAAAGTTTCTAGGACTAATTTGAAAATTCGCTCGTTTTAAGTTGACATAGAGTCCGACCTAGAGTCATAATCATAACCCCACTCCCGCTTGCCCACTCGCTGCCCGCTAGTGCATTCGACAATTATTATTCGAATGCCCCGGAATTGCGATCAGCCAATCACAAACCTGCAAACAGCCCTGCGTATATTTTTATCGCTTATGATTACAAATTGCTCAGCGGAACGTTCTTTTTCAAAATTAAAAATATTAAAAAATGAAAAAAGGACAAAGATGATACAAGAAAGGCTCGATAATTTATCGATATTGTACATAGAGTCCGATATGTTAAAAACGTTAGATGTTAATACTATCTTGCGTGAATTCAATGCTCGGAAAAGCCGCAAGGCGCATTTCAATAAATAAATAAATTATGCTTTGGTTTTTATTATTGTCGCACCTACTCCACTTCTAAAGTACGTTACATGATACATCTCATCATCTTATTTTACAAAAAACTAATGTTTTTAGGCGGTAAAGGTTTAAAGACCGATTCTAGTTGACATACGGATAGGGGGGCCCACAGGCATGGATTGCTTAGGGCATCTAGTAGTCTTAATCCGTCACTGGATACAGCCTGGTGACAGACGGACAGAGAGACTGACGGACGGACAGTGGAGTCTTAGTAATAGGATCCCGTTTTACCCTTTGGGTATGGAACCCTAAAAAGTAGCCAGGGTATGAGCAACTTTCATACCTTGATCCAAATCTAATTAAGTAGGTATTGTTTGCGTGGTTGAGTAAGAAACATCCGAACCTCAAAACATTTAAACATGCAACTTGCAAATTTTCACATTTTTAATATTATATATTAGAATTAGCCTGATTTGGTTGGGCACACCGCAATACCTTATTTTTCTTCCTTTTAGTATCAAAATATGTGCGACTGCTGGCGCCGTAGCAGCAGGAAAGTGAAAGTGAATTTTTTGTTAACGCTGATAGGTAAATCTCGAATATTTATACTTATTTCCATCAAATTTTCCATGAGAAAAAGTTATACTTTAAATTAATTTAGGGTGTAAGCAACCCACATTCCAAATTTAATTTAAATCCATTCAGTCAGTTTTCCGTGATTGAGTAACAGACAAACATAATTACATACTTTAACATTTATAATACTCGTTGAATAGACACTCTTTCTTATTAAACCTCAGACTTCCCTTAAGTCTTTTACAAACTTTATTCAAACATTGTAACTCCGAATAATATTCGAGGAAGCCTCTCCGACAATAACTAACGGTTAATGCTTTTATTACCAAAAACATATTCCGGTTCCAAATACTCAGAACTGAGACCTCTAGACCATTAGAAGTCTACAGTGACGCTTAAACTTTGAGATTCACTGTCCGTGTAAAATTATGATTATTATATCTTTCTGAATTAAAAATTTGTATGTGTGTGTGTGGGGGGGGCGGGCTAGGTGTGAGTGATGTGAATGTGTGTTACCACGTGATTTTAATAGAATAGATATCTCTATGCTTCTCCTTATGCCTTAGATTCATACATAAACTAATTTTTATCATCCCCGCACGGAAGAAACCGCAGTGCACAGCTTTGTTATATATTCTAATGCTGTCCACATTTTTTTTTGATTCAATGATAGACTTGCGTTCGACTGCCATCTTGCCTGATGGTAAGCAATGATGCGGTCTACGATAAAACACGCTTGCTTAGCAGAAACATACAAAAACACATGTTCATACGAGTACAAATGAAATGACAAGACACTGTAAAGGCACTGCAAATTTGGAAGAAACAAGATTATACTCGTACTTACTTTAGTTGACTGAGGTACGAGTAGTTCAGCTGTAGAATGAAGGCTAATGTAAAAACATAGACAACTTATTATAATAAGCATTTTGTAGTTTTTACAGACAATAACTCTTAATCTTATCTAAAATAACAACATGTTCGTTGCTAGAATTACCGCTTCATTTTCTTCTAGAGACTAGAGACTTAAGTTTTTATTCAAAGAACTCGAAGTAAAAGTTAGTTTAATTTTGGACAGTGCTTAATTTAATTAAAAAGTTAAGTTAAAATTGATATATAATTGTAATGTAGTAAATTCTAAAAATATATAAAATTGTATTTAGAAATAAATAAACTGTTTATTGCTCACACCAGAAATTACAGACAAAAGGACATTATTAAAATATAATATATATCAAATATTAATTATAATTATATGTATATTAAAATTTATTTTAATAATTTAAATTCATAATTTCATAAATGAAAATCTTGCGCCATCGCTCCAGATGTCATGCAAACGACTTTTATTATGAGACATTGTAAAATAAAAGTAAAATTGTATTACCTACTTAGCTTTGTGTTCTGTGTAGCGTCACGCGTCACGTCAAAAACGTGCGGAAAAATATGCAATTATTTGAATAAAAAACCCAAACGCAAACAATAAATAGCAAGTAAAGAGCTTTTAATCATAAAACATAATATTTAAATCACAAATCGATTTAAAACAATGTAATCATCTTGTTGTTCCAAATCCTGGTAGTTAAAAAATGTTTACACTGTCAGCAACACAAAAGCCACCTTCCCCAAAAAAGTAGCAATACGAGTATTTCAAAATTAAAGGGCAATGTCTCCCAATTTGACAGCCACAGCATTAGAATAATAAGACCGTTGGCATGCAGGCCGTGTCTACAAACTGCAGCGCATTTCAACTTATTGAAGTGCAATTTGCGGAATTAATATCAAATTGAGCTTGAGATACGGGGCGCTCTCAACGTTTGAGAACCATTATGAGTTCATATTGGAAATTAATGTTACGTTTGGCAAGTTGTATGTTTGCAGCACACTCAGGTTTGAAAATACCTACGGTGAAATGAAGCAAATGAAATGCTTAGTCTATTTCATAAATTCATGTGCCTTGTGGAAAAGTTGATGCAAATCAAATCAACCAAAAATCTTTATTTTCAATGGGAACATTTCATACGCTTAGAAATTGTAGATTTTACATTCAGATTAAAAACAAGATTCAAAAAAGTAACACACATTATAAAAATACTTATAAATATCTGCAATTTTTAAACACTACTTCTCAGTTCATTTTGGTCATGTTTCATTTTTTTTTTAATTTAAATTTTTTTAACATAATTTTTATTATTTTTATGTTATATCTACCGACTAACTTGCATCCTTATTCTCTACCTATTCATTCAAATAGACAATAAGAACGTTGCACAAATGTCCAAACTTGTCTGTCGGGACTGCTGCTAGTTGCTAGTACATGTTCTACAGAATAAGTACTTTCCAAAGCTTCGAAACTTCTAAGTCCACACAAACCACATTATTTTACAAAGACCTAGATATACAAGGTGTCACAGAAAGGCGGACAATACTGAAAAGCTTTCATTTTTTTTTAATCATATGCCAAAATTTCAATATCTAAATCACATTTTTCTAATCATCTCTTATTCGCGCTTAAACACGCTTTGGATTTTGCCAGTCAAAGTCATTCGTCAACTGGTTAAGTATTTGGGTGAATGAAGCCTGGTAAATTGTCGAAGTGGCTTATGCTTATTTAAGATTAGTTAATTTATTTTTAGTTTAATTTACTTTATATTTTAGTTTTTATTTATTTTTTTACTCTCTTCGTAATCTAATTCTAAGCTGTTTGTATTATAACGCCTTTCTGTTACACCTTGTATTGTATAAGTGGCTAGATCGACTAGTGCAGTACGACTATTTCTCGTAACTATAAGTCTTCCGAATCGGTTAAAGCGCTCGTCTCGCAACTCGACACGCGAATACCACAAAGTACCATTGCTAGAGGATTTCTCGTTTAAAACGATTTTAATAGTCTGTGGTCTGTCTTGTGCTTTTAGATTATTATGATTATTGTCGTGATTATATTTCATCAAACATAATCAATTATTCACGTCACTATCGTAATCAATTTATTGGTAATCATTACGGATCACAACAAAACATAATGAATTAAGTAGATATTAGTTACATTCGTTCATTTAGTATTAATACAGTACAATACGAAACAGTATACCGTATGTATAATATCTTTTCAAGCCGAAACACACATACTGGCAACTTTTCAAACAAAAAATTTAACAAAACAAACAACTATAGATATTTTTTAAGGCCTAATACTACTAAACGATATAAAATTTGTCATTTGTCGGATTCTGGGTAAGTTAAAATGCTATTACAAAATCTGACATCCGTAATTCCTCTCAGGTTAACTCCTGGACCTCTTAAACACTGCACTCATTTCTTTCTTTCATATTATCAAACCTGCCCCCAAGCCAAATTGCAACTACAAAATCGCAAACGTTAAGACAATGTATGGGAGTGACATTTCCGTAATAGAAGAATCTATAAATAGATTATAGAAATGGGGGAAACGCACAATGCACCCTTTGCGGGACGCCAATGGACCAGTCGCCCCCATTCTGAATAAGAATAAGAAAGAATAGATTATTGAAATGTCATTCCCATACATTGTCTTCGTTTTGTATAACGTTTGCAAACATATAATTGAAACCTGGCTATAATAGAAGGGCTATACGATAATGGTTATCGATATTGAACCTTACGACATGGCGTAAAGATAAGAATATAATCATTAATTCCCGAGTAGGTACATTAAACTAACTGTACCTAACACCGGCCACCGTCCGGCTATACGACTCCAATCCTATTTTAATAACTCCAGCTGGCAATTCCAAGATTATTGTAATGTTCTCATTACCATAATAAAGGCAGACGCCGAATTTTACTGCCTTTGTACAAAGTATTTTCGTCCGTTCTCTACGTTTCTGGAATTTCGAATGAGCTAGTAATTTGCTGTTTTGATCAGTTTTAGTCTTTGATTTATTGCTGTTAAAGTTTAAGGGCCTTGTTATTTTTAAGTGGGCTACTCGAGGAACAAATTAAGTGTCAATATTCCGAAGAAGAAATTCGATAGCTTTTGTGAATCCACCAATCCGCACTTGGCCAGCGTGGTGGAATATGGCCTACATAATCATCCATCGAGGGTAGATCTGTATCCTAGCAGTGGGAGAATTAATGGTTGAATATGATGATTTGATGATGATGCGTCAAGCTAAAGAGGCAAAGGTCGTTGAAAATTGTTCCAGCTCATTCTGGTACTATATTCTTGTGACCGAGATAATATCTCACTCGCCTGAGTTAGGCCTCTGCATGCAATGTCTGCCACTTTTCCTAAGCTGTGACTTTACTTAGCCGCAGGACATTCAGCCACGTGTGTTGTGCTACCGGGCCGCGAGCGACTAACACCTTTGATTGGTTTGCCTCCAGTTTTCGTTCTAAGAATTGTTTACCTTGGCTTCCATCAGTTCTTGGAGACACTCCATATTTTGGACTCGTCTTGAACAACACCATGCCTATACCTACGTATTATATCTCTTACTCGTTTATCGTACATTTTGGTGTTGGTACAATAAAAAGGTGTTATTGGTGGTTCTAATACTTTATTACTTTTTACTACTTATTATACTTATACTACTTTATTTATTTCCTATGCCTACGATCATCTCTTAGCAGGCCAGCCATTTATTTAGTTATATTTATTTATGTTACTGTAGTCACACTTACCTTCTTATATTTACTCCTACCATACAAAACAATACTCAAACACAAAATCCAACTAAATTGGGTAGACCATTTATTATCGACCCATGACGTTCGAATTGGCTGCAGTTCAATCCGGACGGATTATACAGATTTTGACAGACGTGAAGGGCTTCACACACAGCAGCTATAATGTAAAGATGTACATTATAGCACGATACATCTCATTACATCTTTCCATAGAAATTGTCAGGAGACCACACACGACAGCTATATTGTATATTTTTACATCTTCGAATCTTAAAATACAGAGCGATACGAAAATATACATTTATATTTCGATACATTGTCATCTTAATACATCTCAATACATCTCAATACATTTCCGTATATCTCTCTTCGAAAAGGATGTTCAAAAAGTTTCTGTGATAGACAGAGACACACACAGTACAGTCTGTTTCAGTCACTCAGTCAATAAGCACTTTATTACAATAATAATTATTACAATAAGCACTTTACAGTCATTGGAATAAGCGATTAAAAATTTAATGAATATTTTATACTTTCATTTCATTCTTACCATAAGCACACAGCAAGTCGTTCTTCGGAAGATATACTTTTTCGCATGTGGGTATTATTTTTCTTAATATCTTCTCTAATTAGATCATGAAGTTCGGAAAAGGTTGATCTTGACTCCCGGAAATAATCACAAAATTTTCCGTAAGATAATTCGTCAAATATTTGAAACTCTCCGGAAATTTCCTTAAACTTTATGTGATCTTCAATCCACATCGTTCTGTTTTTGGCACATATGGCAATACGCGCGTCAAAATCACAATCCAAATCATCTTCTGATGATCTAGTAGATCTAATAGTAAGTAACTCGACGGGTCCATAGTATTATAACATTAAAAATAAGAACAACCTTTAAAACACTTTAGCAGCTGGATAGTGTGTCAATCGGGACGTATGCCAATGAAATGAAGGGAAAGATACATTACATTACCTGTTGTGTGTGTGATACATTAAGATAATTTAAAGCTAGGTATACATCCCGGGATGTAATGTACATTAATATACATTATAGCTGCTGTGTGTGAAGCCCTTTATTCGATAGTCGTCCACTCTTGAAAATCTCTCTCTCTCTCAGAGTTGGCTCAAAACCGATCAAAGTCTCGACACGAGAATGGCTCAATAAAGATCGCACATACGTTTCACATCGGATTCTCTCGAGCCAAGCCGACCATCTAAATGGGTAGTGACGTCATAAACGACGTCATAGGCCATTGAGATAGTGGTTTTGTAAGCTCAAGCCAAGTCAATGACAAAAGGTAGAGAGTATGAGTGCGAAGTATTTTTATTTTCATTTTTAAACCAAATCGATGGCGGTTATTTTGAAGTGTGTTTGTTGACTTACAGAATGAAAAGAAATAAAAGCTCGCTATGATAAAGTGCGTAACCATGCAAGCGCAATTCCAAAGATCTAGCTTGCTATTATTTTTGGCTTAGTTCAACGACTCAAGAGCAAAATTAATTTATGGAAAATAGCATAACTTAGATTTTTAAAATTTATTTCACGAGATGCCTACGTATTAGTTCTGAAATACGATAAAATGCAATTTTTTATACCCTGAACAATGTAAGTTTCATAGAGACAGCAAGTAAAAAATTCTGTTAGTTACAAAATATTTTCAACTTTTACATCCAATATTTCAACCCATCTGCCACCGAACAATTCTAACCACAAATGTTTTCCAATTCCCTCTGCAGTTAACATGCAGCTTGTACTTTTACTGTTTTTTACATTTCGCACAGCATTACAGGAAATGTATTGTTCCATGTCCACACTATAAGATACGAAGATAGTAAATATCTGGAACTGACTGACAAAACTATATTTTTCTCAAGAATTAATTTTATTTTGTTTATTGATTTGTGTGGAAGTTATTACTATCATGCAATATCTAATCAGTATGATCTATCCTAAAGGACTCGCACTCAGTCATTGACGTTCGCAACTACCTCTATAGTCCGTAAATAAATATTTAAAGCATTACTTTACTTTTACCACGGGGCCAACCATGAAATCGAAAACAAATGTTGTTGAAAATGACTGAAAAAAGCTGTACCAGAGAAAAATGTCGATGAGTCTCGACAAAATATACGGAATAGTTAGCAATTTTTTCTCGATTTCAGGGTTGGACCCATAGTAAAGGTTGTTTGTAATAATAAGTACAATAAGACCTTTTCGGCTGAGCATACCCTTTCATCATCATCATCTGCCTACCCTTATCCCACTTACGTGTGGTCGGTACAGTATGTACACTTCTTCCATTCATCTCTATCATTCGTCATATCTGAATACACTCCCTTCTTTTTCAAATCATTTTCACACAGTTCATCTATACTTTATTTGTCAAGTTCATCGTCTTTTTTGTGTTGTTACACTCAAGTTCATCGTCTTTTTTGTGATGTGGTCCTCCTCTCTTCGCATAATGTGCCCGTACCACGATAGACGATTACTTGTCAACTTTTCTGTCACTGGCGCTAATTCTATCCTTTCGTGTTACACCACACATCCATCTCAACATTCGCATCTCCGCTATATGCAATCGTCTTTCATCCGATCCTTTTGTGGCCCAACACTCCATACATGACGACAGGTCTTATGACGGTTTTGTAAATTTGCCCCTTATGCTTAATGCATTTGCGGGTCGCATGTTGTTGTAACCTGTCGTCATTTCATCCATTTTACTCTTTCCTGTAAAAATATAAAAACTACAGTGAGCCTCGGTTCAACTTTTTTGGTCAACTCAACCGCACGCTGCGCTGGGACGATTTAAGCTTTTTTGCCCATTCTAGAAATTTCTAATGTCTACTTGCACGGACCAAAACAAGCACGTGGTTAAAATTTTTCACCCGAAGACAAATAGTGTTTCTGAATTTATATCCTGAAGGAATTGTGTGCTTCTGGCGAGGGAATTCGGTAAACTTTGGAGTAGGTATGTGGGAAGTTGGGAGTTGTGGTTTATTGGGAAACACATCCCTAAAACTACCTAAGAGTCAAGTTTTAGACTAAATGCTGGCTTTTCATTTGTTACATCAGAAGCTTGATTCATATCACAGTTGTTATTAATTTTATGGTTTGGACATTTTTATAAACCAAAATTGGGCCCAAGTTCGAAGTCAGATCAGGTTGACAGATCTAAAATTTCTAAAAATATTGATATCCTTATATAATAAGTGGCAATGACAAGGACAGAAATATTTTTAGTTAGTTTAGATCTGACAAATAAAGCCTTCGAACTTGGGCCCACTGCAACCGTAAAGTCGTTACGAATGTAAAATATAAATAAGTTCCTGGGCATTGTAAAGTGTACTCGTAGGTACTGTAGGCATACAGAACAAAAACGACTAAATCAGTAATTTTTAACAAACGTATTATTTTGATGTTGATTATTATAATTAACACCAGTCAAAAGTATACCCAAAGTTTTTTTTTAAAAAGGCACAAGCATTAAAACTCGACCTCAATTAATAAAAAAATAAAGACAATTATTAATCGTTAATCAACGTATGCACGTTCGCCAATTTTCATCAAACGGCAATTTCTGAAATAAAAACAGGACCCCAGGGGTGGCTCTTTTTCATTTGCTTATAGTAAGTAGGTACTGTTAACATTTTGGGTGTCTATGGCCAGTTGTTAGCCCAAACGCTAAAACTCTTTGCTTCTTTCTAGTCATCCTTCCAGACAAATTAGATTATACAGCTAGTCCAAAACCTCAACTGCTTTATAGACTAAAGTTTACATTTATCATACAAAAGTGTCTGGACGTCTGAATAAGTGATGAGGTTTGCAGCTACGGAACAAGAATTGAGTCAACTTCTTGTTTGCTTCCCTCGAGACCGTTCTTTAAATTCACCGAGAAAATATAATAAGCAGCGGAAAAAAAGGGATCCAAAATTTTGACTTCTTCAAAATTTTGCTTGAAAATTGGGGTTTTAACTTTGACATGGTTTTGGATGCTTGCCGCACCGCGGTTACCAGCGCGTTGATGAAAAACAGTTGTTTCAAAAGAATTATCTCTTCATACACCATATACCAACCGCCAGTTGTTGCACTAGTTATCCTTTTGTTGGTAGTTTCTGGTGTGATCAATGAAGAGTTTATTTATCTATCTAATACTTACAGTATTTCAATTTCTTCGAATGTTAGTTAGTTATTACATCAAAATGTTGCACATCATCTTGCTAAAGCGTAGTATAGCTATCCTAAATCTGTCGTTCTATAGATTCTCCGTCATCGTCAGCATTGTCCAGAATCTACTCTTTATTTTTCTGATCTATGCCACCATCGCAACATTAAATTTCAGCCTTATTCTTAGCCAGCAAGGGTTCAAAATCAACCGCCACATTCCAGGGTTGTCGCACGCTAGTATAATAAACGCCAGGTAGGCGAGTACGTACAACCCTGCAGTCAGGTAGACTAGTTCGCAGCATTCGCTTTGATTTGCCTGAAATTGAAATCTAGAGTTGGTATGTAAGACTTTGGGGAGTGATATTGCAAGACTATGTCGCATATATACATATTTCGGTTTATGTAGCCACGAGCGCAGATGTAACCAATCGGGGGGCTACCAAATAATTCCGCTCCGGTCCGATATCTTGTAGATGTAACAAAGTCGATGATGATGATAAAAACGTAAATCTATTAAGTGTTGAGTATTAAGTTTGAAAAGTTGAAAAGATATGACAAAACCATTGAAAATATTGACTTTTATCTTAAAAAGGCTGGTTTCACATTTAACAATCTATTTTTCAAAATAATTTCCAGTTTACTTCTGCTTTCAAACCGGCGGGTACACCACGTCGGGTACTAAAGGATTTTTGACAGAGGCCCTTCATGTGATTTAAAAGCACTGACACCAGGGCTAGCCATTCAGCCTATACTACGTATGTACTTTACATAATTATACTTCATCATCATCATCCACAGCCCTCTCTCTCCCACTGCTGGGTATAGGTCTCTCTCCCGTTTTGCCATCTGCCTCGGTCACATATGCTAATCGGTTCTAGGTTCGACCGACGACTCTGACTATGTCGTCGACCCATCTCGTCGCTCTACCGTTATTTTACTTAGTGAATAAATATCTGTAGGTCCATACCTGTTAAAATAATACGGGTACCCACACGCTGATAAGATTTCACGAAAAATGTTAATTTATATCATTATACATTGTACTCGTACACTCCTATATTATTTGCTCAGTGTAGCAAAATAAACAAGCACGGCAGACTCCCAAAGGGTTCCGCGACAATACGGCCATTTACATGTCACCCGGGCGGGAATTCTCATTTGCGGGCCTTAATTTTCATTTGCGGCCCTTAATTCTTGCTTGTTTTGGCGGCACAATCGTAAGCTGCTCAGAATACCGTGACTTGGTGGAAATAATTTTCTCTTGCTTTTGAGTATTTATTTTTGAATACATTTAAAGCGACTGAAGGTATGGAATGGAAGGTTACTTTGAAATATTTCAAGCCACGGAAGGCTTATGGAATACTGGTTACTTTTTTTTACTTAGACGCTTATTAATTGTCATGTTAAAGAAACAACTTTTTTTAACTTAACAGTACTGTTTACCACTAAGTGATAACATATTTATCATTATTTCATACATGCAATCACTGTTGAACATAGACCTCTCTTCTTATACGCCACTCATATCACGTCAATCTTATCCCAGCTTAACCCGTAACTTTTCACAACGTCTGTGACATCGCGTATTAACCACCCACAGGTAACCGAAGCGTCAAACGGCCACTAGCAGATTGCCTCGACGATGTCGATAACATACACAAATGTAAAATGCCCTGCAGTTACAAACAAGGTTATAAGGGAATAGTGTGTTAATCCGAAAAGGACTCATTAGTCACCATTATGACTAAATGTTACTATTGGACGAATCCTGAAGCACGAAAAAAAATCAGCTGTTCTATAGAAAAAAAAACGTCAGTGATACTCGACAGTATGTACTCGTATATAATAGCTGATATTTTTTTCGTGATTTCAGGGTTAATCCCACAGTAAACCTTGTTCATAATGTCGAGTATTATAAGCCTTTTTCTACTTAGCATAACCTTTTCTAAAAACACTTTATTCTCCATAAAAACACAGCATTAACTCCTCCTTATCCGTCCAGCGTCTGGCCAGAACACCATAGTGATAAATCAGGATATACATCAGCGCCATAAGGTCAGCTGAGCCGGGCAAGACGGATAACGGTCATTCCTTACGGTAGAGCCCCCTGCTCTTTGGACGGTGGCTGTGGGATAAACAACAGAATTTGACGGATAGCAGAAAAATAATTGATAATTGCGAAAAGTTTTTTGAAAAGAATATTGTAGATATTGATTGTTGATTGCGGATTGTGTTATTGTTGTATTGTATTAAAGATGCTAACAGTAAATGATGAGATCGAAAAAGAGTGGCTGACCAGTAGCGACCACTGACCTATAGTATGTAAGCGTCTTTTTGAACTTGCCATATTATTTTCTACGACCATGCAGAGTAGGATGTTGCAACTAGCTAGTTTTTTTTTACGATTGGAACCAAAACTGATTGTTTAATTGTTATAGAAAGAGGCCTAATTTTAAAACGAATCGTTGTTCTGATGTCCTTCTTGCACAGCACGGTCCATATCTAAAAGTGCTCATCAGTCTCAGGACGTGCCCGACTCAATAGGTATATAGGTATTTTAAATTTGACATTCTATTTTTATCCCACTACAGGAGCCGGCTCTCAATTTGACTGTTTTTGTTTTTGTTGACAGAATATACGTTTTATTGCGTTCTCTGGAGTTGAAAGTCTCAGAGTCCGTATTATATGTACTATTATTAAGAAAGAAAAAAAAATTGGCCTGGCAGATGGTAAAATAAATAATTATGGCCCATAAACATAATTATTGCAATCTGAACTGAAGAATCGCTAAAGCTCATACCTTGGACGATAGTCGTTTGTAAAGCAGGAAACTTTAATATCGTCCCGATATTGTCCTTTGAAGGAGTCCATACATGCACGACTCCCGCATACACTCATGTATTTATTATACACTAGTGGGACGCCGCGGTTTCACCTGCGTTTCCCGACATAAAAAGTAGTCTTTGTTAATCCAGGGTATAAACTAGCTTCATACTAAATTTAATTTAATATGTTCAGCCGTTTTTGCGTGGTTGAGCAACAAACATCCAACAAATAATTGGCTGTGACATACAGACTGACAAACACCGAAGTCTCGCTTCAAGGGTTCTTCCCCGAAGGAGGTGCAAAACCCTAAAAAATGCACACGATTGTCATTGGTATTATGATTTCATTATGAAAACCAAATGAAAACCTACCGCAGACTTAAAAACTGCTAGACTGGCCCATTTTGAATTTCATGGAGCCAGATTTGAGCATCGGAGAAGTTACCCTTTAGTGCCACCAATCATACTTAATGATACTTTACAAGTTGACAATAAAGAATTCTAACTTTTCAAAATTTGGAAACCTCTGCAGATTTGCAGAGTTAAATAACAAAAAATACATTTATTTAAAAAATGAATAACTATAACTCAGTCTGATACTAAAACTGAAATCCAATCTTGTTTCGTTAATTAGAAACTTTAATCGAATCTGGATAAAGTTGCAAATTGTGTAAGGTTAAAGGTAGACGTACCTAAAAAGAATTATTTCAACGAACAATTTTGCACTTTTCTATTTTGCTTAGTCTATTTATCTTTTTACTAGGTTCGATGTTAAATACATTTATATCTAATAACAATTATTACTATCGACTACCACTTACCGCTACAGCCATCTATTGCAAAACGGCGGACGCAAAGTTGTACACCTAATAAGTTTAAGGTTATGGTTGAATTTGAAATTAAGGTTAAGTTCTATGACTGTGACTAGTCTCGATAACAGACTATAAATGTTTTTAATCCTATTGACTGCATCATTATTTTTTTCCAGCCGTTTAGACTATTCCTTTATTTGGCTTATCAAAAAAAATACAATGTTTACTTTTTTCTATTTCATTACAGTTCATGAAGCTCATTTATTTTAATTAACGATGAAGTCGTGTACAATATCGTGTGAATAGCCACTGTGTATGCAATGCGCGACTCGAAAAGTATCGAGTCAGCCCCACGACCGCCTGTAGAACATCGCCAAAAGTCTAGGGTTCCAGTCATTTTAGCTTAAAAATTAATTAAAATCCGAAACGGCCCTCTGCTAGTGCCATCAATATTCATAAGCACGGCTTCGTTTTAAGTTTCGTGAATTTTTAATCTAGTTTGTTGAGTTTGCCAACTTTTCAGAAAGCGTTTGTGGGATTTACTGGTACTTTAAAATATGAGAAATTTTTCGGATTATCGATAAATCATGCTTAAATTTTGTTTCACCATCCAGATTCAAAACATGTGCTTCTATGAAATCAGATATGCAAAATCGCGAAGTGGTAAAGATGAAAAATATAAACTTTACAAATATTAGCTGAGCCCCACGGTTTTACAAGCTACATAAAACATCATCCATCATTTTATTATTATTATATTTGTCTCTCTTTAACTCTGCAGCGAAATTATTACTGTAGTTAGTACTTACCTTTAATAAGTACCAAGTACCGTAGTTACCCGATTTGTTTATTGTTATTACCAGCCTATTTAGTGTTTGACGTATGCCTCTCCTAATGCTGGGGCTACATTAGCGTTAGCGGGCGAAGATTCGTATCGTGTTGGCGCGACAAAAACATCGTATTCGGGCATAGGCGATGTTCTTGTCTACATTAAGGCGGGCGAAGATTCCCGATATATATAATAGGCCCAAGTTTGAAGGCATTTTAAGACAGATCTAAACTAACTAAAAATATACTGTCTTTATCATTGCAAGCCATTAGAGAAGGATGCCAATAGTTTTAGAAAATTTAGATCTGTCTTGAAAAGCCTTCAAACTTGGGCCTAATATCCCCGATACTACATCGTCTTCGTCCGAACACTACGCGATGACACGATGTACCCGGCCACACTCATCGCGTTAACGCGAATATTCACCGTAGCCCGCTAATGTAGCCCCAGCATAAGGAACGTCACATAGCCGATCTTCTGCATGGCGCAACCACTTACCACAAGGTATCTTTGGGCTCGTTTAGGGATACGCGGGGCATTGCGTGCAGCGTGGCGTCGCGTCGTGAAGGTGCGTTGAACGTTTTCTGTGTTTTTGGCATCGATACATTTTTTTACGTCGATGGTTTATGGAGAGGAGGCGCGTAAAGCGGCAGAGGAGACCCGCGGCGTAGTCTGCAGCATTATACGTTCAAAGACAAAATATTAGCAACTCTCGTTTACGAAGCCGTGTGGCGTCTTGAGGCACATGTAAAATGATATCGTCTGCCGCAACCAGTTTGGCAGTATTTTTATGGTAATCTCACACCGGTAGAAACTTTTGCATCCAGTAAGCCTGTGTAAAGAGATATGTTGTCTTTCTCGTATCATACAAAATAAACCTTTTTTCCAACTGTTTATCTACCTACTGATATTAATTAAACGAGAGAAAGAATGGAGTTTAACAACAACAGGGCATCCAGTAAATGAGTTGTCATTCATCATTTGGCAACCCTTTTCCAGCTGACAGCGGAATCACTTCTCACAGAAGAATTTAAAGAGTAAGAACTTTGATTTCTAGTGCCGAAAAAACAGTTTAAAAAAGATTATGTCAGCATATCTCACATAGATATAGCAGAGCAGGCGAGATAGATGTAGAGTGCAGAGCAGGACAGATATGTCTGCGTCGCACGTGCCTACGCAGCAGCGTATGCAGTACGTTCATGATTAATCTGGTTTGCCCTAAGCCATAAATAAATCTGTGCCTCCGCTGCGTGGGCCTGCGTCACCAGCGTCTCAGCATACGTTTAGCCTTACGTATTTTCGCGAATCAGTCCGCATTTTACCACCAACTCGCCTGTTATTAAGTCTATTGTTTATTACTGGACTTACTGTCATTATTCCTCTCTTCCAGCCGTCTCTGTTTATTTGGCCTCGATATGCAGCCGTAATTGATTCCTTCATTAGCGAGGAGCGGACCTACGTTTCGTTTTCTTTTTTACTCTGATTTGGCAGCTTCTTGTTTGTTACTTCTTAATTGCATATTTTTCAGACTTTTTCTGAAGTTGATTAGAAAAATTGGAATGAAAGAGTAAAGTTTTGTGTCGTTAAAACGTTCAATAAAGTTGAGGCCGAGTTTTTTGTTGCAGGTTTCAAGTTCAATGTGACTTTTGTCGTGATAATATTAATTTACATAAACGAAATGTTATATTTTATACTGATTCTGGACAGTGTGTTTGTTTGTGAAGAAAAGAGGTTATTAAAGAATCCTTCAATGAAATACTAGGGATTTGAAAAACTTCTTAATAGCTTCTATAAATATTTTAGGACCTAGGTGTCATAAAACAGTTTGCCTTGTACCCTGGAATTCGTACAAACGATATTTTGACAATTTGTAGAAGAATATAAATATTATTATTTTATCTAGAAGCGTTCGCGTTCTAACTTTTAATTGTTTTTTCCTTCATACTTTTAGCAACAATCAAGTTGAAAACATAAGGGGGAAAACTATAATTACAAAAATAGATAAGCCTTCAAAATTCCCAAAAAAACGATTCATTCATTCATTGTCTTATTATTCTACTAGCTGTGCCCTGCGGTTTCACCCGCGTATTCCAGGATAAAAATAGGTAGCCTATATGTTTATCCAGGCCATGAACAACCTGCATTCCAAATTTCACGTAAATCCGTTCAGCCGTTTTTGCGTGAAAGAGTAACAAACATACATCCATTCATTCTTACAAACTTTCGCATTTATAATATTTAGTAGGAGTAGAATAGTCACATTTTTTTATTCGTATTCAAATTCCACAACTTGTTTGACTTCCACACCGCAAAATCATGTCCCAGCTAAACAATAGGACCCAACAAGACACAACAGGCAGCCAGCGTCTGCTCAGCCCAATTGCAGGTAATTAAAGACCTCGCACGACCCAGCCTGCATATGAACTGCGCCGCTGGAGACGGCTTCATTAAAATGGTTTTACTCTCGTGGACGGGTCTCAGTGGTGGCGATACGCGGGAACAGAATATATGACACAAAAACAATGAAAATCTGTATCAATACCTTTATTATATAGGTTGATACATATAAGGAAAGGATATGCTAAGCCGAAAAAAGGCTCATGGTAGTCATTATTAACAACCTTTTCTACGGGACCAACCCGGAAATTGCGAAAGAAAAATTGGCTGTTCCTTACATTTTTTGTCGACAGTCATTTAAATTTTTCTATGGAACAGCTGGTGGGTGCCATAGTAAAAGTGGTTCATAATGATGAATCCTATGCGCCCTTTTCGGTTTGGGACACCCTTTTTTCACAACCCTGTTAGGGTGACGAATCAACATCGAGCTGTGCTGCGCTGTACTGAGCTGTGCTGTGCTGTGTTTCTTAAGCTACGTTTTTTTAAGAATCAACATCAAGCTGTGCTGCGCTTTGCTTAGGCAGCTCGTGTAGTCGTTTATCTCGTAAAAAATGACTTTATTTTCAAAAAAACGTAAACATTATGACATAGTGAGTGAGTGAGAGAGACGTCTGAGGGCGATGGGGGGGCACGCAGCGTGCTCCATGTTTGAAAAACTTAGCACAGCTCGACACAGCGCGGCTCAGCACGGCGAGTAGCGCGCCTCGCTCGAGACTGCTGCGTTTTTAAACAGAGCGTAGCCTCACACAGCGCAGCACAGCATGGTTTGTTTCTATCCTCATTGAAATATTAGACGAGCGAGTTGACCAAACATAGCACAGCGCAGTACAGCGCAGCACAGCTCGATGTTGATCCGTCACCCTTAAGAGGTAGGTAGACCTCGCGTGGCAAAACGGCCGCGTCACATTCGTGAGCGGGTTCAAACCTCGGCTCGGACTAATAGGGTTCCTTAGAACTTATGAACACATTTTCATACCATTGGTTTTCGGTAAAGGAAAACATCGTGAGGAAACTTGCATACGTCCAAAGAAAAAAATCGATGGTGTATGTGAATCCACTATCTCGCACTTAGCAATCGTGGTGGTTACTAAATCACGGTACTTGCATAAGAATATGAAAGTATCCAGGAACCCCATTTAAAAACAAGAACATATACTCGTATTTGCGTCCATGTGGTTGTGCTATGTTTTATAGCCCAAACCTGCGAGACTAAGTGCCAAGATACAACGCACTGGGCTCCAAGTCCCAGGAATGTGCTAGTTCACAAAATAAAATTTAGATTAAATCAAATAAATTCCGCTTTGACAGGCCGAACACAAAAGGAACAAAAGTTTCTGCGAAGTTTAATCACCAAACAAAACAAAACAAACAACCATTTGCCGACATAATTTCGTATTTAACTGCACTACAATTACAAGAGCTACCTATCAGCCTGCGAGCTGTAGCCTGCATGGTTAGACACAATAAAAATTGCTTTGTAAATGACCCAACTTCCTGTGAAAGCCAGCTACGAATTAAGTAGTTGGAAATTGCACCGGCAGCTTTGAAACATTAATAACATGCATATTTTGTGATTGTTGTTCTTATATATTCACACTTCATATTCATATAAAAATAGATTTCAAAGTACTGGGCCCAAGTGAGCTATTATTATCTTTGTCACTGTCGCTGACATTAGAAATGGCATGAGAGTGAGAGTAACCGAGACAATCCCCGTTTTTTTTTTATTATATGTATGCTCTCCATCCTCAGGTTGCTTGGAAGAGATCGCTCTTAGCGACAAGGCTACCAGTTGTTGTACTAGTTTTAACTGTTACTATCCTTTTGTTTGTAATTTCTGGTGTGAACAATAAAGAGTTTATCTATCTATAATAATTTATAATTATATAATCTTTATAATTATAAATTATTACTATTTTACCTGTTAGTTTTTTATACTCGCTTCCCGCCAATATTTCAGCTGAGCCTTTTGCACACAATTTAGATTTCTAATGTCAATTCAAAATAAACCTTACCGCCAAACAATAAGTATCGAAATCCTATGCCCCCGTTAAGCTGAGATGCAATTTCTGGGTCTGTCATTTACGTAAACAATCGAAGTGTAAATGAAACCTTAGAGGTACAATATGTCCTAGTTTGGTGCTTCGATGTTTCTTGTTGGAATGTTATGATATTTTTTTGTACATACCTACACAATTACAGAGTGCTTTGATAGTACAATTTTAAAAACTTTACGATTAAGTCAGGAAATTGTCATTATATAGTTAGAGAGATTACAGAGTTATAAGAAACAGGTATGCTAAGCCGAAAAAGGCTTATAGTACCATAATTTAAACAAATTTTACTATCGAACCACCCCGGAAATTGCGAAAAAAAACAATCTTTAAAGTTTTACTATGGAACAGCTGTTTTTTATGCATAATATTCAGGGTTGGTCCCATAGTAAAAGTTGTTCATAATAATGAGTATTATAAGCAATTTTCGGCTTAGCTTACCCTTTTCTTTCTATTAAGAACCCCAAATCGCCGACGCCAGAGGCCATCATCGGATCAAAAGCCCAGCTTCAACTAGCTTACTATAAATTGCTACAATAACAAAGAAAGAGACTCACATTCATAGAAACACGAACCATAAAGAGACAGTAACTCGTACCTACTTTCTCACATAACATAAGTATGAAGTAGGCATCATACGTACTCGTATCGTCTGCCACGTTCAGAGCGGTCTCAAAGCTCGGCACGGCGCTGCCACTCCGCTACATTTCCGCAGATTTACACACGATTCCTTCCGAAAGTGTCATGATGTTTCCTCACAAAGCGGAGGCTAATTCTAAAAGGGTCATACTAAAGTCTCTTTGACACGAGGCACAGTGGAGCGGTGAAGGCAATTGACAAGTGTACAAGTGCCTTAAGCTACAATATTCTCTTTGATGGAATGCACTGAGTCTGAACTGGCGGGAATGAGATGATTTGCTGATGTTAGAGTTGTGGATAAAATATCTACACTTTAAGAATCATAAGTATCTTTCTATTAAACATTTCGTACCAAAAAAGAAACCCTTATTGTAGATTTACCATCTCCCAGTCTGTTAATTTTGTTTGTTACGGTCTATTAACAATTTTATGGTAATATGCACAGGGGAATGATCTTGAGTCTTCGTCTTTACTCTTCGCAAAGTGGTCGTGGTCGTAATGTTGCTACACGGAGGCTTCTCACCACCGTCGCCCCTTCCCATGGCTTCTGCGCGTCTCGCAATGCTTCTCCATTTCGTGCGGCTGGTTGCATCTCGAGTATTCGCGAACGCACTAAGTGGACTGCGTAGCCCTTTTTATGAGGTTGGTCCTTCGAGTTGGTGATCGACTGGGACTGTGCTTGCCTTTAAATCGGCCCTGCCCTACAAGACGACATACGATCTTGAGTAAATAGGTTTAAAATGCAAATGCATCGATAACTTTGCGTATCAATTTTATATTGCGTATAATATATCAGCGTTGGCTACCAACTCGTCTATTGGCAAGCAACGGTTAGTCGCAGATGAAGCACACAAACGCAGAAGATCCTTTTTCGTAACTTAAAGTGGCTTTTTACTGGTTTTAGTCATTTAAAAGAGAAATTAACCATAATTCTCGCTGCTACAGACGCACTCAAGTAAATAAATATCACAAAATGTGCACAGCTGTCTCTATTGTCTCTGTGGTGGAGACAGAGACCATCGCATCTGCTGCATAATACACGCACCGTTGGAGTTTAATAATTTAACTTGGTGCCAAATTAGTACTTTGTTGGATTTGGATGTTTAATTTCGTTAATTTTCTATTTTGGCTGGTTTTCTGGCAAGCAAGCAGCGCAGGCGGTTCACATAATAAAAAGCGTGAAGCGTTTCGCGATGTCTCTTTTTGTGCTGTTGCTCAATAGTAGAACTAGCCAGGGGGTGGACAGCTGGAAAGTGATATGTGCGCACATATCACTTTCCATCCCCAAAGCCCCAAGTCAGCCCCAACTCAAGCAAAAAGGGACCTAACGTCAAAATAATTAGTTTCGAGATAAACGCGTTCAGAGTTTGGAGTTGCTACAAACACATTCAGGAAGTGTTTAAAAATATATTTTGTCACATCTATTCTACTTCAAAATACTCTATTTGCACTAAAATAAAGAAAATAAGTGATTTTGATTCCGTAGGTGATTCAAAAACATAAAAAAAAAATCATTTCCATCATTAACAGAACACACAAACAGACAAAAACAGACCTATGTTTTTAGGGGTTCGTACCCAAACGGTAAAACGGTACCCTTTTAACAAACGTGATTTTTTTGCCGTTTTTATAATGGAAAACGGAATAGATAATACGGAACCCTTCGTGCGCGAGTTCGATTCGCACTTGGCCGGTTTTTAAAATATATTTCATCCAAAAGTGTTTTTTTCCGGGACAACGACAGTAGGGTAAAATTGAGAGTTCTACCCCACGTTTATTTGCGGTTGGTAATGGTAACTGTAGTATGAGAATTGTATGGGGAATATGTTTTACCAACCGCAAAATGTCGATTTAACTTTGTAAAAGTGTTTTTTTTTTTAATTTTTCGACGTGAGAGTTCAAACTCAAGTGTAGGGCTCCGGGGCAAGACGGGTTACGGTGTAGGGCTCCGATGTGGGATGTGTAGGGCTCCGGTGTGTGAGTGTAGGGGGCAAGACGGGCTACGGTAAGTCGGGCTCCGAGTCGGGTCTCCGAAGTAGGGCTCCGATGCGGGTCTACGGTGGGGCAAGCGACGGCGGCGGCGGCGGCGGCGGCGGCGGCTGCGGCGGCGGGGCAAGACGGGCTACGGCGGCGGCGGGGCGGCGGGGCGGCGGGGCAAGACGGGCAAGACGGGCTACGACGGCGGCTGCGGCGGCGGGGCGGCGGATGTGTGGTAAGATAGTTACATTGTAACGAGCTGATATCAATGTGGTAATTGCGGTAGTATTATTAGAATTTAATTTTTAATATATGATAAGGTGTTTGAGAGAGCGGTCGCTGCAGTAAATATACAAAATGTTGGGTAATAGCTGCTTTACACCTCAGTTTCCATACTTTGCATCGAGAAAAGCTCGTGTGAAGAGTTTCGTGAATTGGCCTATGGATTCGTATCATATAGGTAAGAAACGAAGGTTACTATACTTTCAACGAACAGGTTTCAACGACCCCCACCCCTCTCCAATATTTTATCTAAGACAGTTCGAAAACTAAACAGTTAAAAACTCAGTTCTGTTCAGATCTGTTCAGTTCTGTTCAGTTCTGTTCAGTTCTGTTCAGTTCTGTTCAGTTCTGTTCAGTTCTGTTCAGTTCTGTTCAGTTCTGTTCAGTTCTGTTCAGTTCTGTTCAGTTCTGTTCAGTTCTGTTCTTCCAGGTGCATAAATAATCTAGGTCTAGAGGTTTATTAAAGGAAAAAGGATTTAGAACAAAAACAATAATAAAATTATATTTGTAAGCATTAGTTTTATTTTTTACACACAAAATACAAGTCTTTCCTTATTTCTATTCGGTGTATGTTTTAACTTATCCATTTTTATTTTTATTTTATACTCTAAATTTAAATCTACATCTTCGATTTCTTTTTCGAACCAATAATTAGATAAATATAATTTGTCCAAGCTGTCGAATTGTATAATATATCGAAATTTATTCCTATGTACGACTTCCTTAATTCCGACAATTACCAGTTCCGTCCCTTCGGCGATTTCTTTTAATCGATGACAATTTCGAAATTTAATATTATCTTTTATATCTTGCATTTTAATGTTACCAATTTGTTGCATATCTTCGTGTGTAAATGGTATATTCTCCTGATTCTTCCAAACTTCCGTATTAAACTTAAGATATTCTATTTTCGCGAATGAGTTTCCATTATAGCTTGTAACTCCATTTGTAGTAAACTCTACAAACGGTTCTTCTGTAGGCAAACTAATTCATCATCCATCATCATCCACAGCCCTCTCTATCCCACTGCTGGGTATAGGCCTCTCTCCCGTTATACCATCTGCCTCGGTCAACTGCTAATCGGGTCCAGGTTCGACCCGCGACTCTGACTATGTCGTCGACCCATCTCGTCGCCGGACGACCAACGCTCCGCTTGCCTTGCCTCGGCCACCACTCCGTCACTGCCTTACTCCACCTAGCGTCTCCCCGCCTAGCAACGTGTCCCGCCCAACTCCACTTTAACTTCATTATAACGGTTCCGACGTCCCGAACTTTAGTTCTTCGTCGAATTTCCGTATTCCGGACTCGATCTTGGAGCTTGATGCCGAGCATGGACCTCTCCATGGCTCTCTGTGCAACTCTAATTTGGTGCACAGCCTCATGTGTGAGCGTCCATGTCTCGGCACCGTAAGTCATAGTGGGCAGGACACACTGATTGAAGAGGCGAGTCTTCAGACACTGTGGAATATGACGTGCCTTGAGGATGTCATCCAACTTTGCGAATGCTGCCCATCCAAGTTGTATGCGCCTGGCGATCTCTTTCTTTTGATGTTCTGTGCCAAAAAATAGAGTATGACCAAGATATACGTAACTGTCAACCATTTCTAGGCTCTCGCTCTCAATCATAATTGGGCTCGAGGTCCCAGAAAAGTTCGACATCATTTTGGTCTTGGTCATATTCATCTTTAGGCCCACTTGTAAAGAAGCATCCGAAAGGTCTTGGATCATAATCTGGAGATCGTCCAGGTTTTCGGCAAAAAGTACAAGGTCATCTGCAAACCTAAGGTGAGACAGGTATACACCATTGATGTTAATACCACGGGAATCCCAACCAAGCACTTTTAAGACGTCATCTAAGACCGCCGTAAAAAGCTTGGGTGAAATAGTATCTCCCTGTCTCACCCCCCTATTGATGGGAATGGGGTTGGTAGAGTCGTGCAGCTTCACTTGCATTTTTGCCAAAGTATACAGCTCCCGGAGCACATCCACGTATCGAGCATCAATAGAGCAGCGATGGAGAGAGTTGAACACGGCCCAGTGTTCGACACTGTCGAAGGCCTTCTCGTAATCGACAAAGGCCATACACAAGGGCCGGTTAAACTCTTGACTCTTCTCCATCAGCTGCTTTACTGTGTGAATATGGTCGATAGTGGAAAACCCGCTCCTGAAGCCGGCTTGTTCGATAGGCTGGCATTCGTCAAGCTGGCGTGTGAGTCTATTGCAGAGGACCTTAGCAAACAGTTTATATATATGTGAAAGGAGACTTATGGGTCGATAGTTGTTTAATTTTGAGGTGTCACCTTTCTTGTGTATGATCGTAACAATGGCATTTTTCCAGGACTCAGGTGTGTGGGCTTTTAGCAGTACGTCATTGAACAGTTTTACGAGAACATTTAGTACTGGCTGTCCACCTGCGCGGAGCATCTCAGCTGTTATACCGTCTTGCCCAGGCGATTTCTCGCTTTTCATATGAGCAAGTGCTTTTTGTACTTCGCAGGGTAGTATATGCGGTAGCTCTTCTGTGTTGCGGTTTTCTACAGCTGAGGCTCTAGGATCATCCCCTGGCAGGTCGGGTTCAGTAGATCGCGATGCGTATAGGTCTCCGTAAAACTCTTCAATTACCGAAAGTATTTTTTGGCGATCTGTTACCAAGTCTCCTTCGTTATTTTTAAGTTTTAAAATTTGTTTTGTACCAATTTTAAGTTTTCTCTTAAATACTTTTGGTCCTCTATATCTTTCTATTGTTTTAATTACTATGTCTGTACTGTACTTTCTCAAATCTCTCTTAATTGCTTTATTTATTTTCTTATTCGTGTCTAAAATTAATCTATGTTCTGATGTTGTGTTGTGGTTCATACTTCTTCTTTCTTCAATCATTTTCTGTGTTTCTAATGAAAGCTTACTCTTTTTTCTGTTCACGCGGCCCAGATGTTTTTTGGTGGTATCTAATACTACTGAACAAAGTTTCTGATTAGCCTGGTCAACATCCAAATTTAACTCTTCTAACCCCTCGAACTGGTTCTTTAAATCCAACTGAAACTGATCTCCGAGTGAAGCAAGTTCTTGGGCTTCATACCTTGTTTGTACGTTTGTGATCAGTTTTGTTCGTTCTTTTCTCAAGTCAAATTTGAGTGTTGCCCTGACCATTCTGTGGTCGCTACCCGTATTGAAGCGGCTGAGGACTGTCACATCATGGACTACATATTTATGAGAACTAATTATGTATTCTATTTCGTTCTTAATTTTGCCGCCAGGACTCACCCAAGTCCACTTCCTTGAGGGTCGCTTTTGGAAGAATGTATTCATTGCGAAGAGTTGTTTCTTTTCGAGGAAGTTCACAAGGGTTTGCCCGCGGTCGTTGCGTGTTCCTAGCCCGAAGTTGCCTACTGATTTCTCTTTTGAAAGTGGCGAACCGAGTTTAGCGTTGAAATCGCCGATGATAGATGTAAAATGGCATGGAGTATCATCGAATGCTTTATCTATATCGTCGTAGAAAACATCCACTTCTGCGTCTGGGTGTGATGACGTTGGCGCGTACACCTGAATAATTTTTAGTGAGTACCGTTCGTTCAGTTTAAGTATAATGAAACAAACTCGGGTGGAAATATTCTTTATGTTAAGGATATCTGGTGTGATCTCTCTTTTTACAAGAAATCCTACGCCACCATAGGTGATGTCTTCAGGACCATTATAGTAGAATAGATCACCAGAGTTAAGCTTGATCAGGTCTTCACCTCTTCGCTTAACCTCTGATAAACCTATTATGCCCCATTTAATAGCATCTATTTCATGGAGCAGTGCTTGTAATCGGTCGTCCGTTCGCAACGTCCTGGCGTTGTAACACGCCAGGGTCAGGGTCGTTGTTGTATTGTGGCAGCCGGATCTCTTCCAGGGATTCTTAGCACCCTCTGCCCCGCCGTTACCGGGACCGCTGCCGGAGTCCGGAATAGCGGGGCCGCTGGGGACTGAGGGCCGAGGCATTATTGGCATTGTCATAGGAGAGGGGTTTAGCCTTCAAACGCCACGCTGGCCGGTGCGTCTTGGCGAGTTTTCTTCCTGTCACGTTGGCCTGGGCAAGTGGTGCTGCATTCAACCTTGTATTAAGTTGATTGCAGCACCACTCACCGCAGTTACCGGAGGGGACCACGAGGAGGTGTGAACCAGGAATTGGAATTTAAAACTCATACGATGTGAAAAGCGAATGATGCATTTGCATTTCAATCAGTATGCATTTTAACTAAACTAATGGACATAATTTTAACTAATTATGTCCATAGTATTATGAGAAATAATCATATAACCATCTTTAATAAATTTTTCTCTTTCGTTGTATAATTTAACAAACATATTTTTATACGGTCCTTTTAAATAGTAAACTGCCTTATTTCCATCTTTTTCGGCTAATATTCCTACATATGGATATTTCCCCTTATTATTAACGGTAAACGCAGATACCTTATACTCTCCAATAGAGAAAAGGAGATAAAGTTTTAGTTAAGTGGTTAGGTATGAATAAAACAAGTTGGATCAATAAAGAAAATAATATTAAGTAATAATAATGTTTTAATTATTAACTATTGATTACATTAAGATAACATAGAATTAACATAGAGATTACAAAGAGGTTACAAAAAATAATTGAATTTAATTACTAATATATATATATAGTTATACAAGATAATAAAGTCTTAGTTTACATTACACTCCCTGTTCAATATTATCTATAGATCTCTCAGTTTTTTTATAATTCTTCAACCATAAGGCGAAAACATTCACTTCAACTCTACTGCAATGACATGTACGATTTACATTAGCGAATCGTGTATGTCTTGGACATTGTAATTTATTAAGGTTTTGTAAACTCATTCGATCTATTATTACTTCTACTTTCGGACAGCCTAACTCTTCCAAATTAATAGACTTAAAACCTAAGGAAGATAAAAGGTTCTTTTCGATAATGCCACCCTTGTACGCCCAAATATATATTCTTTCTTTATCCTTTTTTTGAATTTCATATATTACTTTACTGTAAAAATGGTCGCTTAACCAGTTTTTAAATGGTATCCCATGTATATTTTTTTCAACAAATTGAATGGGTTTAGTTCTCCCTCGTTTAAGCAATGAAATGGGAAGGTGCACGTGATATAAGTCTGTAAAATTTGTATATACATCATATACTGACACTTCCTTGAAATAAGTGATATTTTTCTCAGGGAACCCCTCAATATCGATAATAAAACGGATATTTAGATCCATTTTAATCAAATCTGGAAAAAAACACAATAATACATCACTTTCTTGTCACTTATTACACTTCTATACCTTCACTCACACACACCAACAAAGTATTAATTAATAAATTGCCAAGTTTTTCTGTGAACACTGTATGTCCAAAACAATCAGGTGGAGTATTCTTTAACAGATCAAACCACTCTGTCACTTCCACATTATTGTTTGGTCCTATTTCTTCCAAATGAGATGTTAAATCGTCCCAAAGTCGTATCAGAGCATATATCTCAATATCATAGAAATTGCTCTCTTCGTATATGCTAAGAAGCACTCTATTCACGTCTCCAAGTAATTTAATTAAAGGTATCGCATGTCTCCAAATTTTCAACAGTTTGTTGGCTGTGATAAATTGAATCCAATCTGTTTTTATCTCATTTTGCATTATATCGAACAGGTTTAGTAGACCATTTGGGTTATTCATATAGGTAAGAAACGAAGGTTACTATACTTTCAACGAACAGGTTTCAACGACCCCCACCCCTCTCCAATATTTTATCTAAGACAGTTCGAAAACTAAACAGTTAAAAACTCAGTTCTGTTCAGATCTGTTCAGTTCTGTTCAGTTCTGTTCAGTTCTGTTCAGTTCTGTTCAGTTCTGTTCAGTTCTGTTCAGTTCTGTTCAGTTCTGTTCAGTTCTGTTCAGTTCTGTTCAGTTCTGTTCAGTTCTGTTCAGTTCTGTTCAGTTCTGTTCAGTTCTGTTCAGTTCTGTTCAGTTCTGTTCAGTTCTGTTCAGTTCTGTTCAGTTCTGTTCAGTTCTGTTCAGTTCTGTTCAGTTCTGTTCAGTTCTGTTCAGTTCTGTTCAGTTCTGTTCAGTTCTGTTCAGTTCTGTTCAGTTCTGTTCAGTTCTGTTCTTCCAGGTGCATAAATAATCTAGGTCTAGAGGTTTATTAAAGGAAAAAGGATTTAGAACAAAAACAATAATAAAATTATATTTGTAAGCATTAGTTTTATTTTTTACACACAAAATACAAGCCTTTCCTTATTTCTATTCGGTGTATGTTTTAACTTATCCATTTTTATTTTTATTTTATACTCTAAATTTAAATCTACATCTTCGATTTCTTTTTCGAACCAATAATTAGATAAATATAATTTGTCCAAGCTGTCGAATTGTATAATATATCGAAATTTATTCCTATGTACGACTTCCTTAATTCCGACAATTACCAGTTCCGTCCCTTCGGCGATTTCTTCTAATCGATGACAATTTCGAAATTTAATATTATCTTTTATATCTTGCATTTTAATGTTACCAATTTGTTGCATATCTTCGTGTGTATTTACACATATATATATATATATGTGTAAATATATATATATATATGGTATATTCTCCTGATTCTTCCAAACTTCCGTATTAAACTTAAGATATTCTATTTTCGCGAATGAGTTTCCATTATAGCTTGTAACTTCATTTGTAGTAAACTCTACAAACGGTTCTTCTGTAGGCAAACTAATTATGTCCATAGTATTATGAGAAATAATCATATAACCATCTTTAATAAATTTTTCTCTTTCGTTGTATAATTTAACAAACATATTTTTATACGGTCCTTTTAAATAGTAAACTGCCTTATTTCCATCTTTTTCGGCTAATATTCCTACATATGGATATTTCCCCTTATTATTAACGGTAAACGCAGATACCTTATACTCTCCAATATTATCTAAGTTTGCCCAATGGGTGTGAAAATAATCTTCTAATCTTTCTTTTAACAATGTTATCTGTTTTTCTTTCTCTAAAACTAGTTTATATTCTTCCTTTATTGCACATGTCTTTTCCAAATAATCCATTTTCCGTCTTTTAGCGTCTAAATTTTCGAGTTCTTGTTTTCGTTTCCGTGTCGATGTTATGTATGCCAACGAAAGCGGTTCTATTTCTTTAATAGTATATGGTAATAATTTGTTGGTGTTATTAGTTCTTTTCCTTAAAACACGTGGAATTATATTACAAGTAGCTACCAGTCCTGTTTCCTCGATGTCTATACACTCTGGTATAGTAGAGAACATCGTTCTAGACCTAGAAAAATAGCTCTCCCCAGCTTTAATGTAACATTTTTGTATTATTCGAACATTATCTTTGTTTTCGCCATCTTCCACGACTTCTATATAATTTACAGGCAAGCAGTTAAAACTAAATGCTGAAAGGGCGTAATTTATCATTTTCTTCCTGGAGGCTTGTTGATTCGGTAATTTTATCTGTATTCCAGTTAACTTTTTTGTAGTAGCATTCCCCCAATACACAAATTGCAATAAATTATTAAAAACTAGACAGCAGCTGTTCTGTACAGTATCGGAGATTTTTCTCCACATTTTAGCTATAGAAACCGAATATATCGGTACGTTCTGGAAATACAACTTACTTTTTTCGAGCACATTGATGCAATCTTCCAGAGGATTATAGGTTGCGCTATATTGTTTTCCATAACTATAGTTGTAAATTGTGGCTTCTAATCTGGAAATTCCATGCTGCATTGCTAATGGAGACGAAAATGTTTCTTTTAACCTTACATCTGGACAATTTATAAAATCGATTATATGGTTTCCTAGCTGTTTACCGACTCCTGGGCTCGTTAACTGACATACGAATTTGTTATAAATCTTTACTCTAGTGTTAGATGTTAGCCAGGTTAAACAATCGATTCCGACTGTTTTATCATTATTTACAATCACATTGCTACCTTCTAAATATTCCCCTTGGTTACAAAAATTAAAATTGTCCGTTAAATAATTGCACATCTCTTCCTTGTTAAATATTCCAGCAAAGTCCTGTGTAA
Source organism: Alcis repandata (assembly GCA_949125135.1). NCBI lineage: Eukaryota > Metazoa > Arthropoda > Insecta > Lepidoptera > Geometridae > Alcis > Alcis repandata. The sequence goes on along the minus strand of OX421239.1, from coordinate 12,130,368 downwards.
TATCCATATCCATTAGGTAGTAATCTTCTTTGCGAAGTTGTTCTAACAAATCCTAAACAAATCTAATATTTCCAACAAATTATCCAGTTTTACGTCGGCTAATTCTACTTTGTACGGAATGCATATTGACTTTTTGTATTTCTCGGTAATTCTACTTAAATCTTTTCCAATTACATCTCGTGCACCTTTAGCAAGTAGATTCTCACTTAGTAAGGGAAATGGTAGTTTAGCTCTAACTCCATGTTTCGCCGAAACTAATTCTCCAAATTTTCCACGAATGTAACTGTTAAATGATCCACATATATCTTTCTTAACAAGAGTAGATTCCGATGCACAGTCCTCTGAGCCACATATTTTTACAAGCATAATATTGTCGCAAAATGGTTCTGTAATTGCGGAAAAACGTTTATTGGATGGAACCAATTCCTCTCCTTCCGTATAATTAATATTACCGACATTAGATAACAAATTATTATTTTCCAAATTTTCCAATAGCAACCAAATTCCAAATCTTTCGTCTGTCGGCTTAATCTTTCTTCCATAGAGCTGGGAAACACTAAACACCTTGGATGTATCCATGTTAACACTTCCAACGACCGTCAACTACTAACTAGAAAAATTGTTTGCTAATCTTTTTATACCAATCGTGGAAAGTATTCGGGTAAAATCGGTTGTTTTCGGAAATATTGGAGAGGGGTGGGGGTCGTTGAAACCTGTTCGTTGAAAGTATAGTAACCTTCGTTTCTTACCTATATGAATAACAAAAAGAACACTAAGTATTATACTTTTGTTGAATTGAAAGTGTCCGGAGTGGTTGAGCACTAAATTGCGAATGAAGAATAAGAACGACAAAATGGCGAGGTGGGTTATATCTACCCTCGGATATTTTAACTTGTTTAATTCTACCTACATTCTCTCAACAATTAGTGCAAAGAGTGGTGTCACCTAGCGAAACTACATGTGTATATAATATCTACTAATACTAATTTCGAGGACAAAGTACGAAGTATAATTTTAAAAATTAGCTGTGTCCCACGGTGCCACCCGCCAAAATCGGTTTCATAGTTACGGAGATATGTGGCAACAAATATTAAATCACAAGCTTTTTTTTTCCTACTATCCTTCTTATTAATAATTAATAGCGTTTTTGTTTAATAAATATTATAAACGCGAAAGTTTGTAAGAATGAATGGATGTGTGTTTGTTACTCTGTCACGCAAAAATGGCTGCACGGATTTACATGACATTTGGAATGACTGTTTTTGATGGTCTGGATTAACACATAGGCTACAAACACATACCTTCAAGCAATCAACCGCCAAGCAGTAATGTGCAAATATTATTGTGTTCCGGTTGGAAGGGCATTGTTTCCAGTGAAATTACAGGGCAAATGGGAGATTAAACAACTTATATCTCAGGGTGACGAGCGCAGTGCTGTGCCGCGCAGGGTCTTGAATTCTGCGAGTTCAAAATTCTGGGTGGCGCAGACCTGTTATGGGCAAACGTGACGTTTAACATCAGGCGAGCGATTTGCTCGTTTCGTCACTTAATCAAATAAAAAAAAAAAAAAAAAAAACCTTCATTTTCCGGGATAAAAATACTGGAAACCGCGGAATGTGTATGTGAAACCGCGGGATAATAAAATAGTGGTACGAGTACTTAGAGTCCAAATTCTGTCTCTTATCTCGGATGGTCGGATGCATGAATCACTTATCATTATTGACATGGAAAAATATTTGGATTTATCTTCAATTTGACCATCCGGCTCGGCTTAGTGATCGACGAGTCCGCTTGCTGAGCAGGTCTTAATCGCGACTTCCGAGCGGACAGCAGTTCTAATTCTGAATATTTTGGTCTGGAATTGGGCGTTGTCCGAATTTTAATGTGTTTTGGGGACAGGGAATAACGAAAATAAGTAACAATAAGTAACGAGCATAATTCAAGAAGTAACGAGTGGTTTTTTAACCAGTGATTTCGTTGATGAGATAAAACGTTTAAAAAAGCACTGCCACCGCCCCCTTACATCTTCAGGAACGAACTGCACAAGTTAGCGCTGCCGCCCCCCGTGCACCTTCAGGAACAAGCTGCACAAGTTAGCGCTGCCGCCCCCCGTGCACCGTCAGGAACGAGCTGCCCAAGTTAGCGCTGCCGCCCCCGTGCACCTTCAGGAACGAGCTGCACAAGTTAGCACTGCCGCCCCCCGTGCACCTTAAGGACGCTAAAAGATTTTAAGGTAATTTATTTTTCTGAATACTCGGGCCACCCAATTGTCGTAAATATTCAAAAATAAGATTTAATGAAAAGTTTTGTAAACACAGGAATATGCACAAAATGATTAAAATGGCGCCGTGTGTTTCCCTAAAACTTCTACCAGTAGGCTGATTAAGCTACCCGAATCGACTTTCGAATCGAATGTCGCCGAAAAACATCTTCTTTCAAGACTTTCAATTTCAGAACATGTTTCCGTGCGGGAGATAATCGCAAAAAAATCCCGTCTTCGAATTCTTTCCGAAGGCGGAAGACTTTTCGAAGATAATCGTCGAATACATTCGTATTTCGGATAGCTGAATAAGCCTGCAGGTGACGCATCGCGTTGTGGCACGCGTCGAGACCTCTCAACTCGTCCTTGACTGCCGTCACCTAATGGCGGCTGTACACACTCGCCGAGACACACCAAGACAGGCCGAGAACGAGTATGTAGACGGTGCATTCGCCTTGTCTGGCTCGCTCGTGCCTCGCCTCGGTCGGTCTCGGTCACTGGTCGGTTTTTTGCGCCCGAGTCAAAGGGTCTCGTTGAGTCTCGCGAGGAAAACGAGAGCGAGCATGTACACACTTGTTCAGTTAGTTTATCGCCATCCACCATCTTCTCCTTCGCCATGGCTTAAGAATTTTCTTTCTATGGTAAATGGATAAAAAGCAGCTGCAATTTCCACGTCCATTGTCACAGAAATCTTCCGTACAAATGAAAAAAACGAGTGTGTACACGTATGCTCTCGCCGAGAACATCATCGGCCGAGACTCTCGACGAGTACCTATGTACAGCCGCCATAAAACTTCTGCCCGGTGACGCATCGCATTGTGGAACGCGTTGACACCGCGTGAGTTGGCCTTATTTGCCTTTAACTTGATGCCTTGATTTAAAACCACCACCATCAGGCGCGTGCTTTAGCGATCTCATAAGACTGCCGGCTATAGTATCAAAGTCTGCGTGCTTCATCTTCGGCAACATCGTCGCAACAGGAGCGTTGGGGGTCAAACGCAGACTTATTCAAGTAAAAACGAATTGTAAAAATACAATATTTTACGTGGCCCATGACTTACTGTTATCAATGAAAAATATAATATGAATTAAATCATTTTGAGCTACAGTAATGATTTATAATAATCTTTTCCTGGTTTTTGAAATCAACATCACACAATCTCCTGCCACAAGTTTACAACAATTTTTTTATTAATTTAAACATATCCAATAAATTTTACTACTTCCTTCCTACTAATATTATAATACTCGAATAATTATAATATTAGTAGAATAATATTATTAGAATGCAAAACTTTGTGGGTGTGTGAATGTTTGTGTTTTTTTTTGTAATTATTTATAACAGTATATTTTGCCTTAATAATGAGTGCTGCGCAGAACACGTATCACGTTTTTTTTATTTTTTATACAAAGACTAGCTGCACCCGGCGGTTTTATGCGCTGTTTTTTTTATATTTTTTTACTTTTAAACCTTCCCTGAACTTCCACAAATATTTCAAGATCAGAATTAGCGAAATCGGTCCAACTAATATTATAGCCAGACAAAATTTTGGTGATATTTCGAGTAGAGATAGCTTATGACCTGGGTTAAGCAGAAAATGACGAGTGCTCACTTAGGATTCATCATTTTCTTCATACAAATGTAATCCCTTTTTCTCTTCCAGGATCATGGTACTAAAGCAAATTATTTTTGGAGGTGAAAGTAGAAACTTGCTAATTGCATGCATCAAGATTTTAATTTTTTGACTGTTGAAAAAAATATACATGGGATACCATTTAAAAACTGGTTAAGCGACCATTTTTACAGTAAAGTAATATATGAAATTCAAAAAAAGGATAAAGAAAGAATATATATTTGGGCGTACAAGGGTGGCATTATCGAAAAGAACCTTTTATCTTCCTTAGGTTTTAAGTCTATTAATTTGGAAGAGTTAGGCTGTCCGAAAGTAGAAGTAATAATAGATCGAATGAGTTTACAAAACCTTAATAAATTACAATGTCCAAGACATACACGATTCGCTAATGTAAATCGTACATGTCATTGCAGTAGAGTTGAAGTGAATGTTTTCGCCTTATGGTTGAAGAATTATAAAAAAACTGAGAGATCTATTAATAGATAATATTGAACAGGGAGTGTAATGTAAACTAAGACTTTATTATCTTGTATAACTATATATATATATTAGTAATTAAATTCAATTATTTTTTGTAACCTCTTTGTAATCTCTATGTAATATTAATGTGAACTCTTTGTAATCTTAATGTTAATTCTATGTTATCTTAATGTAATCAATAGTTAATAATTAAAACATTATTATTACTTAATATTATTTTCTTTATTGATCCAACTTGTTTTATTCATACCTAACCACTTAACTAAAACTTTATCTCCTTTTCTCTTCAAAACCTTCTCCACTAAATAAATATCAGGATGTTTCACTCGTTGTAATTCTTGCTCGTAGAACCCTCCTAAGATTGGTTGCTTTTCTTCATCTTGCAATTGATAGGTGACAGGATTAGTATTGTTGACTTTTACCACTTGAAATATTTCCGTACTCCAATTTCCAGTGTATCCCTTAGAAAAAGTTGATTTATATTTGTTTATTCGTACAAAGTCGTCGTTTGCATATTTCATCGATTAGAAGAAATCGCCGAAGGGACGGAACTGGTAATTGTCGGAATTAAGGAAGTCGTACATAGGAATAAATTTCGATATATTATACAATTCGACAGCTTGGACAAATTATATTTATCTAATTATTGGTTCGAAAAAGAAATCGAAGATGTAGATTTAAATTTAGAGTATAAAATAAAAATAAAAATGGATAAGTTAAAACATACACCGAATAGAAATAAGGAAAGACTTGTATTTTGTGTGTAAAAAATAAAACTAATGCTTACAAATATAATTTTATTATTGTTTTTGTTCTAAATCCTTTTTCCTTTAATAAACCTCTAGACCTAGATTATTTATGCACCTGGAAGAACAGAACTGAACAGAACTGAACAGAACTGAACAGAACTGAACAGAACTGAACAGAACTGAACAGAACTGAACAGAACTGAACAGAACTGAACAGAACTGAACAGAACTGAACAGAACTGAACAGAACTGAACAGAACTGAACAGAACTGAACAGAACTGAACAGAACTGAACAGAACTGAACAGAACTGAACAGAACTGAACAGATCTGAACAGAACTGAGTTTTTAGCTGTTTAGTTTTCGAACTGTCTTAGATAAAATATTGGAGAGGGGTGGGGGTCGTTGAAACCTGTTCGTTGAAAGTATAGTAACCTTCGTTTCTTACCTATATGAACATTCTGAATCTTCTATCTCACCCTTTCTCAATTTATCCAACTGATTGTGACTCCAAAATAACACACTTTCAATTGTCATCTTATAACGTTGACATGTTTCACTTAACAGATAAGATGTTGTTGTTGTTGTTGATGGTGATGCTGTTGAAGTAGTTCTAGCAGGAGTAGTTTTTATTTCATCATCAATAGATTCCGTATCCGGTATTGTTGTACTCTTATATATTTCATCTTCCTTTGACTTATCAAGGTGATGACGTTTTTTATTTACACCTCTCGGAAGTTTTACTGTAATCTCTAATCCTTTCTCGTCTGTATACTTCTGTTGGAATGTATCGGTTGACCAAACTTGTTGTAAAGTATTTGTAACACTGCTGCTTCGCTTTGCACGAGTTTTGAATGAATGTACAACTTCCAATTTAAATAGTAATAATCGATTATCACTACATAAACGTAGATTAAACAATTTCTTACTGTTCCTAACATCATCACTTTTTAAGAACACAATGCGTTTTTTATGTGCAAACAATCTGCTTTCATTTTTATCAGTATCTGCATAGAGATAAAATTTAATCAACCAATTCTTCATAAAACGGTTGCCGTCTACGTCTAGTAACTTTACCTTCTTCAGATAATGATAGTTGCTAGAACACACTTCACGCAAATCTTCGTTTATAGATTTTGAAATATTTTTCTCCATAATATCTACTCCATTTTCTTTCTCTAAGTAGAGTACAATCATCCAAGGTAAAAGACTTGTAAATAACATTTTATTGATTTTAAACACATTAACACTGGACTGTCGTTCTCGTTTTGAAAACCACGTTTAAAATAACAATTGCATTCTGCAACGCTTTTAAAGACTTTAAATACTTATGAGATATATCAGTTATTTCCTGTCAATCCTTTGTTTGATACACGTTATCTATTTGCTCTATTGTTATAAAATACTGGATGTACTATATTGATATCAGCTCGTTACAATGTAACTATCTTACCACACATCCGCCGCCCCGCCGCCGCAGCCGCCGTCGTAGCCCGTCTTGCCCGTCTTGCCCCGCCGCCCCGCCGCCCCGCCGCCGCCGTAGCCCGTCTTGCCCCGCCGCCGCAGCCGCCGCCGCCGCCGCCGCCGCCGCCGTCGCTTGCCCCACCGTAGACCCGCATCGGAGCCCTACTTCGGAGACCCGACTCGGAGCCCGACTTACCGTAGCCCGTCTTGCCCCCTACACTCACACACCGGAGCCCTACACATCCCACATCGGAGCCCTACACCGTAACCCGTCTTGCCCCGGAGCCCTACACTTGAGTTTGAACTCTCACGTCGAAAAATTAAAAAAAAAACACTTTTACAAAGTTAAATCGACATTTTGCGGTTGGTAAAACATATTCCCCATACAATTCTCATACTACAGTTACCATTACCAACCGCAAATAAACGTGGGGTAGAACTCTCAATTTTACCCTACTAACGACATAAGAAATAGATTGAGTTCAAGGTTGTCCTTAATTCCAACTAATTGGAAGTTTAGGCTATATAATTTAAGGCGACTATATAAAATTAGACGCAAAAACTTTCCCTATTAGGCCAAGTCCCCGAGGCCGGACTAAGTCTAATCTCGGATACTAATTTACTTTCGACTTAGTCAAAAAAATACCTAACTTTTGTTATTATTAATTATACGAAACTATTTACTTCAACTCAACCTTTAATCTTCCTACCGCTGGGATACCAGGTCTATACTCTCGAAAGGAGATTAGGCTGTGTTTCACCACGCTCTGGCCAAGCGTGTGTTGGTGAATTTACATACGCCATTGAATTTCTTGTCGCGGTTATTCAGTACAATACAATAACTCTTTATTGACATCACAAAAAGGAAATCACAAACGTGGTAAAATACATAAGAGAAAGGCACAAAAGGCAGCCTTATCGCTAAGAGCAATCTTTTCTAAACAATCTTAAACACACACTGACACTACTTATATATATTTTATTGAGTCGGATACTAAATAAATCGTGAGTAGTCCAATGTAATAATAACAAAAATACGTCAAAAACACATACTAGAATCCCGATTTCATAGTAAAATCCTCGTATTGTTTAAAGTATTATATTTTATAAACCAAACCTTACGAGCATTCGACTTCAAAGTAGATATTTACGTGACCGGACCACCCAAACCTCGCACGAACAAAACTTAAAGCAGAATTTCAATGGATATTGGCAGAAAGTTTCCTGATATCGGCGTGTAAGATGCGCCGGTTGCAGTTTCCAATACTTACTCAAACATGGCAGAAGGCTTGGAAACTTGAAGATTTTTCATAACTAGACGGAACAATGGAACACATGGTCTGTATGTGCTTGTGCTGTTATACAAAATATAGCAGAGAACATATATTATTTTAAGCCGTAAAAAGTTTTACAAATTATAAAACACTCTAGCGACCTGCTCCGGCTTTGCATGGGTATGAAATCTAGTCTATGTTACTTGCTAATGATGTAGCTTTATATCGATAAAAAAAAATTAAAATCGGTCGAGCAGCTTTTGAGTTTATTCATTACAAACATACAAAAATACAAATCTTTTCTCTGTATATTAATATTATTATAATTTAGAAGTTTGAATTGTGTTCTGCTTCTCGCTATCCTACTATTAATATAAATGTGAAAGTTTTTATGTTTCTTACCCAATCACGCAATAACGGCTGAACGGATTTCGATGATTAACTATATGCTACCCACTTTTTATCCTGAAGGAATTATCGTTTTCTATAGGTTAGCGCGAGAATCCGCGGGAAGCAGCTTGTTTAAAATAATATAGAAGTGGATAGCTACTTCTAAAATACTTACTGAAAAGCCACGCAAAAATGATTTCTCCTAACTATGAGATAAGGTAAGAAATAAACGACTCTGAGCCAACTTTTGTAAACCCTAACATTTTGTTATGCCATTACAAGTCGAGAGTCTCACCAAATTACCTCTCTTATCTTCAACTATAACACTACATCAGCGAAAATATCTGCCTCAAATTACTAACTGCCCTCTAAGATAATGCTGTTTCATTGCGACTAGCTACGTCCCGCTGATTTATGTATCAATAAAATAGTCTTCTAACACATTCATTCTATTTAAATATTTTGTCCAAAAACGTGATTCAGACGCTCCCAATTTTCAAAATTCTGGATATCATAAAACCTGGATTAATTTATATTGTATTACGAGTCTACATAAAATTTCAACAGCCTAGTGTTAAGAGATTTAAAAAAAAATCTAATCACATTAAATCTTATCATCACTCTGCCACCAGCGCTAATCACTCGGCCTATACGGATTTACTTTTTTGATTATCATCGTCATTTTCAGCCGTTAATCGCCCCTGCTGAGTATAAAGACACGCCGTCGAGGAACCCTTTTAAAATACAGTTGAAAAAGTGGCTTGTTGAGCAATCATTCTATAGAGTAAATGAGTTTCTGCCTAGAGTATAAGCTTATTTTATTATATACTCGTAGTTCTGAATTTTTGTAATTGATTTGACATGTGCTTTTTAGGTACGAAAATAAAACTGTAACTCTATAGGCCTCTCTTTTTGAATGCCACTCATCCCGGTCCTTTGCCAAGCTTATCTGGGTTCGACTCACAATATTTGTTTAATCGCTCCGTTCGTTAAGTCAATAATAATCACGTCTTACTTTACACTAACTATTAAAACGTGAAAATTTGTGAGTGAGCGAGCAAGTAAGAACCTAGAGTGATAAAATGTTAGAAAAACTCTCCTGTAAGCGCTAGCACAACTTGTGTTTAGCTTGAAATTTATAATACCTACAAACCATTGTCATTTAATGATATGATGTATAAACATAAAAACACATTAATGTAAAAACGAATAAACACCAGTTAGACCTTTGAGTGGACCAAATTAGGAACTATTCACTTTTTTTTAACTTAATTTCATTAGAAAAACATTGTTCTACAAACAAACCTACTCATTTATATCATCAGAATGAGCTCGAGATAAAGAGTCCCTTTTATTTTAGAGCTCTTTTGATACACGATGCGAAAAGTCCTCGCAAGATTACACTTTCATAGCATTTTCTGTGTCACTAACTTGATACGGGCCTTTGATACTGAAGTCTCGCTTGACTCCGTTTTGAGCGTGCTTGTTCAAGTTAGCTATGTAGTATATAAGTTTAGCCAGTGCATGTAAAAAAACTGGCCAAGTGCGTGCCAAGTTGGACTCGCGCACGAAGGGTTCCGTATCATTATCTATAAAAATCAAATCAAATAAATCACGTTTGTTGTATGGGAGCCCCTTAAATATTTATTTTGTTCTGTTTTTTTGGTATTCGTTGTTATAGCGGCGACAGAAATACTTCATCTGTGAAAATTTCAACGGTTTCGCTATCACGCTTCATGAGATAAAGCCTGGTGACAGGCGGACAGACAGACGGACAGCGAAGTGTTAGTAATAGGGTCTTATTTTATTCTTTGGGTATGGGACCCTAAAAAGAAATACCTACTATTGGTAAGTGCTCTAGTCATTCAAGTTATTATTTTTGGGATGACACGAGGCCACACACCCGTATCTCGTTTGCATCATTTCACTTGATGTCAAATAAAAGATCATAGTAGGTACAGTCTGTGTGAATAAAAACACGTTTACCGATCATTTATAGGTTCAAGTTCAAGTTGAAATTCTTACACTTACCTCATACAGTAACGAATAAATGTTTTTTACATCTGCTATATCAAAATAAAAATCAAAACTCAAATGTCCATTTCGTGTCAACGCCACGTCCGTGCCGCTTATAGAGTTATTAGCTGCGCCCCGCGGTTTCGCACGCGGTCATCAAGTTAACATAAGTTTTCCGGGATAAAAAGTAGCTTAGGTGTTAATTCAGACCAGGAAGACCATCATTCTAAATTTCATGTAAATCCGTTGGGCCGTTTTAGAGTTTACTGGTAACAAACTTACAAACTTTCATTTTTATAATTGAGATTAGTGAGATGAGATTAATAGCAAAGTAAGAAAAATAAATGTGCCAACTGTTAAAATTCGTTTAAAATTGTGTGTGTCTTCAATGAATTAGCGTTCCTAGTAAAGGTATTAAAGGGTAGTTTGTTCCTGAGAAAACTCTTCTGGAAACTCGCTATTTGTTAAAGTCCAACAGCTTCGGACTGGGGCAGTTTGTTTCACTTGTTACCGAACATTGTAGGGTTGTGTACAGGGTCAACTCTAACACTGAAGCCTCCACAGGTGAGATACCATACCAAAGAACCATACCTTACTTGAAGCATACAACTTCTGCTCTACGACTTTCGAAAATTCACAAAAAATAATCTGCTGTTCCATAGAAAAAGTGGACAAAAACTAACATTTTTTGGAAATATTTAAGTTATAGAACAAAAGTTACTTTTATAAATGCACAGAACTTTTCCCTACTGCGGTTCAAATCGACCCATTACAAAAAGTTCTTGAACGAAAGGTGCGAAAGGACCCATTCAAAATGAGTTTTTGGGCAATTCGCACCGCGGTTCTAACCGCTCGCGGTGCGAAACGACTGAAGTTCCGCAGCCGCCTACAAAAGGTCCTCAGTGTTTTAGAGTTGATCCTGTATACACGTACATACTTGTAAGTCCGTAACTACAGTTTTATTAGTTCGACTGTAGATTAGATAATAGTTTGTGCGAGTTCAGGGTCGAATCGAGGTTAGTCTCAGTTTTGCCAAATATACGTATATAGGTATTTGAGATTGTATATGATGAACTAGACCTTTGTGAATGATAAAGACGATCTTTATCCAATTTCAATGATTGAACAATCTGATAATAATGAGAAAATCAGACCTTTACTGATTTGATCACGTAGAGTACAAAATATAGTCAGATCAATTATTGAAAGACGACTTGCTCAGCGGTAGGAAGTCCGCGTTATGAGTACCTAATAGGTCCCGGGTCCGTTTCCGAGCGTGGTAAATTTTTGAATAACGAATTTAAATATCTGTTCTGGGTCTGAGTATTAACGGTTCTTGTCTTTATGTGTGTTGCATGGTATCCCCGACACAGGGTATCCTAGGGGGGAGCTATGAGTGTGAAACGTTATTTATTTGTTTTTAACCCCCGACGCAAAAGAGGGGTGTTATAAGTTTGACGTGTCTGTCTGTCTGTCTGTCTGTTTGTCTGTGGCATCATAGCGCCCGAACCACTGAACCGATTTCAGTTTAGTTTTTTTTGGATGAAAGGAGACTTAATCGAGAGTGTTCTTAGCTATGTTTTATAAAAATCGATTGAGCCGTTTAAGAGTTATGGTGGGTTAAATTGGGGATGGAAGAACCAAAATTCTACAAATGTGCCCAAAATGGTTGTCAAATGAAAGATAAGATATTTTATCAGTGGTAGGACTGTCTAGATTTTTTTTTATTAATAATTTAAAAAAAAAATAAAAAAAAATAATAAATAAAAAAAAAAACCAATTAATATACCAATGTTGGTACTAACATACAAAAAGTATTAAATAAAAACTTAAATTAAAAATTTAAAAAACCCCCGACACAAAAACCTACCTAAAAAAAGTACGAAATAATAATTTGATTGGTCGGGGGTACTATATTAATAATATATATAATATATTAATAATTAATACTAATCAGTCAGGAGTTATACTCATCGTGGTAGCTTAGTTGTAAAAATACTAATATTTAGAAACGGTCCCCCCGACGCGACGTTTTCTTTGTAACTAACTAATATTTTATTGTAATTATTAATATTTTTAGCGGTGTTTTAGTTTTTATGTACAGGTTGTTAAATAAATCAAATTATTATTTCGTACTTTTTTTAGGTAGGTTTTTGTGTCGGGGGTTTTTTATAGTTTATCTTACATCAACATTTAGACATTCGCTTTGTAGTGCTACCCAATATAATATTTTTACTATTTATTGCTCCAAATAAAACATTTTATGACTTTCCTCGTAGTGCTACGTCATTCACATTTCTACTTACACATGTAATACGGCTTAGGCCTGTCTTAAGAATTTCTTATTTCGGCGAAGGATTTCCTCATTCTGTCTACCATCGACAAAAGGCTCGTAACATGGACCAGCACAAAAACCTGCAAGAATATTATAAGATATACAGGGCTATAAGGAAAGGGTACGCTGACCGAAAAGGGCTCTTAGTACTCATCATTATGAACAATTTTTACTACGGGAAAAAACTCTTAAATCGCGAAAAATAAATCAACTGCTTCATAAATTTTTTCGAGAGTCATTGACATGTTTCTAAAGAGCAGCTGTTTTTTTTTCGATGTCAAGTTTGGTCACATAGCAAAAGTCGTTCATAATGATGAAGTACTATCAGCCCTTTTTGCCTTAGCATACCCTTTCCTGCCAACTTTGTATAAGAATAACGACAAGTAAAAGGATCAGCCGCATTCTGAGAGCACATTTCGTCACGTCGCGTGACTGAGCAGTATTGCGTGTAATCCGCCGCGCTTTAAATGTTTTCTCTCATCACGTTACAAAAAATACACAAACATTTCTGTCTACCTCTGCAGCGAAAATTTCACTCCGCACTCGGATGTGGGTTGCTTCAGATGGGGAGAGTAACTCGCAGAGTTTTCATTTATAGGTATATTTTTTGTTGTACAGTTTTTTTGCAATTTTGTACATATGTTATGTCTTGGTATAGTAGCAGATACTTAAAATTCACCTTTTTATTTCTATAAAATATGCCACATGTATAGCGTTGAGCAACTGATACGATGCGCGATGGTGTTAGTGCGATAATAAAGTGACCAAATGAAATAGAAGATGGTCGTGTGTTGCGTTTCGAACTTATGTTTTTGTAGTAATTAGGGAATTCCATATTAGGATACTATCCCATATTTACTCTTAATCAGATTACTATACTTAAGTAGTTTTCAAAAGTAGTTTATTATGATAGCTACTTAAGTTACTAAAATATCAAAGTGAAAAACATTATGAAATCACTATCAAAAAAATTAAAAAACATCAGTCTTAACTGCCTCTAGATTATCTTAAAATTAAACTTTAACGTAAGATCACAGACAATTATTAATCTTTGGACAAATCTTAAAAATAAGTACAAAAATTACTTTTTGGAAAAATATTGTATAACCTAAAAAATCTAAACAGATAGCATTAATCAGCGAACTAATTGTGCTTTCACTGCTACCAAAGAAAAAGGGCTGCTGTTGCTTTGTGTGCCTATTTGTCAACATCTTCCTCATATTCGTTAATCAAATCGACAGAGTTATCGTTAACTGGCAAATTTCGCCAAAACGCTCTTCGGTTCTCTGGCATAAGAGAAAGTAACTGATTGATTATATCAGATTTGCGCTTTTCATTAACTCCTCTTAATTGAGTTTTTATTACTGGTCTTGGAATGCCAATTTTAATATTTTTCACTCTCAGGAAGTCCAGTTCTTTTTCTATGCCATCAAAATCAGTTCTGAATGCTATTGTATTAATTCCCCTTCGAAAAGTGACTTCGCACATGTTACTCAGATATACTCTTGGTATCATATTTTGAAGTTTGTAGCAAGAAGAACAATCTTCAAATCTACAAAAGTCGCTGATGACCATTTTCTTTACAGTGATTTTACGATGAGTGTCAGAAACCGCGTGATGGAAGTCTTCGAAGTCGTATATTCTTTTCTTCTTTTTGAGTGACAACTCGACCTGGTGATGAAATTCATCCGCTGACATATAAGTGTGTCCTACTTCCAAATATTTCAGAGTGATAGTTTCTAAATTTACATCGCTTGAGTTTATCAGATACAATAAATAGGAAAAAAGACTCCAGTTCTTGTTTTGAGCGGCACAGTTGTCAAGCCACAGTGTTATGTGCTTGACATCACGATAATGCAAAAAAAAAGGCTCGGAAACAGCTTATGATGTCGTCTTTTTTCCTGCCAGCAATAGCTTCGTGCCAGATACAAGCATATGTGTCCCTCGCGCCTCGAAATTTCTTGTCTCCAAGAGGTACGAAACTCTCGTTAAAATAATATCAGTCTTGGACAAAATATAGCAACCTTGAATTCATCTAGACGAGGGCACATTATAACCTTTTCTAGGTCTACTGAGTAATACATAGCATCACTGATTTGGTCTTGCATACACATTTGACGAGATTTATCTTCATCGTATTTCTGCCGTGCTAAAATGTATCTTCTGTGATGTCGTTCGTATTCCTTACATTCGGTGCAATTTCGATGACGGATCTCGATAATATCAGGGTTATGTAATTTATATTTTTCGCATATTTCGCACTCCTCATTGCCTAGTTTTGCGAAAGAGATATTAAGTTCTTTAATAACTCGTCGGTAGTGATCGTAAGATACACAATCTTCAGGATCGGACTGCTCAGTTATATCCATTTTTTCGCAAAAGTCTTTGTACATATCACGAATATTTAGCTCTGATGGTAAATATTTTCGATTGGGTGCATGTACCCTTCTATAGTGTGATACAGCAGGATGAAAAGAATTAATGTGATCAATGATGGGCTTGTTATCGATCTTTTTAGGGTTGGGATTACAGCCTCGCATATCTTTCATTTCTTGTACTTGCGCTTGTTTTAAAGCGTTTCGCAGAACCTTGTCGTTTTTTTTTCGTGAATCCAAGGGTTGTCAAAAAAAAAATCTTGCACACCGTTACTTTCTCATTATTTTCATTCAACATAAAATATGTAATAGTTTTTCCTCGGTTAATTACTTTTGAGTTAGGTGCCCCACAAGCTAATCGGGCGCAACTGTGATAGAAACTGGTCAGGCGCCGTACTAAACATACCCCGCCCGACCCCCGCACAATTCCCGCTTGATTTACAATTCTAGGAAAAATGGACGCTTCTGCATACTTGCGCCTTTTTTATTAAGTATCACGATGTATTTTTTTATTCAACGTAAAGTATTAAGACGCTTATGGCAAATGCGCCTATGCTAAAACAATTTTATGAAGTAAATAGGACGCAAGTAGTCAGATGTGGTCTTTTTTTCTTAGTGTGAAAGCAGTTTTTTATTAGCACGTTAGACGCAAATGCTTACTGACAACTATGCGCCTTTTATATTACTGAACTAAAAAAAAAACTATAAAGTATAAGGACATTATCTACATAAATGCGACCTTTTTATTAAGTTTCACATAAATTCGTCTTTTCATCTTCAATCGGGTGTAAAAAAATGATAGAAGCGCCCTATTTTGTTGTGCTAAAACCGCACTGGATGAAGGTAGAAAAATAATAAAAATACAGGCAGATGCGCCTTTTTTTTCTGATTCAGGTAATGTATATAACTCAAATCTGGGAAAAATGTTAGATGCGTCTTTTTTTCTATCGGGGGCAGAGCTGATTAGCTGTCAGATTTGCATATAAAATTTATTGCACAGCAAACGAATTCCAAATAAGAAGTAAGACTAAGTAGAATTACAGTCAGTAGTACAAGAGCGGCGTTATCGTCTAAAGAGATTTATTTCAGACAAAACTTGCATGGACAAGACTGTCAGGATTAGATTTGTGGCTTAATATGGACCTTTATCACTTTACCATGGACAATGGATCTTTGTGTTGTCCGCAAAAAATATATTTATTTGAATTTGAATATTCTGTATGTGGAAAAGAGATACTCTATCAGCTCTTTCACATATAATATATTATATTCAGTACTAGCTGAGCCCCGCAGTTTCACCCGCATTTTCCGGGATAAAAAGTAGCTTATGTGTTAATCCAGACAATGATCACCATCCCAAATTTCATGAAATTCCGTTCAGCCGTTTTTGCGTGAAAGAGTAACAAACATACATACATCTATACATTCTTCAAAACTTTCGCGTTTATAATATTTTATAATAAGAAGTAGGATAGGCCATATTATAAGTATATAAATGTACTTTCGTTTTTATAAAGCTACTAATTACTTGTAAGCCTACAGTCTCAATTCAAACAGTCCTGCATCCGACATCGGAGGGAAAGCTTAAAAAATTGCGACGTTCATTAAGAGGATTTCATTTAAAGGCGGGACGCGTGAATTTTTAAAGTGAACAGGGATTAAGGACCCGCGTAGTAATGAGGTCGACGGAACGGCAGATGACTGGCTTTACCAGTCTCCTAGTTTACTAAATATGCCACCGTCATCAAAACCCAAAAAGTCTTTTATTTTAAATTTAAAAGACAGGCTGTATTATGTTTAAAGGTATTTTTAGTAGTAGTACCGAGTAGTTTTACCTTAATAGACCTACTGAAATGCCTACTACGCATAATCCAAATGGTCTACCAAATAGCAACGTAATTAACAACATTATCACATCGAATAAATTGTGAAAATGAAGTGCCTCATAAAAACAGTCACCATCGTACTACCGCGCCTTCCCCCTTCATTGGTAGAGTCGACACAGCACATTTTGCTTTGGCACAAACTTGACTCTATTATCTCTGCATTAACTCCTTTCTTATGCACAATCTTATTTATTCCATTAATTATTAAATTCGTAAAAAAATTGTAATTTGACATTCATAACAAAAAAAATATATTATACATGACTGTATGTACCAAAATTTTAATGAGCATCTTTGTATTTAAATAGATTGTAAGGTTGTAAAAAAAAATTTATCTGAAAAATATTTGAATAAATGATTTGAATTTGATTTTTAGTCTACAAACTATTCTAATATTATAAATGCGAAAGTGTCTGTACTGTGCTTGTTACTTCTTCAAGAAATCAGCACAACAAAATTGAATGAAATTTTGAATCAAGATAGCTTATACTTTGGATCATCATCATCATCGTCACCGTCACCGTGCGGTGAAGGTGATGATACAGCTACATGGCGTAGCTTGCAAATAACAATACAAAAAGAGAAATCCTATACGTCACTGCAATTCGCGTCCATGTCCCGTTGCAGTGATATATAGTTCAACGTATTTTTCAACATGGTGTCAAGAAATCACAAAAATTCCCGGCTGCGCTAAAAAGCGTGATTGATGGTCGAAAAAGAATTTTGGGATTTCTGTTGCGTGAAAATGACACGCGTGAAATTCTGGCGGCTGTTCCGGCTGCTCTGACACGCGCCGTGTCGCGTCACTCAACGGGACGGCTGGCTAACAAACTGGCTAAATGCAGAAACCGCGCTAAGCCAAAAAAATGTTACCTCACCTTAGATGATTGAACTTTGCATTGTCCTTGTTAGCTAAGCTTTGCGCCAACAGTGTTGTTTTACAGCTAATTCTGAAGACTGGTCTAAGATTACTGAAAATAAACCGTCTTAGTCATTGCGGTGTTTTAGACGAAGATATCAACACTTTTAATCAACACACTTTTAGTCAATTTTGGTCTGAAAACTAAAGCCAGAAATGGCTTGATTGTCATTGTTAGCTAAGCTAGGTGCCGTCTAAATGTAGTTATTTTTAATGAAGTTCTTGAAACTGTCTAAAACCACATTTCTGCTTTTGCCTTAATGGTAACGTAAGAAGGTTAGGTATATGGATGTGAAATTTTGGTAGCATTTCGTTGTCCTAAAATCATTTTATCTAAAAGAAATTGGAGTAACTTTTATAATAATTACAGACGCACGAAACGTAATGGTCTGAAGTCTAATAGTTTAAAGCAAAAATGTGTTGAAGTGTTCATATTTGTACATTTAAATGTTGCCACAAAGTGTTCCACTGTACACTTGAGGCGATGAATTGTTGGCTTTCAAGATAAAACCAATCGGTCGAGAAAAACGTCCCTATACGGGTGTTTCGCACTCGACTACGGGTTATAAAAGCGTTTCACACTTGTACAGAATGTTGCTAAACTTCTATATATATGTTTGTTTTAATTTCAAACAGAAATAAATTCCAGATTGACGTGAAACTTTTTACGTACCGACCGATGATGACAAATTATTATAGTAATAACTTATAACAGTTCGTGTAAAATTGACAACGAATTTCAGCTACCATTGATGGAAACAGAGTGAGAAAACCAACAACGCGGCGACGTTTAGCACAATCGTGTAATTACTGGAGCCACGCTAACTGGTAATTCTTCACTCAACTCGATCTTTAATCATCGGACTACCGGGATATCCAGCTCTACCCTCGAAGGGTGATTAGGCCCAATACCACGACGCTGGCCAAGTGTAGGTTAGTGAATTCACATACGCTATTGAATTTCTTCCAAAGTGGCAACTCTGCGTGGGCCAAATCCCGAAACATTCACCTATATTAATCCTAACTAAGATTAAGTAACATTCTGATCTTTTGCCAAAAGGTTGCCACAGTCATGACCCAATAACTTTTTAAGACTCATATCTGCCAGCGACAAGTGAACGATGAAACCGGTTTAATGTGAAAGCATTCTCGTGTACGTGTGGAGCAGTGACAGGCGCTGTAGACGGTCTCCGAGAATTAAATGGAGCGAACTGACGAGGAATTTATAAGAGCTGTCTGGGAGATACAGTCATGACTGATGTAATGTTTTTTTTTTGTTTTGTTTCTGTTTGTTGTAAAAACAATTTCAGTGTTAGCAGATACGTCAACTCGATCAACTGCTCAGAGCCTTGCGCTCTGTATCTACAGGTCTGAATAGATTGGCCTCGAATGAATGTGAGAATGCATCCACTTCCCCGACAGATGGCGTAATATCGGAAAACTTCAGGTTTAAAATTGATATGCCACCAACCTGGTGGGGACTTGTGCATAACCACCGTGCTCCCTCTGGCCAGTGGTATCCATAAAGGATTTTCTTGGATAAAAAAAACGGCACTTAGGGGTTCGTCTTTGATCACCAACCAGCCTGGAAGCTTTTATTCTTCAACTTATGCTTCTCTCGGAGGTTGGGCAACATTAGGGCAGTTTTTAGTAGTAAAGTTACCGCTCTAAAGAACGCGATCCTAGTCCTACCAATCAAACAAAACCATTCCCGGAGGTTTTTAAACAAGAGTGCCACCACCTGCCAGCACGATGATTTCTAATAGCTGATGTAAGCAAATGATGTGGTTGGAAATATCTCACACAGACCTACAAGACATCCATTCACTTACTTTTAGGATATATCAGGATAATTCTGGAGCGACATCGAGAGTGACAGTCTGACAGGTTATAAGAACAATATCCATTGTCTGAGAATAAACCCGCTGTTTTTGTTGACTTCCCAGCGTCAGATGAGTAAAAATATCCTTAGGTTACTCTCGTAGAATCACAACTTAAACGATTAAAAGTCTAAAATAGTAATCCAATCTAATATAGCACTCTTGAAGGAAAGGCTACAAAATACAGGTTCTTGATAAAACTCAGTATGGGGAATAATGCTACAATATATGGAACAAGACTTTGGTAACCAGGTTGACTTTGGTACTGAAACCACGTCGTCGCTTACCAAAAGGCGAGTTAGAAGTCAAACAAGGATTCACTCGTTATTGAAAAAAAAACAATTTGAAACTGAGTTAGACTGGTGTTTTGCTTTCATTTAGTTCAGTCTCTGAACTCTGAAATCAATCATCAATCAATCGGGATCAGAAATCATAACTATCGTTCATTCATTTTCATTTCATTTCTAACAAATATTATACATACCCTATGCTAAGCCAAAAAAGGCTCAAAAAGAGCAACATTTTCTATGGGACCGATCCGGATTCGCGAAAAAAAATCAGCTGTTCCTTACATCTTGTCCAGTGTCATTGACATTTTCCTTTGGAGCAGTTACTTTTTTTGTTAATTTCGGATTGGTCCCATAGTAAAAGTTGTTCATAATAATTATGAGTGTTACGAGCATTTTTCGTCTTAGCATACCCTTTTATCTCTGTATTTCTTAGAAGAACTATGTGTTATTAAATCTGCGGTATTACCTCTTCAATCTTTAATTACCTACGTTACATTTACTAAGCCATCTACTAATTTTACTTTAACTTGTTCAACTCTCTGTCAGTCACTTATCTACGGTACCTTCTTTAATTGTCCCCATTTTAAGTCGGTGTGTATTTCACTGAAGGGCTTAAGATAAAGGTGGGGCGAGGTTGAAAGCTTTGAGCGTTTTAATATTAAGTTAAAAAAAAGTAGCCTAACAGCTTCACTGCCAACTACTACACTAGTCAGAAACTAGGTTGTTTTTAGTTGATTCAAGGTAGGTATTTAGTTGGGGTGCTAGGTCGGGTAACCTCCTCGTGGTGCACCCTGGGCAACAGCGTGCGGTAATACTGCAGCTTTTATACAGTATTACCGCACGCTGGCAAATAACCCGACACGGTGGGCCCGTCCGCGTGTCCCTCTGACTAGCAGAGGGCACAGCGGATGGTGTGTGGTGGAGTGTGGAGCGTTGGAGGATACGGCGCTCCACGCTTGGCTGGTGGCAGCAATGCCACCAGGGGGGGTGTTTTCCTTGTGCTCCTCGCCGCGTGTGGGTCGCGGTCGGGACTGCAAGGAAAGGAGGAGGGGATCGCTCGTTGCCGGGCGTGGTGAAAGCCATGCTCGGCGGCGAGAGATCGTGGCAGGCCGTGGTCTCCTTCTGCGAAGAGGTAATGTCGCAGAAGGGGCCGCGGGGCGGATCGGGGAGGACGACTCCCGCAGGATCCGCTCCGGCGCAGACGACGGGGAGGGAGGAGGGGGCGATCCGATCATCGCCTCCTTCCCTCTCCGTAGTGGGGCCACTGGCGGAGGGTCGGGGGGCTCTCCGCTGGCTTGCACCGGCTCCACACGTCTGGGGGCGGCCTTGGGTGACCAGGGCCGTCCCTCTCTTGACGCACGGAAGACGGGGCCGAAGGGCCGACCCTGGCTGAGGGTGGCGGAGACTCCGAAAGGGAACCCCGCTGCCCCCGGCCACAAGGGAATGAGGTCAACTTCCCAGTGGTTTTAGTGGGTATGCCGCCGCAGGGCGGAGACTCCCACATAACCCCGGCTCCCCCGGGTTAGGGGTATCCATAAAGGATTTCCACTGGGTCAACAAAAAAAAAAAAAAAAGGTAGGTATTTAGTTGATCCGATTGAGTTGAATCGTATAATATAAATCATACAAACGAGGTCGGAGGCCGAACCTCGTATTTGAGCCCCGTTGAAACGAAAATCCGAGCAGCAATACACCAGATACAATTTTACAGGCATCAGCTGGCATACAATTAAAATGGAATAGCATACAAGTACTTATGGGATATTGGCTACATTGTCATGTTCTCCATTTATATTCTACGTCAGAGTTCGCCGTGGATACCTGGGATCTTTCTGTGTAACCAAAGTGACGATGGTGATCGTATGTCATCCCGCTTGCTCGTATGGCGATAGAAGGTTAGCGCGAGCGGGATGGCACGTGACGGTAATTGCTACCACATTAAGTTTCCGCTCTCCGCTGGTACTTCTCACACACAAAGCTCTGTAACAAAATTAAGACATCTACGTCACAGTCTCGGAACGAACGTAAGCTTTTTGTAAATGAATTATTTCAATTTGATTGATTATGTTCGCTTGTTCCTTAATTCCGGGACAAAGGATTAAAGTCGTATCAAAATTGGTTTAGGAGTTTTGCTTTTGTATGTCAAAGTTGAAATTGGTTTAGCTGGTTGTGTTTTGGGATATTATGAAGATGGAAGATGAAGTTTGGTTGTTGTTATGTTAATTTTTGGTCAAAGTGAAATAACCTTTCGAGAATAGATTATTAATTCTATCAGGCGTCAATTTTGTGTAAGTTTGTTATTTTAATCATATTTTTGTCAACAACACCATTAGACAAAAAATTATAGGTATCAGTGCAATTGGAATAGAGTCGAAAGTTTAATTTGTGAACAGACCAAGAACTGCTACGGTGGTGTCTCAAAAGTAGAAGTTGGACGGATACCTACAGTTCAACGAAATGCTATCCGGTAGGAATTACTTGTAATTTATATTATTAAAAACTTAATTTTATTATTGGTGCAAGTGGTTTTGATGCGAAACCAGAATACCCACATACTACCCAAAGTTGAATTAACACATTGACCGCAGTATTATCTCGAAAAAAAATAAATCAGTTTCAACACTTAGTCTCGATAAGATAACGTGTGAAACCGCGGGACATGATTATTAATAATGTAATACAAAAACTGCCTTGTCGATAATAAAATTACTTACTTAATAAGCCCTCGTTTCGAGGTACCTAATTAAAAAGTAATTCAACAAAACCAGCCATTTCGCAACTCAAAGTGCAGTTCGTGAAATTTTAATTTACTTCGCTAACTATTTCGGTGGCAGATTTCATGGGAGCATTAAAGTGGCACGTGACGAAAAGTTTGGGTTCCGTTAGTGCGGCGACGGTGGCGGATAAATATTAGGAGATGAGAGATAAAATATGGGACTTTGGGAATATCTAATCGCATTACCGTTTATTCATCAATGGAAACTATTTTTGCGAAACCCCGATTGGTCGTAATAATATTTAAAAAAATAGGTCACTGTTTGTTCTAAATAGCAATGTCTAATTAGCATGGGCCCTAAACTTTGCCGAAATGAATTGGCAAGCATATATTTAAAAATTGTTAAATTTTTTATGCCAATATATTTTTTCTAGCTTCTTAAGTATGTTTGATGCCACCGTAAACGCATCAATGTGTCTCAAATTAACCCCGAATTCACTTACACAGTTTGGTACACATAGTTTCACAACTGTGTTCACAAAAACTTTGTGAATACAGCAGTGCAAGTACGGACTTCATTTTACCGATTATAGTCGACACGACTAGTTCCACTAGATATCGATTTTTATCGACAGTTGCAAGTACGGATTGGATTTTACCGAATCGATATAATAACTATTATTTATAATGGCAACAAGCCTATATTTCATCTTGTCAAATACAAAGTATTTGTACCCACATATACTTGATATTTTATTATATGTACCCACCTATTGCAAAATAAAGAGACACTGACTTTTATCGTAACATTGGCGTAGTTGTGAATAATCTTTCAAGAGTAGTATTCTGTCAAGAGCTACAAACAACAATAAATAATAAAAAAGAGTCTAACTTTATAACGATGTCCGAGCCTCCTAAGTAAGTTTATAATTTTATTCCTTTATTTTATAAAATATCTATATATTTGTGAAATAGTTGAAATGATCACGATGCACTTTATTGCAGGAAAAAATTTAGATGCAATAATTCACAGAAGAGCAAGATGGTCGAATACATGGCGGCCCTCTGCTCGTCGTCTAATAATAAAATGAAACCAAAATCCATGATTTGGCCACTCGAACTTTAAAACCGAAACCAATTTGAAATACAATAAAGCCCGTCACACACGTAGCTATAATATATATTAATATAAATATAGCGAGGCATATTACGATATATTTTCAATACAAATATTGAAGTGACCGCACACGGAGCTATAATATATATTATAGCAAGCCATACTAATTCATATTATAGCAAGGCATATTAATATATATTATAGCTACGTGTGTGACGGGCTTAAACCTTCAATAAACTTGAAAACAATTACAGAAAATTAGTTACAGTATTGCCAGGTCTAATTTTTAATTGTGACGACAACTTACTATTTTTTTCCCAAAAACGACACTACATGGAGAAAAAAACCCCAAAATCGTCTTGAAAAAGTGACCTAAAAACAAAGAAAACATGCAATTTTTTTCACACGCTGGGGTTGAAATACGTGCAGCGTATGTGTAGCAAACCCCCAATCTGGCAACTCGGCCAGTAAAGAAGTAAGAACGCGGCGCCCGCGCCGCGCCGCCGGGATGTGTGCAAAGGAAATTTGGGTTATAGGAACGTAAATGAAAAATAAGTTAGAAACATAATAAATTTCAGACTATTGAATTCTTTCAATTGAAAATGTGTTCAAAGTGAAAATTGGCAACTCACCGCATTAAACTAAGAAGTTTTATGTAAATGTTTATTGACGTGACAACGTCTTATAAATTGGTTTGCCGGGTGACACTTCAAGAAACTGCGTTACGCTCCGCTCACGTTATGCGCTCACAATGAGAGCGAGTGAGAGGCACGCGTCCCTTCCACTCGGGCATGGTTAGCCCGCCTAAGAGCGAGAGAGACAGACATAAAATTTTGTTAATATGAAATTCAGTGCGAGATTCTTTGTATAAATTAATGTTTTAAATATAATTCTTTGTATAAATAAATGTTTTAAATTGTTACTATTATTTCATCCTTCTTCCTACTATACGAATGAATATTCACATTAAAATTATTTTACCACTCAAAGTCGTTGTCACGTAAAACTTTCGCCCGTATACCGACTTTACAGGCAACCAATTTTTTTTTTCTAAGTTAGGTAGGTACCAATTAAGTAAATAATTAATTACATTTTCGATACATATTCGATAGAAACAATATAATAAAAGTAAAATAATTGAATATACAGCCAAGTATGTCACAGGTATACTGTTATTAAAGATATTCGAGCTCGTTAAATTTTATCGACCTCATTTCAGACGTCGATAAGAGTCGGTTAAAATCTATAAAATAAAACTAAAATACATAGTACCAACAAAAAGGAAACGTAAAATTTTGACGTTTATAGTCATGTTTGAATGTCACTATATCGATCGGTAAAATTACATTTTTGCGCTCCATACATTTTTATACAAAATATAGAGTTGCCATAAGTAAAAATTGGCAAATACGACTCTAAGGCAAACTCGATAAATTTATCGACGGCACGACTAGATCGTTAATTTCAAAACCATAGACAAAATCATAAACAAACGATGTTTTTTTCGAATTTTACCGATTTTAAACGTCAGTTTCTCGATCGATAAGAGTCCATACTCGCACTGCAGTTTCGAAACTATGCGCTCTATACGAACTACGAATATCATGGCACTTGTTGAAAATGCTTTTGAGAGTTGTAGAAATAAATTCACTTGATGAAAATGCTTTTGAGAATTGTACTTAGAAATGAATTATAAATAGAGGAATTTTTGTACCGTAGCTTTAATTACAAAGCTAGCACTCCTGGTTTACGAGAACACTTAATTTCTAGAAAAAAAAGTGGTTTATGTTTTAATCTAGAAAAAAAAGGTATTTCCATTTCAAACCTGTTAAGCTGTGTTAATTTGCATTCTATTATATGAGTATTCTACTAATATTGTAAATGTTTGTTTTCGCGTATCTCCGTAACTACTAAAACTAAACTGATTTAAATTTTAGAAATAGAAATAGCTTTTGCCTTTTGTAGGGTAGGCATCTAAAGACTTCTATCTACCCGTACCACCGAAGTCGGATACCCGTACTCGCCCGCGCATTTGTCATCAAACGACGGCCGGCGATCGGTGTTCGAAGGAATTTCACTCTCGTTCTTACAACTATCATAGTGACGTGTTTGTGCGACAAAATTGCGAAAATAATTAAGTGCGTGGATTCAGGTGAGCTTTTTGGGAATGTATTGTGTTAATTCAATTGTCAACCGCAATATTGATTAACACATAGGCTTTTTACCATCGCCTATTTCATCAACGCGAGGTTGAAACCGGTGGTCACAACTAATTATTGTATAAACCTTTATCGAATACTTACTACGACTAAATGACAAAACAGTAACAATAAATAAATATAATCAAAGGGGCAGTAATCCTAACAAACTATGTAATGTAGCTATACCTCTAGAGCCAGAGGGTTACTTAGCAACTATCATCTAATCTGTGGATAACTTCGTAGTGACTATTATCAAATATGTCGCTTACTTCAAACTGACTGTTACCAAATCTGTGTCTCCAGGAAGTGGCCGGTCCTTCTTGTTTGGCTCCATTAGCCAGGGTTTATTTCTATCGGACAGCAATTAACCGAAATGGCCACAGATGGCGGCGCAGACGTGTTAATGTGCGGAACTTTAGATGGGATATGGATGAGGTTTGTTGAGACTAGTTTTGTTGATAAGTCCAGTACTTTTCCATACATAGGTATTCAGAGTAAAAGCCAACTAAACAAGATATCAGGGGCCCCATTTTGGGGAGTGAGATATTATTTCGCTCTCATTAGAAATGTCATGACAGTGAGGATAACCGAGAAAATGTCGAATGGTCCCGAATACCTCTCTTGATTGTTTTTTTGACTGTAGCAAAACAGTAAGTTGTAAGTTAAACCCGTATTTATTACCCTCAGACATAGAGGTAATTGAAAATGGTGTTTAAAACTCTTGAGAACCTACCTATTCAGTATATATAGTAGAATAAATTAACAAAATCGATTCACATTCAACGTAGATATTGATAAACATACATAAACTAGAAGATCGCGGCAAACTAAAGCTCGCGGCCATATATCTCCACAACCGTTCGATCGATTTCGCTCATATTCGAAACTGAAAACTGTATTATAATGAACTATTTCCCTGCAAAATTTCATGACGATCGGTTAAACGAAGATGGTGATACTCAAGTTATCGACAGACAAATACACATACATAAATATGTACACACAAGCGCGGTTTTGTTCCCCTAGAGTAGACTCTGAGACCTCACTTCGCTCGGTCAATAATAATTATTTTTACAAAAAACAAAAACCGACTTCAAAAGGCCGACTATTGAGTTATTCATCTATTTGTCGCGCACGTACTTAATGCAAATTTAAGACTTATAAGGTTTTCTCATGGATACCAATATCAGAACTGGACTAAATTGAAATAGTACCAAATGGGAAGCGTCAGCTTTCTAATAAAAAAAGAATCATCAAAATCGATTCACCCAGTCAAAAGTTATGAGGTAACAAACGTAAAAAAAAAAAACATACAGTCGAATTGATAACCTCTTCCTTTTTGTGTGCGAGTTTTTCGTGTAGTTAACGTTAACGATCGCGTTAACGTCAGCTACAACTTTTTACATAATGAAAATTACAGGCAAGTTTTAACATTAAGTTGGTGTGCGGACACGTCACGGTAATTAGAGAACAGAGGTTCTTTGAACAGAGGTTTTAAACTAATTCAGCCACTACTTAAAACAGACGCCAATGTTTTGGTTTACAACACTAGAGGACGCTAACTAACATAAAAAAAAATTGCATCATTGAATTTAATAATATTACGGAGTATGCAAACACGGACACAAAAAAACTGCTAATCGGAGAATAGCCGATTCACTTCGGTTTTTAAGGAAGTTGGGTAGTCACAAAATAAAACATTTACACTTACTGATATCCCCATTTACAACCCAAAGCCGACGTTCCAGTTTTTCTCTTATCCCCCTATTTATCACAATAAGACTATTATGCAAATGAATAAGTCCACGAAATACGACAAGAGAAGGGTTGGCTAATCCAAGGCAGCTTTGTACGGTAACACCCCGTGAAATAAAGTATGAACGGTAATTAGGAACACCCTGCCGGCGTGGACCAAAACAAGAACACAATTAACGGTATTAAAATAACAAAGTCATATTATTTAGACTTTTATGTATTTTTTTCAGTAGTGTAAATTAGAGAAAAACTTCTTGTTTATTTTTTTAATAACTAGTTTTGGTTCAAAACGGCAGTAATATCTTTTTTCAAACCACTTTTAACACTTTGGCTGCGGGAAACACACACCCTGTGTTTTCCGTTGCGCGACGCGAGTGCGGCTGCACACGGCGTGTAAAAAACAAGGCGTTTAACTATTAGCCGCGCCTGGGGCTAGCGCATGTGATTACTCGCCGCAGCCAAAGTGTTAATATTAAAACTTTACAAGCTGCGCCTGCAGTTTTATCCGCTATTTTAAAGAAACCGTTACATTTTCAGACATTAAAAGGGATCTATGTGTTTAAATCTCTATAATAAAAAACATGCATGTCAATTTTGTTAAAACAGACAAGCTAAATTAGAGGCATTCAGACGGCTTAAAAACTGACAACTGAGCTAGCCATTGACTCCACACAAACTAACTTACTAAATAAAATTATGTCACAACTATAGCGTGAAAAAATATATATAAAAAAATAAAAAATAAACGTTTTAAACTCATAGGCCACTAGGATACCCTGTGTCTGAGATGCCATAATATGTATTATATTACATTTATATACCTACGCGTTGACTTGAGAACCTCCTCTGTTTTTACGCCGGTTAATAAACTATCGCTTTATGATATTAGTGTAATGAATCAGTTATTTAGTCCTCGCCCTTCCCCCTCTTGAGGTTATAATGAGCTACTAGAAGGAGTCACTTTCGGTAATTTTCCTACGTTTTTGATAAACGCCCACAACTCAAATGAAGTGTTTCGCGAAACGAATTCAATTTCGTGTGTGGTTTTAATTAGGACCAAACTTCGTATGGAAATTGTGTTTGTGTACAAATTGTAATATAAATATGTTAAGAATTGTAGATCTTGTGAAGAAATTGTGTTGAATGTTACAGATGTTAATTAAAATATCAAAATATCTGGAATAATGTTAATGTTTAATGTTCTTATTTAACAGTAATTTGTATCTTAGATGTATTTAAATTTGTATCGTAGACAATATTATATGATAGACAATAATTATATTTATTTTCTTTAAAATTATTTTAGTTTCAAATTTTTTTTTTTAAATAAATTTTATAGTTAGTCCGTTAAGCTATAGTGTAGCTTAAATTAGTCTGTTAATAATAATTAATTTGCAGCAGTTTTTTTTTTAATTTCACAAAAACCACGCAGAGCATAATTATGTACATAGCCACTTCAAAAAATTTGATATTTAATAGTTGCTAATTCGCTAAAAGATAAAATAACATACATAACTAAAACTTAATTCTTAAAAACTTAATCTAAAACTAAAAAGTCTCTCTCTCTAGAGTGCTCAGTTAATTTACTATGAAAAGCTTTTCATAATGAAATAACCTTAAGTGGTCTTGAGGTAAAAACCGGCTTAGAATAGCTCGTCATGTTCTCTTCAATCACTTACTTGGACTTACGAGTCACGTAGCGCAGAATTAACTTAAAAAATCTTAGGCGAGCTTCATTGAATCAAGATTTTGCATAAAATGTAAATTTCACGGAGAAAACCAGCTGCAGGCGTTTTAGGTCAACGTCTTACGTGTTTTATGTAGATATATAATTTTCATTATAAATTCTTTGGAAACTATTGTGTGGAGAAAAGGGTTTTGAAATCTCGTTTCTTTTGTTAGCTCGGTAAGAATGCGAAGGAATAAGCATAAGCAAGAAGTCACTCTAACATAAAATAAAAGTTCAAAACTTTTCACAATATTGATTCGCTCTGTTTAACTCAAGTCACCTCTCACGCTAAATTCAGTAGTTAGAATATACGAGACCTATCCTTCAGCGCTGCACATTTTACAATTTTTCAGAACTCGTTTTCATAAAATGTCTCAAATCAGCTAACTCAATAAAGGTTCCTGAAAAACTATACTAAGCAATGCTATAACAGCAGTAAAACGATTAACAAAAACTTCTTCAACTACGATAAACATCCAAAACATATTCAGTAAAACAATTCAAATTATGAAGCAAAACAACTAGCAAAACCAAACCCTGCTACCCAATTAGGTAAAGATATTTATAGACCAAAAAGCTTACCTGCAAGGCAAAACCCGGCTAGACTCGCTCATCTCTAGCCCATAAGTCATAAGATTCTAGGTTTACCGTCATGTAATGCCAGCTCGAATTTAACGTCCAATGAACACTAGATCGTAAACGGTGGAAGATGTGCTCGGTATACCGCTCTTCCCTCTACTTAGTTGACTATGCTGGTGATTTCAGCGATTTTCTTGTCCCTTTGTGGGTTTAAAACCTTTTTATAACTTGCAATGTATTTATGTAACTAATATATGTTTGTTCGGGTAGAATCTTGAAATTATCTTCTTAAATATAGAAATTAATCGCTGTTCGTTAGTCTCACTAAAACTCGAGCAGAGCTGGACAGATTTCGATATTTTTCTTTGCTTTGTTCGCCTTAACACAGAGAAAGTTTAAAAGGAAAAAAAGCGTGAAACAGCTGGGTGCAGGTAGTTTAAAAATATTTTTAAATTTAACGACTTTACAAACTATTTTTGCTGGTAGATATGTGATAAGACCAGCAGATGCAAGACTAGTTTCACCTATTTTTTGTGTTTCTATCACATTATTAATATTATAATTGCGGAAATTTGCTTGCATGTCTGTGATTTTTCCACACTGAAATTACAGATGAACAGATTTGAATAAACTTTGGAATTGAGATTAACACTTAGGCGATTTTAGTTCCGGAAAAACAAAACGAGTTCATTTAGAAAAATAGGTGAAACCGTGACGGAAAACGTACGCCCTATGCTAATAAAAATATTCAAAACGACTACACTTAATTGTAATCATCGATACAAAAATCTTCTAATCATTCGCATCCACAATCTGTCCGCAACCTTTCATCTCTCAAGATTACCTAATTAATCAAGCTCATTCTACTTCATTAATTCCTGACGACACAACACACGTGTACAGGTACAAAGTAAAACAAAAGGTTTACACCGGGCGGAAACCACTAAGACTTCAAACCTGGGGTACTAATGTATTAAAGGTATCTCACGGATCTAATGCCTCTAAGCCCCATTGAAGAGGCTTGCAGTAAAGCTATGGTAGAATCTGCTACTGAACAGGCAAGCTTATGGGTAGGAATAGTAATAATAGATGAAGTTTATGGAATTAAATGGAAGTTGTAAAATATAGAAGGAAATCTTTGCGGTAAAGTCTAGCGCACGGTTCTTAATTTGAAAATTGAATTAGTGTAGTTTTCAGTGCAGCTTATTGATTTGTAAATGGTCGGTGAACTAATTGGAGTAAATAAACTGGGATTTATATTATTTTAAGAGCTTGGTTCTCTTACGAGTATATTATTAGAACGTGAAACAAAAAGGTATATTCATCAATTTATGTTAGTTTGGTTTACTTAGGAATAATTTTGGAAAAAAAGGATTAGGGTAAAATTGATGGCTTAATTCACGCTTTTCTAAACAGATCTGATGTTAAACATAATAGAAAATGTACCCACTCGTAGTTTATCAAATTAATTACTTATATGCTGTTCAAGTATTAAAACAAACCAATTATTGAAAAGTAACACTAAATTTCGTAGTACATCCGCGTAATTTCGGAACAAAGTCTTCAAGAGGTCGTAAATATTCAGAACCGTTCAAACCCGATAAGTACATTACTGAAACAAACAAATATGCCGCGAAACGGGGTAGCCATAAATAACCAACTTCGATTGACTTCTGTTATCTAGAAATGAACGAATACAATAATGTGTAGAAGAGACACGTTTTGAACTAGCTGTGTGCTGCGATTTTGTCTCTTGCTTATTTTTAACCGACTTCAAAAAAGGAGGAGGTTCTCAATTCGACATGTTTTTTTTATGTTTGTTACCTCATAACTTTTGACTGGGAGAATCGTTTTATTTTATAAACGGTTCACACTCATAGCTCCCCACTAGGATTTGTATTGAGGATGGCATGAAACATACCCAAAGACAAGAACAACTAGCTCTCAGATCCAGAAAAGATATTGAATTCATTATTCCCCAGCCGGGAATCGAACCCAAGACTTCTGGCTTAAAAGACGGACACCACTGAGCCAAACAGGTCGTTTGCTACCGTCTGCATGACGGCCTCTGAAGATACTCGGCAGCTGTTGTTATAGAAGAAGCAGCTGGAGTCTCCAATTTTACGTGTCATTCAAAACACGATTTGTCAACGCTACTCGCGGTCACCCATCCAAAGACCGACCGAGTAGGCCGTTGCTTAACATCGGTGATCAGTTACGAACACCTAGCTAGCCTATGCTACATATTATACGTACCTATAGCATGTATATAATATGTATAAGCAAGGTAATTAGGTGAGGCAAAAAAATAGGAAAAAAACTATGGCTTGTTATTTTTGCACGACAATCATGCAAGCAACGCACAGACCTACTTGTGCACGGTAAGTAGTGTAAGTACGCATATACAGGTTTCTAAGGAAAGGGTATGCTGAACTAAAAAGAGGTATAGTACTCGTCATTATGAACAACTTTAACTATGGGACCAACCAAAAAATTGTGAAAAAAACAATCACATGTTCCAAACATTTTATTGAGTGTTATTGACATTTTTGGTTTGCAATTGTTGATTTAATTTTCGCGATTGCAGGGTTTTTCCTATAGTAAAAAAAAATCATAATAATGATTGATTTTAGTTGAAATGATGTTGATTAATTGATATTACATAATTAATTCTTGGTTTAGCAGACCCTTTCTGCATAACCCTTTATAATAATATTTTTACTTCCTACTAACTACTCAACTCACTATAAAATGTCTGAATACTAATTAATGAATATAAATTACTCCGTAACACTACATTTTTCATATTTCTGCTTTCACGTTCATTTTCTATGACAAGTTTCAAAGTTACTTGTGCGCGGTAAAAATACTAATTCATCATAAAAAGTAGGTTAATGCACACGAGAAATAAGTATTTTTGCTTTGCTTTGTAAGAAACGAAGAAAAGTTTGTGAGAAACTTGGAAAAGGGACTTCGTGCATTAAAATGTTACCTAAATGATACCAAGTGTATATCTTCAGGACATAATATTGGCCCCAGTTGTTTGTCCTGAAACAACCGTCGATGCCTGTCAGCGGCTTTAGGCGTCCTAAAATTTCTGATATAAGGGCTAACTACCACCTTCAATTTTATTCTCTGAACTATATCTTGGCCGCTTCGAACGAAGGTTGAATGGAGTCTTCAAAATTAGAGCAGCGCACTGAAGATGCCTCGGGTATTAAAAGTAGTAGTGATAAATTATTATTTATTATTGACGTTTTTCAAATAAATTCTCGAATTTTCCGAATCACCTTGATATTGGGAAGAAAAAGAAGGAAAACTTAGAAAGAAATTGGGAGCTTGAAACGGAAAAAACCTTCCATATTTTAGTCATGAAAATTTTATTAAATTTTGGTCATGGTTATTCAGGTTTTATAATAATCACAGACAAATGGTTTTCAAACAAATGAGTACAAACGAGGCCCAAAGGTGTAATTTTCGAATTAGCAAATGTGCTTTGTTTCAAAATTGTGTTTTTGTAATTGACTTTGGTAGGTTAATTGTTATAGAATTAATTGGAGTTTTAAACTAAAATAGGTACAATCAAGACCTAAATTAGTCTGCAGAGACAGAATAAAAATAAATGTTGGGGGTCCTTACTGAAAAAACCTGCAAAAACCAATACCTTAATAAACTTAATTACTTACTTTACCTCACTTACTTTTTAAAACCAAAAATAGTTTAGGCTTCTATATTTCTATAGGTAAAAGTAAAGTAAAAGAGTACTGCAACTGAGGTCACAGAATTCGTAATGAGTATGTCAGCATCTGAAAGTTACTGATTATTCTTATTATAATAAAAGACGAGGTACTTACATAAAAACTTTGACACAATAATCAGCCCAGCCACTCAAATTCCAAAATGAATAACGCAAGAAATTTAATTTTTCTAATTAATTTTGTACGTTCGAAGCCAAAGGACAACACTTGGAAACAAACCGTCAAGTTTTATAATTCATCGTTATAAAGAGCCGGTTTCACCCAGCTGTGTTTAGTCCCTTTTAAGAGTTATGCTCAGTTATTTATGTTTGAAAAGTTTTAATGCACACGTGTGATGTCCCCCTTAAACTTTGGAAGGGTATTTATATTTTGTGACCTTTGAGACAATGGCGCTTATTAGAGAGGTGTTTTTATTATGGGCTATGGTGGTACAAAGGTGAACATTTAGAAGTAATTTATGTTTAATGTTGGTTTAATACTGACTATTAACTCCCTCAGACGTGGAGCACCGATCAGGATCAGCACCTCAAGATTGCTACTTTATAACGCCACTCCTATAATTTCTACTATTTCTTGGGTTTTGACGTATTAAATAATAAAACCTTAATGCACAAGAACTTTCACTTTATTTGCTAGAACACAACCTTCCTAACCAGTGTGTAACAAAACGCATGCCCGAGTAAATCTTCTTTTTCACCGAAGTCAAGTCGGGTTCGTTCGTAAAGTTTCGTTAGGCAAATCAGGAAATAGTCGTCAGACTATTTCCAAATCAAATCAGTATCCCAAAAAACTCAAAACAGCGGTCAAATCAGCAAGTACCACTATACAGCAGGGTGACCATTATTAATGATTCGTTAACAGCTCGGCCATCCGTTAGTTTTACGAGTCCCTCGTAACATGAGTAATAATAACATATAATTTAAAAAAATTACCATATTGTATGTACTTAACTTAACGCAATCCCTTATTTGTAATAATACTAATAATCGTTAATAATATTATAACATAATTATGCCTGATGGTATGTGATTACAATTCAATAGTACAGTATAATATTATAGGTATATGGTATGAGTAAAAATAGTACTTAAGTAACGTTTCATTAATCAATTCATCGGTTTGTGCTCTACATAATAATATGTGACAACAAGTGAATTAGTAATTATTCGTTATTTACAATAAGTCTTTTGATAAATTAAATTAGCTATCCACAAATTATTTACTTCTATTTTTCTTTTTTGTTTTGTTAATTAATAAACCGAAATCATGAAATCAATATTGAGAAATTACCTTTACACATTCATCCTATTCTTTTTATTTACATAATATGAGCCTATTTATATTTATAAGACATATGAATTAAGACTATTCTTTACAATCTACAACTACATAGCATTTGACTGATTCATGACGTTGACCAGTATTCATTAATTTTTTGATCCTTGACGTTGATCATCTCGTTATTTACAGGAAAAACTTACATGCCGTTGATCCATGACGTTGATCAAGCTAGCTTAACTGAACCAATCCATGACCTTGATTAGCTCAGTGTCACACTAAATCCATGACGTTGACCAGTGTGCCCTTAACCTAAGTTATAGTACCTGATTCATGACGTTGACCAGTATTCATTAATTGTTTGATCCTTGACGTTGATCATCTCGTTATTTACAGGAAAAACTTACATGCCGTTGATCCATAACGTTGATCAAGCTAGCTTAACTGAACCAATTCATGACCTTGATTAGCTCAGTGTCACACTAAATCCATGACGTTGACCAGTGTGCCCTTAACCTAAGTTATAGTACCTGATCCATGACGTTGATCAAGCTAGCTTAACTGAACCAATCCATGACCTTGATTAGCTCAGTGTCACACTGATCCATGACGTCGATCAATGCGCCCTTAACTTTAGTTATAGTACCTGATCCATGACGTGATCAGTCTAGATATTATTATTCGAAATTAGTAAGATTATCACTTCTTTATATAAATACATACAAGATGTGTCTTGACACCTGTTTTTGACGATCCATGACCTTTAACTATCGTATGCGTATTACAATTACCGAACTTAAATTACGCATGTTTACAATATCTATCGATTTATAAATTATGAAATCTGATTGGGCGTGACAAGTAAACCGACCCTTATTCGTCTACGCGCGCATTATTAAATTCATTACCGGATGAACAATTCTCGTCCTCAGAAGACATTGGATGCACAAAGGTTAACCAAGGAAATATTTTGTTCCTTTTTTTGACAATCGGAAGCCAAATGACCTCTCAAATTGCAAATAGTGCATTGACTTTTTGGTTTTGTGCACCGGAAAAAAGGGTGGCCTTTTTCATTACAGTTGAAGCAAACTATGTGACTGTAGCTGGATTCTTGCTGCTGAATAGTATTTTGTGGAAGTGTTTTATTATTATAAATGGCAGTGTTAGAAGCCCCTTGATAATTGGTGCGTCTATCTTTATTTTTATTGTCAAAAGATACATTCTTATCTTGTCCAGTTTTTACCGACTTAAAGAATTTAAGAACTTGTTCTGGCTCATTGAATTCCACTGCTTGTGCTCCTAGTCTAACACCTCTATCTTCAATGCCAAATATGAGGCAGTCTACGGCACGCTTCCCTATTATTTCGCATCGATTGAGGAGATTCATTTTTGCATAGTAATAAAGCTCTAGTGATTCACCATAACGAGCTTTCTTGCCTAACATCTCAGTAAGGAGCTCAGCGTAATTATCCCGTGAAGGAAACGATTCCTTGAGCTTAAGCTTCCATTCAGGCCATGAAAAAAGTAAAGATGGCAGTCCTTGATACCAGGTCTTTGCTACCCCGGCGAGTTTGGGTAAGGCGTAATGAACTATTTGTTTATCATCCCAGCTATATATTTGTGCGCATTCCTCAATCTTATGAATCCATGAATCGACAGTTTGTTCTTTACAAAGGGGGTCAAATTCAGGTAGAACGTTATTGAGAACAGGGTACTTGTCACGTCCGAAAGTATTCCTATCCTTGATACCTTGCATAACATTAATAAATTTTTCGAAAAATTCTTGCTGACTATCGGCATACCTCGATTGCCCATTCGTACACTCAGTATCGGCATGATTAGAGCTCGCAGACCGCATCGGCTGATGCTCGCTGTCGACGTGGTGTCGCTCAGGAGCCTGCGCCAGTGGAGGTGTGTTCGCCCTTGCGATCCTGGAACGCCGCGATCGTGATGACCGCCTTGAGTCATCTCGAACGCGAGGTTTCGATCGATGTTTGCGTCGTGACCGCCTCTCGTGAGATCGACTAGTGCTGCGCGAGGACTCACTCCCCGATGATTCGCCCCTTTTCTTTCGTTTGGGCATCGTGGTAGATAACCTCGAAATATAAAGACGGAAAAAAAAACGGTAAATACCAAGAAGCTAGGTTACTACGTCAGTAGGACTCTATAGTGTAGTATAATCGCTTGTTATTGCTTTAGTGTACTATTGTTTAAATTTCAAGGAAAGAAGAGCGGAAAAATAAGAGTATTTAAATAAAATACTGATCAGATGACAAAGAGGGTAGGTAAAAAAAATAAAAAAACTGAATTTAAAAAAATACCACCGTTACAATTATA
The DNA here is from genome assembly GCA_949125135.1 of Alcis repandata. Taxonomy (NCBI): domain Eukaryota; kingdom Metazoa; phylum Arthropoda; class Insecta; order Lepidoptera; family Geometridae; genus Alcis; species Alcis repandata. Next base: position 12,092,948 of record OX421239.1, on the reverse strand, counting down.
GGTACATAAAATGAATTATTCCCGGCATGTCGATTCCCTATTACGACGATTCCCGCTTACGGCGCGTGGCTTAACGTCGAGTCTCGACACGCCGCGCCGGTTTTTGCGGACTTGACTCTTTACGTCGAGTTCCTTTAACGTCGATTCTCGTCACGAAACTCCCTTACTACGCTACCAGATCTTATGTACTGCTCAGAATTAAAGTATACGGTTTTAGGGATTGTTCCCACTACGCCGCTTCTCACTACACCGCTTCTCACTACGTCGCTCCGCGCCTATGGATATATGGACTAGTGCCACGACGTCGCGCGTCGCATCTCCTATACATTTCTTCCCGCCACGCCGTTCGCAGCCTCAAAGGCTGTAAGGATTTGTAAGGAGCCCAAAGTAGTTGTAAAATTTTCACGGGTGCAAAATCATGAAGAGGTAAAAACACTTGTACATTTTTCAATTAAAATCTTTATTTAATTAACATTTTTACCTGACTGTCAGTTAAAAAAAATACGAGTTAATTTACCTCATCTTGATGCTACACCCATGAAAATTTGACAACTATTTCGGGCTCCTAAAGCATTATGCACCTTTTAGTCAGTCAACAAGCGGCGTAGTGGGAACAATCCGATTTTAGTATAAGTAGAGGTTTAGTAAATATAACAAAATTTGATCGTTTATAATTTAATATCACAGTTCATTACAATCACAGATAAAATTACAATAAATTACATAGATCATGGTAAAAATAATCAAAAACTCATTTCAGAAATATAAAAAAATTGTATCAAAATCACAGTAAATCAATAATTAATCAAAATTAAAAAACATGTAAATAATAAAATTCAAAATAGTACACGTACATACATACATACCTACATGCACCGGTATACAATACATATATTTTGATAGTAGGAAAGTAAAAATCAACTTACTTTCTATTGTTGTATCTCACGGCTTCGATAACCGAAGGTAGTTCGCTAATTCGGAGATTTTCGCAATGATGTTTACCTAAAAGTCACAATAGAAAAATTAAAATAAGTACTTATGATTATTAGTAGCCGGAAATGAATTAAATATTTGTTATTATAATAAAAAAACCATTAGGTACGTTATGGAGTACTTACGAGTTTTTGGTAGCCGGAATTATTACGTGTGCATCAAAACAAAACAATGCACTCGCAGCAAGCTTCGATGCGCGTCTGGCGTTATCGTTGTTTACCTGCGAGCACTTCCGAGCTACGAAAGATCACAAAGGTAAACCCATTCAAGCGTATGATCGCTTTGTTTGACATTAATGTTTCTATTTTTTGTCTTGCGGCTGAAATGATGATGATGAAAACTACAAAACTTAATATTACGCTTTTGCAGTTCAAAGCAGATGTTTGTCATGAACTGTGATATCATCATCATCAATATAATTATAAAAATGAATGTCGTGACTGACTGACAGATCAACGCACAGCCTAAACCGCTTAAGCTACAAACGTCAAATTTGGACAAAAGTTTTATACTAAAAAGCGGACGCACACTAGGAAAGGAATTTGCCCAATTCAACCCCTAAGGGGGTGAAAAGGGGTGTTTAAGTTTGTATGAAATTTTTTTTTTCTTAATGCTACAATTATCAAACTTTGCGAATATACTAAAGTAAAAAAATTATTGACACCTGTTTCATCATTTTTGAAAAATCAACCCCTAAAGAGGTGAAATGGAGCAATGAAGTTTGTATGAAGAATTTTTGTGACGAATGAATTTTAATGCTGTGGTTACGAAACTTTGCAAATATACTAAGCTAAAAAAAATAATAAACACTTATTTTTTTATTTTTTGAAGATCAACCCCCGAAGGGGTTAAATGGAGTGTTGAAATTTGTATGAAAATATTTTTTCCCAATACTATGATCATTTCATTTTGCAGATGTACTAAGCTAAAAAAATAATAGATACCTGTTTCATTATTTTTGGACAGTCAACCCTAAAAGGGGTGAACCGGGGTATTAAAGTTTGTATGGAAATATTTGTTTTTAATGCTACGATTATTTAACTTTGCAAATTTACTAAGCTAAAAATATAATAGATACCGGTTTCATTATTTTTGGAAAATCAACCCCTAAAGGAGTGAAATGGCGTGGTAAAGATAGTACGGGGAAAAAAATTGTTTTGATGCTAACTCAATAAAACTTTACAGATGTACTAAACTTAAGGCGGGTAAACCACATCCGGAAAAAATCCAAAAAAAAAATTTTTTGCTCTCAAAAAAATAGGGTTAAATTAATTTCATCCCAGAAAAATTATCGGTTCCCGCCCTCGTCCACGCGGGCGAAGCCGTGGTGACATTCAGGTAAAAATGTTAATTAAATAAAGATTTTAATTGAAAAATGTACAAGTGTTTTTACCTCTTCATGATTTTGCACCCGTGAAAATTTTACAACTACTTTGGGCTCCTTACAAATCGCACAAAATTCATGAATCCAACCGCGAAGTCGCCTTAAATGAGCGAGCGACGTTATGGGACAGCCTTTGAGGCTGCGAGCGGCGTGGCGGGAAGAAATGTATAGGAGATGCGACGCGCGACGTCGTGGCACTAGTCCATAGGCGCGGAGCGAGCGACGTAGTGAGAAGCGGCGTAGTGGGAACAAAATCGTAAACTTTAATTCTCAGCAGTACATAAGATCTGGTAGCGTAGAAAGGGAGTTTCGTGACGAGAATCGACGTTAAAGGAACTCGACGTAAAGAGTCAGTCCGCACGAAACCGGCGCGGCGTGTCGAGACTCGACGTTAAGCCACGCGCCGTAAGCGGGAATCGTCGTAATAGGGAATCGACATGCCGGGAATGATTCCATAAAATGCATTCAAAGAAACAGTTATCATCGTCCTATTAGATGGGTCTTGACGTCATGCTTTTCCAGTAGGTCAATAATCAAAATAAATCTGTACTTACGTATTTTTCCAATACTTTTGCGTGGGCGGTAGGATCACACCGAAAATTATTGTTACGAATCCAGTTCGAATCCCAGTTCTGAGATATTAACTCCCTCAGACGTGGAGCACCGATCAGGATCAGCACCTCAAGATTGCTACTTTATAACGCCACTCCTATAATTTCTACTATTTCTTGGGTTTTGACGTATTAAATAATAAAACCTTAATGCACAAGAACTTTCACTTTATTTGCTAGAACACAACCTTCCTAACCAGTGTGTAACAAAACGCATGCCCGAGTAAATCTTCTTTTTCACCGAAGTCAAGTCGGGTTCGTTCGTAAAGTTTCGTTAGGCAAATCAGGAAATAGTCGTCAGACTATTTCCAAATCAAATCAGTATCCCAAAAAACTCAAAACAGCGGTCAAATCAGCAAGTACCACTATACAGCAGGGTGACCATTATTAATGATTCGTTAACATGACTGTCAGTAGTGGTGTTTGACAACAGTTTAATCTTCTTTAGTTTTATTTGATCGAAATAAAGTCTCTTCTCCAACGAAACCAGAAAAATATTGGTTGAAACTAAAAGATAGGTTGCTTGATGGTAAGCAATCACTGACGCTATACATACCTATATAACACGGGAGCCTTGCTGTCTCACGGGGTGTCGTGACGTACTTTTAAGACACACATGAATGTGTAGAACCACATTGCAGAGTAGACTGAAATTGGTGAACAAAAGTTAATTATTAATTTACTTCTAATATATATATAGTATTTGCTCCAAGCGGTTCCTATTTCAAAATAATAAAGCGGTTTGAGTAAAACAAATATACCAACTAAAATGAAGTTACACATCTCCAATTTTCCTTCTTTTTACATCGTCGCCTTCCGTTTTATAAGCGGAGTAAAGGATATCGTTATCCTGTAGCAAACTGTTAACTCATAGCACAGTATAGATTGAAACAGTACGTAAACTTGAAAGCCCTGAACCACCTGAAAGTCCTCTTTCTGATGCAAATGTTCTTATAAGACAAATACCTAGGCCCTATCTACATTTATTAATAATATACAGGTCATCCGATCTGTAGTGTATGTGCTATAGCATACGAGTACATACACTGTCTCGTGTGCTCCTGGTCGGTTATCTAAACGTGACTGTCACGAGAGCCGCAGGCGAGAGTGGATGGACGCGAGGTAACGACTAGGTACTGGAATAGCGTGGCCATTGCCGAGCCAGTGGTGAGTAAGTGGAATACGACAGGGTTATAGCCAACCCCTACACGATCCATGGTAGCGAATTAGCGATCTGTTGAAGATCCTAATTATGGTTACTTACCTTTCCGAAGACTGGTCATGCCGTGCGTTGTTTGTCATCGAGCTACAAGCTTATCAAGCGACGCTTTGAGCCCTGTTGTAAATTAAGGTTTTTATATGATATGAAACACCCCTTGGTGTTTCATGATGAAATTATTTTCCAAACTGATTTGACTACGAGAGTTAATCTTTTCACATGACCAAACTATTGATGGGCCACCTAGTAACATATAATATGTGTTATTTCACTTAAGTTTTGAACCTTAGTAACTGCAGTTTACAGCTCTGTTTATCTTAAGCAAATTCTGTAGAAACGCTCCACGCGCGGAGGTCGCGAGTTATTGGTTTTTTGTTCGCATTCGCAGCGGAAAGTGGCTGCCTTTGAACTCGGGTGAAATGTGAGAGCAAGCCGATAAGAATGAGGGATGGCTCGATGAAGAGCAATTGCTCCTTTCATCTTGGCTGCTGAGTGAAAAATCGACGTGTTTTTGTTTTGAATGTGTGTAAGACGCGAAGGTACAAAAGAAATAATATTTTTATATGGTGTACTACGAGGTAAGAAATCGACTGATTAAATTCCATCTTACGAGTATAACCCAGAAACCATAGTATATTGTGGTAACTAGCTGTCTCGCGCGGCTTTGCCCGCGTATGCCATACCATTTTATATAAAGCACCAGAAGCCAGAAGGGCTCCGACATGGCTTGTCGGTTCCTGCTATGAAGCAGGCATCCGAACATATAACTTAAGAGTGCTTTTAATAAATCATGTTAAACTGTTTACTAAAAAAGTCTACAGAAAATATGGCCAAAATGTTATATTCACGTCGATATTCGTGACCTAGGAAGCCTTTTTTGAAGCTATGATTCATGTGAGTTCGTAGACGCACTTAGGTTTTCCCATTATCGTTCAGTGCCCCAAAGGCGGCTGTTATCAGCTGCGCCTAGGCGCCCACGTAATGTTTTCATGATAAAGGGTTACAAATCGACCTATTTTGTGAACGAGGTTCACAGACATTTCCTACGCGTTTATGTAATAGGGCCGCGACGTTATTTTATGTAAGAAAGTATTTGTTTATCGCTTTTGAAGTTCTTCAGGCTGTTGTCGGTGATGTGATGTGAATGTAAAGCGTTTGGTTCTACGCAATAAGCAGGCAAGAGGCAAGGGTTCGAATCTGAACAATGACCTTGGCGATGAAAGAAACATAATTTGAGAAAAAAATAGCGCGGTGACTTACGGTCTTTCTTTTAAAGCCTTTTTAAAGTCGATCACTGCTTAAAATGCTCTGGCAACTTCTTACTGACGTGAAATGTCATGTGCGAAAAACAAAACAGGAAATTTTAAGCAGCTTTTATAACTAAGGTCCATTGTGGCATGTTCGGTTTGCCTTTTACCAAAAATATGTTGTTTAAAACCGATTTTAAACGATAATAACAAGAGCGCCCTAATAATAGCCATTTAGCCATTTCAAAGGTCCCTGAGTCAGGTAACTTTCGTCATATCACCGCAGAATGCCGGACAAATACCAGCGTCTTTATATCCGAGCTTCCGGACAGGCCGGAACGAGGGCAAACATTTTGCGGGTTTCCCGGACGTCCGGGCCAGGCTTGTTTGAACAGGCACTAGGGTTAGGGGTTTTTAAGATATAGGAAGGTTTGATGTACAAAGTCAAACGTCAAAGTGAAAATCAGTGTTTGTACCTTCTTTGTGCGCCGGTTTATTGCCCCGATTCTCTTTGTTTTAACTTAGTGTTTTTCAATAAATTCTAAAAGAGCAAAAACTAAAGATTTTCTTGTATGCTAACTATGTGTTTTGTAATAGACTGGAGCCTCCCTTGTTTTTTGATGACTGAAAATTCTGAATCTCATTAAAAAGTAAAATAAATTTAAAATGAATAATACTGTGAATTTTCATTATCTTCCAAATCCCATTTCTGCGTATCAAGAGCCCGTATCGACTTTGCAGAAATGTTATTTCAGTTATCTTATAAAACGTTATTTTATTTATAACACAGAGAGATACATATTTTATCATAAAATAATACTTAGGTACTTACTAATTTAAAAGTTGACAAGTAATCGTCTATCGTGGTACGGGCATATTATGCGAAGAGAGGAGAACCACATACCGAAAAAGACGATGAACATGAGTGTGAATGGGTATAGCAGTAGAGGACGACCAAAGAAAGTATGGATGAACTGTGTGAATCTGTGAATCTGTGTGTATCATCTGATATGAAAAAGAAAGGAGTGAATTCAGATATGACGAGTGATAGAGGTGAATGGAACAAATGTACATACCGTACCAACCCCACGTAGATGGGATAAGGGTAAGAAGATGATCATAAAATTTAATAATACCGACTTACTGGGTTGTGTGCCACCCGCTATCACATCAGAAACATACTTTTTACTGGAGTATGTGCAAATACAAGGTATTTAGTGTACCATTACTTTAAGCCCCTTACACTCCTAATATACCTACTTTATTGACAGCGCAAAAAAGTACAAACAAAAGAAATATTAGAAACAAGACCATATAAGGACTATTCCTGACTTTAAGTCACAAACACACTAACACGCAAACCTTCACATCCATAAAAATAGCGTTCTTTTTAACTGTTACATTTTCAGCATTTTTGAAACGAATCTGTGTGATAGTTAGCTTCAAAATCGTGTCCAACCGTGCTTTAGCAAAAGAGGATTATGTTTGATTTATTACTAGTCTAATGGGTAATCTAGGCATTGCTGTAATCAGTCTGGTTATTTATGGTATCAAAACAACGTACGTACCTAATTAATTACACGAGCGACATTACTAATGCGATGACATTATCTTGTATTTATCTTAGAGCAATACACGGGTCGGTTATCTATCGTTCTGAGCCATTTTCCTGGTACATGTGATGGGTTATTTCTTGCGCAAAAATTCATGTGGGTGTTTGATGCAGCACAGACTTACTAAACTGTTGGCTGCCCAGGACCCGATGGTCCGTTGAGGGTTAAAAAATTAACGTAAAAAGTAAAGTAAAAAAAACTGTAAAAGAGTTTTTTTAATCAGTCCGGTAGTTTGAAGATTACTTTGTAGAAACATTCGTACATCATAATCTCTAATATTAGTATAGATCAAGCTTTAAAGACTAACTACTAAGTACTAGTAGTTACTAGATTGCAACTACTATAAGTATTGTAATTATTTTATATTTTGTTTTTTTTACATTGCAATTATTTTATATGAGAAACTTTTTTTTACTATGTTGGTCGACTATATGGATAGATTTGAATATTTCGAGCCCTGCTGATTGTCGCTCACTAAAAGACAAATTTGTTAGTATTTTTGTGTGTGAAAAACTTTTCAGTCACCGAAATTCAAATCTGAAATGGACGTGGACCCTCAGAGCACAGCTCACAGTAATAGTCCGTAGTCGCAACATTTGTTACACAATCTCATTCGAGCCATTTTTCTACTGATAACCGAAACTACGAGAAAATACACGTAACTTTGATTTAGGACGGGACATTTCCATCCAAACTCGATTTAAAAAAGCTATGTATGTAGAATACGAAACACAGAGCCAATTATTCTTCCGTCGTCTGATAGTTACAGGACCGAGGAAAAATCCTGCAGAGAAATAACTGCTCCTAATGCGTTTCTAAAACATACGTGAATTATTACCGACGCTGTTAGTTTGGCGACGAAACTATGTAGTAGAGTATAGGTACGCATATTACAATCTAAGTATAAATAAATAGTATTAAGAACAGTACTAAAATAAATAGCTTATACCGTGACAGATTCCGAAAGTCATAACTACCATTATATGTAAATGCAAGAGTGAGTTTGTTTCTTACGCTTTCATGCTAATTTAACTACTGAACCGATAAAAATTAAATTTTGCATACACGTTGACAAAGCAAGCAGAAATGTACATAAATATAAAATAATTTACAATAAAAAAATGTCTAAGAACGGCTCTCTTAGACAGTTTGAGTTTGGCGTATTCGACCTTTCTGCCAAACACCGACGAAATGTATTTAGTGTTACGTTCTAAACAGCTATAACTCTGTATGAATTGCTACTCAATAGTTTCAGAGACCCACCGGCCACCCTTGACAAATTAGGTTACGGAAATATTTCTTAGAATAGTGACTGTAAAAGGTAAAATATAAGTCAGTAACTGAAGTTACCATTTTTGTAACCAAGAAAATCTTTCAATTTATTATAGTTAGTATAGTTTAGTGTACTTGTATAGCTAAATGCCATTCCAAGCCATTGGATAGTCTCTTTTTATAGAAATATCAATTCAGTATTGAAATTACATAAATTAATGATGGCTTTTTTACTCTATGTAGAAGATTTCCGGTTGCTTTAAGACCCCGAAATTGATCGAGAAATAGATAACAAAATTTCTTAGAAAAAACGATCTAGAGCCCTATTCTGCAATAATTATGTGATATTATGTTGGTCACTTTTATTCTTATGAGTTTTCTAACATGAGAGACAAGGACCGACATATTGTCGTATACATCAGAATAGGGTTCTAGTTATACCAATAAGTATCATACATCTGAAAACAGGCTCTTCGAAATGTAGGTTATTATATACCACTATGTCATAATTGAATCCTACTGTGTATACAATACACTATGACAATGTGTGTTTTTGTTATGTATTACCACATTATATATTATCTTAGTGAGACCAAACGTTTTTGCAGGCGTCCCTAACTTGATGAGATCTACATCCTACTCGAGCAAATGTATTTCTTGCTTTTAGTTGTTTTGTATTACAGTATACACTATGCAAGTATTAGTTTAATACAGGGTTATAAGGAAAGGGTATGCTAAGCTGAAAAGGGCTCATCATTATAAACAACTTTGCGTATTGCACCAACCCGGAATTCCCGAAAAATATGCAGTCTTTGATATTTTTCCGTGGTACAGCTATTTTTTCTTGCGAATTCTGGGTTTGTCAAAGTAAAAGATGTTCATAATGATAAGTACTATGAGCATTTCCTTATTACCTTGTATTTCTCAGTAAAATTTATCATTATCGAATCTCTCTGACTTTTGGCCTATTTACGAGTATATCCGGACATAAAGCGTGCATTATTTATGGTCCGGATACTTTATTCGAAACAGGGGAGTTAATCAAAACATTTCTACATGTGAGAATGTTACATTTTTTGATAGATATTAAAGTCTCAATATATTTTCAGGAAATACAACAGTATGGAGAGTTGCAAAAATGCTTAGGTACTAAAATTTTATGTTCACACATACATACTCGTACATACACATAAATCCAACATTAAAATTCAAATAACTAAATCGTCAGCTTAGTGCCAGAAATCATTAACTGTTTTGCTATGAAAAGATGTATGTACCTATACAGGGTTATTCATAAAGGGTATGCTAAGCCGAAAAGGACTCGTAGTACTCATTATTATGAACAACTTTTACTATGGGACAAACTCGAAATTCGCGAAAAAAAAAAATTAGCTGTTCTAAAATTTTGTTGAGTGTCATTGACATTTTTTTATGGAACAGCTGATCGCGAATTTCGGGTTGGTCCCATAGCAAAAGCATAGCATACCCTTTACGAATAACCCTATATATGGCATGCATGTATGTGCAACGTGTGTGTTTTGCTATGTTTTGTATATAGGTATGACACTTTTTCGTTCATAATTAACACGAGAATGCTCACGGATTATTGAGTCTGATACTCGTACTCGTCCTGTAACCAGTTTCGATCACATTCGGTGATCTTTTTTAAGGAGTAATTGAGTTTTCAAGTGTGATGCGCTTGAAGCCGCGTCCAGGCTGGCACTGATTTTGCAGTTAATTACTTCTTGCAGTGAGCCGACGAAATTTGTCTCGCGGTTTACATATTGATTTTACATTACCCAACTGGACAGACTAATAAAATAATGTAGGTTCATTATTACGTTGAGCGTAGTTGCGCCCCGCGGTTTCACTCGCGCAGGGATGATAGTAAGTAGGTTATCTATTAATTCTGGGCATCATATGCAACCATTAATCCTCCCACTGCTGGGATACAGGTCTACCCTCGAAGGGTGATTAGGCCGTATTCCACCACGCTGGCCAAGTGCGGGTTGGTGGATTCTGGGCATAAACTATTATCTATTATCTTCTTCTTCTTTTCTTTTTTTCTTTTCTTTATCTATTTCCTCGAAGGGAGCTATGAGTGTGAAATGTTTATTTATTTATTTTATTTATATATATAAAAATGAAACCCGTTTTCCTTGGTCACGGCATCACGCGTGAATGGCTGGACCGATTTCACTAATTCTTTTTTTGTTATATTTGTTACGGAATACGGAAAAAACTATTAAGAAAATCTCTCAGAAATATTGAAAAACCCTAAAAACAGCCCTTTTCTTTTTCCCATACAAACGTTTTCTAACTAAAACGAGCTTTATTGCTATTGTATAAAGTTCATATTGAATTGCAAGCACTCACTGTTGTTTAAACAATGTAGGTATGTTCCTAACGTCCAAGAGTCAATTTGCACTTTATTACCTCTGTACAAAGTTCAAATTCAATCATATCTATCAAAACCAAGGAATTTTAAAATTTCGAAGGATTTGACTCCAAGTCATATCAAATTAAAAAAAAGTTGAAACAACAACAAACTGTCAATGTCAGTGTTTTTTTTTTCATGGATGAGTTTGCTTTTGGCAACTGATACACGAAACAAATTCGTACCTATAATTGTAATATATTATAAGTATAAAATTGTAAATAGTGTTTTGTGCAGTGTTTATATTTAATTAGGCAGTACCATAGAGAAGTACTGTATGGCAGTACGAAGTCTGCCGGGTCAGCTAGTTACATGATAAAATCAGCTTACTGTAACCAGTATCACGGAGAAAAGTGGTATTAAACATTCAGAAGTAAATTTACGCACAAAACTTTCGCATTCATAATAAATTATATATAATATTTAGGATTAGCTACTAGTTAACACAACTTTGAAGCCATGTGTAAAAAAAATGTATGACATTGTTAAATTAGTTATTGTAGAGAATTAATACCATACCCCACATATGGATGCTTTAGATATGTCGGGTGCCTAATTCTTATTTATTTCACGAAATGTAATTTTATTTTATTTCTCTAATTGTATACACTGTGTCAAAAGAAATAAAGGCTATTTTATTTTATTTAAAACAGAGTAGTTCTTACTGTTCATGAAATGCACTACGTTTGCGAGGTATTTACGTCTGTTCAGTACAATATTGAAATGAACGCGGATATTTTTATTGGACATTCCACTTTTATGAGTTTTCTTCGAACAATGCGCTTCATATGAGTATAAAATGTGTCCCGGTATGTGTGAATAAAAGTCACATGCTGCGACACATTTCATTACAACTGTGCTAACAATTTGTTGTTTTACAATATTATTATGTTTGCGAATGCGTTGAAATAATCATATTTTTTTTGTACTCTGCATGTTGATTTTTAACCGACTTCAAAAAAGGAGGAGGTTATCAATTCGTCTGTATGTTTTTTTTGTTATGTTTGTTACCTCATAACTTTTGACTGGGTGAATCGATTTTGATGATTCTTTTTTTATTAGAAAGCTGACGCTTCCCATTTGGTCCCATTTCAATTTAGTCCAGTTCTGATAATGGTATCCATGAGAAAACTATATAAGTCTTAAATTTGCATGAAGTACGTGCGCGACAAATAGATGAATAACTCAATAGTCGGTTTTTTGAAGTCGGTTTTTGTTTTTTGTTTTGTAAAAATAATGTTCTTGTTCTAGATTGTGGTGTGTTGGACAAAATTTTTAAGTTATAATTAATTTATTAATGCTAGTCTTAAGGTCTTTTAACACGTTTGAAACAAAATTTAGAGTAAAACACGGTTTAAAAATGTATCAAGCTAGATGCGATTTATAGTTTTACCATGTTATGGAGTTCATTGTTTTCTGTACATTACTCAATTTATAATTGGCACCCGTATTAAATTTCACTTCAATTCCGGAAGTAGTTTTAGCATTGATAATTATTGACACACACCTTTACGCAGAAACTATCACATTTATAAAATTATCATGTATTTAAAAATTAATTTCAATTTTGGTTTTCCATTGTTACTGTAAATTATTTCTATGACTCGTTTTAACGTTGCATGTGACACAAAGAAAAATTACCGCCTGTTCATACAAAGGGCCATGTTTTGTTTAATTTTAGACCAAACGCGACTGATCAAACATTCAGTCCGCTCTGGGGCCCTATTCTGGCAAGTGAGGTAGTATCTCGGTCACTGTCGTTCTCATTAGAAATGTCACGCCAGTGAGAGTGACCGGGACAATCTCGAACGGCTCAGAATACCCTGGACATGTGAGCGGAAATAGGTTTGTGTGGTTTATGTCTAATCGATAAGTATTGTACACAATTGCTACGAGTACCTACAGTCCTATACTCGTACCTACAGTGGAGGGCGGTCAAGGTACTCGATTAGTGGTGTTTATCTCTATTTGTGTTTGGAACGCTGGGACCTTTGCAAGATATCTTTCATCAATACACGCATGCTAAAGGAATAAGCGTTTTGACAGGCAACTGTTAAGTTCAATTCCTGAGTGAGTTTCCCAATTGATATGATCTGTGTTGTCTTGAAGTCGCGAGTGAATTGGTTTGTTTTATGCGAGCGAACTCCATCGGTTACCATTAGGCGAGATGGCTGTCAAACGCAAGCCTGTAAGCCTATGCTAGATTTAAAAAATTACTACGTGTTTATTAACAAAGATGTTAATAATTAATTTGTTATAATTAACACGGAAACACTCACGTAATTGAGTCGGGTACTCCGACTAAAAACTGACAGAACCTCGTTAGTTTTCATAGTATGCACTGAGAGAAATGAGCATCGAAATTCCGCTAAAAGCATTATGAATTTTACTTAAAGTACGGAGCAATTACTGATATTACCAAAAAGTACGATGATTAGCATCAGTTTGTGATAGTTGTCACCTTAAAAACTGGTGCTTATCATCGTACGTTTCTGTGTAATCTTCTATCTATATATATAAAAATGAAACCCGTTTTCCTTGGTCACGGCCTCACGCGTGAATGGCTGGACCGATTTCACTAATTCTTTTTTTGTTGTATTTGTTATTATTAGGAGAAGGTTCTTACGGAAAAAAATATTAAGAAAATCTCTCAGAAATATTGAAAAACCCTAAAACAGCCCTTTTATTTTTCCCAGACTAAAACGAGCTTTATTGCTATTGTATAAAGTTAATATTGAATTGCAAGCACTCACTGTTGTTTAAGCAATGTAGGTATGTTCCTAACGTCCAAGAGTCAATTTGCACTTTATTGCCTCTGTACAAAGTTCAAATTCAATCATATCTATCAAAACAGTGTGCGTTTTATACTGATAATTTTTACTATAAATTGACAAGTTAGCATCAACAAACTACGGTTGCTATAGTTACGCAATAGCATGAGAATAGAGGTTATAACAAAGAGTTCCTATAATTATTCTCAACACCTTTGGTCACGCCATCACGCGTGAACGACTGGACCGATTTCAATTTACTCTACGTTTATCCCAAAGTCTACCCGTGCGAAGCCGGGACGGGCTGCTAGTTTAAGTGATAATTTTTAGTTTAGTGTGGATGTTAAGGTTTTACTATGGAAACTAACGTGGTTTTCACACATTTTTGTTATAATTAAACACGGGAATACTCACGTAAAAATTAAGTCGTCTACTACGACTAGTTTCGGTCACATTCGGTGACATTCATCAGGCGAGTTTACAAACGTGACGCGCTCGCGGTTGCGTCTCGTTTGGTAGTAGACGACTTAATTTTTACGTGAGTATTCCCGTGTTTAATTATTACAAAAATATGTTAAGGCTTACACACAAATGTAATGCGTTAGTAACACCTCTCTACCCTTCACAGAGAACAAAATGCAGTGTCAGCAACCCAGCTTAATTCAAAGATTTTCAGGTAAATATCGGCCGATTGATAAATGGTCCCAAGCGAGGGAGGGTGCGAATTCAACGTCATTTAAATTGCTACGAGATAAGAAGCGCTGCCGTTTTTGGGAGGAGATAAGCGGGCTGTGGATTTTGAATGAATTTATGAACTTTTTTGCAGAAATGGACAGGATAAATAATTACTTATTTGCATTGAAGCCGCGCTAAAAAGCATTTTGACAGCTACAGTGAAATTGTAAAAAAAAAACAAAAATGAATAAGATGAACATAATACTTAACATTGAACGTAAGATTATTTTTGTTTGTAGATTTTTTTGTCATTAATTTTGTTACAATTTTCCTTGTCTTTGTGTGTGTTCCATGGCATCCCCGACACAGGGTATCCTAGTGGGGAGCTATGAGTGTAAGTATGAATTAAAACGGGAGTGTTCACGTATTATTGGGTCAAAGACGCGAGCACGGCGCGCTTATAATCACTCCTTGAAAAAGGTCACCTAATGTGATCGCAACTATAGTCAGAGTATCCAATTTAATAATACGTAAATACGCCGTTTTTAACACGCTTTTATTAGTTTCACCTGTATGTTTGTAAACGACCCTTTTGGACTTGTTTTTGCCCTACTTTGACCCATCAGATTTAATTCAAACTTTGCACACCTGTCAAAGACCGATGACAATGCGTGTGTTTTAGTGTTTTAATTTTTCATAGTAAAATAATAAGTAAAGTGGTTTTTATTCAGATTTTTACAAGGTCAAGGCTAATTCAAAAGCGCAAGTAACATAAATCAAAGTTTTTTTGGATTTTTGTTAACGTTTCTACAAGCTATTATTAACTGCTCACTATTAATCATTAAGATAATATCTAAATGATTAATCGAGAGGGTAGGACTAGTATATCAGCCGAACATGGCTAATTAAATAATTTTAGTTTTAGTTTAATTTTAATTTATTGTTTGAGGTTAACTTTAATTAATTATTTGCTAAAAAATAAATATAAAACATAATTAACTAAGAGACTAGCAGATTCTTTTCTCAGATTCCAGGGATTTCTTACCTCTCATCTAAAAGTTGTCTAGGAGAAATCGCTCGTAGCAAAGAGACCGCCTTTTGTGCCTTTCTCTTATTTATTTTACAACGCTTGTGATTTTTTTTTGTCGTGACAATAAATAATTTTTCCTGATTTAGTTTGTGCTTATTATTATTTAGAGTAAGAAATAGGTACACACAAAAAATATTTTTTTTTTTTTTATTATTTTGTAATTTTTTGGCGATTTTAAAACAGTTTTAGAGCGTTTTAATTATAACAACTTTATGGGCGTGAAACCTATTTAATTACCTGCTGATAAGTATCATAATTAATGGCGCTCCAAACACCAAGCTGTGTAATCTAGTTACCGGGTGGGGTTAGAGGGTTAAACTAACCCCTGTTTTATTCATATTTAATAAGCGATGTGCGTGTAAGTGGGCAGAATAAAACAAATTATAATTTTCAATTAAACCATAAATTAAACTATGATCTCGTCACTCAATTACATAAAAAAAAATCAACTTTTAAAATAAAACAGATTGCAAAAACTTGAAGAATTTCGGATAAAGACTAACCCGAAATCGGTCAAGTCACTTATGACATGAGATATCATATGCACACATATTGCCTGTGTTTTCCAGTCTGGTAAATAGAAGAAAAAAAACAACCTTTTTTGTTTTTTTTAATAATTTATTTATTACAGTATTTACAGTATATTTTTAAACAATAATTGCCTTAAAACCCGGTCGGGTTCTTTGCTTTTTTACTCAAACGCTCGCAAAGCCTGCTGGCCTGTCGCCTGAAATCACAAGTGAAAAAGTTTGATAAACACGCTCCCCGGCGGCGCGGCGGCGGCGGCGGGGGCTAATTCGACGTCATTTGCATCGCGAGATAAGGAGCGTCGAGGACTCGTCACCGATTTCGTGTTATGAAATAATTGCTTCTAATATAATATTTTTGTTTTGTTGTTTATTCGATTAGAGTCGTGCTTTTTAGATTACAGTCAAAGTTCAAAAATATTTACTTAAGTATGCACAATTGTTTTTCTTTTGTCGCGAATACGTCCGCGTTTTCGCCTGTTGGTAAGCGAGGATGTGGTCGAAGATGAAGCACACAGACTTTTAATAATTCTAATATTTTTTTTAACTGCACCTGATCGTGGGCATCTTAGATGTAATATTTTTGTAATCATCATCATCATCATCGTCAGCCTGTATCGACCCACTGCTGGGTATAGACCTCCTCTCCCTTGCGCCATTCTTCCCTGTGTCGGGCCAATCTCATCCATGGATGACCCGCGATGGGTCATCCGTGGATGACGTTATTTTTGTAATAAATAGTGCGAATTCACTGTGTGGACTGATGATGCTAATTCTTTATACGAATCGTTATTAAACCTAATTTCAAAGTAAACATCACTAAACCTGGTAGCACCACATAGCTGTAGCGAATAAACTTTACCTACACTATGTCGTAGCACGTCGACGCCGTAGAGTGTCTACGCTGTAGAGTGTCTACGCCGTAACTTTCTTAGTCGATACCGAAGCGTGACTACGGCGTAGCATGATTTTATTGGTGACTTTGGTAGGTTCATCTTTGTTACTTGCTACCAGGTTCTATACAGATACAGAAACAGAACTATAAACCTATAAAACACTGCAAACACGCAGTCTAAGATACTTGAATCAAATAACTTCAACTCTACGAATTTCGAAAATTTATTTAAAAAAAACAGTTGATACACACACAAAGTGTATTAATTTTAGAGCAATTGTATAGAACAAATGTTTATTTGCGAATTTTCATAAGTTGTAAAATAAAAGTTGCTTGGATCAATGCATAAAAGCCGCCTGCAAAAGGTCTTCAGTGTTAAGAATTGACCCTCTATAAGACATTCAATACAAAAGTAGCACGCTAAATGACGGCCAGTCAGTTCAATTACACCAATTTAATCCTTACAGTTCATCGATTAAAAAAGACAATAGTAGGTAGATACGTGGCCAAAACTCAGCACACCATACAACAAAATTGTGTTTCAAACAGTAGTATGGGTCGGAAGAATTCTGCGGTGTGACGGTTGCCGTAGTATGACTACGTTGTAGCTGGGCTACGCCGTAGATCAGCTACACTCGGAGTAAATCTTCGCTAGAGCCTTTTAATGTTATTCTACAGATATTCCTACATTTACCCAATTCTAATCCTCAGAAATTAAATGGACCAAGTTATTTATAAATGATGAAAAAGAAAGGAAATAAGTAATTAAAGCATGAAAACAATTAGCATCTGATCCAATCACCAATGCAGTAAACCATTATTACTTGTTATTAATATTTAATTTCTTATAAATACACGAAACTGCTCGTGTACCATTGATTTACACTTTTTTATGATTGATATAATGATTGTTCTGTGTGGAATAAATAAATAAATAAATTTAGATATTTTCAGTAAGTATAGATTCCATCACAATCGGTGATCTTTTTCAAAGCGTGATAACGAGCGTGACGCACTAGCAGTGGTTTCAGGATACCCGAAAACTAGCACCAGGACCTCTGACTGCACTGAGAAAAATGACCATCTAAATTACATCGTACTTTTTTTTTGGTAATATCAGTATGCTCCGTAATTTAAGTGAATTCGTCATTCTTTTAGCGGTATTATGGGAATTTTCCTCAGTGAAAGATATAGTCTTTCAGCCTATACCAAATTACTTGCTCCCAATGCAGTAGTTATCAATTAAAGCTCGCACAATCCGTTCCGCCGCCGCCGCCATCTCTCACTACCTCCAAGGCGCTGCAAATAAATTCTATGAAGCTCAACAAGCGCCAAATGGTTGTCGCAGCCATTAACAAAATACGTGGCAATTCATTTTGAGGCCCGTGTTTGGTACTCTCTACCCTGAGAGGTTGGGTAAGGGTTGATTACACGTAAAGTAATTAATTTTAGTTTATATTAATGACGAATTTTAAAAATACTAAAAATCAAAGTAAATTTTTTTTACACTGGGCAAGTCATTTAACATAGCAATCATCATAAAATAAACAATTTATGGAAAAAATTATAATAGGAAATAGTCATAAACAATCAAAATAATGTTAATGAGAAAATAATACAATTATAATAATGAAGATTCAGTTAGGCGCAGCCTCAAAAACTCGTTTAGTAGTTGTAGGTAGTTGTAAGTAAAGGGGGGTAATTACAAGTAACGAGTACAGTGGCAAGACAGTGCCCTCGGCCGAGTGTGCCCATTTACTGTCTCGCCACTGTACTTGTTACGTGTAATTAACCCCTCAATACATTACATTTAAAAGCTGGTGTCTACCAAGAAAAAGAAAACAGATTTTTTTACGTAAAATCTATGACAGAATATCTCTTTCACTATGAAAACCGACGTGATTTTGACACGTCTTTATATAAAAAAACAATCGCTGTTGAGGCGGTTTCCTAAAACCCAAAAACTGGCGTAACTGATTTGATTTTTTTAATTTTTTGTATCTAGATCTAAACTCTGAAACTTAGAGTACTCTAGAACAACAATAAAATTCAGACTTTTGTAGCTTAAAAACCCTATAGTTGAGAAAAGAGGTATCTTTTGGTGAATACTAGCCCTTATTATGGAAAAGTTTTTATGTGAGAATGCTAGTGATTCTGGCTGCGTTAAGATTTGTCTGCCAGCAGATCGGTCGAAGTTAAAATTTGGCACTCCACTGGTAGTCGAAGGAGTGACAACTAGGGTGCAAACCCTGTGGTTCGTTGCAGGTTTGAATGACACCGGTCGTGAAATCTTAGTGTTTGTATTCTGTAATATTTCAAGTAAACTAAAATTATAGAATCCATTCGTTTCTCCAACTACGTAATTAAAGATTCACAGCCCATTGCCGAAGAGGAAAATCTATTCTCTAATAACCAGTTCTAACGGAAAAATTAGAGGTATATTCCTGTAATAAGCAAAACCAGCTCAATTAAACTAAATATTACTCCTGTAAAGTTGTCAAGCGCAGGCACTATCCTACTAGAGTGGGAGTACTGTATGTATGGTGCCTCATTACAGCTTACAGTCCCAGCTCAGCTCGAGCCTTCAGTAGCGAGCCAGCCTCTGCCAGAGGTAGTCGTGCCTGCCCTCCTACTGACCGAACTCGTTTTTTAACTTCGAATACGTGTTCTTATTTCGAAAGTTTTCGTGCCAGTGCTTTGTTATTATTTCCTTTGCAGTGTAAGTTTGGAGTCATTTTTAATTACTTTTGGCAGCGGCGTGCTTTTGTTTTTGGATTAAAAGGTAAGTTAGGTAGTTATAGGCTTTTGAAAGTAACTTTCTTACTTATATTAGCAGTTAGAAGTTTGGGAGAAAATTGTAGCTTTTAGTTAAGATTTGATTGATCTTTGCTCTGGGATGGTAGAACTTTTCGTGCGGAATATTCTGGAAGTCTAATGGCTCCGGATGTTTCATGGAACTTTGTAGAGGTGAAAAAGAGGCTCATTAAACTTTCTTGGTGGTCTGGTTTTGTCACTTAGATAATGATACAGAATTTTGCTTTGAAAGAGTTTAAATTGAAACGTACTCTTGATAAGAGATAAATTTTCTAAAGTAATTAAATGTTAGATAAATTTAACATAAAAAAATGATATTAATAGAGATTAGCACTTATTTATTTATTTATTTTCTTAAATTTAAATTTTTACAATATTTTTATACAAAAACATTATAAAAACTTAATTAAACCTAGAGTTCCACCGGTAGCGGGGCAGGGCCTAGAGCATTAGCACTTTATTATTAATCTTAAGAGAATGAGAAATAGTTAGAGCACATAAGTAAGAAAGACTTCTTTTACTGTTTTAATAAACTAAGTTTAATGTATTATAGCTTTTTCAATTATTGATTTTTAACTAAATTTCTTGTTTGTTATTGAGCTCCTATTACCTCGAGCAAATTTACGAGAGCTCGTGTTAATAATTACTTACCTAATTGATACGGGGTGTCGTGGAAATGAGTGCGACGGGAGCGGATACAAAATGAGTGCGACGGGAGCGGATACAAAATGAGTGCGACGGGAGCGGATACAAAATGAGCTTTATCTCCCTTCCTTTCTCCCTGAATGAAACCTTTCCAATGAAGATTATTGAAAGCCCATTCCGTTCCACAACTGAACAAAACCTTACTACTCTATTTACACTTCTTAAAATTTTGAGTTTTTTCAGTCTAGTTATTGGGTAATAAGTTAATTTTAAAAATATTTTAATAGATAAGTTTTTTTTTGCATTGTCATCGGAGTTACACACGTATACCAAATTCCAGCTCAGTCGGACATCGAGAAGTGGTTCAAAATTGAATCGCAAGATTCCACCCGAACAAACAGTTGTATAGATACATTGCATGTTTAATAAAAGCTTTTAAAAAAAGGTGTCCAGGTTCATTCCAAGATCTTTTATCTTTTGCTTACTTTTAAAATATTACATTTTTTTATAGGAGTTTTCTTAACATCTAAAATTAATTTTATACATAATGTTATCTATTTTAATAAATGTACTAAAGTTTTCGGAAGCAACAAATGAGCGTGGGTTGATCGTATAAAAATATACACCTACGTTATTGCAAACATACGCTTACAGTAAATTTACTACGCAAATTTTTGGGTAACTATTTATACTTTGTTATAAGATTATTTAGGTAAAATGTAGCGGTCGGGAATCTCAACCAGCTGGTCCTTACTAATCGCTTAAGTTCTGAACCTACGAACCGGTCAGTCCATAGATGTAAGAACAAGTGGTATTCACATCTAAGATTTTTTTTTCATTATCTTATCTAAGTTTTGGAGGAGAAAGTTTTTTCTTGCTGTTTCAATTTATAACAACATTTTTAATTATTTGGTTAATGTTCAAAGCCTTGAAGACACGTGAATAAGCGGGGTTATGAAGAGTTTTTTGTGCCAGATTTGGTATACAAGCAAAAGAGCCACATGATGAGTAAGCAACCATCGACGGTTGTAACACCGGAGGTGTCACGGATACGTTGCCGACCTTTTATTAAAAGCTACCAGAAAAGTACAAAAGTTGAAGTTAAAGAGTTACCGAGAGATCAAAAATGTGGACTACAGCTCTTACGTCGTTTCAAAATTATTAAACTAAATCATTAGCTGGAGTGTGGACTAACATTACATTGTTAGGATTCAACATAGAATTCAGTAACAGCACTCAAGTCTATTAAACGCTAATATTAATTCCGATAACCAGCTGGCAGCGACCGATTGTATAAACATCAAATGTTGCCAAATGATTGTTCGACGATTGATATATTGGACTACATATTGAGGAGGCATTTTGCTTTTATAATAATCGTATACCGTTTAACGTAAACGTATTTTGACGTACGAAATCTTGGCTTCTTAACATGAGGGAGTGGACTGGCATAAAGACAATGGAACAACTGTTCAGACTCGTGCTGGATAAAGAAAACTTAAAGAAACTGACTGCCAACCTTAATTAATTAATTAAGAGACACTTAGCAAAAAGAAGATAGGTATAATTGAAAGACTAATTAATATTGGTATTAGTGCTGATATTTTAGGCAGTAATCAATTTCATGATCATTTATTTCACTAACTGTTCCAGATTGAGGAGAGTTTTTGATGAGGAAATATAATTTGTGAGTGTAATTTTGTTTGAACGTATATTTGGCTCTTACAGTCCTCTTGAAGTTAACGTGATATGTATATATATCTTCTTAATATATATAAATTTATTTATTTATTTTATTTGCACACAAAACAAATTACAATTATTAAAATATAAACAAGTATAGTACATAGTTACAATCTAGATTGCAATTCAACTATTGTGTAGTCAGAAAAACAATACTACTAGCGACGTTGAGGTTATCTACGTTATTAATAATATCTACTTATTTGTGAGATTATAGTATATAAAAATATATATATATATTTATATATAAGTGGCAGGTATGAAGAAAGCGCACACCCACGAACGTACCCATGGGCTCGACCGTAGGTGCACGCCCTCCCCAACCTCATCAATCAAGGGTAGTGTTTGGGACAGTCAGACTCGTACCGGAGGTAGAGTCTGAGCTGATGTGTTTTGGTTAATAAATATCCTTTACAGTTCGAATGTAAGACAAGAATTTTGGCGCAAATATGTCAATGTCTATTCCTTCTCCAAGAATCTCAATATACTGGCGTGCCATCCTTACCAGCGGATAAAACGAAATGTTATTATTGCAAACTAGTAACGAAAACAGATTAGTACGAGTGGACCTACGTGCACTATATCTAATATTAAAATTTAATTGGGACAGAAGTTCAAGGGTATCTACAATGGAATGAATAATTTTGTAAAGATATATGAAGTCGAAGAACTTACGACGAGCTTCCAATTTATGAACGTTGAATCTAGCCAATCTCGCCTCGTAGTTCAGCTTGGGACGCCCCAAATGCAGACGACAAATTACGTGTTACGTTGTTTGTCCGCTATAGACTCCTAAACTATTTAACCGATTTCAATCAAATTTGCACACCGTGTGCAGTTCGATCTAACTTAGGAGATAGGATAGCTCACATCTCAATTTATAGTAAAAAAAACATGAAAAATTACAAAATTTAAAAATACTTAAACCATAGTTTAACTTTAGCGCTTTGGACAATGTAAACTTTTTTAATGTAACTTTTGACATTTGACATAGAATTGACGGAATGGCTTTTTTTACCAATTTGAATTAAATAGTCATCGTTAAGACAGGACAACGTCTGTCGAGTCAGCTAGTACTATATATATATGTATATACTCGTATATTGAAGAACAAGGCCTCGTTAGACTCGTCTTTTGGTTGGCTTTTAGTCGAGTTTTTTTCTTGATGTACATAATATATTTACGTCTCGATTCTTCCTGGAAACACTCTTATTTTAGGTGTGTATTATTAGATTTTCTCGTCAAAATATACTACAAAAACATTTTACTGCTTCAGAAATTGATCAAAATTTCATTTCTGAAAAATATAAATTCTATCTGAAATAATGGTATTTAGAACTGAGAACTACCGTGGGTCAGATGACAGGTTAAATTGTAGGTCCTATAAAAATAATCGCCGAGCCCGAGGTCTTCAAGTATAATATTTTTATCTCTGTTTTTAAAACTAGGCTATTCAGCGTATACGAACCTCCTTTTACTATAAAAACTAACGTAGTTTCGACACAAAACGAACCGTCTTATTTTTTAAATAATCTATTTAAACTTGTCAAACGTGCAAGAGACAAGTATTCTCTTTGTCTCGCTCAGATACGGATGAAATTACTCTCGTGTGTAACGTAATTCAATATCTCATTCATTATTCAGTAGGCTCTATAAAGTTAGCGGGAATTACAAAATCTAACTCCTCGAGATTTAACTTGGGGAAGTAGACGCGGAGTCTTCCGAGCTGACAACGTCTCTCAATTTGGAGCTAACTCTCCTAGTATAAGCTTACGGTTAGCAAGAGTATGTATCCATTTTTATTGTTCTGAATCTCTTTCGGGGAAGAACCCATAAGGCGAGACTTCGGTGTCAGTCTGTTTGTGCGTCACAGCCAAATAACTCAGGAACTATAAAAGCTAGCGGTCTAAAATTATGGCGTGTCGCTAGATGATGTTAACCGCTACAGGTATTTAAAAATATCCTGAGAAATAGGTTTTTACATGAAAATTGGGTAGGACTGTAGATTAAATTTTGTATGTCAAAACTCCCTAACATTTGGAAACAATCAAGCACAAAATACAATCACAATGCAAGCCGCACACGTTCAAATTTTAATTGCATTTAGCTTTGTAAACAATTTGAGCGAATCCGTGTTAATTATATAAAATAAATACTTTAGCCGCTTAGTACGATCATAAGCGTTGTGACCTGATAACTTTCAGCCGATTACGTTAGAACTGCGTTTAACTCCAAATTGGGAAGCTGGCTTAACGTTAACGTTTAACTAAATATTTTAACCAAATTAATGTTTAACATTTAACTTAGTGTTTGGCTTTCTAAATGGAATAGAATCAGAAATCACACTGAGTCAATTGTGAGATGGTTATTGTTTTTATCTGTGATAGGCTTGCGTTGGACCGCCAACCTGCCTGATGGTATGCAACAATGCGGTCTACGATGGAGCATGCTAGCCTAGAATAAATAAAATTAATAAACGTTTCACACTTATAGCTCCCCACTAGGAATCCCTGTGTCGGGGATGCCATTAAACACACACAAAGACAAGGACAACTAACACCCAGACCTAGAACAGACATTTAAATTCATCATTCAAACATCTGCCCGGTCGGGAATCGAACCCTGGGCCTCTGGCTTAAAAGGCGGATTACTGCTGAGCCAAACAGGTCGTCAAACTGATTCACTCGCGACTGGAAGACATCCGGATTGTATCTACCGGGAAACATCCAGCGGGTGTCCACTAGCAGCTTTTACCATGGTTAAATACGCTATGAATTTCCCACGATGTTTCCTTTATAAAAACAAACATCTACGCAGCACCCGACTGTGTCAACCACTTAAATCATCGCTTCTAAAATTTAACTCATAATATTAGTGTAGCAAAGTTCCATTTCGTACATCAAACTCAATTGCAATACAATATGAATTCTAGGCCAAGTTCACTCCAATCTCGTCTCCGACGCTGCCGAAATAACAAATGCAGCGCTGAGATTGTTAGCTATAATAACAACTCTCGAATACCTCCCTTCTTCCTCCCACATCCTCCCTCTCCCTCACGGTATTTGAAGAGGAAATACACATATTGAAAACATGTACGCGGTATGCAAGGGATTTCTAATTACGATGAGAAATTGCTTGCAAATTAAAACGATATTTGATGTTTCGTTTTAGTAATATGTTTTATGAATAGAATATTTACTTGTAATTTTAAAAGCTATAATAATGGAAACATTCTTTGAGCAAGTCATAATTATATCATATAAAATTCGACACCCTTCGAGGTTAGACCAGTATCCCAGCAGTGGGAGGATTTAAAGGTTGCATAATAGGATATGATGATAAAAATTCTTAATTAGTAAGTTATCACTTAGTTGTTGTAGTTTTTAGGATTGGTCAGTCATTAGTCGCTACAACGTATATACAGCTTATGAAAATCTTCAAAAAAAAAAACAAAATCGAACTAATCAAAGGTAATTAAAACGAACAAGTAAAATTTGATTTCACATCAACAATATCGTCGTAAACGAATAACTGAGTTTGTCAAACGTGGACTTGTTCACGATAAACAAATTGAGAGCTAGCTATTATTCCGGATACTGAATATACCACGCACCGTCGACTATTTCTTCGTAATTTGATCAACCATTTCTGCCAACCGAAACGAAATTTGGACCAAGATCATGGCTCCCTCTAGTAAATTTCCCAGCTCGTTAGATACAAGGAATTTTAAATGGAGATAAGAGGTTATTGAAGCTAAACATCAAATATGGACACGTAATCACTTAGATCCCTTTCCCAAGACTTTCCTTGAAACCATGTATCGGCTCATAGAGTCAATGAATCCTCGACCTAAAGATCTCTCTGTGAGGATCCCTGATCAAATGTACAATTTAAAAAATATTTGGTGAGATGACTTTTTTGGCAAAACCTTGAAACTATCAAAATTAATAAGTATGAGTAATTGAGTAGGATAAAGGTCACATATCAACTCGGAAAGGGATCGGCACCGTATCGCCTTTCGCCGCGCCGTCAACCAGGCGTCAACCTAACGTATGCACGTAACCAAAGCGTATCAGCAGCTCTGTACGTCAACTCGGCTACGGCTAGGCGACACCGCGCTTACCGCTCGCCGACCGCTCGCGCCGACCACTCGCTTTCGTAAAAAAATTATAATTCATTCGTTTCTATGCTAAATTAACTTGTATTACATATTTGAACATAGTTATGTTAAACAAGAGCCATATCCAACAAAAAAGACACAGTTATAAATTAAAATCCCTAAGTCTATGGGAGGCGATTTTCAGCCTACTGTGCGCCGTGAGCTCGGGCACGGAGAGACGTAAGCGTGGGGATGACGAGCCGTAAGCGCGGGAACTGCAAGTTGACCACGCACCGCATCGCGGTTCAGAGCCTGTTCTGAGGCGAGGCGATTACGTTACGATTCCGATTAGTGTGCGTTGCAATAGGGAGTTTCATACAAACAATACTGAACGGCTCGAGGCGATACGGTGCCGATCCCTTTCCGAGTTGATATGTGTGCTGTGACCTTAAAGATGACTTCATAATGCTGAAACTTGGAAGACAAAATATGTCTAAAGATAAACGTAACAAAGAACTCGAGCTAAACAGAGATAAAAATTGTGAATCGATATTAAAGTTTGGGATAGTATTCAAATAAAGGTTTGTTTTTGATATTTCGGTGTATGATAAAAATATACATACATACCTTTCAATTTTATCACACCTTTCTGTAACACCTTGTACGCACCGCACCGCAGGATAAGGCTTAGTAGGCAAAATTTTAACCTACATTTGAGCCGCATGACATGTAGGTACCTACCTATTTGTATTTCAAACTTTGTTCATATCCTTAGGGATGGTCCTTTTTGCGGGTTTACACTTTGTGGCTGTATAACTAGGGTAGGTATCTCTTGAATTATAAATCCGTTGAAACTTTCCATAAAGTTGCGACTTCGTTCATCTAATATGCTTGGTTGTGTGGTGGGTAGCTTCTACTGCGTAGACTGTACAAGTGTACAGTTTTCGAACTATGCAAACTGTATAAAATAAACACCAATCGTTTGTATTTTTTGTGACAGAGTAACCGCTAAGTAATGTTAAAGTCCTAAAGGATCTGACACCAAAGCTACTCGGCCTATAAAGCTCCTAAACTATCTAACTCAGAGTTAAGATTTTAAATGTGCATTTATAGGAAATATCCTGTATTATTAAAAAAATAAATTAAAAAAATTGATTAACATTGTTTTTTTTTTAATCTAAGTGTCAGTAAAAAACATCAATTTGTTATCTAATTTATTTTTTCAAACATGTTTTTTTACTAATGCTGAAAAATTAAAAAAATATAATTTGAATCTAGATTTTTATTGTCTACACTATTAACTAACATTTGAGACCACTTTTGTGTTTGTAAGTCTTCTACTTGGGTAGATATTGTTAAATTAATACGAGCAGCTATGCTTCACCAACAATTTTTTTTAAAGTGCTGCCATTTTTTTGTTGACGGAGAAAAAAAAATCCGTGATTTGTCGATACAATTAATTGTATTTTAACCCCTTAAAGTATCGGACATCGGAAAACGGACACATTGTATAACTAACCTAATAACTACCTGTTGAAGTCTATTAAAAAGAAATTGTCCTTTATTCAAATAAAGCACTGCTGGATTCATTTCAATATTATTTAAAAACTGTTAACATTGTATTTTCTTTTTTGTAGATGTTCCTACAATGTTACTGCCAATGATAGTGATTTAAAAATAGCCTAAGTTACGTTTTAAAATGTTGAATCTTTGCTTATAACACAGTCGTAAAAATAAAAAGATGTACCTATAATAAAATAAACAGTAATATTCCAAAAATGAAGCCATAGAGCTACTTGAACCATAATAACCGAGTTTATGTAGCCCGGCCCGTATTTTGTTAATCTGTCATGCAATCTGCACATTAACGCCGTATGAAAAAGGCTAACGAAAAATTGGTACAAAATAAATGATATTGTTTCTGCTATTGGAAATATTCGTAAACTATTTTGTTTTGATTGCTAGTTATAAATAGTTTTTGCACCAATAAGTATAATTACCAGAGTTTTATTATTGGAATTTAAGAATTTAAATAAATATGATTTAAACAAAATATAATTGATAGTAATAGATTAGAATACATAAAACTCGTTTAGCTTAGCTACCGACTGTTCTTCAAATATTATAAATATTTTTTACACTCTCATAAAACAATAATATAATTTTTATATCGTCACATAACGTACAGTTACTGTCCTTTAGAAAGGCTGTATAGAGTGAGTAAATAAAAGGTAACATTTTACGGGCTGTTACTGATTAATTATATATATTTAGCCTTACTGAAAGACAAACTCAAATTCTAAAATTTAATGCCAACTTCTAAAACGGTACAGTCAACAAAACTCCAAACTATCTTACAATACTATCTAAAACTGGCTGCAAGGTTTTGTTTTTACTATAGACTTGCGTGTGACCACCATCTCGCCTGATGGTAAGCAAACACAAAAAACACCCACTCGGGCAAAGCATTCCACACTCTAGCAGTGCG
The DNA here is from genome assembly GCA_949125135.1 of Alcis repandata. Taxonomy (NCBI): domain Eukaryota; kingdom Metazoa; phylum Arthropoda; class Insecta; order Lepidoptera; family Geometridae; genus Alcis; species Alcis repandata. The sequence goes on along the minus strand of OX421239.1, from coordinate 12,064,425 downwards.
CAAAATAAAAGTGAAATCAAAGCGCTTCGAAAGATTTTGTAGTCTACGTATCTAAAGGGTTTGACGACCTAAACCAGTGAATTTTTATCTTTTGTCCATGGCCTGAATTAAATGCCGGCGACGACCCTAGGCCTCACGTCCCCCATATATTTAGGTGCCATCTGCCAACTGTCAAAGTTCCTTTATTTCAGTACGGAACTGTCAAACATTTTGTTATAAATCAAATAAGCAATTTCCAAGTTCGTCATGAGCTGAACCGCCTGTCATGAATGTAAGGCTTGAAATTTACATAAACGAATACTGTAGAACTAAGTTTTGGAACAATGTTCTGCTGCAGACTTCAGTTTACTGAGTCACGTTGATTTTGAACAGTTATCATTTTGTAATTCTAACTTTTAGCGTATTTCTGTACAATTTTGGCCCTTAATAAGGTTGTTTTAAGGTTCATCGAGGTAAACCAGCCAAGGACCTTCTTGCGTAAATGTAGAGTTGATGTTAAAAAAACTTAACTATTATTTTATTCAATGTATCTCATCGTAAGAGCATATTGTTAAGTATTAAGTATGTTTGGTGGCAATAATGTTATTTATCTCAAAAAATTTCAATTATATTTGGCTTCTATTTTGTAGACGTTTTAGTTGGGCTGTAAAGAAAGCGATAACATTGCGAAATTTATATTTCTTCTCCTCCTCTTTTTATTTTTTTAATTTTTCATTTTTCTATCTATACTAATATTATAAAGAGGAAAGATTTGTATTTTTGTATTTTTGGATGTTTGTGTAGAATAAACTCAAAAACTACTGGACCGATTTCAAAAATTCTTTCACCATTCGAATGCTATATTATCCCAAAGTGACATAGGCTATATTTTTTTTTTAAATCCACAGCGAAGCGTGGCAGGGAACAGCTAGTTGTATTATATGATTGCTAATCAACATACTTGCAATTGCAATTATTAAAAACAAAAGAACCTGACACAACAGCTTCACGTATGCTTTAACTGCAAGTTAAAAAGCTATTCTAGTGGCCCCACTCGAAGTCGACTAAAAGCTGCTACTTACCACCCCTCGGATCTCAATCGCAAATATTGATCTAAATAATGTATTTGTCTTGTGAAATATTTCGTTATTTTCCTGTTTAACTAAGTAATAGAACCTCTTCATCAATTTGTGTATAGTCGGCATAAACAATAATATTACTTACCTGAGATTAGATCCATATTTTGTGAGCATATTCAAGGTCACACAGAAAATAAATTAGCAACAGTGTCAAATATAAAACAATTACTTTCTTCTAGTCTCAAAAGACATTTTTGGTTAAGCTCATTTTTAACACAAAAAAACATAGTTTAATTGTAATTAACAAAAACATAATTCAATGTAATTGACATGATAAATGTATTTCCCTACTAGTTAAATATATAGTGGAGCTTACTTGTAAGAACTGATTAAAGTTAATCATTGTTTAATATGATGCTTGGAAAATCCTTTCGCTCAAATGAAATCATGTACAGAAAACCAAGACGGATTTTTTAAGCAGTGATTAAATTAAAGCATGGTTTATAAATAAGAAGACCCTGTAGATTTTCTATTCTATTTGGTTATTTATTAAAAACATACACGCAATGAACATAAAAAACAAGTAAAATACATCTCTTTTCTACCCAACCCTAAAAATATTTACAACAAAAATACATAGATTTTTTCATAAAACCTCAGCGCGAAAGATCACAGAGATTCCCTGTATAAGCCTACACTTGCAAATTTACATTTTTACGCATTCATTTATAAGCTTATTTATCTTGGTTGATGGAATAAAACCTGGTTTCGCTCCTCGTGGAATATTGCCTAAAATAATTTTGTTTGCTGCCGTGGGAACTCGTTAGTGGGAAGGCTATATAATCGAGAAACAGACGTCTCGGAAAGGTGAAAAAATTCAAAAGATTACGTGAAAATCCTTTTCATTTAAGTTACCCATTAACTTCTCCTCATCGATTCTACTAAGCGATTATTTAAAATTATTACTGAGTCATGAGTGATATTTTTAGTAGGTTGCTATATTTACTCATTCTTTAACCAGCTGTGCCTCGTGGCTTCACCCACTATCCTACAGAAGCCGTATTGTTTCCGGGATAAACAGTAGCCTATATATAGGCCGGGGTATAAATTACGCTTACAGCCCAATATCAAATTTTAACTAAATCCATTGAGCTGTTTTTATGTAATTGAGTAACAAACGTTCTATCAATATAAACTTCCGAAAATATAATATTATAATATAATATAACATTAGTAGAATTATGATCAGGTCGTCAATTTGGTGGATCTTTTAGTAGGTAAGTATACTAATTACATAATCGCACAATTATCATTACTTTCTTGTCTCCCTGTAATGTTGTAACAACGCACACCATTTTAAAAGCAGTCAAAAGCAAAAAACCAAATGAATACTCAAAACACATTATCTGGCAAGTTAAAAGTAATTACCAGTCTACACGTTGTCCACAATAGTCAATTACCAGCAATTAGTCAGCATTATGCAGCAGCCGCGGGCACATCCGAATAACAATATTCGTATTTTTGATTGCAGTTCAAATGCATTGGACGAAGCTTGCATACAGGTCTGGGCACACCTACACGACTGTGTGACTGTTCATTTCTCAAGGAAATTAATTTACCTGTATTAATCTGACATGTCAAATTGTATCTTCTGGAAAAACTATCTTTATAAAAACTAGCGTCAGTCGTTAGAAATATACCTATATTTTGATTTTGGCGTCACGACACGCAATTGACAGATTTTAAACTGTTAAATGAATGAAAAGGAGAATCATAACAAAACCACTATATTTTTACGTAAGAATCGCTTAAAAGCAGTGTCTTCTGCACTTGTTGAATAAGTATAGACATCTACTTCTAATTCACTAAGTGCCTGATTCATTAGGATCTCAATTCGTACAGGTCTCCAACCGCTCAGGTGTGCCAGAACCCGTAACAACCGCGGCAAAAATCCCTCAAATTGGTTGTTCGTTGCTTCTGCTCCGGTATTAAAAACCCGAATCGGCCAGCGTCAGCCAGTATTGGCTTTTTGATAGAGTGACAGGAACACAATGTTTTGGTGTTGCGAGCGCTGTTTCGACGGCCATGTGTACTCTTTGTGAAGCTTTTTGTTTGGCTATTTCGAAATATGGACTAATCTACCAAATGTTTCTATTTCATAAAATGTCATACAGCCAATTCATACAGCCATTGTATTTTCATTGTTAAAGTAATAACTGTCTAGGTACTACACACAGTCACCTATTGTACCGTCGACTAGCGGTTGATTTTCCCAATGTTAGAATTATGGCTTCAGGAAATTCGAAATGGTCCAATCTGGTTTCCCGAGCTGACACACTGGCTTTCAATTTTTGAACGTCATAATTTTAAATCCAGTGAAGACAAGTGAAGTAAATGTATTTCTTTGGCATACAATTCGTGTTGGCTAGTTTTGACGACAACGTTTTCAAATCTTATTGCTTCCTATCCACTGTTAAGTCAGTTGGTGAATAGAAAAATAGCACACTAATGCCACTGCTAAAGCTCACCAATTCATTCATCTACTCTAACACAGACAAATTGACAAGGGCGTGCCGCTGACAATTATGAACGACCGCTGTTAATTGTAGGAAAATAAACACAAAAACTGCTCGCAAAATAATAGAGCAAGCCATTAAGCTTCTATACATAAATACATATACATAATAATATATAATGGTCGTTTGTTTTAGGAATGAGTATATTTGAAAGCACAGTATTATGTTGGTTAAATAAACTCCAACACAGCTGCAAGTGAAAGCATACCAGCGTACAATATTAAGCATGAGTTGTGCTTTACTAATTATTGAATTCAGAATAATATAATTTAACAGAACTCGTGAGCCTAGATTATTAAATTAAATGCATTCCATTTGGAATAATAGTTTACGCGACACTCGTTTTTAACTATTATCTAAACTGTTGCACTTGTCAGCTGGGACTCATTAATTTTGTTAATTTACATTTTAAAGTTCGTTTTAGATTGTGTGTTGAAGTGATTTTGTGCCTCGATTACACGAGTCGAGTAGATGGACGAGACAGTGCTCTCTGTCGAGTTTTTGGTACGTGTAAACACATTACTGAGTGATCTGTCAGCTAAGTTAAAGGATGAGACAATCATTTGGACCTTACGGGTAGAATACCCGTTTGAAATATCAATCGGTCACTTTGACTGTCGTGATGAGTGCAACATTGACCGAGATATATCCGAGATATATACCGAGATATAATATCTCATTCATCAAAATAGGGTTCCTAGTTCTAGCTCTCTCGGTCTAGTATTTCGCACATCTACTCGGTACGTGTGATTCTGGCATTACAGTGGACCGACTATCTAGGACCAAAGTCAAATTTAATTTGAGCTTTTTGTCGTGTTACGTAGAGTAGAATTTAGATTAAACTAAAGATTGCACGGAATAATTAGTTTCTTATATCACTTTCCGATTTGTTCAACAATATCCGTACCGAAAACCACATCGATGCTGCCTCTGAATAAGTAATAGTACAACTATGGCGCTGTTGCTACGTGAAAGAAGTACAAACAAAATAATGACCTAAAAAAACATTGATCTAAATCAAAATTCAAACCATTTACGAGTATGTTATCGTATATCGGGTTATTGTATGTAGGTAAATTGGATCATGTCACGTTTAAACATGCATCGATTACCAATGTATAGTGCACCCACTTTGTGGTAGCTAAGTACTACAATAATTATAAGGGTCAGCACCCACTTTGTAGTAGCTTAACCTAAGGGTTAAAAACATATGTTCTTTTATAGCACGCTGCTACAAATAGGCTGGCTTCCGGAATTCACTGAAAGAGGTTGATTAGTTCTATTTTTAGACTTTCAATTTAAAAGTGTAGTTACTTTAAAGTGGAAGGCGAGCCTCGCTTATAACTTACGGTCAAGCTGACTGGGGCAAATCCATGGGGCCTTCTGACGAATGAGATAATAGCTCTGTCACTGTCGATCTCATTAGAAATGTCATGAGAGTAAGCGGGACGGAGATAATCTCAAGCGCCCAAGAGTAGGGTCCCCCATTCGAGTTAACTTGGGCCCTATTCTAACAAGTGAGTTATTATCTCGGTCACTGTCGCACTCATTAGAAGTAGGTACCGTAATAATGAGAGTGACCGAGATAATCTCGAACAGGCCCAGAATACTACCTTTGTCGGCAATCTAGCTAAGTAATGCCTAGTAATTATAATTGATAGTTTTGGAGTTAATTTGGAACCAACACATTTGTGAAAGGCGTACTTAGTCATGACAAATTATGAAATACATTATACACGTGTACAATACATATATTATACACATAATACAGTGTTATACACTTTACAAATAAGCAATTTCGGGAAAAGTACGTATGAACTGAGTGAGTAAGACTCTGCGAATAGAGGTAGAGAGGGAGTGAATTCAGATACGATAATATAGACGAATTGAGGAACCGCACAGTAACGACCCCACAAAAGTGGGATAAAATACTATACTATTAGACCAAGACGGCATCGTTAGTAACCCTATCTTGTCTAGTACCAGTGCCTAATTTTTCCTTCTCTACCCATACCTACCTATACAGACAATCTTGTAGTTGTCGATGAGATAGGGTTACTAACGATGCCTCGATATATGTATTTGTACATGTTGCAAATTTCTCGTCAAAAGCTTATTCCTAAGGTTGCACAAACGAGCAAATTCTGCTCGAAACTGAAGAACGTATTCCAAGTTTCGTTAGTAGGTTTTTTTTTTTTTTTTTTTTTTTTCCTGTCCGGGCGCATTCGTTGGCCCGGCCCGCGAGCTATTTCCCTTACCTTGTCAGGGGTTTACTACTTCCTATACTTATTTACTCTCTCTTAGTTATATTTCATTTTTGAGTAAATATAGCCTATATCTTTATTTCCTATTTTGTTTCTATCTTGTCTTTATTCCTTAAGTTTACAAATGTTTTATTTCTATTTTCCTATTTATTACTGTCCTACCTCGTTAGTAGGTTGAAAGGCGTTCAGTTCAATATTGACACGAAAGCGCGGGCTTTTGAGCTGGCCTCAGTGAGACGTGCTACTGCAGAGCTCACGGAGAAGCTCAAAATAAAAAGACACGGGTGCATATTTCTGTAGTTGTCATTCTATAATTTACATTTTCTGTGCCTGTATCTGTGTGACAAGGCAAGCCAATAGCTCGACTGATAGCAATTGATAGATATTGTATGCGACCTAATAATGAGATGAAAAAGTAGCTCGCCTGATGGTAAGCGACACGCTTGCCTTTAATAGTACAGTTCCACCTGAAAAACAAAAACCAATAACATGATCAAGGTGACACCATGCCACCAGGATGACACAGTGTATTGCTATATGCACTGTGTCATCTTACATGAAAATGCCCAATTCTTAATGTCGCGCGTACACTCATCCATGATTTGTTCAGTTCGATCTGTTTTGAAAAGTGTAAATATTTAAGAGCAATTGATTTTGATCTTTTTAACCGTCGCGCGTCGCGCAGATCGATCTGTTACATACAAGTTGTGTAAATATTTTAGATTTTTCGATTGAAACTTTTCTTACCATCGCGACCTAATCTCAATCAGCCAAAGACATCAATTTTTTTAAAAATCCCTGAAAAATAACCAGCAGGTGAATAGTAAAGATACGTCACAAGCGAGTACTTTACAAATCGAAGTCAAATCCACACGAGTTCTATGAAAATTACTTACTCTAACACCCTTCCAATATCTGATCGCGTCTTCAAAGCCACTAATCACTTAATTCCATATTTGTTCTACCTTCATCCCCCCCCCCCTTTCCTCTTCCCCTCCCCCCTTTACCTGACGTTTGAAAACCGATCATCTCCCGAATACGATCCGGGAGTAATTATGATCCATTCGACACGATTCCTTTGAATAAGGCATTGAATGCATGCGTATGGACACCCAAGTCACGCATTAACATCAGTGGAAAATCACTAATGTAAGAAGGTACTTGTTTGCGTATTTTTACTTTAATCGACAATTTTGAAGTTAAAAAATCAATAGTTTATTTTTATTTGTCAACATTTTAATTTAAAATATTACATTCATTGGTTAACAAACAGACATCCTCAAACACAAGGCACTAAAAAAATAAAAATAAAATCAAAAAAATCCAATTCCAATTCTAATTCTTTTATTTATTTTATAATTTTTTTTTTAAATCCAAATTCAATATAATGATTATATTAATAATCAAGTAATTTTTATTGAGCTGTATGACGTCAAAAATTAGTAAGCATCAGAAAAAAAACAGAAGCTTCATAAAGAATAGTCACACAGTTCCTCATAATTCATGTCCATTTAGTCGATCTATCCTCCCCCTTATCGTACCCACTCGTACTAAAACCGGTTAACCGGAATACTTGGAATGTCAACTGGAGGCATGTAATTCGCACCTAGTGCCGGAGACGTCCTGAATTTCAACTAGCTTTGTCCATTCTTTCACTTAATGGTTTAAATTTGCTGATAATGGATGTTGTAGGTCGTTTTAGATTATTTTCTTTTGCCAAGTGAAAATCTGTATTAATAACTTAAAAAATTAATAATTAAAAAAAATTGCTGGAACGCATTTTCAAATTTTATTTTTTATTTTGGGAAATTAGCGAAGTAAAACTGTAGCACCAAAAAAAAACTGTACAAACGATTTCAGATTATTAGAATTTGAAGTTTGTAAATTCTCTTCAATATCATACAAAAAATACTGCCTGAAAATTAGAAGCAGTGGTTTAGGCTTTGATAATTATGTCGGTCAATGCGTTTTAGATAAATAGATTAATCTCAAATATAACATAGCAAAACATTTGCAAAACATTTTCCTCCCCGCCCTTATCTCACAAATGTATATCAAAACCCACCCAAAGACTCCCAAAAATATTTTCAATAAAATATAGAACAAGCTAATAAAAGCACGAGAAAATTAATGTAAATCAAATCAATTTTATCCGCAGCAAAATTACGTTCTCTAGCAAATTGTCAATTTCTCCGAACGCCGTGGAGTCGATAGGAAGTGCTATCGAGAAAATGGTAATCAGGCCCAGGTTGTGACATGAAAGAGGCATAAATAACACCGAGATAACGTGCAGGAAACAGAGAGATGATGGCTTCATTATACAACTCGATTGGTGGAAATGTGTTGTTAACCTGATTTTAATGTCGGAAGGGTTCTCATCCAGAGATTTTTTCTTAAACTTTTTATTTTCGAGGAGGGTTTTGTCCACATGACTATAAAATTAGATTCATATTCCACGTTAGACTATATTCATTAACTGAAAACAAAGTAAAAGTCCGTATTCTTCTATCTTTAACACTCATTTTCAGTAGTAGTCGATAAGTCTTCCGTTTTCGTATTGGATTGCACAGTCAAAAACGAAGTTTAATTGACCACAGATCATCTGTCATAGACGCGTATGTAGACGCAGAACATAAATATTTGACTAAGCGGGATTTCTGAATGTCTGAGGTCTAAAAACACTCACGTTTTACTGAGTTGGATACACCAACAAGTTACGATCGGAATTGGTGATCTTTATCAGGGAGTGATAACAAGTGTGACACGCTCACGATCGTGTCTAGCTAAGAAATGTATCAAAACCACGTCAGTTTTCACAGTAACACTGATATGAATTACCGCCTTGTGAAAAGACAAAAAGATCAGACAAGAAATAAATGGAACCTTCTGAAATTGTAAATGTTACTAGTACTATTTCATTTATTCTCATCTCCACTTATTTGATATTGTGCTAGAGTTTCATTCATTCAGCAGACGTGACGCAAATTGTTTACCTGAAATTAGAAAGTTCTTTGTAGGCAGTTGAATGCGGATATGAAAAAGGTTCAAACTTTGTACGTAAACAAAACTTGCAGACGAATCGAACACGTGAAACGGGTGTTTATTTTGAAGAAAACTCGTGCTTCGAATTGATACGAATAAATAAACTTTTATAGTTCACACATAGAATTACAATCAAAAGAATAGTAACGCTTATAAACTAGAGCAACAACTAGTGGGTTTAGGGCTTAGAGCAATCTCTTCCAGAAGAATTGAAGGTATAAGATAGAGGATCCATAAATTAAGTTTTACATATTTTCACACCAGAAACTACAAGCAAAAGGACAGTAAAATTTCGGAACTAAAATAGCAACTGGCAGCCTTGTTTCTAAGAGCGATAAGATCTTTTCCAGGTAAATTATCGTTTTCCTCTTTTTACACCATTATCTATGCCTCCAATACTAATTCTAAATGAAGGCGATACAGACGTAAACGTCCTTCTTAGTGTGTGTAATTTACCCATGTATGTAAGCATGAGTGAGTGAAAACGTGAATATACTTTTTTGTAGGTTATTAAAATGATTAAATTTAAACCCATTCATTACCAATCAACTCTCAAAATTAAATGTCTGTCACAACAAACTTGAATCAGATAAAATACACCGTTACAAAATCCCTAATAATTTACTTACTTCCTCTTGTTACGGAACAAGGAAATTTCCAAATTGTTCATTTTATCACTTAGCAAATATGTTTATGAACGTAAAAGTTCAAAAGAGCGTCTTATTGCCTCGGAGCTTTCTATGAATTTTGTATTACAAAACTCATTGTAATTTTCTTGTGAACCGTCCCAGTATCGTTTTAGGGATGTGTTTAATTTTTGACGAAAAAATTATAAACATTTTGTTTTGATAATAAATTAATTTTATCTTTGTCTTGATAACACGGGAGACAGAATTAACGTTTTATATTATAAAAGAATTTAACTACAGTTTATCTAATAATTTTGTGCTTGAACACTTCGGGGGATGAAAATGATTCTTCATCTTTTCTCATGATCTATTTTCTTTACAAGATTATTAAGATCGATTCAGCCGTTTAATCATAAAAAAATCGAACACACACAGTTACTCTATCATTTATAATAATAATGAATAACATGAGTTCCAAACACGTATACTTAGCAGTTAACTCCATCAAAAGCACCTTTCAAGAACGGCGATCTATTCAGGGAGTATCAGCAATATTGGAGAAACGCTGAAGATTGATGACGTGGCATGACGTCACGGGGATCAGGTTATACTGTATAGTATACGCAGTAGTTGACGTTTCGACGTTTTATTGTAATGGGTTAGCACGTAACGAATACAGTGGCGAGACAGTGCCCTCAGAATATAATAAAACTTAAAACCTTGAAGAAGAAATTGAAGATTGACGTCCTGTTTGCCTCAGGGGTAGTAGGTATATCCGCCTTATAAACCAGAGCCCGGGTTCGATACCCGGCCGGGCAGATGTTTGAATGATAAACTTAAATATCTGTTCTAGGTCTGGACCTAACACTAACACTAAACCCAGGTGTTAGTTGTCCTTGTCTTTGTATGTGTTAAATGGCATCCCTGATACCTACAGGGTATCTAGTGGGGAGCTATGAGCATGACACGTTAAAAAAGGCGTTCAAAAATTCAATGGCGCCTGTAAATCCATCCACCCGCACTTGGCCAGGGTGGTAGAGACCTAATCACCCTTTGACGGTAGACCTAGAATCCCAGCAGTGGGATGATTAAAGATTGAGTCTAGAAAGTTATCTGATGATTTCGCTTTTAGACATTCAAAAATAACAAATAACTGAAGCCAATCTACGTTCCGGAATTTCATTTTAAATCTCGCACGCAATCGAAATAAACGCTGTGCAAAAATACGCAGAAATTCTTTTGAACGTCAGCGTCAATAACTCGTCAGCAAATCAAATTCTGTATAAAAATATGTCGAATGCTGGTATGTGGCCAGCCTAAGTGGGCAACACACTCGTACAGCATTAATGGATGCTGTCACACCGCCATATACTCGTACCTATACAATTATACATAGTTTCGTAGAACATTTGGGGCCCCGACAGCCTTGCCAATTTAGCCAACCTCTAAGTCAACCCCTAATCACGCCTCTTGCGGTGAGGCACTTGTGAAAATCCACTAGAATTGCTTCAGTAATGTCTAATAAAGTTTTACTAAAATGCAATAGAACATCTCTTTATTGACACCAAAAAAAGAAATCACAAACATAGTTAATTAATTTAGTTAATTTAGATTTGTTAATTTATAATAGTTTTTTTATTCTTTGTCTATTTTATAGGTGTTGTTATATGGATGTAAAAATCTAGAATAAAAAACATTTCATTTCATAGTAAAATATTAGAAAAAAAAGGTACAAAAGGCAGTCATATTGCAGTAATCGGTCATCGTAAGCGTCTATAATTTTCTATTTTGACAAAAAAAAAAAGACCGATTTAGCGATAAGACCACATTTCGCTTGTATTTTACTATGTTTGTGACATCATTTTTGTGGTGTCAATAAAGAATTATTGTACTGCATATTTGTGTTGTAATATCAAAAATTACAAGAAAACATGCTTTTCGTTCAATGTACCTAGCACAACTTCAGACGTAAAATACGTAGCGAATATTCGATAGAAAATTGTACGCCATTTATGCCCGTCAAAGGCACCTCTGACGGGCGTAAATGGCATACACTTTTCTCTTTTAGCACACGCGTGTCGAATACTCGCTATAGAGTTTACGTCAGAATTTGTGCTACCCCTAGCACAACTTTTGACTTCTTCTTTGGTAAAAAGTAAAAAAATATTCTGTATTTTTACTCGATACCAGTTTAATAGGTAGTAACATTTTCACAGGCGAGCTTCCTTTGCATTTCCTTGTCATTTATAGCACGAAGTACACAATAAAACAGGCTCAAAGTGCGTGTAACATGCGTTTGGGCAACATAAAGCAACATAATTTGGGAATTTCATTGCCTGAGCTCGATCGTAAATCATCGATAAAACCGCTTACTGATACTTAATAACGTTTTGCGTTTACAATAGAATCTATACAGAGCTATAGCTACGCCTTAATACAGCTTTATACATACTCAAACACGTTTATGTAGGTCTACTAGGTAGATACCTATAGGTAAAGGTGTTCACGTGTACCTACAGGGTTACAAGGAAAAGGTGCGAAGCCCAAAAAGGCTCAGAGTACTCATCATTATGAACGGCTTTTAGTATGAAATCAACACTGAAATTGAAAAAAACAGCTGTTCCATAGAAAAAATGTCAATGACTCTCGTCAAAACGTACGGAACAGCCGTTTGTTTTTTCGATTTTAGGGTTGATCCCAAATCCCATCCCATAGTAAAAGCAGTTCATAACGATGAGTACCGACTACGAGCCCTTTTCGGCATACCCTTTCCTTATAACCTTGTATAAATAGGTAATACTAAGTACTCGAATATTCTAGCAATTTCGATCAGAAAGCAATACTGTAAACACTTACAGTGAAAAACGTTTTCATTTTGTTGTTTGTTCTTGAATAGATAAATTAATTTGGGTTTAGTGTTTTATTTGGAGTTTAGCGGAACATGTTGCCAGGCAGGTGGGCTAACGTTGACGGATTGGCCGAGTCTCGGTAAATGAGGCGACGGACAGTATTGTAAAAACAGTCGCCCACCAGCTCGTTGGCCTTGTAAAAAGTGAGAGAACGACATGATTAGGTTAGGACCAAGATAAAAGCGTAAGTATATGAAAATTCGTTTTTAGGAAAAACACAAAACCAACTTCAAGACCATACCTACAGTCATGCGTGTACAAAGTTACACTAAAAAGTAGAAATAAATATTTTCGTTTCTGTTAATTTTTTCAAAATGTCTTGAATCAATTTTGGTAAAAATTTGAAACTCTAAAGCCGGCGACTGACCTGTAACATTTCGTCGTAACGTAACGGTTACGTTACGACGAAATGTTGCAGGTCAGTACAACGAGCCGATCCGCTCGCTGCGAGCGCCGCTTACCTACTCCACCACGCTCGCTTCGAATGCTACGTTACAGCAAAATGCTCAGGTCAGTCGCCGGCTTAATACTACGAGTAAGTACGTACTTGTTTATGCCATTCCAAACAAAAATAATAGTTAAAAAAAACTAAAAAAACACGCTTTTTATAATAAAAAACCGAACTAAAAAAATAGAAAATAAAATTTTATAAATTTAAATTAAGAATAGGGTTGAAAATTTCAATAAATAAAAATTAATAATAGTGTAAATAAATAAATATATGTATTTTATTTTTAAAAAGCGTGGGGTGCATGGGTCAATAGATATTACATATATATTTTGTAGATACATTTTGTATTGACAGACATGAGTAGAGTGATTAATTAGCATTTTGATAATATCTTAGAAAGCACCCCACGCTTTTTTAAAAATAAAATACATATAAATATTTATTTATTTACACTATTATTAATTTTTATTTATTGAAATTTTCAACCCTATTCTTAATTTAAATTTATAAAATTTTATTTTCTATTTTTTTAGTTCGGTTTTTTATTATAAAAAGCGTGTTTTTTTAGTTTTTTTTAACTATTATTTATTTTTCGCTTTTTAGTTCGATTTGCTAACTATTAACCATCCTTAATATGTACAAATGTGTTGGTGTTATCCGATTTTGGCCGTCTGCTCAAGCAAATTAAAAATAAAATTGATGCGTAACAAAAAATATTGAGCAAAAAGATTTGTAGCCGCGTGGTTTCGATCCTCAGACCTCATAAAATAAAATTGATGTGTAACAAAAAATATTGAGCAAAAAGATTTCTAGCGCGTGGTTTCGATCCAGGGACCTCTGGGTTATGAGCCCAGCACGCTTCCACTGCGCCACTCTGTTCTCTGACACGAATGGCGAAATTACCATTTGTAAGTTAAACGGTATTAAAAATTATAGAAACTTTATAGAAAAAGCGTGTTAAAAAAATTAATAGTTAAAAAAACTAAAAAACACGATTTGTTTAGTGTATTGTCATCGGTCCTCGATATATCTACAAAGTTTGAAAGAAATCTGACCGTTTAAAGTGGGTCAAAAACGCGCTCAAAGGAGTCGGTTACATACAAACATACAAACATACAAACATACAAACATACAAACATACAAACATACAAACATACAAACATACAGGTGAAGCTAATAAAAGCGTGTTAAAAAAAAACAATCATCAAAATAATTTGGCGGAGTAATTACGTGTAATTGACACAGCGCAATCTGACAGCCGCAAGTAAACTCACTAGTCACAACCAGCCAACCCATAACAAAATTAAAAATCTCCGACTAGAATAAAGCTGATAATTTTATTTTCCAACGGCTAAACCAATTTTCTTGAGTCAAACAAAAAAACCGCATCAAATTCATCCGTATAAGAACTACGGTGCCACAGATGGACTCGCACACATACCTACATTATCACATTGCGATCAAACTTACATAGATCACCCCTCTTTTTGTGTCGGAGGTTAATAAAAACCACATCAGCTCCCATAACCTCACTCCAGTTTGTTACGTCTACTTACGAATCGATCATAAAAGAACCTAATTCCATACACATAAGGCACATTATGTAAAACGAAGCCATAAAATATTTATCAACCTTTGTATAATGCACTAACGAAATATAAGGGAACAGCAATACCTTGGAGGCACCTGGTGCCTTCAATATCCGCGTTTTCTTATGAGAAAAATGTTGACAAAACGCCCTTTGTTGTACGTAGTAGCGAAGATATACTAGTAGGCTAACTCTACATAATTATTGCCTGTTGTGATAGTTCGCCATATCGGCAGATACAGGCTTTCTTAGCTTACTTACAAAAACTGGATAACAAGGAGATGTTTATTTACATTTGTTAAAAAGATTTTTTTTATAAATTTTAGACTATATATTTTTTTATAATAAAGACCTGCTTAAAATGTTTTACCCTGCTAACTGCCGCTACAGAACTTATCAAAATCGTTGACCCACATCGCTCTTGAACGACCAAAAACCCTTGTAAATTGCTTAACTTGCATAAAAAAATGAGAATCAAATTGATAAAGAGGTCCTTCTGACCCCATAGACGGTTGAGTGAAAAATTATCTCAGCTTCACTGGACAAGCTCTTCCAATAATTATGCCTTACTTTCAATAAATTGTAATAAAATTTGTACCTATTGGTTTTTAATATTTTTTTAGACAAACGTATCCGTATTTTTCGTGGGCGCATAGGTAATAATTTTTCTCTCTTATCTGCTTCAGTGGACAGTGTGAACAGGCAGCCTTAGAAAAGTTAGGGCTTTTTGGTGCTCAATTAAAAAAAAACATAAATAGTTTGTTTGAGGTAACAATTTTCCAACTGGATTTTTTTTTCACAACATGCCAAAACCGCAATAGGAACTGAGATAATATCCTGCTCATTTAGCTTACACTGTGCCAACGAAATTGTACCCTTAGTTCCACAGTCAATAGAATACAGGAGCGACGCGGATACGAATGTGTGCACAGCATGCCCAACTTATTCGTGAAGCTGTACGTGGCGCCACCATCGTATTTCCTGAATCAAACGGACGGAAAAAATAATTCCAATATTTGGCCAATTCTACAGATAATTTGGTGGTTCTGTATTCGTAAAAGGGTGACGATACACCAATATCTGAACGTCATACATGACAGTGACGTTCGATTGTGAGCCGAATGGGGCTGGAGTGGATAGAAGCACGCGACTATTGACAGTGCTAGCTGTAGGCACAAATATTACACGTCACTGTTTCGTATTGACACGTGACTACACTTTTATCCGACTACTTGAAAGGGAGTGTAATGTTGTTGGAGTGTGAGGTTAATTTTTTGGAGTATATGTCAGTTTTTTTTATTTAGTTGCGTTTGATCGCCATCTTGCCTGATGGTAAGATGATGCGGTCTACGATCAATACTAAATTTGCACTTACACTAACATGCACTAAAATTATCTTTACATATAAAAGCGAATGTCTGGCCACCTCAAGTAAAACCAATGATTAGATTAACTTGATTAAATTAAATTACATTAGCTGAACCAGTTGCAGAAAATACGACCCGTATACTCGTCTGAATAAACAAAAATAGAGTTGGATAATCCGGCGTATCCGGCAGAAATCCGGCCAAATCGCGCGGTTGCTGTTTGCGAGAAAGTTTGGCGAGCCCCGCAGAACGATAATCTCCTTGAAAAAGTTAGCCTGAAGGTATGTGAGCAAATTTTGATGGAGGTAGGTAAGTATTAATGTGACGTAATATTGATGCTCGAACTGGGTTTTGGTGCTGGGAAAATATGCGTGTTTCAATGGAATATTCATTGTAGTAATGTAACAGTATGAATACATAAAGCATGAGTAAGCTATATAATTCTTATAAGGCATATTTAGTGTTTAAGTGGGACAGCATAGGATATTTTTTTTATATGCAATTGAGTGACGAGACAAATCGCTCACCTGATGTGAAACGACACGCTAGCCTATAACAGGTCTTGCACCACTTAGAATTTAATTAAAATAAAATATAATATAAATGAGAACGTGTAATATTTATTACGATTTCATCGTTTTGATAGCTCATAATCTTGGCATGGTTTTTTTATAAATAGGACTGGCTAGCAACGAAAAAAAAAATTCAAACCGTATTCTCAAACTCAAGAACCAATTTACGAACTCTTCACAATTTAGGCTCAAAACTTCGAGGGAAGCATCGCAAAAGCACCGGCGAAGTAATAGAAGCACTCCCGGGGCTGCTCCTTAATAACTTATAACTCTTCAAGGGCGGGAGATATTAGCGGCCGCCGCCGACCGCTGCCTCTAAGGTTGCCAATTTGCAGAACATGTGTTCAAAGAAAAAAAAAACAGTACGACGTTAGGTCACATTAACACTAGAAACACCCGGAACGCTGTTGGTATGTCACATGGCCCTGTAACATTTGCGCTCGCCAAACACCCGGTACGCTGTAGAAGCCTCAATGGCCAACAGCATTTAGTCATTCCAAAAAAAAAAAAAAACGTATGTCACATGGCCCTGTAACATTTGCGCTCGCCAAACACCCGGTACGCTGTAGAAGCCTCAATGGCCAACAGCATTTAGTCATCCAAAAAAAAAAATGTTATGTTATAGACACGGCCGTGTGTTTTACGTGAATACGTTTAATGGTATAGCTATCGAGTGGTGTAATTAAATTTTGGATGCAGCTACAACACCAGTATCCTTTGATTTTGTTATTATCAGTTTTCTGAATTTTCTTCCACTTTAGGAGCAAAAATTAGGCATTGGCGTCAAGATTGAATGATTAAGTTTTTATACATGCAATTTGGTACTTACGACTATTTCTTAGTGCGATTAGTAAACTAGGACGTCTCTAATCTTGCAAGCAGAAGCAGAGAAACTGTCAACTACAGTCGCGTTATCAGCATTTCTGAAATAGAAGCGAAGATTTCAATTACAAAACACACTAACGGTGCTGCTTCTAGGGCCGTATTCTGGCAAGTCAGATATTATCGCGGTCATTATCACTCTCATCAGAAATACCATAAGAGTGAAAGAGACCGAAATGATCTCGAGCGTCCAAGAATAGGACTTGCAGTTGAAAATTGCAAAACCACCAGAAGCTCGCAACTAATTTGACACAAAATCGTGGTGAGACGAAAATCTGGCAACCCTGTTAGAAACTTGAAGGAAGCGCTTACAGCTAAATAAATAACAAAACTTTAGTTATACTAATTTAAGGAAATTGCTCGGGCACTCGTCTCGAGACTCGAGCGGTTGAAGCAATGACTAAGATGATTCAATCTCAACTTTAACCCAACCTTGAAGGTGTAAAGAGAACGTTTCATATTTTTGAGGATCAGAATTTGAGGGCGTTTGAGGGAAGGAATTTAATTTGTGTTTGCCAGAGTCTAGTCTCTGGATACTAAGTTTTAATATTTTTAATCTAGATTTTATTAGATGAGATTGTAGTTGGTAAAAAAGTAATGCGGTTCGTAATTTTAAACACGTGTTAGCAACAGGTAAGCACCTAAATAATAGAAATTACAAAAACTAAAATCGTTTTTTTACTGTGGTGGAATTTACTTGTGGTGTATAACGAAGTTTATCGAGACATTAGGGACACAAAAATTAAAATTTCAAAATCTAAATGCTTATTTTAAAAGTAACTTGCTACCTGTCATCGTGTAAAATAAAATACCTTTCTTTCTTTCAAAAACTATCACCTTTCAGCTTTCACGTGGCGTTCTATTCATCCCGCCAGTACCCTCCACTGCACTGCATTGAACCAATCTCGGTAAAGCTATGCACTGCGCTCGTAACAAATCTGTCGCGACAACTTTATTGTGCCGTGCTCAGATCTAGCAGAAAGGCAGATAAAGGTGAGTAGATACAGATGAAGCCAAAAAAACTACCCTACTGCCCGTATACTTCAAGCACATTGACGCATCCAAACTACCCGAATCAATCGTCAATTCTTTACGTCAGTTGCTCAGAGAACGTGGACAAGAAAAATAAGTAGTAAATATTAAGGGCAGTTTTTATCCGTCAATGTGTGCTTGTAGTAGGTATACGTACTCGTACAAGGGCAGTAGGATAGTTTTTTTGGCTTCACCTGTATCTAAGGCGGGACTCTACCTGCCTTTTTACTTGATCTGAGGAGCCGTGGAAATTATTACAATTTGACTTGTGAACTTGTTCGTTTCATGAAATGTTTTTTAGAAAGCTATTCGTTTGTTTCAAAGCTGTGTTGTTTGTTACAGGTAAGCACGGATAGCGTTTTAGTTGTGTTCCAGTATTTCTTTGGTAAGTTTTAAGCTATTGCATAGCTTCTATCGCGGGCATTGAGCGTGGAGGCCGAATCCAGAAATTCCGTAACGAAAATAACCTAAGCCTAAGACCACCCACTCCGACCGGCACAGCGGTGATACTTTTTAGTTTTGCCATCTATCGATGAATAGCAGAACTTTTAATGACTTTTTGAAATATGACGCTTGTCTCTTTAGTTCAGCAACTCGCCTCTAGGTGGCATTGGTTAATGAAATAATTATAATTAGAAATATGTAATTGCATAAGTTGATAAAAAATGCTATGCAATAGCTTTACCGCGGCAGTCCCCGAGTGCCACACGTCTTTTTTTTTTTTATTTGACAGAGGTTACTTTACTAAAGTGGTTGGAGCTACGTCAATAGTAGGTATACAGGGTTATAAACTCATAAAAATAAGGGCTCATAGTACTCATCATTATATATGAGCATATATATATGAGCATATATCGCACATCTAGATAAAGGGTAGCACAACTCAAAATAATCCAAATTGGAGTTATTGCGATTATCGGAATCTACGTCAAAAACTCTATGAACTCCAAAGACACCTGTGCAAAAATCTCCATTAATAAAATATAGATGGCGCTATAAGTCAGTCTTGCTGAGTTACTCCAGGCACACTCTCCACCAACAAGAGTGACACACATCACCAGTTACGACTTGTCAGCCGTGCGGGAAGATGCTATCAATACGCACAAAGGCTGGATTATTTCGACTTAGTTTTGTATTCCTGATTAGCCGCAGTCATAAAACATAAATTATTTTGAGTTACTTTGGTATACGTGATTGGACCCGTCTTGTTTCTCGAGCGTTCTTCAAACAATTTCTACTTACACTGGTATTGTTTACAAAAGTGAGTATTTTTTATGGAACTAACTAAAAATAGTTCAGTATTGGTGAAAATATTTGACGTAGTTTGAGTTGGTTGGGTATTGCTGGTTTAATTTAAATTCGCCGTTATTTTAAGAACGGTAAATGCTATTGTTTAATTTGATAAAGAAATATTTAGAGTTGCGTTTCTATTTTTCTTAAATGATTTTATCTTTCTTATTTTTCAATAAAATAACTCCATTTTTAAACATTTTTTGAGTTAATATAGTATTTGTGAATTTTGATAACTACGTATTTTTTTCCTACAGATAATGAAAGGTCGTGGCCTTTTACTTCTAGAGATGGCGATGGAGGCTAACTCAAATGAGCCTGTGAGCAGTTATACGGAGATGAAGCTTCAAGAGACTCAACGCCTTCGACGAGCACCGAGGTGACGAAAGAAATCTGGGTAAATGACACCATGGACTTACAAAAGAACTCAACAACGTTAGCATTACTCCCTGTCAGCACCCAGGTAAAACCATCGTACCGCATTTCGCCGGATAAAAGCGACAGTAGCGATTTCGACGATTCGGATGCGGATCCGCTCTTCAACCCATCTTCTAAAGCGAAAACTCAACGTCCACCTCTCGTAGTTCCAAGAAAAAGCTCTCTTTCGTCCAGTACTACCTCATGCAGTTCCAGCTCCTCATCTAGTCATTCCAGCAGCTCTTCAAGAAGCAGTAATACAGAAATAGGTAGTAACTCTGTGCCATCAGCCATGCCGGATTCTGCTTATCTTTTGGACGAGATTCCGCCTGCTGAAGCTTCCACCTCTCAGCCGAGCATAGACCAGTCTGTTGATCCTGAAAGCTGTCAAAGGGGTAGGAATAGGACAAGAAACCCTGCTGGTTGGGCTTTAAATGTGAAGAAATTGCGGCGAAATACTGGAAAATCCTATGTTCAACTAATAAGAGTGTTCCTGAAAGAGCGGTCAAGCTTCCATGCCATGACAAGTGCAAATTACGAGTAAAATGCAAAACAAAAATAAGCGAAATATCACGCAAATCTTTGTTCGACAATTTTTGGCAACTAGGCGACCTTCAAAGACAATGGATCAATTTATGGATCTCAAATTAGAATTATTAATGACTATTAGTGACTCCTTTTATTTTCGGAGACATTCCTTAAACAAGTGTTATGTTTTTGATTATCTTTAATTGTTTGTTATCTAAATACTTAATAAAGATATATTTCAACTGAAAGACTGTTTCAATTCATTAATATTATACAAAATATACAAAACATTATTTAAATACACCACTCTTTCCGTAAAGATCTTTAAAAAAAAATGAAATTAATAGTGATTAATTCAAAATATATCACAAATAAGAACTCAATTTGAATTGATAAAATTATCTAACAATGATTTAGTCACGATTACTAACATAACACGAAAAATATGAATTGACAAGTGATACGTGTATTTAAGTAAGTAATTAAGCAGATAAATGTCTTAGTAAAATAATTTATACAATATTATGTAACAATATTTTGATTTGGTCAAATAGAAAACGAATTAAACGTTTTTTGCTGTTCCTGAAAAAACAGGTATTTTGAGTTGTGCTACTCTTTATCTAGATGTGCGATATGAGCAATTTTTACCATGGAACCAACCCTAAAATCGCGAAAAAAATAAGCTGTTCCATACATTTTGTCGAGATTCATTGACATTATTTTCGGGAACAGATATTTTTTTTGTTGTGATTTCAGGGTTGGTCCAATAGTAAAAGTTGTTCATATCGATGAGTACTATGCGCCACGTTCGGCTTAGCCCATGCACATGCCCTTTCCATATAATCTTGTATGGTGTATGTTTAAAAGATGTCGTTCGTCTCGAAATGAGCTCTACCGTGATTAGAATTATACGTTAAATTATAAACCCTAATCCACGAATACCTGGGAATCTCAACCATCCTGGATGAAGTCAAACAATACTCGGCCAACTACAGGGACCGCTTGACAACTCACCCAAACCCGTTATCCAGTATGCTTTTGCAGCCAAACCCGATTGGAAGACTCAAAAGATCCGACGTGTTGACTTAATAAGGGGAGACGGAGCAGTAGCTCTGAATCACCAAACGCCAACCTCTCACAACTTATCTGATTATAGTCTAGATGACTGATCGCAGGTCCAAACGAAGGAAAAAAAAAATTATAAACCCTGGTTGCTTGTCCTATAACAATAACTGCCAAGTCGTGACAGAGGTTATCAGGAGGCTTAAAAATATTACCTGAGCGAGCTACTCAACCTATATGAACATTATTGAATTTACTTACTTTAGTGGCTGCTAGAAAATTCTATAACTGTACTTTGGTTCAAATTATAAATGTTCAAATTCTCTACCACTGTAGAAATTAAAAATTGTGGCATTTGTTCATTACATCAATGGAAAAAATGTGAGCATTATGTGCCACTATTTTAACCTATTACAATCCAAATTTTCTGGCCTTTGGTTTTTGCCATATCACGAGTGGGTCAGCGATGATTGATCGGCGATGTGATTGACATCAGCATTGATTGCTTGTGCTGATTGCCGAATCATTTGTTCCGCCATTTTGGGCATTGCGTATGGACAGCTGTTTATATTTGCTTTGTAATTCAAGTTGGAATAAGCTAGGTCATTGCGGATATTACATTATTCAGGAATGAATCCGAAAGAACGAAATTAATCGACTCAAAGGATTAGTAAGCTGAACACTGAGTAAATAGCCATCTTGTATGAAGAATTCACTTAAAATAGGAAGTATACTGATGTTACCAAAAAGTACGATGCTTAGTACCAGTTTTTACGGTGACAACTATTCGATTACACCTTCACATTGCAATTATAGAGTGATATTTACCTATTATCGCCTAATTTTAAGACAACTAACTCATCTTATTTAGACAAATGTCACGATATTATAAGATCATCTAAAATCTGATAAAAAAATATAGTTTAAAAAACTAAAAAACACGCATTGTCATCGGTTTTTGACAGTTTGAATTAAATCTGATCGTTCAAAGTAGGGCAAAATCGAGTCCAAAAGGGTCGGTTACAAACATACCTGTGAAACTAATAAAAGCATGTTAAGGACATTTTTCTCAGTGAACTAGCAATGAACTGGCCGTATCTGTAGGAGAACCGACCACTGTGAGTATACCGGTTCCTAGAATGGAGATCACAGATCGACAAATGTAGAATAGGGTGCCCTGTGGACAGGAGAAGCAATGATCTGCGTAAAAGAGCTAGAGGCAAGTGGATGCGTACCTACGGCTGAAAATCGTGCAGTGTGAAGTTTTCGAGGCCTATATTCAGCAGTGGACAAACACCTAGCTAGCTATGATGATATAATTAAATAGGATTAAGTTGATCTTATATACGTGCAATAAAGCTATGCAACTGCGGTACTATTTCACAACACAACGGACCACCTGCTCATTGTTTTGAGCTATGCCGGCCCCAGTCGTTAGGACCAAACTGCTGGTAGCTTGTAGGTAGAATATGAACGCTACCGTATTCATATAACGGCTTAGTTGGACGATCCAACACAAACGATTCTATACAGAATTTAAAGGAAAGGGATATGCCAAGCCGAAACGGAAACGGGGTCAAAGTACTCCTTGTTATAAACAATGTCTACTATTGGGTCATTTCTAGAATTGTGAAAATAAATGGCTGCTGCATAGAAAAATTTCAATGTAACTGGATGAACAACTGATATTTTTTCGCAATTTCAGGGTCAGCCTCATAGTAAAAGTTATTCATAAAATGAGTACTTCGAGCCATTTCCGTAGGTTTAGCATACCCTTTTCACTGTAACTCTAAGTAAGTATCCCTCAAAGCCTCTCCCATGGCTTGATAGTTCTTATAAGACATTATAACCTGTCATCTGATTCAAGGTAACGCTCAACTGTAAATGCCACTCGCAGTCACCCATCCGAAGACTAACCCTGTATTCCCAGTATACCTATTCCGTCAGCCTAATGAAACCACAATTGAATGGCCGCTGCCCTGATGATGGACTACTTGTATTGACTAAGCCCGAGGCAGTAATTGCGTCCACAATGCGTTCAGATCGCAGGCTACGTCATTTGCGGATTATGCCGGGTCAAGCGCTTCACAGCACTAGATAGGGATGGGACGTGAGCTAAAAATTATTTTAGCTCTGTTATGTCGTATGGATTATTGCTTTGGGGTAATGCAGCAGACGTAAATAGCATCTTTATTTTACAAAAACGCGCTGTTAGGGCTATTTATAGGCTAGGTTATAGAGAATCTCTTAGACAAGTTTTTGCGCAGGTGAAAATTTTAACGTTACCATGTTTGTATATTTTCTTGAACATTATGTATGTGCGTAAAAATATTCATAAATATCACAAACGAAGTCAATATACTAGCATAACAAGGAACAAGTTTAAACTTGTTCTACCTAAAATTAGATTAGCCAAAACTGGCAACTCTTTTGTAATGAACGGCGTACTATTTTATAACTTGTTGCCTGTTACTCTAGTAAATAAGAAAGACACAGATTTTCAAAGAATTTTAAAAGACTTTTTAATTGAAAAGGCTTACTACAAAATTGAAGACTTCATCTGTGATAAAGTCTCTTTACGTAAATTGTATTTAGACTGTAATAATAATACTTGACTGATTATACCTACTATTGTAGTTATTTTATACATTGATATTTTGACATTGCAATTATTTTATATAATTTTTGACATTCTAATAATATTATTTTCTTTGACATTTAATTTATTGTGTATTAATTTATTCGTAAAAATTGTATTTGACATTCATAAGTGTACATTGATGTACCCATATTTGAATAAATTATTTTGAATTTGAATTTTACTATCGAATCCTTCAAAAAATTAATAATTTTATTTAACAGTAACATTATTTTTTTGAGTGATTTATTTAAAATATTTTTCCTTGATAACCTGTTTGAATGTTAACTCTATTGTCCAGAAGCTTTTAAAAGTATGTAAGTTATCAATAATTTTTAGCTATTCTAATCTATGTAATATTTGATGTGTATGAATGAGACACTAAAAATTATTTTCAATAACTCACGGGTTATTCTATGCTTGAGCACTTTAGTGTACTCGAACCATTTTACTTAGTAAGAACAGGTAAGTTTATTTTATCATTAATCCAATCGAATAATAATCGTATTCTCGAATGAATCGTTATAATTTTCTCATCCCTATCAGTATATCTCGGGTGAGTGCGCTCGAACTTTGTCATGTAGAGCTGCGATACCGCATGTTAATTAATACCATCGCAGGTAAGTAGCTGGTGCTTTTGATGTTATGATTCATTGAAAAAATACGTTCGAAGATATAAATTAAAATTTGAATTAATAAATAGAAAAAATACTAATATCAAAACTGTCTAAAGTATGTATGTATGTTTGTTACTCAATCGCGTATAAACAGCTAAAGAGATTTACATGTTTTTTTGGTGTAATGGTAGATCATACCTTAGATTAATATAAAGGTTGCTTTTTTATTTGTCCTTGATTTGACGGTTTCGTACAATACATGATTCGTAATTTTTCGTGGAAATCCAGAGAACAAGCTACTTACCAACCTGTCCAAATTCCTTCAGCTTTTTACAGACACAAAAATTTAAATACCACACCACAGCCAACCCTTTCCTCTACATAATTCAAGATCACAAAACTACCGTCACTCTAAGAAAGTCTTGAAAATGAACTTCGTTGATCAGCCTAGATAATTAAACCCATAAATACCTAAACTGAAGTTAATGTCTTGAGGCCACCAGCTAACTTGACCTCCAAGTTACGAAGGAGGCTAAGAATTCACAACAGCCCAAGGTTTCAAGGTAAACTGGTATCGCGACACCCATTATAGAATAATCATGGTGTTAAACAGGGATGTGGCTTATCCGGCGTAATTTATTAATTAAATTAAGAGAATGGGAAGGACAACACTAAACCTGAAACTATGTAACGTTTATGACATGTAACGTTTACGATGCTTATAACGTTTAACTTGCTGTAATAATTTTACCATGAAACTGACGTGGTTTTAATACATTTTATCATAGTAGTAAATACATGGGACTACTCACGTACATACCTATATAAGTCTTTCGATTAGTTGTATGACTTTTGATGACCAATTAATAATTTTTTGTTTAGTCACTAATAAAAATTTACCACAAGTTTTAGGTTTTAACATACTGACATTAAGACTGACTGAGATAATGACATAACCTATAAACTTAATATTTAAATATAAAATTCGATAAATAATATTATATGTAAGTACTTAAATTATCTTGAGATTTATGTATATGTAGATATAGTCGTAAGTCAAAAAATAAAGTTAGCAATATGACTACGATATTAAAATTCGAGGTTAGAACTTACCGGCAGTTTTAACCGGCCAAACCAGTATCATCGTATCCCTCTATTCTTAAGTAATGAGTCGGGGCTTGCATTTTCTTTATTTTAATGCGTGAGGGTGAAAAGTAGAGCGGCGTTGATGAAGCGAAAATGTTTTTTTGGTCTGGGAGATATGAAGAAGTATATTAATCGTGACAGATTGCTGCAAAAGTGAAAGTCAAACCTTAGGCCACAAATGTTCCAGACTTTAGGAGTTAGTTTGTTCACGTGATGAGAATTTTTACTTGGGTTACGAAGTTTTCTGAACAGCTGTGTAACGCGGTTTTTCCAACGATTTTCCAGTTTTCTTGATTTTACAATAAGTATTCTTTCTGCAGGGTTATAAGGGTTGTACCCGTATGCCAAGCCAAAAAGGGCTCATACTACTCATCATTATGAAAAACTCTTACTACGGGACCAACCCGTGATTCGCGGAAAAAAAATCAGCTGAACTATACCTATACATTTTGTCAAGTGTCGTTGACATTTTTCTTTAGACCAGTGGTTCTTAACCGGTGGTCCGCGGACCACTAGTGGTCCCTGGAGGCATTCCAAGTGGTCCGCGAAGCCATCGTAATAATATTGTGGCTTGACGTAATGAGTCGACTACAAGGATCAGCAAATTTGAATATTTGAATATTCAGAAACTGATTCGGAATCCTTTCATTCTCAATGTTTCTGAAGTCTCTGATGAAATTCAAGAAGAAGTGATTGAAATGCAACACGACACGAACTTAAAAGATACATTCGAATGAGGAATAAATCTTGAGGAATTTTGAAGCCAAAAAGCAATTTCTTTTTCAAAGCTTCGAGACATTGCTATACGTTACCTAACTTTATTTCTTTATCGACGTATCTATGCGAGCAGGGGTTTTCGACGCTTCTGATGATTAAAAACAAGCATCGAAATCGGTTGGATGCCACTGCCGTCATGCGTTTAGCTTTGAGTAGCACTGAACCAAGAATTCAGAAGTTAGTAAAGAGTATGCATAATTTAGGAAAACCAACTGGGTGGTCCCCGGCAAGACAAACATTTGATAAAATGGTCCCTCATGACTAAAAGGTTAAGAACCACTGCTTTAGACAGCTGATTTTTTTTGTGAATTTCATGTTGGTTCCATAGTGAAACTTGTTCATAATGATAAGTGCCTACTATGAGCCCTTTTCGGCTTAGGATACTCTTTCCTTATAACCCTGTATAATGTAGGTAAAATGTAGGTTTGTTTTCTTAAAAACATCGGCTGATAGTCAAGGCAACAAACCAATAGAAGAGTTCCTTTTTTA
This sequence comes from Alcis repandata, assembly GCA_949125135.1. NCBI lineage: Eukaryota > Metazoa > Arthropoda > Insecta > Lepidoptera > Geometridae > Alcis > Alcis repandata. Next base: position 12,037,091 of record OX421239.1, on the reverse strand, counting down.
TTGTATAGTGGTCTGAGATAAAAGTTATTCCCATATTTCCCTGGAGCTTAGGTTAAACGGGAACAAAGGTACATGTATTGTGTTCTTGTAGCCTAAAGGCGACAGCTTTGACTAACTATTACGTCTATTACGTCCATTCTACATATATATTAATATTGGTTCTATTCTCGCACTTCAGTGGCTAATAGTATGAAACTAATGTTCCTCTAAAACCTTTCAATTAGCATTTTCACTTTGTTTCAGGCCTAGAGAGCGTAACGAATATAAACGGTCTAAATTAGGCCTAGATCTTTCTAGGTCAATGAGCTCTTTCTTAGTTTCCTAATTAAAATAACTCACCGAGTAAGTGAGGCCTAAGTATAGTCCCGCAAAAACGGTTACCCAAAGAGGCTGAGTCTAGTTAAGATACCGCCCTCTTAAAAATAATCACATACTAGATTTGCTTTAAAATTTAAAAAAACCTAAGCGTTGAAACTGGTAAATCGATTTTGATAAAACATATCTATGAACCACCAGCTCCAAATAAAAAAATCGTATCTAAATCGGTTCTCCCGTTTAAGAGCTATAGTAGGCCCAAATTAAGTTGACAGATCTATTATATTTTTTCTAAAAGTATTGAGGTCCTTATGTTATATAGGTTGTAATGACAAAGACAGATAATTATATTTTTTTAAAGTTAAGATCTGTCAAATAAAGCCTTCAAACTTGGGTCCATTGCAACCGACAGACACACATACACACAGCAGTCAAACTAAAAAACCCCTCTTTTTACGTCAGCGGTTTAAAATTCTCGATAATACAGTCTTATTTCCTCTTCACTTCTAGACACCGCTCCAAAATACTTTCAAACACATCAGCCCAAACTTTTAAAGCTTCACAAACTCAAAGATTCCATTTCATCTCGACAACGTTATGTCAGCGCGTTCTAAAATACCCCACGTCATTGATCCTGGTGCTATTATCGCGAGCACCCTTTCAACCCAAATTTCCTGCCGTCAAGTGTAATATCTCCGCTGACGAGAAAACTCGTGGTCTTAAGTTTTGTTCAGACGGTTTTTAATGTAACGCGAACATTAGGTGGGCTGCGAACGCTCTTAGGCTGGTTACGCATACGTAATAAAATAACACTAAAAGAACGCACAAATATGGTAAAAACATAACAAGTCTACAATAGAAACATGACATTTACAAAAGATGGTATTTTCCCTTGGACCGATTTTTCTCGACAGCAAATAAAGTGATTAGAATAATAATGGCTCTCAGCTATAGAAGTTAAGTTTACAGAACGTGAATATAATATGCATCGTGTTTATTGCATGACTTTTTATTGTTCTAAATATACGGGGCCGCAAGCACATAACGTGCGCTGTACGCTTGAAGCAAGAGCAAGGTCACAAAGTAATACCAGTAAAACTCACACGCACCATAAGTAACGTTCGAAAATACGAATCAATGGAAAAATTACATACTCATTTTTAGACAAACGCAATAAAATTCCATTCGATTCTTTTATTTTTGACACACAGATTACCCAGCAAAGTTCACGTTACATTTCAAATCATCTGAACAAAGCCTTAACATCTGGGCCGTCGCACAAAACTGTCGGCCTTAAACTTCGGAATTATGTCAATCATGGAAATATCGCCCCCGGCCTGTCGACGTTACAGGAAATTCGATCATCGATGACTGTATTTACACATGAAAAGTTTTCGGAGACAATTTATGTTCGTATTCTTCGGTGTCTTACCTTCGGTGTGATTATGCCTGTCATCAATATCTTCATCCACAACTTGAGAGATGTTCTTTATAACTTCTAACCCTTTCTTTATTCCAGTGCTGGGTACCTACTAGACCCGTACTGTGAGTTGTTAGCGCGAGCCTAAGCTAGATCGCCCTAGATTTTGTCTCGCCTTTTTTCTAGCTGAAAGAACGAGACAAAAGCCAGGACGATCTAGTTTAAGCTCACGCTAAGAGTTACGGCCCCAGGTCTTGCTCTCACTGTGCCATTTCCCTCGCTCCAATCTGCGTGCTTTAACATAATCGCTTACCACCAGGCGAGTGGTCAAACACGGATTTATTCGCGATAAAAATGTAATTAAAAATCTCGCCGCTGGACAGCCAGCACTCCGCTTGTCACGGCCACTAGATACTATTTCATTGTCTTACTTCATTTGTCCTAATTTTCCTTAGCAACATGTCTTACCAAGCTTAGCTTGAGATCTGTTAGGGTATCCCTAGGTACTTATTATACTTATAGAGGAGATAATTTAAAAAACAAACTGCCATATCCGTCACAGCAATCCCTGATTAATCCAGCTGTACACAAAGAAATATTTCCACAAATAAACGAATAAAATCACACGTTAGTTTCTTATAATATGTGTTTATTATTAACTACAGTTCTAAAAAAATCCGCCGGACAATATTGAATACTGTCCATTGAAAGTTGTCCGTCTTCAAAAGGTCCCCGAGGGGCCGGGAAGTTGACTTTATACAATTTCATAGAATTGGACCTTGTTATGTTCAGGGTTCGCAGAACTGGCTCTGTGTGAATAACTTATCATAAGTTGAACATGAACAGGTAAAACAATAGAATTCTGAGCTTCGATTTGTAAAGATAATAATTTCGGAACATAGATCGACATGAAAATATAAGTTTGGGGTTTATTGAAAAGCGACATTTGTCATCAATAGCTGCCAATACAATTATGTGACATTTAAGATGTTAACTCACATTATCATCATCATCATCATCAGCCCGTCATCGCCCACTGCTGAGCGTAGGCCTCTCTTCTTGCACGCCAGTCATCCCGGTCCTTTTTTTTATGATATTGAGAGACGAGACGAGCAAATCGCTCGCCTGATGTTAAACGTCACGTTTGCCCATAAACAGGTCTGTGCCATCAAGAATTTTGAATTCTTACAATTCAAGACCTTGCGCGGCACAGCACTGCGCTCGTCACCCTGAGATATAAGATGTTTAATCTCTTATTTGCCCTGTAATTTCACTGGAAACAATGCCCTTCCAACCGGAACACAGTAATGTTTACACATTACTGCTTGGCGGTGGAATAACTGGCAAAGGTGTGATACTTCCCCAGGCGGGCTCTGCAAAAGAGCCCTACCACTACTAACCTTTTTTTTTTTTTTTTGTTTACCCAGTGGAAATCCTTTATGGATACCACGCCCGCCCCGGGGGAGGCAGGGTGGTTATGTGGGAGTCTCCGCCCTGCGGCGGCATACCCACTAAAACCACTGGGGTGTTCGGCATCCGCCTGAGATGGGGCAAGGTGGGGTCGCGTTAGCAATCGCCACCTTGCCCCGGCGACGGACCCGATTAGGGCCCCCTGCACCTATGGAGGGGTGACCCTGTTCCCCAGGATCACCCCCCAGACAGTGTGGGGTCGTGCAGGCCGGGAGAGTCCCCCGACTCTCCCGGCAACCCCACTGCCGAGGAGCGAGGAGACGGGCGAACCGCCTCCTCGCTCCCTAGCCCCGCTCGCTCGCACGTGGTGGGCAGTGTGGCTAGCACCACCCACCCCGCCTTAAGCCCACGTTCCTTTCACACCCGGTCGCAAACCTCACGCGGCGAGGTGCAAAAGGAACCCTCCTCTTTCCCTTGCACTCCCGACCGCGACCCACACGCGGCGGGGAGCACAAGGAAAACTCCCCTGGTGGTCCGAGCCATCGCTCAATCCCCGGCTCATCCGCTGTGCCCTCTGCTAATCAGCCCTCTGCTGCCAGAGGGACACGCGGAAGGCCCCACCTCGGGTTCCTCTTCGTTTCACCGGGCTCAGTGCCACGGCTACTTATCCCCCCCGCCACGGAAAGGCGGGAACCCATTCGGGGGGGTACCACTACTAACCTTTTTTTTTTTTTTTTTTTTTTGACGCGGGGTAATGCACTTACGCATCCCCCACCCGCCGGGGGAGACGAGTGGGGGTATGTCGGACTCGACACCGGTGAAGATGGTGGGTACCGGTGCCCATACCGACTAAAACCCCCGCGGTGAGCAGTCCGCCGCCATTGTGGAGCGAGATGGGGGCGCTTTAGCAATCTCCATCTCGCTCCACGGCGGCAGGCCCGGATCAGAACCGGGCCCCAGTCGTCGAGGGAGGGGACGGCCTTGCTCACCAAGGCCGCCCCCCAGACGTGTGGAGCCGGTGCAAGCCGGCGGAGAGTCCCCCGACCCTCCGCCAGTGGCCCCACTACGGAGAGGTAAGGAGGCGAGCGAATCGCCCCCTTCTCCCTCCCCGTCGTCTGCGTCGGAGCGGATCAGAGCGGGGATCGTCCTCCCTGATCCGCTCCGCGGCCTCCTTCTGCGACATTACCGCCTCGCAGAAGGAGGCCACGGCCTGCCACGATCTCTCGTTGCGGAGCATCGCCCTAACAACGCTCGGCAACGAGAGATCTCCGCCCACGATTGCTGTAAGCGTGTGCCGCTGCGGGCCCCATGCGGCACACGCCTCCAGCGTGTGGAGCGCCGTATCCTCCGGCGCTCCACACTCGTGGCAGGCCGGGGTCGCCTCCCGTCTCGCGATCTGGTGCAGGTACTTTCCGAAGCACCCATGCCCGGAAAGCACCTGCACAAGTCGGAACGACAGCGACCCGAACCGCCGCCGCATCCACCCCCGGAGGACCGGTCGAATGGCCTCCACCGTCCGCTGACCTGGGACCGGTGGAGCCAGGTCCTCCGTCCACCGCCTCAACATGGTGGCCTGCGCCTGCCTCCGCATGCGCTTCACCTCCTCCCACGCTGGGGGCTCCCCGCGGGATCTCCTCGCCGCCACGAAGTGGTACACTTCGGCGAGGATCTCCGCTTGGAGCTCCCAGGGGGGATCCCCGGCTAGGACGCATGCGGCCGTCCAGGACACCGTCCGGTAGCCGCGTATCGCCCTCGTCGCGATGACCCGCTGCGGACGTCGCAGCAGGGCCTTATTAGCACGACCGAGGGCGTCCGCCCAGACCGGTGCCCCGTACATGGCCATACTCCGGATGACCCCGGAGTACAGCCGACGGCATATGGCGCTAGGGCCACCCACGTTGGGCAGCAGCCTCCCCAAAGCGGCGGCGGCTCCCAGGACTTTTGGGGCAAGCTGGACGAAATGTGCCCCAAAAGTCCACCTCCCGTCCAGGACGAGGCCCAGGTACTTCATCTGGGCCCCGACCCGGACCGAGACCCCGTCCAGGTTTACCCGCGTACCTGGAGGGGGTCCCCCCCGAGGCCCGTGGAACAACAGGGCCTCGGTCTTGGAGAGGGCGACCTCCAGTCCCAGGGCACGGATACGGTCGACCACGACGTACGACGAGGGTGTCGTCGGCGTAGCACGCGACCCTGATGTTGGCGGGAAGCGTGCCACGGAGCACCCAGTCGTAGCCCACGTTCCACAGGAGCGGTCCCAGCACCGACCCCTGTGGAACCCCGCAGGAGACGCGACGGCGCCTCAAGCCGTCGCGTCCTTCCACCAGGACCTCGCGGTCCTGGAGGTAGTCGGCCAGCAGCCTCCGCAGATACAGGGGCACTCCGTGGTACCGGAGCGCCTCCTGTATTGTTCCGTGCGGGAGGCTGTTGAAGGCGTTGGCGATGTCCAGCGAGACGGCCAACGCCTTACCCCCCTGGCCGACTGCATCCTGCGTCCACTCCTTGAGCCAGAGCAGGGCGTCTATCGTCGACCGCCCTGCCCTGAACCCATACTGGGCCTCGGATAAACCGGGCCCAGTCCCCTCCAGGTGCCGGATGACACGGGAAGCCACGACTCTCTCCAGCAGCTTTCCCGTGTCATCCAGCAGCACGATTGGCCTGTATGCGGAAGGCGACTCAACGGCACGTCCCTCCTTCCGCAACAGGCACAATCGGCCGTCCTTCCACAGCTTCGGGAACTGTCCTGACGTGAGGCACGCGTCGAACAGCTCCCGAAGCCGACCGCCCAACTCCCTGAGGGCGATCCTCAGGACCCGTCCCGGGATCCCGTCCGGACCCGGGGCCGTCTTGCCGCGCAAGTGGCTGACGGCAACCTCCATCTCCGCTTCCGACACAGGCGGGATGGAGGCCGGGTCCAACTCTTCCGTGGAGGACGGCTGCGCCATCGCCGGCGGGGTGTGGAGAGGGGGATCAGGAAATAGCCCCTCCAGCACCCTGCCTAGAAGCTCCGGCTCCAGGGACTCCGCGACTGGGGGCGTCTGGCCCCGGAACTTTTTCCGGGCCGCCAGGTACGGACGCCCCCACGGGTCCCTGTCGAGGCCCTCCAGGGCCTCCCCCCAGGCCTGGGACTTGGCCCGTCCTATGGCCAGCTGCAGCTCTTTCTTCGAAGCGCGGTACTGGCCATAGAGACGGGCCTCGACAGCCAGCGCCTCCGGCGACATCTGCTCGTCCGTCCGACCGTGCCGCCGCCTCCTGCAGCGGGCGTACGGCCGCCGCGCGCGCATGCAGGCCGCTCGGAGATCGGCAATCTCCGAGCTCCACCAGTAGACCTGGCGGCGACCACCGGGACGGCGACGGGACCGCAGCATGGCCGCGTCGCACACGGCCGTCACCGCCGCCCGAAGGTGACCCGCTGCGACGTCCACCTCCGGGTGCGCGGGGCCGGCAAACCACAGCTGGACGATGGCCGCCTCTTCAGCCAACTCGGCGTCGAGGCGACCGATCGTCCAGCGTGGGAAATCCCCCCGCACCACGCGCCGCGGCCCTCCCTGGATGTCGGAGGGGACGATCTCGAACCTAATATATTTGTGGTCCGAGAGCGTCTCCACCTCCGACATCACCCTCCAGGCCCGGACACGTGCGGCGACAGCTGGGGTGGCGAACGTCACGTCCACCACGGACCCCCCACGCTGTCGCACGCACGTGTGGGCTGACCCTCTGTTTAATAGGGTCAGCCCTGAGGCAACCGCCCACTCCCCGACTATCTCCCCGCGAGAGTCAGTGGAGGGGTTGCCCCATTCCCGGGCCTTGGCGTTCAGGTCCCCCATTAGGAGGACCTGACGTGGCGCCTGCCGTCTCACCGCCGCGGCCAGGAGGTCCGTGAAGGCCTCCAGCTCCGCGGCGGTTCTGTTGGGGGAGAAGTACGCGCCGATCACCGCGTACTCCTCCCACTTGGCCACCACGTACCCCGAACCCCTCTCCTCGACTGAGAGGGGGGGGCCGCCACCCGCCTTTCCCACAATGGCCACGGAGCCGTTCAGGTCCCCAGCCCAGTAGGGATGGGGGGGAACGTGATACGGCTCCGTGGCGACCGCCAGATCAATGTCCCACTGCGCCAGGGTCTGTATGAGCAGATCTTGTGCCCTGGCGCAGTGGTTTAGGTTCGTCTGGAGGAGGTTGCGATGTCTGACCTGATCCATTAGTCAGACATCACAACCACCTCCCCGCTTGCCGGCTGGCCTGCGGCCTCTGGAGCGGCACTATTTGCTGCCGCGGGGGCGGCCGTGGTCCCAGCGGCCTTCCCCTTCGTCTTGGGGGGGGCGCAGTTGCGTCCCCCCATTATGTGCCCGGAAGGCCTCCCCGACTCGGCGCATATTGCGCAGCGCGGGGCAGACCTTCCGCAGCTCGCCGCCTTGTGACCTGTGCTCCCACACCGGAAGCACAGGTCCCCCCTGTCGGTCGACGCCGGACACTGTGGGCGAGTGTGCCCCAACCCCATGCACTTGTAACAGCGCATGGGGCGCTCCCCCAGGGCCACGACGCGTGCCGAGATCCACTCGACCAGCAGCCTGCCGTTTCCAGCCAGCACCTTGGCTGCCGGGATCGGGCAGGACACAATGGTGGCGCCGGCGCCGTTAGGGCCGGGGCGTACCTCCCCGGCCTTTACGAGCCGCACGTCGCAGCCCCCCGCTCTTGCGACCGCCGCCGCCACTGCCTCTTTCGTGGCCGCATCGTCCAGGCCCGTAATCCTGAGGTCCGCGGATTTGACGGGCCTGGCGACGCTGGCCACTTCGGACAGGACAACGCGGAGCTTTTCCGCGAGCCTGTCCGCCCTTTCGCCTTGTTGGGAGCCAGGGATTTCAAGCATCCTGGCTCCCGTCGCCGTCTGGCGGAAGCGGATTTGGCCGGCGACCCCCAGCTCCTCCACATTTATTCTCTCCTGCGCCGACCTAATTATGTCGGCGTAGGTGACCCCCCGCTCTGCGGCCTCGGGGCGCAGCGACAGAACGACTGCCGCAGACCTTGGGGGCCTCAGCGCCGTTTTCTTAGCCTTGGCGGCAGTGACGGCGCGAGGAGCAGGCGCAGCTGCCGACGCAGCACTAGGAAGGGAAGATTTTCCCTTCCCTTTGCCCTTCCCTTTGGGCTTCCTGGCCACCGTCGCCCAGGACTCAGCCTGAGGGGTGGCCGAAGTGGTGGCCTCATTAGCCCTGGAAGGGCCTGCAGCTGGTGCTGGAGAAGGGGCGGCGGCAGGCGTCGGGACCTGGCCGGCCCGCATGCCCGATTTAGTAACGGGGATGCGGACCGGCGTCGGTATCGGCCTGGGAGCAGCGGCGGCTGCCGCCGCTTTCTTGGCCGCCTGTAGGGGCGGGCGGACAGTCGGGGCAGGCGGGAGACGCTCCTCAACAGCCGCGAGTCGGGCATTCAACATCTGCCCGAACGTGACTGTCAAGGAGCGCTTCAGCTCCTCCACCAAACCCGCCATTGGCAGGAGGGCGGGAGCCACCGGCGTCTCGGCGCTGGCGACAGCGGCAGCGGCGGTGGCGGCGGCGGTGTTTGCCGCGGCGGCCTCCGTTTTCGCTTCAGCGAAACCACGACGCAGCGCCTTCACCTGCGCCTTTAGGGACTCAACCTCCAGGCGCAGGCAGCCATTATTTGCACGGAGACGCCTCGTCTCCTCCGCCTCGCTTCGGCTGGTCAAGGCCTCGACCACCTCCCTGATCGTCGACGCCGACCTTTTCAGGCGGCCGACAAATTCCCCCTTGAGGTTGCCAGATTTCCTGGCAACCTCCAAAATAGAGGCAAGCTGCTGGCCCGCCTGCGCCCTCAGCTCCTGCGCGTTTAATGCGCAGAAGTCGTTGACCATCGAGGACGCTTCGGACTCACTCCCAGCGTCCAACTCGAGGTCAACGACCACGGCAGCAGCAGCAGCAGCAGTGCCTGACGGCTTTTTTTTGAGGGTCCTGGCTCGCAGGACACCCTCTAGTTCGCCATCTGATGGCGCCGGCGACGGCATTGGCGATGCCCCTGGAGCCGGCTTCCTAAAACCAGCTGCAGGATTCGCCCTCGTGTCTCGCCCTCGGGCTCTCCCTCTCGCGGAGGTTGCCACCTTGGCGGCTGCCGTCCCCTCGGTCGGCGTGTCCGAGCCTGATTGCCCGGGCACTGCGAGCGAGGTAGCCGGGCGCTTCCGGAGGCGACCTCTCCCGTTCGCACTGACTGGTGACCCCGTCACCGTCAGCATTCCCTCTCTGGAGGAGTCGGACTCCTCACTGTCTCCAGGGCCAAGCCCTCTCCCTCCATCGTACTTTTGGTTTTTAGAATTATCCATGAATATTCCCACGAGTAGAGACGAAATAAAGGTCGACCCCCCGGGTGACGCTCATTCCGGGGGTAAGGGTACATACTGCGGAGGTCCCCAAGTATCCGCAGGATTTAACGTGTTTTCTCACGGGTTTTTGTTTCAAGCTTTTCCTTGCTCTGGGGTCGGCCAATTAAGGCAAGCCCCCTTCGGCTCCCACACTGCCACAACGTACCCCTTACCGCAATACGGGGTCTTTGAAGTGTACAGTGGAGAGCCGGTGCAGGAGAGGGTGCGGAAACCTCCCCCGACGACACTGGGCGATGGTTTTAATACCACCCAGGTCACCCGACCCGCGTCGCCGCTACTCAGCATAAGGCTGAGACGCCGACCGGGTCCCGCAGCCAATCAAGGCCGCCTAGGCTCAGACCGCCGCTTCCCGGAATGTCCAGGGCGCCGGCCCGAGCCTCCTACCTAACTTACTTCTGCGCCCGCTCCTCATAAAAGCTGAGGATCGCGCGCAGAAGTTCCCCCCCGTGTCGGATTATTAGCCAGCGTGCGGTAATACTGCATAAAAGCTGCAGCATTACCGCACGCTGTTGCCCAGGGTGCACCACGTGGAGGTTACCCGACCTTAGCACCCCTACCACTACTAACCTGTGCCAATCTTGTCCAGGTTCGACCCGCGATTTTCTTTATCGTCGACCCCCACGAGTATTTCGTTTTATATCTCGTATAGTAGTCGTATTTTACTACAATAAAGTTACGACCAATCTATTCGTATTCTTTATTGAAGCCTAGATCTTTAATAATTTCATAAATCAAACAAAATATGTCCTTAGGGGCCTTTCATGCGGGATAAACAGCAGAAACTAGCGTATAATTAACACCTTTGTAAATTTAATTTCGCACTTTTAACTATAATTTTCTCTTTGTTAGATAATATTACCTACCTTTTGATATTTATTTTCACTAAATAATTGCGGGTTTTGAACAAATTAATGTAAAAAGCGTAAATTGAGACATTTGCATTTGCGTCTAACGCTTCATAATAAGATAGAAAAGTTAGTTGAAAAAATAAAAAAATATAATATCTTTTTAAATTTTCATCTTAATTATTTTCCGGGAAAAGTGAAAAGAAAAGACCAACCACCGCAATAGTTAGATTTCCCTTCGTTTTATCCCTGACCGCGTATTTTTTCTTATTTCTGTTCATATCCCGGTCCCGGCTAGGGGCAGTAAAGCTCAAGCCCGCGTAATCTCTACACACAGTGCGCTCCAGTGAACCGAGCGATGACGCCGCGGTCGTTGCTTCCGCATACGTTACGCGTATCACATGACTGGCGACGTCCTGCGACTCTTCTTCCCTTGATAAATAATTAAAAAAACTAAAAAACGCACATTGTCATCATGTTTGACAGGTGTGCAAAGTTTGAATTAAATCTGATCGTTCAAAGTAGGGCAAAATCGAATAAAAAAGGATCGGTTACAAATATACAGGGGAAACTAATAAAAGCGTGTTAAAAAAGTCTTGATTGCGGATACATATCGTCCTTCTAATCCTACTAAGTCTCAATAAAAGCAGTAGTAACAATTTTTATTTGATAATTGAAAATGTACCTATGTGAAACTGTGACTTTTTGAATAATAAATAACATTCTACTCAACTAAAATATAAATGAAAAAGTTTGTAAGTGTGAAAGTTTCTTACGCATCTCCGTAACTGCTAAACCAATGGTGGTTAAATTTGAAAATGTAAACAGTTAAGGCTGTACGAGAATAATATTTGGGTTAGATACTTTTATCATTATCGTGCGTGTGGGTGAAACCACGGGACTCCACTAGTAGTCCTGCATATTTCTCTGTCTCAAAAATTGAACGGACCAAACATCCGAATCCGTATTATTAGTGTTATTTATATAATTCTGATCATCTACCTGTTTGCTGAGATGAGGAAAAATCAGGCCGAGGATTTCCGGAGGTAAAAATTCCATCTCGAAGTATGATTATACTAGTGCTCATTTTCCTGGCACAGTAAGAGTCAATTTAGTTTTTATTTTTTCAATTCCGGATTAAATTTGCGGAAATTGCGACTCTATCACGCTGCAAATAAGACATAAAGTCATGTAGTAATTTAACTCTGATTTGTTTGGTCAAATGGTTATGACTGTTTTTTTACGAGCACTAGATATTTTTAGCACTTGAGTACGATAAAATTACGGACCTTTATAGATTGAATAACGAACGTTCTATTGACGTTAAATAATAGTTTTTTCTGTTCGTACTCCGTATTGGTAATAGGAAAATGTTAATTAAATATTCAAGCGTTTTTCTACACAACTAAATACTACAAGAGCGACTGACTTTTTCGAAAGACGCAAATAATAAATCAAATTTTTGCAGTAACTTTTCAAAGAAATATCACTCGTTGCTTTGTATAAAAGCAACCAAATTACATTCCCTCAAGCAAGACTATAATTAATTACGAGTAAGTTACCATTTCCACCAACGTGTTTGTAGCACCAATAAACTAGCGCAGTAAAAACTGTGTGAAATTGACCCTAAAATTATTATTATCAGTGTTTGCCTTCCTTCCCCAATAACAAAACGCTTTTTCAAACTTTTCGAAGTAAAATAAATTGAATTTCATCAATAAACCTTGCAAAATAAATCACGGTACTATAACAACACGTATTTACGAGTACTTTTACTGTGAAAGCGACGACAAAACCGTAGTAATAAAAACATTTTTCATCAAAAAAAATGGTCCTTCGACATCAAACACCAAAAAATCACCGCTCGCACTTAACACCGACTTTGACACGTACACATCCAACCGTTAAACAATTGAAACATATTCAGCACCGTAAAAACACCATTAGCAATTCAGGAACAACAAACAGGCACGTTTCAGCACGTTATTTACTTAGTAAAGTCCATAAAAAATGTGCTCTCGCCACATCAAATGAAAACTGCGCGTTGAGTTATACATTTGAGCATTAGGGGGACGAGATAAGGGCATTTGTCCGGGAGTCGGCCGTTAACCGTGACACATAATGTATGAACAAACATAGGAGCGAGCGAGCGGAAGGGAAGGCTTACCGTGACACAGGGGGGAGCAGGATGGACAGCAAAACGGTTGATACGGTATTGGAAACTACTTCTAACTGGACCACCTGTGTCTTTGTTTGGACCCAACTATTAAGGGTCGAGCTCGATGCCAAACTTTACTAAACTTTATTCCGTCAGACTTGATTTAGGTCTGTTACAGTGACTGTTTCACCTATACCCAGATTCAGATTTATTTATTGAACAACTACCCTATATATAAACTTCTTTAACCCTATTTGTATAAATCCTATAAATCCATAAATAGCTTTTCGGGATACGTATAAAGGTAAATGTATGCAAAATAGACATTTCCAATTTAGAATAAGTTAATATTATAAACAAAGAAAACTCGGCATTACACTACACAGGTATACCAAATAACCCAATCGGACTCCGGGTACTGCTTCAAAATTCAGTTGCAAGATTTGATCCGATTCCGAACATACAACAACAACAACTTATATCTCAGGGTGACGAGCGCAGTGCTGTTATGGGTAAACGTGACGTTTAACATCAGGCGAGCGATTTGCTCGTCACTCAATTACATAAAAAAAAAATACAAACACAGCAAGATGAACAAAAGCTTGTAAAAAAATATAAACAGGTATTTTTCTATTTCAATTTTTGTCGCGATTCATTTGTTTTCATAAGTAGTCACTGAAGCATCGCTGTCATATCAATTCCGCCTTCAAGAACATTTTCCTTGGAGCAAAATAAGCGAAACGTGCATAATTATTTGCGCGGTGACCCGGCACGTCCGAAGACTGTTTGCGCTCGGTGGTGCCCTCGCTGAGTCAATGTTTATCGTGTCTGTCAACTGTAGATATGTGTTAATGCTAATGATGGGACTGATTACCTATCCGGCATAAACACCGGCATAATAATTTTGTAGAAATCTAACTAAACTTATTGTGTCAATTTGTGACTTGGCCTCCTATACTACGAGGCGCCATTTTTCTCTATCTTGAGCAATTTCACATATTATATTATTATCAGTCAAATAAAAATCAAAATGTAAATTTGATCAATCAAACTGTAAGTTACCTATTCCTTCTTCAAGATCGTATGACAATAATTTTTATAGGTACTGAATTTCTTGTAAGTATTTGCTGTCATAGACGCTAAACTAAAACTCAATATGAAAGCGAATACTTAGTTTTTTTATTTATTTAGACATTTCGTACAGTCCTAGATTTTTAAACAGAATTGTTTTTACATTATTTAATTTTATACCTACATCAATAGCTCGACCCAGAAAACTTGAACAATACAACCGTAAACTCGTTTTACGAACCGGCATTTATCCGGCTAAAACTTTGAAGGCACATCCCTATTCCCAAGAACATGCCATTACGATAAGCGACACAAGTACAGTAATTTAATTTTGGAGGATACGACTACATACGAGCTCACTAACACCGTTATGTCCCTAGTACGAGTATACTAGAGGTAGTAAGTACACTGAGGTTAGGTAACTAGGCTGTGAGCTAGTAAAGCCTACGTTCAAATAGTCCTGAGCCCTGAGGGTCAGAGTGTACAAAGGCTCGACCTTTACTTTGGCTATTATAGCCGTGGATACGCTTAGCAATTTATAGGGATAGTGGTTGAAGAAACTTACTTCTTTTTCTTTTTTTATGAGGTCCTTGGTTTACCTACAAAAAGGATGAAATGGGGAAAAGTTTATATGGAGAAGCAATTTTTTTGATGACACGATTTTGAATCTTCACAAATATACTAAGCTTAAGAAAATAATGGACACGTATTTCAGCATTTTTGGGAAATTAACCCCTTTGGGGGTGAAATTCCGTGGTAAAGAGAGTTCGGAGAGAGAATTTGTTTTGATGCTAGTTAAGGCGGGTCCACACTTGTGCATGTGCACGCTACGCAACTCGAATGAGTGTGGTGACGTCAACATATTGCAAACTGTTCGCGTGTATTAGAACCCACAGCTGTGCAATTGTAGTGTGCGCACTAACCGTGCACACAACGCGCCTTGCACACGACACCACAACAAATTCACTATGGATTCGTAAACAGAACACTGTAGAAGTTTATCACCGGACCTAATCGTTTTTGCTCGCATCATTTTTGCATCATTACATCAAAAGCAATTGTAGGCCCTGATTATGAGCCCGACAACACCCGCCAAGCTTTCAGGCGGCCTAAAAAGACTGACACTAGGGCTCAGACACCAGTTACTCGACCTATACAAACTTATAAACAAAAAAGTACCATGTCTAATTGTCAGTTCCATAAAATGAGAAAACTAAAACTTTTCATTTTAAAGTTTCATTGCATTTTACAGAACAGTGTGTATCGAAAAGTTGCCATTTCACGGAACTTATTTCCCCGATCCTAACGGGCTGGCGGGTGACTAAAACCTCTATCGGAGAGCAACCGTGGGGAATGAGTTCACTTTATTGCTTGGAATTTGGGAAATACTAGCTGCGTGCCACGGTTTCACGGGCTATTCTACAAAAACCGTTAAATTTGCGAGGAAAAAAGTAGCCCATACGTTAACCACGGTATTAGCTACCTCCATACCATTCCATCCAAATTGAAATAAAAATACGTAGAGAGTATTAGATAGATAAATGCTTTGGTCAATTTTTTTTTAATGGGACAGCGCATTTTTCGGTCGTAAATGGAAACTGCACAGTGGGGCTAGCACAACTATGACGTAAAAATACGTAGCGAGTTTTCGATAGAAAAGTGTACGCCATTTACGACTGTCAAGTGTGCTCCTGACGGGTGTAAATGGCGTACACTTTTCTATCGAATACTCGCTACGTATTTTTACGTCATAGTTGTGCTAGCCCCACTGTTCATACATTTTTATATCGAATACTCGCTTCGTGTTTTACATCAAAATTTGTGCTCGGTATACAGATTACAGATGTTCTTATGAATGAAAAAGATTTTCTACACGTTTTCGAATTTCTGTTAAGCTGCAATCACCTTCTTAAACCTTTAACCTTGAATTAATGTTTCTGGCTAGCTGCTGCAACCAAGTTTGGCTGTTGGCCATTTTTGTACAATGTGTACCAAAATTATGTGACTGTGATTTTTCATAATAAAATACCTAATATTAAATGAATTAGTATGTCTATTCTAACGGATATTTTAACCATCGCTTAGTTTTCGCTGCAAAAGCGCATACATATATCATATAAGTACACATATCTAAGTAAGCCGCTTACTTTTCGAGTTTTGGTCGTAAAACTTGAAATATTCGTTATTCGTTATCGCAGATTTTTCTAGCTCAGTCGGTTTTTCCTAAAAACCGTCGTATAGCAAATTTTATTGAAATCATAGAGCCATTTCTGAGATTTCAAAAATATTTCACGTTTTCAAAGAGCAGAGAGTTTAATAGTAGAATTAAAGATGATGATGAAATTAACACAAGTTATCTGTGATGTCAACTGTACAAGCACCAGATAGATTGCGCTTTCGCATGCATCCAAAATGAGGTTTTCTTATCATTATAATCTATAAGGTCGGTTTTACATCAAAACTTCGCGGAGCTCCACCGCGGAGGTTCTTGGCAATCTTTTCTCCGCGGGGAGCCGTTCTAAAGCATTATTAGTATGAAGTCGGAATCTAGGTCCCGGCTCTCATACCCGTATTTCAAACTAAGATAAAGGTACTGCTGAGGCGAAGTATAGATTAATATAAGTGTTGCCATGTTTATAGCACAAATGTGGTAATGGTAGGAGAGCTATTTATTTTGGTTTGAGTATTGGGAAAGGTAAAACACATACGAGTATAGGTAAAACACCATATAAAAATCATATTATAAAAGTCTTTTAATATTAAGTACCTATTAGTATGATATGAACCTATAAAGGTACGAGTAGATTGTACATGCACAGTCAATCAATGTAATAAATTTTAATTAATTAATCAATTATCAAAGTGTCTAAAAATATAAAAATGTGACTGTAAAGCTTCAAAATCGTCATTGAAAGATGAGATCTACACTTTTTCTTGTTGCCTCGCGTCACGACAGTGTCTTTGGGTGTTCCTAACGTGAATATTTATCAGTTACCAAGAAACACCCAGCTAATTACTGGCCTTACTGTCATCCAATATCTATAGGTGGCGGTACCCACTTACCGTTAATTACCCCGCTTGCCGGTCGACCCTCTAAAAACACCCTCAAAAAGGTTTCTATGAAATCGCTCAGTCTCTAAACCAAGTTTATTATTACTTAGGTGCCCTTTACGTCTACTAACGTCTACTATTGAAACAAAAAAATACACACAAAAAACTTTAGATCAAGGTACTCAGCCTCTGAACCTAGTTTATTATTGCTAACCATCTATAGGTACCTACTACGAGTATTATATCCCGAAATATATGTTAGAGTAGAGGACCTATTACTTCGCCTAGCGGTATTGAAACAAAGAAAAAATATATAAAAAAAACTTTCTATGAAGACATTTAGCCTCTAAATCTAAGTAGTTTATTATAATATCTTACCATCTATAGCTTTTAGCCTCCTGCAATCTATCCCAAAATGTAGACCAGGCTATGAATCGTATAACTCCGTCTAGCGGTATTGCCATCTACTTCATTGTCAGCCTAAACCTAGCTACCCTGGCTCTAGGCTGTCTTGCTCGGATAACGCCTAATCCTCTAAGAACACTAGATTGTAGATAGACCTAGCTTAGCTCAACTTATAGCTTGAGGTCTGGCAATATTTTTAAGTTGTTTTTGAAATAAAGTTTGATTTTCGATTTACTTGTGAAATAAATGTTTTAGTTAAACGAAAAGTAATTCAAAGTTATAATTTTATGAATGTGATTTTGTAGTTTTCAATCATTTTTATATTTTTGAAAAGCACTAATTTATAAATTGGTAGGGTGCATTTTTATAGTTTCAAGGACAATCGGATAGATAGACTTTTTTACAGTTGATAGTAGTTTCTAATTCGACCATAATTCATAGATGGGTGAATTGGGGTAGCCTACAGTCGCATACTCATAAAAATATAATAACTTAAAATGAAAATACGCCGCGCCTCACCGTTTTTTAAGTTGAACCCATTCCAAAATTCGCATAAATCAGCAAACTGACTTCACTTCAGCCCTTAGTATTCTGTGCTTCGACGTGAACAAATAACAAGCTTGCACACACAAACTTTCATATTCAATATTCAAGTTTGTTTGTGTAAATATCAGCATTTCAGTAGATATATTATCGCGAAAACTAAACACTACAAGGCACAGAAATTCCCTCCAAGCAAGTTCATAGCATAAAATAACCTCCCTGGTCTTAATTTTCCCGAAATAGTCACAAAATAGCCAACTACTCAAGTAAATAAGCAGCTTACCACAACAGCGTCGCGTGCGGTGTGGTAGGTACCTACTCGTACGTGGGTAGGTAGGTATATGTGCGACGAACAACGATACGGTGATTTACAGCCTCATAAAGCACTGTGTAGGTGCCATTGGATTTTGGAGCCGAATCGGCAAAGTTGTTCATAGATGACGACACGACTAACGATGCGACTACGAATCTGTCTATGAAAACTATAGTTTTAAAACATTTTGTTATCGGAGTATTCGATTCAATAAAACGTGAGTATTCCCGTGTTAATTATAACAAAGCTAATCTATCTGTTCACTATTTCAGTTAAAACTGACGCTATTATTGATATAGCTTTATAAATTACCTTTCAATAAGTTTAAATAGAGACTGGCCACCAAGGTAGTCATTATTTCGATCACTTGGACTCCAAAAGTAAACAATTTTTCTTAAATTTTTCATGACAACTAATACAACGGCTAAAGTCTTGTTAGGTACTATTGTGCCGTGATCGCCCCTTGTAAACAAGGCAGCGGCTCGGAGGTAAGTGACGTGAGTTTATTGCCTCGAAATGAGCTTTCCGGTCGCATGGAGATAAGACAGGAGTATACTTTCAGGCCAGGCTCGTAATACAGGTGGCGGTGGTGGACACTGGGCAGCGAGTACTTGGTAATAACAAACGGGTACTTGGTAATAGCCAACGGATACTTGGTATTTTTTACTTGAGGTTTTTGAATTACGACCATTGTCTATCACGAAAATTGAATGGAGTTGGGTAGGATGTGTTGCTAGGCAGAGTTATGGTAGGTGGACTAAGATGTTATCGGATTGGTAATACCGGTAAACGAGGTGTCAGTGGCGCCCCAGTTCGTTGAATCGACGTAATAACCAACATCTCGGGTCTTTTTTTTTTTTTTTTGTTTACCCAGTGGAAATCCTTTATGGATACCACGCCCGCCCCGGGGGAGGCTGGGTGGTTATGTGGGAGTCTCCGCCCTAGTGGCGGCATACCCACTAAAACCACTGGGGAATTCATCGTCCGCCTGGTAGGGCAAGGTGGTGTCGCGTTAGCATTGACCACCTTGCCCCGGCGACGGGCCCGATCAGGGCCCCCTGCACCCATGGCGGGGTGACCCTGTTCCCCAGGATCACCCCCCAGACAGTGTGGGGTCGTGCAGGCCGGGAGAGTCCCCCGACTCTACCGGCAACCCCACTGCCGAGGAGCAAGGAGACGGGCGAACCGCCCTCTCGCTCCCCAGCCCCGCTCGCTCGCACGTGGTGGGCAGTGTGGTTAGCACCACCCACCCCGCCTTAAGCCCACGTTCCTTTCACACCCGGCCGCAAACCTCACGCGGCGAGGTGCAAAAGGAACCCTCCTCTTTCCCTTGCACTCCCGACCGCGACCCACACGCGGCGAGGAGCACAAGGAAGACCCCCCTGGTGGTCCGAGCCATCGCTCAGACCCCGGCTCATCCGCTGTGCCCTCTGCTAGTCAGCCCTCTGCTGCCAGAGGGACACGCGAAAGGCCCCACCTCGGGTTCCTCTTCGTTTCACCGGGCTCAGTGCCACGGCTACTTATCCCCCCCGCCACGGAAAGGCGGGAACCCATTCGGGGGGGATCTCGGGTCTAACCTAGACATGATTAGCACAAGACTGGGATGAATGGCGTACGAGAACAAGAAGAGCGGCCTATGTTTTAAAATATTTTCTTTTTCAAACGTAGACTGTTTCGTTCTTGAAATATGTAAATAAATTACGATAAATCCTGAGCTGGCCGAGCTGGCCTAGGCTGAGCTAGCCGTTATGATTTGTATCTGTTTTTTTTTTTTTTTAGGTTAGATAATCCAATACAGGCCAGCTTTTTGACTATAATCTGATATCAAGTGTTCGTGTGCTCAAACGCACTGAAATTTTCATGTCACTAACTTCAGAATTATAAGTAAAGCTTACATTTTACACTACAAATCACAGGATTCAACTCGCCCCAAAGCCCAGTCGCTTCGCAGCCGTCAATAAAACACACTCTACTCGTAAGGTAAACAAAGCAATCAGAGACTAGCGAGCTTACAGCCGTTATTACACCGCTCGCCGGAAATTCTATTGGCATATGATAACGAGGAAAGTACGGCGTTTGATCTCCCTTCAAATGGCTATGGAATAAATAGCAGGCACTTCACAGGGGTTTGTTGATGACCAATGAGATTTTTGTCTTTCATTCTATTTTTGGCTTGGAAATTGTAACTGGAGGCGGAAATATGTATCTTATTTGTGAACGTTAACTCAAATCTTTTATTGCGTTACGTGGAAGTTACACGGGTACAGGTACACTGAGAAAAATGTCCATCTAAATTCCGCTAGAAGAATGATGAATCCACCTAAAGTATCGGAAGCATACTGATATCACCAAAAAGTACGATGACTAGTTTTAACTGTGACAACTATCATAATATACCTATATATAATATAGTTGTCACCCTAAAAACTGGTGCTAATCATGGTACTTTTTGGTGATTTTAGTATGCTCCGTACTTTTGTTGTATTTATCGGAATGTTAATGGCCATTTTTCTCAGTGTATAGGTTGGTATGTTAAATTTGACATTAATCGGATTTCAGATAACGGTTGCAAGATTTAATCTAATTGCAAGTTAATCAAAAGCTAGTAACTGGTTATTATGTGAACCTGATTATTTTATTTCATTTTTAAATTTTCACTCTTGTACTTGTTTATTTTTTTGTCAAACGATACTTACTTTATTTTTATTCATGTTGGTAGTTTGAAAACATTTTATTTTTGTGTTTTTTTAATTTTAATCCTATATGCTTGTAAAACGATGATTTGTACATAAGCGCGAGCGTTTTTTAGTACGCGAAGATCCTTCTCTCTGCTTTGGATCCAAAATGCCGCCTTCGCCGAAAAAATATTATTTTTCTTCCTCGTCACATAATATATTATTATTGCTTAGATACATCGTACGACGCGCAATAATAGCGTAATCTACCAACGAAGAACATTTTATCTCCAAGTTATCCTCGTGGTTGAAAAGAGTTTCCCTCTTTTTAACCGCGGGGAAAAGACTGGTAGATAAGAATGTTTGCTGGTAGATAATAGCTCTACTATTGCGCATAGTATAATGTTTGTGGTAGAGCGAGTAGAGAAAATACACAAAAAAAATCGTTATAAATAGTAGAAATAAAAAAATATTTTGATAAAAAATAGGGTTTTTTTTAATTCTATTTATGCCTAATTATGTTATTTTATTTTATTTAAGAGCTGATCGTTTTTTGCGATTTCAGAGTTAGTGCCATATTAAAGTTGTTTATAACGATGAGTAAAAATAATAAATTTAAAGAACCTTTTGAAATCGTTAAAAATAAATAAAATAACTATTAGAGTGAAGAAATTGGCTTGGCTAAATTCGTGAAATTATAACATTTGAATTCACCTTCATTATGTTGTACATAATTATACTTGTCGCTAAGTATCCCCATAAATTGTGCTAAAAAATTATCATGAAACTGAAACAGTAAAGACTAAAACGTAGCAATAAACACTACGTTTCATATTCATTTATACTGTCAAAACTACAACTACGAGTAAATAGGATCCATGGTAGACAGCACTAATTTAATACTGAGTGAGTACTTATTCAGGGCGTTCACACGCAACGTATTAATGTGACAAGTAGTACTTAGCATTAGTTACGAAGCTCGTGTAAGCTAGGCGTTAATTAAGCTGAGTAAATACTCCATTTCGCAGCCTTTGGTCAGTTGTTTATTTAGACGACCTGGTGGTTTAGGAGCCGGTCTAATAAACATAAGAGTTGATTCTAGGAATGGACTACTATTCATGGTCGGAGTAAAGGTCCCGTGATTTGGGTTATGTAGTTTAAAATGTAGGGTTATGTACTACTGTGATACCCTTATTACGAGTCTAACTATTCTGTCGGTCTGTCTAACTGTATGTTTCATCTTAGTCTTACTCATAATGCTTGATGCTCAATTTTAAAACCAAAAACCTAACTGCATCTAAAAACATTGAAATAAAGTAACCAGTTTAAGAAGAGCTTCGGAAGTAACGCAAGCTCATACTTAACAGAGTTCAAATGAAGTAGTGATATTTGTACGACTTGACACACGGAGATTAGGACGAATCTAAAGACACCTACCTTTCAAAACCGTCTAGCCATTTAGAGGAAAATAGATGTAGGCAAACTCACGAACACCTAAAAAAATTTTGTTTTATTTTGTTGAGCAATTAAGTGACTCTCTCTCTCTCTCTCTCTTGCCAGCTATGTGTCTCACACGGTGGTGCGGTCAGCCTTCCTTACTTATCTTCTCCACTTCGCTCTATCCTCTACATTGCCTTCGGACACATTGCACTCATTCGATCAAATCGCTCGCCTAATGTTAAACTTCACGTTTGCCCATAACAGGTCGTACTCTTCTTCCATACTCTTCTTTTGGGCAGTCAGGTTAGTAGGTTTTATTTCTCAGTCTGTTTTATTTCCTGTAAAATAGTCCTCAAACACAGCTGTACATGACAGTCTCGAAGTTCGCTCGTGCATTGTTCTTCCCATCAAAGAACATAATATAGAAAGGACGCCGTTATTTGAGTCACGTAGTGCCTACAGCGCGGCGTCTTCAGAGAGACCTTGTGTTGTCACTGATGTAGAATACCAGATGTATTTGTATCGCCCGAATTATATTATACATTTTATGAATAACACTGTCTGAATAAAGAACTTTCTTATTTCCTTATACTATTTTTTGGCGTCTTTTCAGAAAGTGAGTTTGAAAAACCGAGTGTTATTTTAGTAGTAGAAAGGTTGATGATACTAACTTTGTGGCTTTTGTATCAACTTATTTAGCCACATGTGCTACGCTACACAAAAGAAAACTCTCGTAGAAGCTACCTGACCAATAAGAATGATGAGGTACTACTAAAATAATTACAAAATTGTTTTTAAAATTTATTTCCACAAAAAATAACTCTTTCAATATATTTTAAGGAGCCCAGACGTGCTCAAACAAAAAACAAGTTTGTCGAGTAATTCCCTGTAATTGAGCGGTCGGAGATCTCCTAAATAGGGGGAGGGGGGAATCGAAAGGTTCCGAATAAATTTCTCGAAGTTCTCATTCTTCGCGAGTTTTTCTCGCGTGAAAATAGGCTCGAAAATAAATTATCGGTAGCCTAAATAAATGGTCGTAATCTTTCTCCGTCCATCCGCGGAAAATAGATTTCCAAGTTTTCAATCGTTTCAGTTTGATTGTGACGATTTTTCATCTGTTATTTTGCGCGCGAATACTTTTAAAGAAATGAGCGGAACTCTCTAAACAAGGATTACAGTCTATGCAAGCTTAGGTAGTTTAGATCTTTAGGTACCATTTCGTTTGTTTTTGTGTGCCCACTGTTTTGATATAATGATTGATGGAGTATCTGAGCGTTTAATTGAAATAATAGTAATTTTTTTTTCTGTGATAGGCTTCTGTTTGACTGCCATCTAGCTTAATAGCATAATGATTCAGTCGTGATGGAGCTCGTTTGCCTAGAAGAAACTAATTCACTCGCTGCTTGAATACACCTAGATATACCAATCATAAAAAAACCCACTCAGGCAGAGTTTAATTTAATATTTTAAGAATTTTATAGTCTAGTCATTACAAGGTTTTATCGCAAACTGTTTAACTGCAACAAAGTTGTAATCTAAATTACGTACCACCTGCGTTAATTTAACCGTTTTTGATCCCATAAAGCGTCGTGTCACGCTCGTCCGTTCCAGCATACTCCAGGCACTCGAAACTGTTATAAACAGACATAAAAACAAACCTATAAAACACGTTATTAGCTACTAAAACAGACCAGGATTTCTTTCCTAAGTGATATCCGCGAGATCTCGGTACGGGCTAACCGGCCCGAACGGCCGAAAAGGGGTTTATTATAGTGAATTACCATACCCATTTGAATATCTCCCCCCTAGACATAAGGGCGGGAATCGTTAGATTCCGAATCATAAAGGGGAGTGCGCCGTCATCGTATTAAAGGAGGACTTTTTACAGTCATTTTACTGCGCGTTTTTACGGCGTATTTTGTATGAATTCGTTTTTGCTTGTAATGTTGCGTGTTGGTATTCTGTATTTAATTTTTTATTGGCTTTTTTCTGTGGCTTCACTAGTCACCAGCGCCGTTATATCTTGAACTACACGTGTGAAAAACATTTCTACTATAAAGCCTGTGAAAGGAATTTTCATTATTTGAAAAGATAGATTAAATGAACAGATAACACCAAAGCCATGATGTGCACAAGCACTAGAACTGCTCAGTATGCGTAAAGACGCTGGTTCTTTCTGTATCTTCTAACGCATTGGCAATGGGAAGTGTTCTGAAGAATTAATTGAGCTTATTCTGACGTCGCAGTTTTTACCACCGCACTAGCCGCCACCGCGTGGATGTTCATCCGCATATTATTAGCTTCTGAAAACCGCACACTATGCGTTTTACACGCTATTTTCGGCACACACCTGCAAAATGTGGAACGAGCCAGTTGTTTTCTCAAGTACCTACAACGTGGGGTTCTTCAAAAGGGCTGTTAATAGAGTTTTAAAAGGTCGAAAACGTTCACAAACGTGATCTCTTCGGGTTTACAGGTATAGGCGACGGTTATAGCTTACCATCAAATGGCCCGTCTACTTGTTTACAACCAGTAGCGTATTAAAATACTGTGCACCGTCGTGAACTCAGTTGTGGACCACTCAAACACGCACACATACTCGTAATATTCTACAATGTAACGCACGCAGTTGCTCGTAGACAGAAATTTCAACAGATAATAAAAATCTACGAGTAGGTACGAAAAGGCTTCAATAATTGAAACACTGTGGAATAGACTAAACGTCTCTAAACGAGCCCTAAGTTTTTGCGCTATTTGGCGCCAAGAATATTTATCAATCTAGAAATAGGCCAGCAACTAAAATAATGGATCTATACAAGAACCAATACACTCTAGAATCCCGAGCTATTTCAGTACTTTTATATGATTACGAAGAGCCCGTGTCAATTTTAATTTACAAAGAATTGTACAAGTCCAAGACTAGAAGTGCCGGCCGACTAGGTCGCGCAAACTAATGTTATCAATTGTCAAAGAAAAGTTTTAAGAAAACTTTTTTATTCAGGACCTTTATTGGATCTCTTGTCAATTTGTATGGGATATTTTTAGTGGAAATATAGTATTTTAGCTAAATAGAGATTGGAAAATCGATAATAAATTGTAAGTACATTTACACGAATACATTTCGACTACCCCTACGAGTATGAACAGTATCGAAAGTGCAAATTCTCGATTTTTTTCATTGTCTCAAATTATACGAATACTCGTATCTAATATTCTTTTAGGAAAACAAATAACTCAAAAAAAGAAATGTTATTTTTTAAATCAAATAAAATTGAAATATTATTTATTAATTTAGGTCAAATTTTGACTTTAAATTGCTCTCCTGTAAAAAATGCCATTTGCACTTTCGAAAGATGGCATTTTTGTGTTCGTAGGGGCAGTCGATTTATCGACGCAACATCAGTCACTGACCTATCACTGCTTTTGTCAGCACTTTCTGTCCATCCTAAGGTTGCCTGGAAGAGATCGCTCTTAGCGATAAGGCCGCCACTTGTCGGACTAGTTTTAGGTGTGATAATTCTTTTGTTTGTAATTTATGGTGTGAACAATAAAGAGTTTATCTATCTATCTATCTATCACTTTGCCTCCAAAAATCAGCCAGCAGACCAGTCAGCAGATCGAGTCAGACAAATACTTTTACAAAGTGTATTGAACCTGAAGTGTACTGAACCTTTTCGAAAAATGTCCATCGTTTAACTTAACACCCCGTGTGAGACGAAGGCAAACAGCGAGTAAGTGCTCAAAGAAAACTCCAGTACTCAACAGCCGTTTAAAATAATCAAACGATCCCAAGTACGTCCTCTCCAGAGTTGAACGCAAACACAAAGGAAAATATTGAAGATTTAATCAAATATTGACATAAACGAGGACGATTGGATTCGACATCGGTCCTCTATTTGTAAAACCAACACTACTCTTAGAATTTGATCTCAAGTAGGTATTTGCAAGACTCCACGGAATTCTAAATTAAATTAAAATGCTGTAGAATCTGCGGAGTCGTATTTGGGTTATTTTACTGCACTGCGTTTTAACTCGGAATAATTAGTGCTCATCAGAATTGCAAAACGTGCATCAAAATGTTTTCATCGCTCGTACCATATTTGCAGAATCAAATTAGATAGACGGCTGGCTTTTAGCAGTTTCCTCCTATTCTAGTGTTTTTTTTACTAATAAATGGATGTCTGGAAGAGATTTTTCGTAGCTAAAGTTCGCTTTTTATGTATATGTCTAATAATTTTCTGTGTTGCTAAAAAAATATTTTTGTCATTATCATCATCATCATCTGCCTACCCTTATCCCACTTACGTGGGGTCGGTACAGTTTGTACACTTCTTCTATTCATCTCTATCATTCGCCATATCTGAATACACTCCCTTCTTTTTCATGTCATCTTTCACACAGTTCATCCATACTTTCTTTGGTCGTCCTCTATTTTTGTAGTGACAATAAAGTTTTATGGCAAACTTCTGGCAAAGCAGACATTTTCCTGACAGTGATGTTCACTCTGCATAGACCATTGCTCTTGTCGATGGTCTAATTCCTAAGTTTGGCGGTCTTTTGCTAGTGCTTTTCCATTTCATCTGCCTTACCTTTTATCTGGTCTAAAAATGTTCTCCTTGGTCTTTATGTTCCTTTCTATTCTTATTTTCTTCAAAGCCGCTAAAAATTTAGCTCCGTCTAATTCCCACCATCATCGATTTTTTAAATTAGATATACGGTAAATTTTATTTAGCTTTATATAGGGTTATTCATAAAGGGTATGCTAAGCCGAAAAGGGCTCATAGTACTCATCATTATGAACAACTTTTACTATGGGACCAACCCGAAATTCGAGAAAAAAAAATCAGCTGTTCCATAGAAAAATGTCAATGACACTCGACAAAATGTATGGAACAGCTGATTTTTTTTTGCGAATTTCGAGTTGGTCCCATAGTAAAAGTAGTTCATAATGATGAGTGCTATGAGCCCTTTTCAGCTTAGCATACCTTTTATGAATAACCCTGTATTAGTCAGTTTGAAAATTTACTTTTTGATGAGCATTTAAATAGCACCCGTTTATAAATCTGGAGTGTGATTTTCTTAATTAAAAAGTGTCGAATTTTGTCGCTACGTTTTTTGTGAGTGAAATTTGACTGAAATCTGTGGCGTGCAATTAAAATTATTACGCCGTTTCAAGCCCACCCCACTTTTTCAAGTTAATCATCAACAATATTGTAGAGCTCGATACGTAGCTCAACTAACCCGTTGCCACAGATCAGCATAGTTAAGTAGGTTAGAATTTTGATGGGACTATAAGTAAAAGTAAAGTAAGTTCAGTAAGGCACAGTTTTTAGCTTGTTGTCAGAATTATTAGATCGCCTGAAGACCACTGATCTCAAGTAATATTCACAGATGAAAGAAGGACTTGACTGCGGTTATTTATTTTACAGCCGTATAACCACTATTTCTGTTCAGGCATGACGTCACGGTCCCCAAAGCTCCGGTATCCCACGTACCCTTGTTTATGAGTTTTAATCTCGCGTCTTAGGCCTAACTAATCGCCTTGAGATCCCATTTATGTCTCCACACATCCTCGTTTTGTTCATATCCTCGGCCGGGACCCTGCTCACGTACGTTTTCTTGGTAATGAAGCCACACGTTTGAAGTTTCGCGGAAAGTTTGTATTTTTTCGCAGAAATTAGTTGAAACTAAGATCGAATTGTAGCTTCGCAAGTCTTCTATGAAAATAAGGTGGGATTGGTAATTGTTATTTCTTATATCATTCATTCATTCAAAATGTAAGAGCGTTGCTCTTGTCGGCGGAGCAAATTCCAGGCTTGGCGGTCTTCTGCAAGTGGATTTGTAATATCAGTTGGTTTTGTTAATTATAACCTATTTTAATGGCTGAAATAATTAATACAATGACAATATCGATTTCTCACTGAGACCCGTAAAACTGTCCAAACCCTTCAGTTATGGCATCAGCGAAGTTGAAATAACAACTTTAGTACTCGTACGTCACTAAAATCAATGCCTTCATGTCATTTGGACTTCGAATTTTATAACGAAAATATTTTAGAAAGCAATTGTAGAAAGTTATATACTAGTACCTCATAAAACGTTATCGCCATTTTGTATCCCATGTACTTACTCGTGTAATTACTTTAAATCTAACCCTGAAACATGTCATCAAGATAAAGCAATTATTACAGAGTCCGAGGGTTATGGGTAATAATAGTGACCCTACTAAGCCTTAATAGGTAATTTCCAGGCGGATATTTAGACGGCGTCAAGCGTAAACTTTGACGTTTTGATAATTGGCGGAGATTGTGGGAATAAATGTTTTTTTATGAATAAAAGAAAAGAGACTCGTGGAATATAGTGGATAGAACTTATAAAACTTATTAAATCAAAGGTCAATTTTTTTAAGGTATCGTCGCCAGCCTTTTGGGTACTCTACCCGCGGAAAGTGGCCTAAGCTCTGTTTTTAACACGCTTTTATTAGCTTCACCTGTATGTTTGTATGTTTGTATGTTTGTATGTTTGTATGTAACCGACTCCTTTGAGCGCGTTTTTGACCCACTTTAAACGGTCAGATTTCTTTCAAACTTTGTAGATATATCGAGGACCGATGACAATACACTAAACAAATCGTGTTTTTTAGTTTTTTTAACTATTAATTTGTTTAACACGCTTTTTCTATAAAGTTTCTTTAACTTTTAATACCGTTTAACTTACAAATGGTAATTTCGTCATTCGTGTCAGAGAACAGAGTGGCGCAGTGGAAGCGTGCTGGGCTCATAACCCAGAGGTCCCTGGATCGAAACCACGCGCTAGAAATCTTTTTGCTCAATATTTTTTTGTTACGCATCAATTTTATTTTATGAGGTCTGAGGATCGAAACCACGCGGCTACAAATCTTTTTGCTCAATATTTTTTGTTACGCATCAATTTTATTTTTAATTTGCTTGAGCAGACGGCCAAAATCGGATAACACCAACACATTTGTACATATTAATAATGGTTAATAGTTAGCAAATCGAACTAAAAAGCGAAAAATAAATAATAGTTAAAAAAAACTAAAAAAACACGCTTTTTATAAAAAATCGA
Source organism: Alcis repandata (assembly GCA_949125135.1). Lineage (NCBI taxonomy): Eukaryota > Metazoa > Arthropoda > Insecta > Lepidoptera > Geometridae > Alcis > Alcis repandata. Next base: position 12,007,974 of record OX421239.1, on the reverse strand, counting down.
ACTAAAAAAATAGAAAATAAAATTTTATAAATTTAAATTAAGAATAGGGTTGAAAATTTCAATAAATATAAATTAATAATAGTGTAAATAAATAAATATATGTATTTTATTTTTAAAAAAGCGTGGGGTGCTTTCTAAGATATTATCAAAATGCTAATCACTCTACTCATGTCTGTCAATACAAAATGTATCTACAAAATATATAATATCTAGTTATGTATCTCCCACAACCCTCTGCTTTAGAATAAGTAGCTGACACTGCAGTTAGCCGCCGGTTCTGAGTAACGGCCACCGCAGTGCAGACGCTGAATAAGCATTCCTAGATATAAGACCACCTTAGTCGAGTAAGTTTCGTTATAAGTAAAATATGTATTAACATCATTAAGAATAGAGCCTCTGAATCGGCTACACGTAGTTTTATTTTAGTTTTTAAAAAACCATTTATCTGCTCCCCAAATTTAACTGGCGCAGCCGGTAGGATAACTGGCTGTCCTAACGTGAGTGTCTATACTTGTACGACGAGTTACCGCGTTAGAACGGCAAAGTGCGGTTTGCCTACAACAAAGGTGAAGTGCCGAACAGTTATCCAACGAACTAAATAAATGTGTTAAATAGCCGCTTGAGGCACCCCCTCCCGCGGGTTTTTTTCCGTAGAAGCACCGGCGCGTCATCGTTTGTTTATGTTACGTCACGCGCCGGGCGGTCGACCACTTAAATGGTTTTTATGACTTAAACATTCGAACAAGGACCCACTTGTAATTGTTATCTTAGAGCTGTTGTATACACGTGTCGAATGACGAATGTTATCATAACATTGGTTGGCCTGGTATAGATATAAATCAGCGTATAACCGCTTACTTTACAAAAAAACATGGACTTTGAAGTTTACATATTTTTACTAAAAAAAGTAAAGCGATAATGTATGTTTTATACTATTTAGATTTAATCATAGACTCAATCTATCTATTTGTTACAAAATAAGAATACATTACTCACCTTAAAAGTATTTAATATCAGGCATCTAAAAACCAGCGAAAAAAAAATTTTCCGCGATTTTTTTTGTTCCCACTTCACTTCACTGTTTACATTTTGTCGTAAATTGTTCTTTCACAAAAACAACTGCACACAACTATTCTAGGATGATCGTTTTTCTATATTTTAAATAGATCATAACATTTATCACAGTAATTAGAATAACATTTGAGAAATAACACACACGGCCATCTACGATGATGATGCAACACTTGTCGCCGATTTCGAAACACAAAAGACTGTTTTACCATAAAATATATTGTTATCAGCCTTGTTAACAAGAATTTAAGGCTTATTATCCAAGAAAACCAGCATAACTAACGTTTTATTTACATAAAAACCGTCGATGCACCGCCGCCCAGAAAAAGTCAACACAAACTGACTTTGACTCGCGGAATATTATTTTTTTTCCAATCGAATATCCACTGAGTTTATAATGTTGCTGCTTCAAATTATTGACCTATTCAAGCGGAACGAGATGGCATTCATACTTTATAAGTCTTTTGCCTTAGTAAAAGCAGGATAGAGACTTTTTCTGAGTCTGGCGCGAAATAAAAATCCGGACACTACAGTGTCCGCGGTGCTTCTACGGGTTTTTTGAAATCGGACACTACAGTGTCCGCGGTGCTTCAAGCGGATAGTGGACGCTGAGAAAAATGATGCTGGTCGGTTGGTGAGTAGACCTTTTCGCCATCCTTGCCTATCCCGAGATTCTCCTCGAATTGTGTAATTAGTATATTCAGACCTTAGTCATCGGTTAGAATTGTGTAACTAGGTTAACTTCATGAATTTGGGTCTCAAATCGATCGGAATTATTGTTAAAATAGTGTAATTAAGTAAAGTAAAAATTATATTTTTGTCAAAAATAGGTTTAACATTTTATATTATTAAATCGTGTGTGTAAATTGCCTATACCTGCTCATTATACGCTAAAATGATGGCACAACAACAGCAACCATTAGAGTTCAGGGCCATCCCTCGAGAAATATTAAACCTCATCCCCATTTTTGGAGGTGACAAAGCGCAATTAAATTTATACCTGAGAAAATGCGAATATGTAATAAGCAGATATAGAGGTGATGCAGCTCAGGACTTATATGTGTTCAACGCCGTGACAAGTAGACTCAATGACAAAGCGGCTTCGCTCTTGTCCGAACGAGATGACATAAACACCTGGTCCAACCTAAAAGAGGTACTAAAACAACATTTTGGGGACCCGCGAAGTGAACACTGCATAGGTATTGAGTTGGAAACGCTAAAAATTAAATCCGGTGAAAGTTATCTCGATTTCTACAAACGCATTCAAAGTGTTAGATCCACGCTTATTTCCAAGGTCAACATGATAGAAGATATCAATTTAAGACGCGCTAAGGTAGTGATATATAACAATACGGCACTTAACGTATTCTTATACAACCTATCCGAAGATATGGTACGCATAGTCCGGCTAAAAGCACCAACGAGCCTAGAGGACGCTTTAAGCACAGTTTTGGAAGAAGTTAATTTCCTAGACCAATATAACGCGAGAAAACGCATGTACGTCTATAACAACGCCGCGCCAAGGCCAACCTTTTCACCCGCGCACACGGCGAGTGGTTTTAAATTCCAGGCGCCTCTAGTAAACGCCGCGCCTAAATTCAATTTTGGTACACAACCTGCACCAACAAAACCACACCAAGCGCAACCACAAAGTTTTGACTACCGCCCACAGTTTGGAACCGTACCTCAATTTGGGTACCGTCCGCAATTTAATTCAGCACAGCAACAGGGATTCCGCCCTCAATTCGGAACCACCCCTCAGTTAGGCTTTAGAACCCAATTTGGGAATCAACCCCCGGCTCAGAGTGGATACAGACCACCGCAACAATTTGGGTATAAACCACCACAGTTCGGATACAGACCCCCACAGACAGGGTACAAACCACCTCAAACCAACCCTCCGCACCTACAATCGACAGACGTATCTATGAGGACAGCTCGTCCCGCACCGCAAGGCTTCAAGCTTAACGAGTTGACAGGTTTAGACGACGAACAGTACCAAGATTATTACTACCACGACAACGACTATAACCCTGACTATGACATGTACGACGGACAATACGAGTATACGAATGAATCTGAAAATGACGTATATAACGAGACGACATACGAGACGCAACAGACACATTCCCTTCGGGAACAACCGGCTGGAAATTTTATAACACCAGCCTCTATAGAGGAAAAGAAATAATAGAACTGAACTGCGACCCTACACTAAAACTACCTCACATTTACATCCCTGAAATTGACGCAAAGTTTATGATAGATACAGGTAGTACTAGAACATTTTTGAGCCCTCAAAAAGCATACGAGTTTTTCTTTCAGAACGTTAAAAACGAACCTTTCGAAGTAGTTAGCACACACGCGTCAAGTCGACACAACGAAGTAATAGAGATACCGCTTTTTCCAACCTTCCAGACTAATGAAACTCACAAATTTTACCTATACAACGTCGACTCACGATACGACGGACTAATTGGAAATGATTTACTGAGACAGCTTGGCGCCATGATAGACCTGAAACACTCTGTGCTAATAACGAAAACCACGCGCATCCCTATAATCAATACGAATTTGGATTATGAAATTCAACTGCAACCCCGATCGGAACAAAGAGTCAAAGTACCGATAGACCAACACTTAGGTGAAGCTATATTAGACTATAGAAAGTTTGGCCCGGGAGTACGAATGCCCAGTGCCCTAGTTAACTGCATTAACGGATACGCGACCACCGTTATACAAAACACTTCGGATGAAATAGTAACCCTTACGGTTAAACGACCCTTACAAGTAACTAAGTACACAACCACCAGGTGTAACCTTAATGCGACTAACGCTACTAAAGCTACAGACATACAAATGGACAAAATACTGACTGAAAATCTGAACAAAATAAGACTAGACCATACCAACTCTGAGGAACGCGAGAAAATTTACAGACTCTGTACAGAATACAAAGACATTTTCCACTGCGACAAACTACCTCTTACTTTTACCAATCAAGTAAAACATGAAATTCGAACAAAAAATGAAGACCCTATTTACATGAAACCGTATAGACAGGCCCCTGCCCAAGCAGATGAAATTAACAGACAAGTAGAGAAAATGCTGCAGGACGACGTAGTCCAAGAATCGCACTCTCCGTGGAGTGCCCCCGTACACTTAGTACCTAAAAAGATCGACGCATCAGGAGAACAGAAATTTCGTATGGTAATAGACTACAGAAGACTCAATGAAATAACAATAGACGATAAATACCCACTCCCCAATATAACCGACCTGTTTGACAAATTAGGAAAAAGTACTTACTTCAGCACAATTGATTTGGCAAGCGGCTACCATCAAATAGAGGTTGTAGAGCGAGATAGACAGAAAACTGCCTTCAGCACACAAAATGGTCACTTTGAGTTTTTACGAATGCCGTTCGGCCTGAAAACGGCCCCTGCAACCTTTCAGCGTACAATGGACCATGTCCTACGAGGCCTGCAAGGATTACACTGTATGGTGTACCTTGATGACGTCATCATTTTTTCATCCAGCTTAGAAGAGCACTTACAAAAATTAAGACTAATTTTCGACAGACTGAGACAGACAAACTTAAAGGTACAACTAGACAAGTCAGAATTTTTACGTAAGGAGGTATTATACCTAGGACACACCATCACTAAAGACGGACTGAAACCGAATAATGACAAAATAAATGCAGTAATGAATTTTCCGATCCCAAAGACTACAACGGAAATTAAAAGTTTCCTTGGACTCGTAGGCTATTACAGACGCTTCATACCCAATTTCGCTAAAGTAACCCAACCACTGACGTCATGCTTAAAAAAACGCAACAAAATTATCATTGACCAAAGTTATATTGATGCCTTTAACAAATGTAAAGAACTCTTGACACATGCTCCACTCTTACAGTATCCTGACTATGGAAAACCTTTCATCCTGACAACGGATGCTTCAAACGTAGCCCTGGGAGCTGTCCTTTCCCAAGGACAAGTTGGTAGTGACAAACCAGTTGCATACGCGAGCCGTACTTTAAGCGACACAGAAACACGCTATAGTACCATAGAGCGAGAGTTGCTCGCCATCATCTGGGCAACAAAACATTTCCGCCCTTACTTGTACGGACGAAAATTCTTCATCTACACTGACCATAGACCTTTAGCTTGGCTAAACTCCCTGAAAGACCCAAACAGTAAACTGACCCGATGGAGGCTACGCCTTCAGGACTTCGACTTCGAGATAATATATAAAAAAGGAAAACAAAATACAAACGCGGATGCCTTAAGTAGAATCAAAATCAACGCCCTGACTGACGAAGACGCTAATTCAATGAGAGTAAACCTAGACAAAAAACGACAGGACTCAACGACTACGACAGTATCAGAAATAAGCGAGACAATAAGCATATCTGACTCGTCGGAAGCCACCGAGATGCTAACAGAATTGGAAATAGAGAAACCCGTTATACCATCCCCCTCAGGGAGCTCTAAGTCACAGACTATACACTCTGTGGAAGATCTAGATTCAAACGGAATACCGATTTTACATGAAGCCATAGATACAAAACCAAATCAAATCTTAGTATATTCCTGGCTTAAAAATGAACTCCACGTGAAAAACCTATCGTATGAAAAACACAAAATTCTAGAAGTTTTCCTCCCCCTTAATAACGTAGAACTAGTGAAAAACTTCCTCAAGGAATATATTAGACCAAAAATTAAATATTTTATATATTTCGAAAACGAAGAACACCGCATACAATTCAGCAATGTTGTAATAGAAATTTTCAGGAAAGGAACAATAAATATATTTGAATGTACCGAAAGAGTAGTCTGTGTAGACAACGAAAGCGAACAAAAGGCAATAGTTTTAAAATACCACAACGGTAAAACATGCCATCGCGGGATTAAGGAAACATTAGTCAGAATCCGTAGAAATTATTATTGGAATAAAATGGACGAAATTGTTTCAGCTATAATTAATAACTGCGACGCCTGTAAAAAGACAAAGTATGAGCGAAAACCACTAAAACCCATGTTACAATTGACGCAAACGCAGAATGCCCCGTTTCAAGAAATTTTCATAGACATTTTCACAATCGAAGGAAAATATTACCTAACCCTAATTGATGCCTTCAGCAAGTTAGGGCAGGCTATTGAAATTACGAATAAATCCACCCCTGAAGTCGTACGAGCGCTACTGAAATATTTCTCATTCTACGGTATACCCAAGAAAATTAACTCTGACCCCGGTACCGAATTTAATAACGACCTCATGAAAGAATTTCTCAGTCTACACAAAATAGAAAGACACATAGGCACCGTAAATAACCCGAACTCTATGGGACTTGTAGAAAGATTTCATTCAACCATAATAGAGATATATAGACTGGCCAAGTATGAACAAAAATGCACGGATGCCGCGTCCGTCATGACGTACTCAGTCATGGCTTACAATCACACCATACACACAGCGACAGGATTAACACCCTTCGAAGTTGTCTTTGGACACACCGACACTGATAACCCATTCGACCTAGAACTTGAAAAACTTTACACTCAGCAACTGATTAAAGACCACAAGAAACGAACGCAATTCCTATACGCACACATAGCCGAGAAATTAAAAGCCGGAAAGGAAAAGGTTAGAGAAAAACGAGGCGGCGAAACTAATATAGAACTTCCGGAGACCGTCTTCGTAAAAGACATAAATAAAAGATTGAGCAAAGAAAAACCGAGGTACAAAAAGGCAAAAATAATAGGTATGACCGGTAAAAACGTTGTCCCAATTAAAAGAGAAGCTGAAAAGAAAAGCACGAAAGCTCCTATTAAAAACATAAAACGCCCTCCGCAGGTGCAGTCTGATGCTAGCGACGTCGACAGCCGCCCTTCATCTTCAATCACTTGAAGGAAACCCGGGACTCCTGCCTGTAAAGAAAGGTCAAGCTTACATACAAACTGACAACTGGACAATTCTAAAAACCATTAAATTAAATAATATCTGGATTGACCTAAAACTCGTCAACTCGAAATTTACTGAATTTCAGCGATTACTTTCATCCAACAAAACTTTCCCTCACAAATTTATTGATATATTCATGCATGCAGAGTATATGCGCGATATAACTATAGATAAATATTACCAGCTAATTCCACAACGCTTCAAGCGAGGATTAATTAATCCATTAGGGTCCATAATTAAAATAATAACCGGTAATCTAGACCATGATGACGCAATCAAATATGATCAGTTGACCTCCGAACTAAGCCACGACCAAACTATTACTTCAAAGAAAATCACTATAGTCTCAAAAATGTTAGATAGCCTCGTAAACGCAACAGAATTAATCTATCAAAACTCGATAACAGTAGACACCCGTTTGAAAAGGGTTGAAGCAATCCTTAAGGAGACAATAACACAAGAAAATAATTTAGCTGAGTCCTCTTATGTGTTAGGACTATATAGTTTGTTTTTAAGTAGCTTTAGAACTATATTCATTAGGTTAAGTGAAATTGAAACCGCACTAGCTCTAAGCAAAAGCTCTATATTACATCAGTCTATTATTAATTCTACCGAACTACTATATCATTTAAAAGTAATAGCGAATTCAGAGAATTTGGTGTATGTACCCACCGAATTAAATTTAGCCAAAATAGAGGAAACTATTTCTGTGAAATCTTATATGAAAAGAGACCAAATCACTTTTGTCATGGAAATTCCGCTAACCGATAACTATAAGTATAATTATTTCAAAATGTACACTTTACCTATTTTCCTCAAACCCACAAACCTAACCGTAGCTATATTTCCTAAATACCCTTACCTATTGGCGAAAGGATTGAAGTACCAGCCGATCGTGAAGCCGTGCCGCCCACTCGCCGCTGGAGACGAGTTCCTCTGCAACGACGACAATCGAGCCTTGTACAGCGGACTCTCTTGTGAAGAGAAACTCATGGTGTACGAGAACAACATCACCAGCTGCAAGCAGTACCCTATCCATATAGAAGACGTAAAGCTGCAGAAAGTTAATGACAACAATTGGATACTTTTCACCAAAGCAGAAATCACCCTTACGGAAATATGTGGGGAAGAAGTCTCTAAACAGCCAATATCAGGTACGTACGTCGTGACGTTAAACAAGCCCTGTGACGTCAATGTTAACGGCCTCACCATCCGACATCACCGAATCTACACCGAGACGGATGCTGTTAAGCCGCTACCCATCATCAAGCTACCGAGACTGCGCGCGACCGAGGACTTATCCGATGCACGCGCACTTAACATGCACGAGGTTGGACTAGACGAAGTGAAATATATGGCTTTCGCCCTAAAAAATAGTGACGTGTTTGAAAAAGTGATTAACAGAGAAAAGGACTCTAAAATCAGTGTTATAGCATTAGGACTCGTAGCACTATGTATAGTTTTAGTTATTCTATATGTTTTATACTTAAAAGTAATTCCGTGTATACAAAATTATCGAGGTCTTTCGCAAATCGAACGCCCCGATAATTTTCCACTTAGGGAGGGAGGAGTTATGTATCTCCCACAACCCTCTGCTTTAGAATAAGTAGCTGACACTGCAGTTAGCCGCCGGTTCTGAGTAACGGCCACCGCAGTGCAGACGCTGAATAAGCATTCCTAGATATAAGACCACCTTAGTCGAGTAAGTTTCGTTATAAGTAAAATATGTATTAACATCATTAAGAATAGAGCCTCTGAATCGGCTACACGTAGTTTTATTTTAGTTTTTAAAAAACCATTTATCTGCTCCCCAAATTTAACTATCTATTGACCCATGCACCCCACGCTTTTTAAAAATAAAATACATATATTTATTTATTTACACTATTATTAATTTATATTTATTGAAATTTTCAACCCTATTCTTAATTTAAATTTATAAAATTTTATTTTCTATTTTTTTAGTTCGATTTTTTATAAAAAGCGTGTTTTTTTAGTTTTTTTTAACTATTATTTATTTATTTGTGATTTTCTATTCTGTTTATGCCTATTTATGTTATCTTCTGTAAATAAATTTTATGTACACATTTTGAAATTATTTTTTGAAAGCTTTCAAAAAATTATTGCATTGTTACCGGAGTAATATAGGTAAACGAAGTTTCGGCTCAATTGGACATCAGAAAGTGGTTCTAATTTAGCTTTCAAGATTTAGCCACATAAACGTAGTTATATTTCAACACATCGAGTTAAATAAAAGCTTGTAATTAATGCTTTTCTTAATTAGCTGCGTATATTTTTCAACATTTCCATTAGAAGCAAGAAGAAAATTTTGTAAAATCTACTCAAATTGTTTCAAAATTTTGCTCCACACGTGTATAATTCCATAAGGTCTATTACTGTCTTGATGTTTCTATATTGTACAATGTACAGTGAACGCGTATAATGTTCCCTTAACAACCGCTATACTCGGGGCTGTGATTTGCTGAATTTGCATATACTCAGTGGCTGTAAAAGGTGTAATAAACGTATCGACTATAGGAGGGCGCGGCGGGAACTAGGGCGGAGTGTTTCGCTCGCTACGTGTTATTTGGTAGCGAAGTAAGTCGATTCGCGTTCGCGTTCTTTTTGATCTAAATAAGTTTTGATTTACTGATGTTTTTTTTTTAATATAAAGGTGCTTCAAACAGGCAGACGGTCAGCCTGATGGTAAGCAGAACCGCCGCCTGTGAACACCTGCAACACTAGCGGCGTTGATGATGCTCTGTCAGCACGGAGAGGTGCTTGTAGACTCCCTTTTTAAAACGCACCATGTTGTAAATTAATTAAACAGTCTACCATCGAACGCACATACCTAAAATAAACCTGTTTAATTTATTGGCCAATGTCTCTCAAACTTTTACATGACGAAGCCCCTTAGTATGGTAAAATATTTTGCGGCCTTAACCTTTAAATACAACCTTTTTAATTAAATTTCTTTATTACTGTTTAATAAAATTGATCCGTAAATCTGGAAAAATACTTGTAGGTGGAGCTTGGCTAGAGATTTTAAAAAGAAATAATACGTATGTAAGTATAATATTATAATTCACTTACAGGGCTCAGATTTATTTTTCTACTTGATCTTAGTCACAGGGTGACTTCTTCGACAATACAATGTAGTCAAGAATATCGTTGTACGTTCACGAACAACTGTTACAATGAGGCCAATCCTGAAATCGCAAAAATAGAAAAAATCAATAGAAAAAATGTCATTTACATTCAGCCTAATGTATCGGTATTTCCGTCGAATCTGGTACGCAGTTTTATTCTCGCAAGCATAAAAACCATTTTTTCAAGTTCTATATAAGAATTTCCACCACAGTGCGATTTCGTTGGAACATTTCGGGTAACAATTTGCTTTACCATCTCGAGAAGTAGGTAAATTCCCATAAGAATATTTCCCCTCCGGCAACGAAGGTGATTCCCGAAGCAATATATTTGGTGCTTAGTGGAAGGGCCTTTAATAGCCCTGTGAAAGTGTTTTTCAGTGTACAAGGGACTGGAATGGCACTGTTTATCAAAATTTTATCCATTATGGTTCGGTGCGGAAAATAAATAATTGCTGATTTTAACTGAGGCTGAAAATTTGGGTTTTCCGTTAATGTAAAATTTAAAATCGATTACATGTTTGGAATGAAAAATGTGTTCCATTTATTTAAGGTTTTTTCAAATATTATAGATCAGCTAGATAAAAAAAGTGTCCTGTTTTTTTTCTAAGAAATAAATTATACTTGTTTCATGCCAAAACTTTTAAATGATTCACTGATAACGGACACAAAAAAAAATGCAGAAAAAGAAAAACAAACACCACGAAAGAAAACAACGAAACAATACCAGAGACAATAATTTTAGCCAAAATATTTTGCAAAGTACTTCACTTGGAGTGTAAAAAAGTTGTAAATTAATTTCGTGGAAAGTTTCCGTAATTTTGTTCATTTTCGGACCAATAATATGAAAGGAAAAGTTTCAAAGGGGAAATTAAAACTAGCAAAATTGAATTTACAAAGTTAGAGTGGAATTATTGCTGGAGTTACGTGAAATTTTAATATCATAATGGATGATAAGAGGATCTAGAAATAACCTAATAACAATGCTACAAAAATAGTTATCACATTGAAATAAGACAGCGGACGAAACTAAATTTTAATAATTTCGGAGAATAATGCTTCAAAGCTTTACGACCTTGTCCTACCATCCCCTTTCCACTACCACGACAAGTAGAAAGACGCCATACTACCACCTTTACACCGTGGATTTCCCTTGGATTCGTACGAAACGTTTTGAATCTACGTTTCTGATCCGTACTGCCAGGGAATGTAATAAACTGCCGGCTTCCTCGTTTCCTGAGAGACACAATCTTGGAGCTTTTCAAAGTCAGAGTGAATAGGTATTTTCTAAGTCTGCGTGTTTCATCTGTGACTACATCGTCGCTTACCAACAGGCGAGTTGGTATATAGTCAAACGCGGACTTACCTATACACGATGAAAAAAGAAACGAGTTATCGTGGTTACCTATCGCGATTCCACAAAGTAGGGACAAGAAGAATTTTTCCAGTTGCTTCAATAGGCATGACGACAGTATCAAAAAATCGCCGATTCAATGCTTTCAGGGGACTAGTCAGATTAAAAAAATTTAAAACACATGTTTAGTTTTATTTTTAAAAAACAGATTACTAAGATTTTCAATAAATTAAAACATTAAAATACAGCAATCGGCCATCTTGCCAAAAACAACAATCACAGCGTATGACGTCACGCCAAAGTGAACTCAGGTCATCCGCTGCTCATCACGCATAGACACAATGACATGACACAATGCCGTGACGTCAAATCGACGCCATGACACAAGCAAGCTGTTTTCGGGCACTGTTGAAAAAATATGTGAAAAATGGCTTCAAACTTCGTTAAACTTAAGTTTATTACCGAAATAAAGGTTTTTTTGTAAATAGTAAATGTGTACTCACATTATGGAAGAGGATTTTAAAATCTTTCGTCACGCCTATTGTGTCAATCGAATAGATACAAAATAAATGTTTCGCAAAGGAATAGCAAACATTAAGTTTATGCAAAAGAATCATAACGGTTAAAACTAGAGCAACATCTATGTTATTGTTAGCTTTATTGCTACGATCTCTTCCAAGATTCTGTAGCTCTTCCATACTCTTCTAGGGTTATTGAGCCTGCAGTATTTACCTAAAGGTTCTTGTATAGTATATATATAACTGTAGGTACTTTGGGTGGCCCAGCGAGGCGCAGCTAGTCATATTTATTCAGGCCGCGGTTGCATCGACCTACGTAGCTATGGCCGAGTTCTGTTTGACTTCGACCCTGGGTCTTAACTTCGAGGGAACCGATCCAATTTGGATGTAGTTTCGTGTTTGCTACCGGCGACATTTTTTTAGGTAAACTGTAGTCACAAACTGTTTTTGACCACAGCTATATTTCTCTTTCTTTTTTTGGAGAATATTAACTATCTATTTACTGCAAATAATGATTTCTATGCTCATTTTGCATAATAGTTTATTTCTAATAAATAAATAATTCATTTTGCTATTTACCATTTTATATCTACTGCTGAGATCAGCCCCCCTAGTCAAGTTGCGTTTCCATAATAGAAACGCCATAGAAAAGTAGGAAAATGTATGGGAATGATACTTGTATAATCTATTTATAGATTCCAGAGGTATTTTCTACGACAGAAATATCATTCCAATACATTTTCCTAGTTATCTATAGCGTTTCGATTTTAAAATGCAACTTGGCTATTCCTAGCCAAGTTCAGGGAGGTAGTTCTCCTACAGCACGATAATCTTACTTAACACCCTTTTATACTTTTATTTCATCTTTTTAATTATTTTTTTTCATTTTTTGGATGATGACCACTACATTGGAAAATAGTAGAAAGTAGAAAATCACTCCAACTCATACAAGAATTGACCGGGACAGAAGTCTATGTCTTATTAGGACCAACGTCAGTCTCCACCCATGTTGTAGACCCTGCTTATACAGACGGGAACTGGAGGAAATCACGCTTCACACCATAAAATAAAGGCATAAATACACGAGCATTCATCTGGTTTTACCGCGTAGTAAAACCAATCCTATGAAAAGGATTATCATTATTATTGTGTCGGTTTATTGCCGCGGTCGACTTATCTGCTGGTACATTGTAGGTGTAGCAATAAATATTTGTAATAGCTTACTAATCTGCCACATGCTGTGATCTTTGACTAGCAGTGCTTCGTGGTTTCACCCATCTTATCCTGCGTTTTACTTAGATTGTAGTCGTACTATTGCTCGATAAATATCTTCAATATGGGATGGTTTTTACCATCCCATGTTTTTTTTGGCTTTTCCGTGAAGGAAAACATCGTTAGAAAACCTGCATATCTCCAGAGAAGAAATTCAATGGCGTATGTGAATCCACCAACCCGCACTTGGCCAGCGTGGTGGAATACGGCCTAATCACCCTTCGAGGGTAGACCTGTATCCCAGCAGTGGAAGGATTAAAGGTCGCATTGCATGTTTTTGAAATAACTGAAATCAATGGACTCAACGGCTAATTGAAACCAATGTACTAAATGAACTAATTGTTAAAATTTACAAATAAACTGACTGTGTGGTAACAAAGCAGCTTTTATTACGCTTCCTTGTGGGCGTAAAAGTTGGTCTAAAATCGTTCATTATTTATGCAGTACTCGTATTTATGTTTCATTTGTATTAAACTTTTTTAGCGGATATAGGAAATACATGCTGAACCCTTTTACAAACCTTATATTAAGGTTATAGTAACGTATAAACTTACCAAACTATATTATTCTGATCTAATATTTTCATATTTTTACATTATCTCCTCAAGTTATGAGTCAATTTTTCCTATAAATCGAGGACATTACTGGCCGGCCTTTTGAGATTATATTTTCTATTTTTGGACCCACAAATCGTGTCTGTAATGTTTTCCAATTTTCCGGGGAGGACCCAAGTTTTGATGGTATTTTTAAACGGTGGCTTTCTGTTTGATTTGTTTTCCTTCCCGTTGAGATTTTCGAAGAAAAGCTTTTAATCCGGTACACAAATGGATCACGCAGAGTGTGCAAATGAATTCTCAGTCTGAGTAATTCCATTTTGCGTACATTTTTTGTTCATCTTGTGACGGATTTAAATGTAAGAAACCCGTCTGATTTTTATTTACCTAAGTTCTTTTTATCTTCAAAGTTGTCTAATGTTATGAAAATGGGCGTGGTTTGGACCCGGTGATTTTGTTTTAATTGCAAACTACACAATAATCTGAGTATAATTCTATGTTTAAGTTAATGATTGAGTAGTCGCGTGTAATTAAAACAATTATTTTCAAATTAAAATACTCCCAACGTTGAAACGGCTGACACGATTTTCATCAAACATAGCTAAGAACACGCCCGACTAATTCACTTTTCAAACAAAATCAAAATCCGTTCGGGAATTACGATGCCACAGACAGACACACACGCACGTTAAACTTATAACACCCGTCGTTTTTGCGTTTTAAAAAACGACTTTACGCAAATCATTTATAAATTGTAAAATATTAAAACAAGGTGCTACTTACGTTGTTTTGAATTATTAATTAATAATTTAGTGTATGTAATTTGCTAACACATTATAATTAGCACTAATTGAGACAGAATGATCCATTCGTAATGTATCAAAATTAATTAACAATTTACACTAATTCGAGGACACGAATGCTCGTTTAACGTCAGATGTCGTCGTTAGGGTTCTCGCTCACTTTGTGGCACATAATTTCATAATTTTTATAAATTTTTTTTCACTGGTCATTTTTAGGGTTCCGTACCAAAATAGCGAACTCTTATGGTGAGAGACCGGTTTTTGTTGTCTGTCTGTATGTTACGGTCAATTATTCCATAAGACAAAAATAATTTCAAGAAGAACCAAATCCCTTTTAAACCCATTCAAGGAACTGGGTTTTTTTATTGTTAGTAACCGAAAAAAATAATAAAATATAATGTCTTAGAAGTGCCTTCAATTAAATTGTCAAGTAAACTACTTTTATTTTATTGCTCACTTTTACTTGAAGCTGTATTTATGTTAAATAACACTAAACTAAACAGAAGTTATATTAGTAATATCGAACAATTATTTGTTGTTTCGACAAAAAAATGTTGAAAGGTGTACACATCCCCTAATTTTATATTTTAAATTATGAACCACATGAAATGCACGTCGACCCTTACGTAATCAAGACAATTCCCTCGTCATGTTGTTTTCGACAGTGTCGCTACAATCTGTCACCGCTTCACGTTCATCTGTCTTCGTAGCACTGTGCCAGGGCAAAGTTAATTACTAGAGGTACCTAACCTAACCTAACAAAACACCCGGCATGTATATGTGACCCCGAAAAGGGAGAGAACGCACCATTGTAGTGTCCACAGTTTGGTAGAGAACGACAGAATTTGGAATTTGAGATTTATATGAAAGTTAATCTGGAAAACATAGCAACATAATGAGAGAAAGAAAAAGTAGAGAAACATATTTGGGATACTGCACAAAATTGGCCAACAAAGTAATTAATAGGAATAAAACAAGATAGCAGAAATACCGCGTATATAATATGTAGAGTAAGCAATTATGGATATACTCCCGGTGTTTTGAAACACATGTATAAATTTGAAATTTTAGCAAAAAATTCGGAATTGTAACGTAAAGTCTCTGAAACCCACACAAAGGG
This sequence comes from Alcis repandata, assembly GCA_949125135.1. Taxonomy (NCBI): domain Eukaryota; kingdom Metazoa; phylum Arthropoda; class Insecta; order Lepidoptera; family Geometridae; genus Alcis; species Alcis repandata. The sequence goes on along the minus strand of OX421239.1, from coordinate 11,992,169 downwards.
ATTTGGCACAATATTAAAAAAAAAACCTAACCAAACAATACGATACTCCGAAGACCTACTGATCATACCGAGCATTAAAACAAAAACCTCAGCACAACAAAACCTGAAACCCTGAAGTGAAGATCCCGAAGACTTTTCTCCAGATCATCAGCAACATGCCACTGATTACCGAAAACTGATCAAACTCATACCGACCAACTACCAGATGTTTGAATGATGAATTTAAATATTTGTTCTGGGTCTGGGTGTTAGTTGCCCTTGTCTTTGTGTGTGTTCCAGGGTATCCAAGTGTGAAATGTTACTTTTATTATTTGAAAGAAAAAAGACGCAAAAAATAATTTAAGAACTGTCAGAACGGTCTAAAAATTGTACAAAAAATTTACTCGATTTTAAACCAGGCTTTAGGATCCCCAAACCTCCGGGTTTAATCAATTTATTTATTGGAAAACGGAAAGGAACTTTACCCGCAATCCAATTAATAAAGATATTGATGATCTGATTTAAAGTTGTAAATCCGATTTTAGATGGAAACTCTCTTACAACTTGTATATTTTAGTCGATGAAAAGAGTTAGGCGTATTAATTTATTTACTTTTAGTCTTGTTGGTATGTTTGTATGCTTGCATGTTCTCGATTACAACTTCATATCGGTTGCAGCTTTATATTTAACACTTTTTTCGTAAAAAAAGTGAAAAGGTACTTCCTAGGCAAGCGTGCTATATTTTCTACCGCGTCTAGACTTTCTATCAGGTCCGTTGTGAACACATGCCCTGTCCGATGTAAAAAAATCAATATGCATACCTAACAAGTCACAAGCACACTATCAGACTAAGTAATTTTATATTTGCAAACGTTTGTTAATGAGAGAGCGGCGTGGGTAGTATATTTGTCACTTCTTCACGCTGAAACGCCCACGCTAATATTTCACCTTCTAACCTTCGCATATACTCATTCAACAGTATTATTACTTAAAAAAATCCTTTACTAAATAGGCTTCAATGGTCGATCAAATATAAAGCCAATGTAATCGCTTTTCAAGTACAAGTTTAATCAATAACTACAACTTCCCAACTAAAACACTAAGCTTGGTACGCCGTACCACCGTAAACACTGTGTAAGCAATTCCGGAATCACCCACTCAATTCCGGAATCGTCCACTCAATTCCGGAAGCCCCCACTTTAGTCCGGAACTATAATGAGTAAAGTGCGGCTTCCAAACATACTCGTCCAGAATTCTCGTTACTAAAATTAAGGTAACTTTTACTATTCAGCTCGTGAGGTAAATTGGGTTTGAGCAAATTGAAAACTGTAGGATATTTGAATGGAGTGCAAACAGCTAATTTGGCTATACAAGGTATAACAGAAAGGTTATTCTTCTACACGTCAAAGTGAACTACTCCTAGAACACAAGTTTGCTAAATTGAGAAAAAAAGTATCGAATCTTCATAGAAATAGATCACATGACTATTTTGTATGGAGGCTCGATACTTTTTTCTCGACTTTAACAAACTTGTGTCACAAAAGTTGTTCACTTTGACCAGTAGAAGAACACCCTAAAGTATTACTACATGTTCCGTTACACTTTGTACATGTCACATTTAGGCATTCCGGAATTATATTTATACAGAATCTATTAAAGAAAGAACTATAGAATAACTGGGAAATAATAAATGTCCTTTTTATTAAGAAGATAACTATCAGATATAAAGATAAATATCATTCCCAAGCTGTAGTCTGCGACATCTTTTTATTTTTAGTAGTACCTGCACTACTTACAAATCTCAAAGAATCTGTTATCAATTGAAAAGTGTTCAATTGTTCTCTAATATGTACTCGTAAGTGTCATTTGTTAACCTCCTCTCCTACCGACATAATATAATATTAGTCTGATCAGTCGTAATATACACTGAGAATTCATCATTATTTTAATGGAGTTCAGATGCGCATGTTTCTCATTGTAATTCATAATAAGTATTTCCAAAATCAATCCTAAAAGAAGATCATACCCATCTTATTCTCCGTTTCCAGAATTGATTTTAAAGTTTCCAAGTAATATTGAATCAGAAATTTACCCGGTTCAATAAAACGTGAATAGTCCTGTTATTGAAACAGAGTCAGAAATTAAAATTATTAAGGGTCGTGTTTGCAGAGCCGGGCCGGGCCGGCCTTACGATGTAATCTCGGATTACATTGACAGCGCAATGTGTTCAGATTTGTAAAACCTTTTAGAGTTCCATGGTATTTGAGTTACTTTTATAGATAGGTATGTAGTTCAATTTTTGTCATCATCAAGCGTGCTCCATCGTAGACCGCATCGTTGTTTACCAACAGGCGAGATGGCGGTCAAACGCAAGCCTGTAGTAGAATAAAAAAATATCCAGTGTTATTTTTTTTGCTTCTTGTATATAATTATATTATAATATATGTTATTGTCAATATTTTAAACTCTTCACTTATTCGCATAAAAATAAACACAATCATTTTCGATTTACAAAAAAATAAAATGTATACCGTAACTGCAAATATCCAGCTTGCTCTATAACAATGGTTTTCACTCCGCCATCGAACGAGTTCGACCGCCGGTTTCCTGAATCCTCGTTTCCTCGTTCCCTCGAGCTATTTTCGTATTTTGGTTTTCCTCTTTAATCTAATCCTATGATTGGACATTTTACGCAGTTCAACTCTGTAAAGTTTGTAATGTCGTTACAACTAAAATGGGCGTTTTATTTGTCTTTAAACTTGAATTTGTTGTTTGGTTTTCAATGGCTTTTGATATGAAAGTTTGAAAGACATTTAGTATTCATTTTCGTTGTTTCCACAAAAAAAAAGAATTACGACGTATTTGCCCTGAAATAACTAATATAGGCTCATAATATTATACCCAGTTGGTTCTTCAAAGTATGTTGAGCTAAATAGTCTCAAGTTCCGAAACGCTTTTTATCACAATTAATCCTTAATCCCAGCTAGCAATATACCTTGCCTCAGAAAATAAATTTATCAGGTTAAAATACCAAAACAAAAAAGATAATTAAACTGCTGTTCCATTGCGGTTTTACCTGTAATTTATGTATCTAAACAAAGCTAAAAAGAATAGTTTCTCTTTTATTCGTAGTACCAAACTTTGTGCAGGCTTGACAAACATCTTTTAGATTGTTTACCTCCTTCCTTATATAATATGAAGATTTTTTTTTATAATATTGGACTTGCGTTTGACCGCCATCTCGCCTGATGGTAAGCAACGATGCGGTCTACGATGGAGCACGCTTGCCTGGAAGAAACCGATTCCCTCGCGACTTGAAGACGCCTAGATTATATCTATCGGATATAATCTGGGATATCTAATATGATGTAAATATAATGTCATGCCTTCTCTTTTATTTGGTCGAAATATGTTACCTCTGGTCTTTTTGGTCCTCTTTAGTTCCTTCGACATTTCTCTTTATGATGGTTTTTATGATGGCGGCCTCAGAGCTGAAATCCATTTCTTTATCGGCCGACGACGGCTGCTGCCGGGAGATTACAAAGAATTATGGTTCAATATTTACTTACGTTACTGTATGCTACGGATCATATAAAATAAAGCAGAAAGGAAAATTTATTTCCTCTTGCTTATATTCAGATATTAATCTAGATCCCAAAGAAAACACCTTTTGACTCGAGCCACTGATTCGGAAATCCAACTTTTTATAAAAATAGACCCGAAAAAATTCTACGAAAATCTCCTCGCCTCTGATAGACGAATATTGTTTAATTTGTTTATTTGCGTTCGCAAAATGATGGAGGCAAAATAAGCAATGAGCTCCCGGCGATATTCCCGAGTAACTACAACATGGGGGTCTACAAAAGAGCTGTTAATAGAGTCTTACAAGATTGTCAACGATATTAATATATTTTTATTTATTACGAATAAATCTGCGTCTGCTCAACGACTAGACTGTTGATAAGCGACGATGGTCGATGCCTTTGGTGTTACTCGTAGGTATCCATAGGCTATGATTGCTTATCACAAGCCGCCGCGTTGGCGTGTTTCTCACTTAGGCATATAAAAAAGCAAATTACCAATCTATGAACAACTGGGGCCGTACTGTGAACTCTTAGAGCGAGCCTGAACTATATTGCGTTGGCTTTTATCTCGCTTTTTCTTTATCTGACAGAGCGAGAGCTCTACTTGAGTTTACAGTACTGCCCCTGCTAAGTTTATGGTCTATAAACACAAGGCGATTACTTATTATTTAAATTTTAAAGTTGAGTTGGGAACCACACCGATTTATCAACAACCTAATTTGTAGGCTTCGGTGTCTGTCTTTCTGTATGTCACAGATAATTATTATTTTAGTCAAAACAAAGAAGTCTTTCGAGACCAGCTAAGTTTCCCCAAAACGCGAACACATCTTCATAATTTCTAATCTAATAATACCCCAGTAGGAATAAGGCTTCATAAAGAAGACAATTTCTATTTTTATCTCTGACAATACTTGTGACGACGAGAAGAAACACTAACAGAGAAACAGGTCTACACAATACTAATAACATAAGTTTTTCAATACATATGTACAGAGCGATTTAACATTTTGTGAGTCAACTGACCATCACTTAAAATAAATTTAAATTCTAACAATAGCTTATATGTTGTATAGAGTTAGGTGTTATAAAATGCAATGAAATATGTGTTTTATAGAGAAGCTTTAAAGTTACACAATTCAGCAATTTTGTAGAAAACTGCTGGCGACGTCGTTTGACATTCATTTGCGCTAGCTACGGCTGTGCAACAGCACCGCAATACTACTAAAACCACTAAAACATATAATATTTTCGCATGTATTAAAATATCTCCAATTTTATACTCTTAGCACAGTACTAAGAGCGTTTGGTTATAATTTACACGGCCATTTACGAATAAAATGTTTTGAAAACCATTTTTATAAGAGCACTTTAGATTATTAGCACTACAGTTCTAGTTACGAGTAGCATTAGCCAGCATCTTGTGATGCTTCGTAAGATAACCATTGATTTGGGTCTTTATCAGAATTACTTTTTCGCAATAAGTCAATTCCGTTGAATGACATGAAAGCATGATGCCTAGATTTATCTTATTTTAAGAATAGCTGTTTCTCTGCCATCACTTCCTCAGTTCCTCGCTTGTAGGCTCGAGTTCTTTTCTCATGGGCCCCGTGGGACAGGTCGGGTACATCGCCATTCTGTGGCGATGTTGACCTTAGACCGTTTGTGCCTTACCTGTGCCTCTCGCGACCTAATGGGATATTTGAAGACTGGTAATTGCGGGTTTGGGAATACTTACCAGATTTCCCGAGTTAGCATGAGTCCTTTACTATTCCGAGCTTTATTCCTTTGTATATATCTACAGGGTGTGGCGTAAAGAGTGGATAATCCTTTACCTACGGCTGGGAGACTTCACGACTGTTCGGAAAATGACAATTTGTATTCAGTAAAAGAGTCACGGTTTTCGGGTTATAATTGGATTTTTTTGAAAATTTGAGGAAAATTAGAATTCAAATATACCTCTAGTATGTCCAATAACTCGAAACCCGTGAGACTTTCACTAAATTCAAATTGACTTTTTTCGAACAGTCGTGACGTCCCCCAGCCGTAAGTAAAAGATTATCCGCTCTTTACGCCACACCTTGTATATAAATATTTTTACCGTATTCTCAAAAACGGAGCTTGTCTTCTTTGTATAGCTTCCTTTGTATTTCTATAACTATGCAAATATTTTGTAATCGCATTCTCAAACGGACAAAATGGGAATCGTTTTGCCAGGTTATTCAGAAGGGTATGGTTAAACCAAAAAGGGTCAGGGCTTATAGTAATCATTATAAATAACGTTGACTTTGTAAACAAACATGAGACTTTTGAATGCAAACGTTGGAATATTGTAGTAAAGAGAAAGAGTTAAAAAGGGTCCACTTAAACTAAATATTCCACCACCGCCACTATTGTACCTCTTATTCGCAAAAGTCCAAAATATCGCTGCCACGTGAGCAGTGAGAGTTGTTTTTTTTACATTCTATTTTTTTTTTCTCTTTGGCATTTCTCTTTATATGTATAATTTATTAGTAAAAAATTGTATTTGATTTGAATAAATTATTTAGATTATTTTTTTTGAGCTAAGTGAACGGATCTCAAGTTTTGTGTCATTACGTACTGGTAAGTTTATTAGTTTACTATTATTTACTTTTATCTAACCATCATAGTAGTTAAGCCGTATTCCCGAGTAACTGAAACATTGGGTTCTTCAAAAGGGCTGATAATAGTCTTAAAAAGTCGGCAGCGTTTCCGTGACGCCTCCAGTGTTACAGGTTATATGCAACGGTGATCGCTTTCCATCAGGCGGCCGATTTGCTTGTATGTCAGTTATGACACACAAAAAATACGGAAATCCATTAAAATATATAACAAACTTACTCTTATTGCTATCTCTAATGGCCTACCCACATTACATTTCACATTTCTGTGATAGGATGATGACAGCCTGTTATATAAGCACCAATAAATACTAAACTAAACTTAGTACTATGATCCAGAAGTATACTAAGTACGGATATTATAGTATCGTATTACCATAATAACATTAAATAACAAGCAGCTGACCCCTCCTAAACTAATTCGGAATCGTGACCAGAATTGGGGTTTATAGCTAGCATACAGGTTCGGAAAGTAAGCTTTAGTGAGTATTTCCACGCAAGATTTCGTATATCAGTCGAATCTAATAAAAAAATATAAAAAACGGTTCTTACAAAATTATAGTCATGAAAGTTTATAAACGTGGTGGAATGTTTGACAAAAAAAATCTTTTAAATTTTTTATTTTTTTATTTTTTGTAGATATTTGCCATTAAGTAAATATTAATTGTAATGATTAGATAATTATTTCCCTTTCATACATAACAATTTTAAATTTAATTTAATGGCTAATAAAATACTTATTTTATTTCAAAATGGTGACAAGCTATAACATTTCTTTCGAACATCGCATCTATTCTTTAAATTCTTTAAGCTTCAAAGTTACAATAGACTAATGTAATTCCCCGTCCCTGCAGACATTCTCCCGGATTCCCACGCTCAGCATAGATTCTCGTTTTCAATAAATCGCGCAGGAGATGAAAAACTCTCATTGGCAGCGATCGCCAATGAGGGTAGAACACGCTAACTTGTAGATTATGCAATAGTTGCTTTGAAGCTAGGTGTTCTACTATACTGCCCTCATAAGCCCAAGAGCAGTAGGTACCTCAAAAAAAATTATATCTGTTGTTTCACGAATCTGATGCGTGAAAAAACATTTTTTTTTTAAATATCGTTCTTTGGCTCATGAAGGCAATATACTCTTACTAACTATGCCCCGCGTTGCTTATGATGTTTGAATAATTTCTATTCATAAAATGCGTCTTTATAATACACATTACACAGTATTTAAACTTAAAGTACATAATATGTTTAATTTACAAAAGTGACGAATAGATACGGATAGAGCTAATTTTGGTTCTTTAGTTTTTTCATTTAAAATATGATCATTGCGCATAAAACGGTTTCTTCTAGACGTGACCGCATCCATGCTTACCTTCCGGTAAAATGACGGTCAAACGCTAGCTAATATAAATTTAAAAAAAAGCAAGCAGAAATGAAAAGAAACACAATATAAAATAAATCAATGCCTTACATAAACTGGCTCAACAGTAGGTTTCTCAGGCCTTGCTGCTATTTAAGGTTCAGCAGGTTCTTATGAGGCAGCTGTGCCAAATATTCTAGCCTTGGTTTTTATAACCGCAGCGTTTTGCCGGCTCAATTAAATTCTGGCTTCTTCGTGTGATTCTGTTATTTTACTTTAATATTATTCGACACATGGCGCGAAATGTTGGGACTTTCAAGATCCAGGGTCCTATCGGCTAACTTCTCTGATGTTCGATCCAGAATCGTAAATCGGGAAAATTTCGGCGATAGAGCCGCTGGTTTATGATAATAAAACGATTCATGGTGTTCTTATCCACATCAGATATAATAAATTGCTTTTTCCTAAATTTATTCTTCATTAATAATTTCGTTTTCAGAAATCGTTTAACTTTTGACTCGCTTTTAACTTGCTCGATGCTAACCATAGATAAGAAACATTGATCGAAAGATATCAAGTACAAGTTTACTTATTACTTTCCAGCAAGTAAACAGCAAAATTTCCGCAAGCAAACCTCTTCAATCAACCGCCATTCCCAAAACACTCCATTCCAAACAAACGCAACGGTAATTAAATTACAAACTCCATAAAGAGTTTCATTCGAAGTTAACCTGTTCGGCGACGCCTCGTCGCCCATTCGAATCAATAAACAACTTTCCAAGGAAGCACTTTAATTAACTTCATGTTGCCGGTTATCTGTAGAGATGGGTGAATGAGGAAACTAATACTGAAGGCTGTCAAGTTTTAGATTATAATTTGGAGGAATAAAACTGCTTCAGCACGTTTTACTTAGGTTTGAAATATTATGTTGTGAAAATTGAACTGTCATACTTTCTTGATACTGAATGAAAAAATGCAGCTTATTTCATAATCGGTATGCTCGAGGCATGTTGATAAATTTTTTCAAGAAAAATATTTTGCTTAAAATATTTCAATTGTTTATTAATTTCGCTTCTGGACTAACACTGATAGTTTATTTAGGCATGGTATAAACATGAATGGTAATTTAGTCCAAACAAAAACTAATAGATGAAGAAAAATAATTCTAAACGAGGTTTCAACGTTTGTTAATGAAATATTGTCACAGCATTGAACTTGCCAACTACCCTCAAACTTTTAACCCGCTATTATTCAAATCGATTTCAAAGTAGCAACCAAGAAACCATTATCGAGCAATCCGGAGGCACCGCGGTAAACAGTCGGCTGTGATATTTCAATTCACCTTGAGTTCAATGCCGGCTCGTGGGAATGTAGCCAAAATACTTAAATTGCAGTGCACGGGTCAAGATAGTGAGGGGAAATTGAAAGTAAATAATCGATTTTTGATTTAAAAAAAAGATGTGGTTATTATTGGTTGTTTATTAAGGTGGCAGGAAGCAATGGATGATTGGCACAGAACCGAAAAAAGATGATGTTCTGAAGTGGAGACCTATACCTACTCATTACTTTGCAGAAGCTGAAAAATAGTTGATGACGATAACGATGAATGGTTGTTTATTTGTTACACTTCACCAATAGTTATCCACAACTTTATCGTGTTTTTTTGCCGCCCTCTATTATAGATATAAAATCAGGTCCCGCTTTCGGCGGTATTTTTACGGTCATGCCAGTGTTATCCACTGCCTTTCTGCTGCCTTTACAATATCATGCCATGTCATTAAATCATATAATATAACGGTATAACCGGGAAGTAATGTGGCCTGGAATTCAAGCTGGCTGCTGCAGCCGGACGCTGTATGCCGGACGCTGGATGCCGGATGCCGGACGCTGGACTCCGGACGCGCGACACCGGACGCCGTACGCTGTACCTACTTAATTTTTGATTGGATTCTTAAATTTTTGTTTCGTAGAACTGCTAGCACAGTCCTCGATTGCCCATTAAATGTTCGGTATAATAGCTAAATCTATATTAATGCGATTGATTTTTTGGTTCCAGCAATATAAACGAACCGATTCACTTGATCATAAATGTAGATTTGATTGATTTGACTTAAGTTACTAAAAGGATATCTCGATAAAATTTAAAAAAGATTTTTTTTGCTGGCCGAGTTCTAACTCTGACGTCAAAGTTTTAACGTCGCCTGAAGGCTTCTGACACAGCTTTTCAGGTATTGTTCCAGAACAAATGTCCGGGGCCTGACATTTTACCTGTCATCCGAGTTCAAACTTCAACGTAAGTTTCGTTTGATTCATATAATTATGCAACAGATTTTTAGAATAACAGAAACTCAACAGCCTTCCCTTTCAAAATACAACTTTTGCACAACACTCGTCCGAATTCCGTTAGCAATTTCGGTCTGTTTTATTGAACGTCGTACATCACTAGGCCAGAAAGCAGTATCTAAGGAGGAAGTAGAGTGGAAAATGTTTTATCTTAGTTTGATAGCTCACGGAAACGTTACGTAACTTCCGGTTGTGGCAGAGAAATGGCAATATTAAAACTATACGGATACGCTTCGAAACTTACTAAGTTATCTACTTTAAGAATTGAGCAAACATAGAAGAATACCTAGTATTTACTCATTTTGTGTTATCAGAACGGAATAGAGTAATATTTGTGTGATAGTATAGGTGTGATCTACCTATTAATAATTGTTTAATTTAACAAAAGTCAAAGAAATAAACAACAAAATAAGTAATACCTATGAAAATAACCATCCAATATACTTAAATTACTTAATTAGTTAATTCATTCACTCCGAACCAAAACGTACCTACGAGTATAGCTGATTGATGAATAAACTCTCACCGACCAGCTTTTTTTATGCTTTAGGCAGCAAACAAGCAAACTTTCAGCCTGGTGGTAAGCGATCACCGTTGTCTATGGATACCTGTACACCGGAAGCGTCACGGATACGCTGCCGACCTTTTAAGACTATTAACAGCCTTTTTGAAGAACCCAATGTTGTAGTTACTCGGGAATACCGGTGGGGAGAGCTCGTTCCACATTTCGCGAGTTCCACATAATTATCATTTTGTATTTTTAACCGACTTCAAAAAAGGAGGAGGTTATCAATTCGTATGTATGTTTTTTTTTTTTATGTTTATTACCTCATAACTTTTGACTGGGTGAATCGATTTTGATGATTCTTTTTTTATTAGAAAGCTGACGCTTCCCATTTGGTCCCATTTCAATTTAGTCCAGTTCTGATAATGGTATCCATGAGAAAACCATATAAGTCTTAAAATTGCATTAAGTACGTGCGCGACAAATAGATGATTATCTCAATAGTCGGTCTTTTGAAGTCGGTTTTTGTTTTTTGTTTTGTAAAAATAATGTTCTTGTAATAGTTTAGTGTTTATACTCGAGCTTAACGAGTTCGTCTGTATTTTTCTGCCAAATGTACTAAGTAAATATTTTATTGTTTATTCTATGTTACTTCTTTGTACACCCAGTGTGAAAGCGTGGTACATACATATGTTTACAGTAAAATAACGAGTGAAAGACATATTTTCTTAGTAACATAGAGTAATAGTAGCATTCATATAGAATCTCCAAGATACCTATAAGGTTTTATTGCTCGGTTCGACTGATTTAACACTAATTATAAATATTGGATTTGTCGGAAAAATAAACGACCACAATAATCACAGTTAATGTTTCACTTAGTAAAACCAAAACAATAACGATAATATTCTGACCCTGACTTCGAAAGGTCTTTTGTAATTAAACCTCCTTGGTGTATATTCGATATTTTATCGAATCGGCGCATCACTAAATGTCAGCTGAAATCAACTCAGCCAACCGTCTGACCTTTTGTGATGGGATGAATTATGGGGTGATGAATTATATTTACATATGTATTTGCGTAATTATGTTTCAAACCTTTAAATATAAAAACTTTCACAATTCGGTTCAAATAATATCATCACTCAGTTCATTCGGTTAGATTTGAAAACAGATATTTGAATTCGGTTCAATTATTCAACTTACAAACATTTAGATAACATAGACCAATCAATCTTTCGAGCGTTTTTCTGACAACCATACATATAATAGATATAGACACTAGATATAAATACAGTCTTATGCCAGCGAGTGGTTCTCCAAATGTGGAATACAATGGAGCGTCCGTCAGCGCGTGGCTAAGTGAGCCACGCGCTGACGGATTGAGGGCTGCTTGCGATGTTTTCAAAACTTTCACAGAGCGCACCGTGCGCTTGCTGTCTTACCCGCAATTGTCTATTGTTTTCTCACATGTTCCTGGAAAATTATCATGTGTTATTATAATTCGAAGTATAATACATTTATTCTATCTATAAAATAACATGTTGCAATGTGGAAGACTTGCAAAAACGTGAAAAATAACATTTGAATATTTTTTTTTTTTCTTAGAGCTGGTGGTTCAGGCAAAAAGAAAAGGAGGAAAAATTCAAAGGAACAGCAAAAAAATAAATCAGGAGGTGACAACTTCACTTGGCCTATTTTTTTATCGAAAAAGTACTTTTACGGAGCTGATTAAGAACAAACACTTTTTTCTTACACAAATTTGAATCCATAGTCATCATCCACAGCCTCCTCTACCGTATTGTTCGTCTCTGAAAATATGAAACTACATGTACTAAACTACCTATAGCTTTACCTGAATTTACTCACTTTGGAATGTATCTACAACTGCAAAACTAAACCAGCCAACAAGCAACTACTTGGCTCTCCCTTCCGTCACCTCAACCAAAATCGAAGCAACAACAATAATATTAATTTCTGATCCATCTCCGACGCAATATCGTCACAATAACACGCCCTGACAAACAGACTGTCACAGAATAAATAACTCGTGATATGAGATTGGACAGAAGCTGAAATTCAATATAGAGGGCTTCTGTGTCACTGAGTCTGATGGCCGAGAGAGCTTTTTTCTGAAATTGAAGATATTCAGCGATTCAGTGATCCTTAATGCAAATATAGTATGTAGTAATGTGCAAACATTAGTGTTCCGGTTGGAAGGGCATTGTTGGCGCAGACCTGTTATGGGCAATCATGACGTCAGGGCATCAGGTGAGCTATTTGCTCATCTCGTCACTCAAAAACATAATAACAAATATTATAAACTAGCTGTACTCCGCGGTTTCACTTATGCGCGATGGTGAAAAGGTATTCATGAATATTATAGACTAGATGCTTTTTATCCCAAAAAAAAAAACATTTCCGGTAGGATTTCGGACGAAATCCCGGGTCAATTTGCAATATCTATACTAATATTATAAAGAGGAAAGATTTGTATTTTTGTATTTTTGGATGTTTGTGTGGAATAAACTCAAAAACTACTGGACCGATTTCAAAAATTCTTTCACCATTCGAATGCTACATTATCCCAAAGTAACATAGGCTATTTTTTTTTTTTTTTTATCCACAGCAAAGCGTGGCAGGGAACAGCTAGTATATTATATTCATGTAAGATTTTTGTTTCAAAATTTGTGGAAACTAACGTCAGAGGAAATAATGTATGCTCTACAACGTTATCTACGACGTAGATCTGCTACAAGAACATCACCTACGTCGTAGATTTGCTTCGAAGATATTCTACGACGTAGCTCTACGAAGCTAGACAAAGTGTCGGGGTAATCATAGCATAGAGATTACAAACTATCCGTATCTAGAACTCCGTAGAAGCTAGACTAGAACCTAGACACAGTAGTGGCGGCACGTAAGCGCGGCTTAACTGCAATCCACTTAGAACTTTGTCCGTCATTCCGTTGTAAAGGGGAGTTTTTAAACTTGAATCTCGGTGGCTTAATGAAGAGTTCAATGTAAATCCGTGAAGTTTGGAGTTCCGTAGGGGTTTCTTTGATGATCTTTTGGACCCGAATACTAATGTTTCCAATCAAAGTTTTCGAAGTGGACGATGTTTTTTAGCGGGTTTTCCTTTGTGGTGATAGGATGACTTGGTTCGATTGAACTGAAAGAGAGTGTTTTAAGCGATAAGGCTAAATAAACCTGTCGAAGAACAAGGCGACAAAAATTTAACAACGTTAACAACTGTGATCATCTCATATTAAGGTCTCCGCGGATGTGTTGTGAAGTGTAGGTACGAGTATAGTATGACAAATTGAAGTGACAAAACAAAAACCGGGTCAAGTTGAATAATATTGGTAGGAAAAGTGAAAAGAGCGGGCTCTTTTTCCGCAACTAGGCCGGTAATCGGCCCTTTTTGCGTGAACTACATATGCACTATGCAGGTTTCCTCACGATGTTTTCCTTCACCGAAAAGCCAGTGGTATGTAAATTCGTACATAAGTCCTAAAGAACTCATTGGTACGAGTCGGGGTTTGAACCCGCCACCTCAAGAATGCGAAGCGGCGGTTCTCCCACTGAGCTACCACGGCTTTAATATTGGTAGGAAAAAATACATCAATATAAAATCTCAGCAAATAATACCTCTCGTAACATATCAATATCCGGCGCATTATCATAGAAATGGGACAGCGGGCGCCTGCGAGAGGCGACGATACAGCAGGCTGATGTAAGGAGCCGCGGAACATCGCAGACAGAAAAGACACACCACTCTAAATTTTAATACTGCTGTGTGCTGTAAAGGACACGACCTTTTAAGTTTTGACACTGATTTGTACTTTCACATGTCTTTTGGACTGACTCATATAAAGCTTTGAATGATAACTTCTACAGTATACTTGTAGAAAATTACCGACACGTGCTGGACTTCACGTTCAAAAAACAAAAAACAAAACGCTCTGATGTAAAATTGTTTACATCAAAATTAATTAAACAGCTAAATTATGTTATGTCATATCATAAACTGAGCTGAACTGATCTAGATAAAATAAAATAAAGCTGAAAACGGTGTTTAGCGAAAAGTAAAAACAATGACAGTTACGAGTACTTCATCAAAAGTGCACTGCAATGCATTTTTTTGTTATTGTACGTTTCGGAATTTTCTAAGAGACAAAATGAATCTTTAACATTCTACCAGTTTAAGAGATGGCCATTCTATTTTCCACCGATGTTCCATGGTGGCTGCTGGGCGTATATCCAAAATGAAATATCGTTGCTCTGCCGTGTGAGGAACAAAATATAAATAAAGCGTTACTCGTTTGTGATATTTTTCGTCCAAATTGGAAAACGATGATCTTAGATTTATTTCTGTTATTTATAACAGTATATTTTTAAACAATAATTGCATTAAATTCCTGTCGGAGGAATGAATGGATTTTTATGAAATTTAGCTTCACGACGTTGACTGTAAGCAGCTGAAGGCTTGCACATTTTAAGGCCGGCCGCACCGCAGCGCAGCGGCATTTCAATACAAATTCTTGCGCTGCGGCCCGCCTGTAGTGTGCGATAGTTCGTATAAAATGTATGAAAGTTATGCAGGAGGATTTTTGTTTTGCCTTGCGATGATGAGAAGTCGGCCGAGGGCACTGTCTCGTCACTGTACACGACGTTTAATCTACCCATAAGTGCCAATACAAGCTGTGCCTTTTTAACTGCACCAGAGTTGTAGTTTAGATCACTGCAACTCGAAAGTATGTGAGGCTTTAAAGGCAACTTGTAGAGCTTTACTAATAATCATTTCTTAAAATACAATTTTTAAAATATAATATAATACCATAATTATGCAAAACAAGCAGTGATTAAGTTTAAAAGTAAGAGGTTTAATTTTAGGCTTCAATTAAGGAGTAAGGGTTTATAAGTAAGACTCGTTACGTGAGAATTATCGGCCGCAGCTTGTCGTAGCTATTGAGACAAGACACAGTTTGCACTTGATACTAAAACGTCGGATACTCGGCGACTCAAATAGCGTCTTGAGTATTGGAATACACTTGATTGTTCCGTACACGTATTGGCAAAATTTCGGTGACAATTGCTTGCAATGAGAGCTGCAATGATATGTAATTTGCTGATAGTGTACACTCGTGTGCAAACGATTTAACATTTAGCTAACCTTGCAGTTTTCATGCAATAGTTACTGCATCCCACAGTTTCACCTGCTACCTTACGAGAATCGTAAAGTTTAACAGGATAAAAAGTTGCTGTACTGATTATCAAAAGCTACTTTATGCTACCTTCGCACCAAATTTCATCTGTTCAATTATTTTTAGGTAGTTGAGTAGCAAACGAACAAACTTTCACATTTCTATTTTAATCATCGAGTTGGTAACAAAGTACGAGTATATTAAGTAATTTAAAAAAACTTTGATGATAAACTCTACGGCACTTAGATATCAATAATATTGTCTATCGGTCAACTACCTTCCTACAAACTACCAACCTTCAGAATTGACGGCGTTATGTGTAGGTATTGCAGAAAATCAAACGAACACATCAATTTCATTATACCATCAGTTTTGACTAATGCTAATGATCTAATTCGCTAATTAACCATTGTTAACGACTGCATCATTCATATTCCTAATTTATATTGAATTAATTATTTCTGTTTCAGGTAAATACGAATCTGAATAGAGCTTCATTAGCAGACGAATAAAATATGTAAGTGGGACTTATAGCTAAATTAGGTTTTTTTAAGACAGTTATTAGACACATTTACACTTTTTTACTATATTTTAGTTTAAAATTTCAAGATAATACATATATAACTAGCTAGTCTAGCTGCGCTCCGCAGTTTCATTTGCGTTTTTCGGGATAAAAAGTAGCCAATAGGCCCAAGTTTGAAGGCATTTTAGGACAGATCTAAAAATATATCTGTCTTTATCATTGCAAGCCATTAGACAAGGATGCCAATAGTTTTAGAAAATTTAGATCTGTCTTAAAAAGCCTTCAAACTTGGGCCTAATATGTTAGTTCAGAGAATAAGCTACTTTTGTACTAAATTTCATCCGAATCCAGGTCATTGTATGTATGATTTCAGCTGTTTTAGCGTGAACTCACAAACTTTCACTTTTACAATATTACTGAGATGAGATTAATATACTAGCATGTAACATAACTAACACCCAGACCCTGAGCAGATATTTATATTTATCATCCATACTTCTGTCCGAGACAAACCCAGGACTTCTGGCTTATAAGCTTGCATCTACTTTAAAAACAAGTTTTCAAAACTCGAAGTTTACAATTCAAGTTTTAGAAAGAGCATCCACCACAACAACAACAATAACCACCTCAAGCACCACACACTACCACAACCAAACAACACCTACAAGCACCTCTCCGGGCTGGCAAAGCATCATCAACGCCGCTAGAGTGGCAGGTGTTCATAGGCGACAGTTCTGCTTACCATCAGGCTGACCGTCTGCCTGCTTGCCGCTCTTTAATATAAAAATATCACCTCAAGTCAAGCTACCAAACCTCAGCAGTTCTACACCACCAGCCAGTAGTCGCAAGTTGTCGCACTAGTTTTATGTGTTATAATTCTTTTGTTTGTAATTTATGGTGTGAACACCGAAGTCTTACATACTAGATCGATGGGTGTGAACAATAAAGAGTTTATCTATCTATCTATCACCCGCAAGATCTTTGTCAAAACTAAACCATACAGATTTATAAATGTATAGCTTCTTGATTGGCCCACTTTACAAAGCGTTCCCCGATACCCCGTGTTATTCCAATTTCATGCAAAACCGTCCAATCCCACTTGGAGCCGACAAAGCCTATCCGTAATCGGAGTTTTACTTATCTCGATTTATCCGCGAAACCCTGAAGCCCTCAAAGCCGTACCAAGGGTTCAGTCCACAGTGACGTCAGAAGGAACTCTGAGATCCCGGTAATAAAGTGAAAGAGTCAAAGATCAGTAGGAGATTATTCTTGAGCAAACGGTGGGAATCGATTGTGTGTCTCTCTCAGCGGTAGTATATCCGCCTTACAAGACAGAGGTTGCGGGTTAGATTCCCGGCCGGGCAGATTTTTTTTTATTTTTTTTTTATGTAATTGAGTGACGAGACGAGCAAATCGCTCGCCTGATGTTAAACGTCACGTTTGCCCATAGCAGATGTCTGAATGACAAATTTAAAAATTTATTCTGTGTCTGGGTGTTAGTTTTCCTAGTCTTTGTGTGTGTTCGATGGCATCCCGACACAGGGTATCCTAGTGGGAAGCTATGAGTGTGAAAAGTTTTTTTTTAAATAATAACAGCTACAGGCATTGTCTGAATTGGAACAAGGAAAGGGGCGACTGGTCCATTGGACGAGTTTTAGACGTGAACGAGTTGGCCCATAACCCAGTTTTCCAAATGCCGTCGCAAGAATAAGGGTGTCATAAATTTGACCGCTATTTCTGTATGTCTGTCTGTGGCACCGGAGCTCTTATACGGAGCAACCAAATTTTATACAGTTGTTGTATTCGAACACAGGTTTTCTAGCGGTGGTTCTGATACATGTTTATCAAAATTGGTTAAACCGCTTCAACTTTGGGTTTTTAAAATTCTCAATTGATTACATTAAACCTAGTCACTGTACTAAATAAAAACACACACTTATTTGACTGCTAAATAC
The DNA here is from genome assembly GCA_949125135.1 of Alcis repandata. Classification (NCBI taxonomy): domain Eukaryota; kingdom Metazoa; phylum Arthropoda; class Insecta; order Lepidoptera; family Geometridae; genus Alcis; species Alcis repandata. The sequence continues at coordinate 11,974,074 of OX421239.1, read as the reverse complement.
ATCTCATATCTCAGGGTGGCGAGCGCAGTGCTGTGCCACGCAGGGTCTTGAATTCTAAGGATTGAAAATTCTGGGTGGTGCAAACCTGTTACGGGCAAACTTGACGTTTAACATCAGGCGAGCGTATTTCTCGTCTCGTCACTCAAAACCATAAAAAAACACATTTTTTTTTATTACTTAATAGTAGGCTTACGTTTGACCGCCATCTCGCCTAATGGTAAGCAATGATACAACTCTTGGCTTTTCCTTTGTCGGCTTTTCCTACTACCGGCGCTGTGCACTACATTCCCCGCGTTCGAATTAGTCCGGTCTCGACCCAGGACCTAATCAATGCGTGACTGGCGCTTGCTTTCAATTCCACCCAATTTCCGCATTCGTTTTGGAGGAATTTCAAATTGTAATCTACTTATTACATCAGAGCTTTTATTAAGTCTTTTCTTGTTAGTCTGATTATTTATTTATATAATTATTTGTTTAAGGAAGTATATACTGTAAGTAAGTTTAAAGTTCGACGAAAATCCAAGAAATGGTGTGCTATGTTGGAGTGCGCATTTTTAAAAAACGCAACCAAGATTTTTTCTAAAACATATGACACTCTTTGAGGTTTAGTTAATGGGCGATACTAAATAAAGGGATTTATTAAATTAGCTTAGTATTATTTGTACCTCCGCGTACATTTAAAGAGAAAAATGCTAAACTTTAATTTGAGATATCTACTACAATACGAGTATCTTTTTTTTCGTTATGTAATTGAGTGACGAGTTGAGTAAATCACTCGCCTGATGTTACACGAAAATGAAATTTAAAAAAAATGGGCTCATGAAATAACTACCAAGCTGTGCTTGGCGATTTCCTCTCCGCGGTGATGAAAAGTATTTCACCTCACCTTATGTAAAATACATCTATTTCACATCGAATTTTATCCAATATGTAAAATCAATCAAATATTCACGTATAAGTCATAACTCTAAAAAAATACTGCAATAATATTTCATTTACTATTCGTTTTTAATTCAAAATTGTATTAAAACCCTCAACACAGAGCAGAGTTGTACCTGTGGCTAATAAGGTAAGTGGCTCACTCGTGGCTCCAACACAGGAGGGGGCTCCAATTGACAAAGTTCGAACGTGGAGGGCCCTCACTGTGGCGAACTGATGTACTGCACACTCAGACAAACCTACAGAGAAAGATGGAGCACTGCGCTACATTTGGGTGACAAGAACTCTAACTACTAAAACAATGATGAATTCACTAGTACGGAGCAACAAACCAAAAAATAGGATGATTAGCACCAGTTTTGATGATGTCAACTATCATAAACTGGTGCTAATAATCGTACTTTTTGGTAATATTAGTGCTAACATGTAGTATGTATATGTTACCGGCGAAACCCGATTTTAGGACAAACTAGTTTTGCCTAGGCTAAACTAGTTCTTCCTATAAGCGATAGGATTAACTAGTATAGCCTAGTCCAAACTAATTTGTCCTAAGCCCGATAGGATAAACCAGTTAAGCCTAAGCCAAACTAGTTGATTCTGATGTAAATACGCACACTCTAGGATAAAAAAGTAACTAACCTAACCTAACAAAGGTCCCCGATAAAGTTGGGGGTATATAATAGGTGGAGGAGGACGGCTAAAAAAAAAAACCTGACAAACCTAACCTAGGCTAAACTAGTTTGTCCTAAAATCGGGTTTTGCCGGTAACATATATATTCTTTAAGTGAATTCATCATTCTTTTAGCAGAATTTAGATGGCCATTTTTCTCAGTATACGTACATAAGACGACATTTCAATACTACTCTCAGCACTGTAGAGCTTGTGTACGTACACACAAAAGTAGATAAGTTCTTGGGTTCACCGCAAAATTCAAATCTAATGCTGAGATCAAAGTGGCCATTTGGCTTACCGCCTATTTGCCCTGGGTCAGAGGTTATGTTGTTTTTACACGGCTTACCTATATTCAAAAGGTATGGTTCATCTGAATCTGGGTTTGTAAGAAAATAGAAATTTCACATTTAAATACGTGTGTTTCTGGTTACGGTACAATTGTTGGTCTAATATTGAAGCTGGAATGTGGGTTACGCAACTTTAACATGGTAACTTGTGAACCGACCGAGTTTATTAAGCTCGTGAATCTCACTTAAAACAAATTATATAAAAAAATAGTTACTTACCATAATAAAATGATACCACTTGATATGATTTTTTCGAATGTCACTCTAATGCCAGATTCTTTAATCTTCAATTTCAACCACCAAACCGATTATAAAGATTAACAAACAACCAAACCAAACTAAATAACAAACAACGAGAATTTTCGATATTTTTACCAAACACTTCCTTATCGACAACATTATTCTCTCTCGAGATACCAGCAGCTCATTTCTACCTCTTTTATATTAAACACATTATACAGTATACGCGTACATGACTTCACTCCGCATGTTTCAAGTCTTCAGTTTACAAGACGTTTCTTCGTTTCACACTCGTCTGATTAAATATCTACTCAAATTTTGTACATTAATCCTCGTAAGTACATTGTGTAATGGCATATCTAATATTTGCAAAGAGGATTTACGCCTGAGAGTAACATAACATGTAATGTAGTGTTCAATAAATACTTTTTAATCACTCCTTGGAAAAGTTTTTCGGATGTTATCAAAACTAAATTCAGAGTATCCGAGTTAATAAGAATTAAAAGTTTCGTTTCATTAGAACAAAATTTATCTAATCACGTCAGTTTTCATAGAAAATATTCTTAGATTTAATTTTACAGAAATAGAAATTGATAACTTAAGTATCTAATAAGATTTATAATCTCGGTAGCTCATATTCGGACTTTTATAACAAGAGTGAGTGCGACTCAAATAATAACTAGAATTACGTTTGTTTAATAAATTGAGAAAAGTTGTAAAAAATAATGTAAAAAAAACCTATAAACTTTCAATCAGTTTCATTTTATTAGTTATTTTCACTTTACTAAACTTGCGGATTTTCACTTCATAACTTCAAATTGCTCTTGTCTCTATACAGAGTTATTCATAAAGGGTATGCCAAGCCGAAAACGGCTCATAGTACTCATCATTATGAACTTTTACTATGGGACAAACTCGAAATTCGCGAAAAAAAAATCAGCTGTTCCATACATTTTGTTGAGTGTCATTGACATTTTTCTATGGAACACATGACTTTTTTTTCGCGAATTAGGGATGGTCCCATAGTAAAAGTTGTTCATAATGATGAGTACTATGAGCCCTTTTCGGCTTAGCATACCCTTTATGAATAACCCTATATAAACATAATGCGCAAGAACTATTATAAGTACTATTACTGAACTACGACTTTTCACTTTTTTTATCCATTACAATTTTTTTAACAATAATTGCTATAAAACCTCATACGGGTCTGTCTAGGCAATAGATTATCACTAACATTGTACAGTAACCTTTAAATTAACTTTCGTAACAAACAAGAAATAAATATTACCCGTATAGCAACAGGCGCTACGCTCGAACACACAAAACAGCTATTACTTGACAACGTCAAATAACTCGCACTACTCTTGTACAAGAACTAATAAGTACAATGTATTGTATACGGCATGTTATGATTCCGTAAGGGTACAAGCTACATGCTTACAAAATACACGGCAGGGTACAGAACAAGTACACTACATCCTACATATTTGTAGAAGCCGTTTAATGCGAGAAACATCAAACATGGTATGTTTCGAGATATTTCAGGAAATGTGTCGGAATTCGGGATGATGTTTACGACCAGATTGTAATACCACAGCCTTACGGGCCTGAATAACATTCATTATAGAGGCACATAAAAGAGATTATTCATTTATTTACCACATCCATCTACATCTAAGATGTTTTACCTGTCTCGCTTCTATAAGTGTGTTGTGTATCTATTTACCAATGCTTAAACAAATCAGTCCATACCATCCAAGCTCAATTGGTGTACCTACCAATGTAGCTTAATTGGCTTAAAAAGCGAATGTAGCTTTTTTAAGAATCATCTTATCGCTTAAGTCACTGTAGCCGAAATACGAGTAGGCTAGGAAGTCATCATCATCATCACATTATTAATAAGGTTTTTTAATACAATATCATTACGATTACAGGGGTCTAGGACCCGCACGGTCAGGCTTACTAGCGAGTTCAAATATAGGCCATCATAATGGTACCCAACTTCAACAACTGACAAACCTACGCACTTGCACTCTCAGATCAAGTAGAAAGGCAGATATAGTCCTGCCTTAAGCCCGTCACACACGTAGCTATAATATATATTAATATAAATATAGTGAGGCATATTACGATATATTTTCAATACAAATATTGAAGTGACCGCACACGGAGCTATAATATATATTTCTATGACGTCACCAAACTATAACGTAATTTATAGCATCGCATATTAATATAATATTACTGTACATTATGGTATAGCAAGACATATTACGACATATTTGGAATGTACAGCATGTTCCAACGTATTCGAGGGTTCGAGTATTTAAGTAGTAACTAAGTATTTAAATGCAAAGTACATATTTCTTAACTTTATAGAAAATAAAAGATTGATTTAAATTTTTTTTAAATGTTTTCCTAAGGTACCTTAAACACACAGCAAGTCGTTCTTCAGAACTAATACTTTTGCGCATGATTGTGTCTTTTCTGCTTATATATTTTTTTATTAATTCATGAAGATCTACAAATGACGATTTTGAACTCCTAAAATATTGAGCGAATTTTTTTGAGGATAGTTCACGATACAAATTAAATTCGCCACGAGTTTTTTTATTCTCTAGATGCGATTCAATCCATTTAGTTCTAGTTTTTGAGCCTGATAGGGGGCAACTGACATATCAAAAGCGGCATCAGAATCGTCCTCTGAAGAACTGTCAATTAAATCCAATAACCATGTACCTACTTCTTGAATTCATAATTATCTAATTAGTAATTAAAACATCCTGTATTATAAAACGCGTGCAAACGCTTGGCCGACCATCAATGAAATGAAGGCAAAATTTATATTATAGCATCGTCTCCGTGTGTGGTAGCTTGCTATAATATATATTATAGCAAGGCATATTACTATATATTATAGCTACGTGTGTGACGGGCTTTAGATGCAGGTGAAGCCAAAAAACTACCCTACTGCCCGTATACGTACACTTCAAGCATACTCGTACATTTGACGCATAAAAACTATCACTATCACGCATCAGTTGCTCAGAGAACGTGGACAAAAAAAATTAGTAACAAGTGTAGTTTTTATGCGTCAATATCTGCTTAAAGTACACGGGCAGTAGGGTAGTTTTTTTGGCTTCACTTGGATCTAAGACTCTATCTGCCTTTCTACTTGATCTGAGCTTGCACTATAATTACTTATATCTTTAACACCACATTAGCTCGAACAGTCTAGTTCTTTTAACCCTCTAATTTGATAGCACGTGTACCTCACGACATGAAATTCTAAACTTGATTACCATGCGTGGCGCTGCACTGCGTGTCACCGCGCCATGCCAGGCCATGTCGGCCCTGGGGCCCTATTCTGACAAGTGAGATATTATCTCGGCCCATGTAGCTTTCCTTAAAATGTCATGAGAGTGAGAGTGATGGAGTAAATCTCGAGCGATCAAGAATAGGGTCCCAGTTGTTATCATTCAACACGTCACTCTCGATCATTACTTTCTCATTGCTTTCTCGTGACTCGTATAATATTAATAAGATACGTCACTCATATCTTTTGGCAATTTAACAGCCCCAAGGAGGTGTGTGAAGGCGTCTTACAGTCGCTAATATAATTATAGCTTCTACTTTTGTAACACATTTTTTTTAACATAATATTTAGTTACCGATAACATATTGTTAACATATTGACGTTACCAAATATTGTAACGGTCCTGTGGACTGAACAAAAAGTAGTGTGATACAAACAAACTAGTCGGTTTCTCGGAAACAAATCTCAGGATTTTGATGAAATTTGGTATAAATTTAACAAAAAATACATTTTTTTTTTTGTTCTATTTTATGCAATGAAATTCTCTAAATATTTTTATAATTACATTATAATAATACTTAAAATAGTCACTTATTTTCGTACTGTCGGTTAAAATCTATAACCTTGCTATTTAATTAAACATTTTACTAAAAGCAACAGGTTGATACTTCCTCAGGAAAATTATATTACGACTAGAACTGCTAATTAACAATTATTTCTATTACAATACAACTTCCCCTACGTTAAACTTAGCCATACTCCACCGAAGCAGAAACAAGAAAACAAGAAAATCTCCGAACTTACAACTTAAAGAATCCTTTCGGAAACCGCTCGGAAGTTTCCTCCTATCCCACGTCTTTAATTACCCTCCAATGCCTAGGTTCCCGCAGCCTATACAAATAAGTCTAAAGACTGGGAACGCAGATGGGGAAAGAGGAGAGACTAACCTGATCAAATGTATCGAAAATTAGTAATAAATTAATCACTGTTTAGAATTATGTGCATTAAGTTGATACAAAATATTTTAGACAACAGTTTATCCTAACATGGCAGAATCACTAATTTCTAACGTAATGGCTCGAAAATTTCAAGCCGGCCATAGTAGGTTGATTTCGCTTAGAATACGTGTACCTTAATCGTAAATTCGATGAAATATAGTGCAACAGTCAATAAGCAAGTTATTGCGAAAAAGTTGTGGATCTATAAAAAGAATTTGCGCTGCGTCTGCTTATAATAAACTGATAATATTGAACTTTTTGTTTTACCATTTATTTATATAATACATATATCTTTTTAGAACAGAAATGTTGGTGGAAAAACGTAGACGGTTTCGCAATGAAAAAAAAAGATCCCTATAATTATTTTGGTCAAAAATCTGAACACAATACGCAGATAACCGATAGATAGATAGATAGATAGATAGATTAACTTGACGATAATTGACACGACATAGGTGGTCGTTCCATATTTGTTTGAAAATCAGTATATCATGTCCCGACAGCACTTTTAACTGTTTGCTCGAAGTTTTCCTTCTACCTATTTCCGCTTGAAGAGGAGGTAAAGTTTAAAGTTTTGCAGAGTTAGATTAAAGTTTGTAAACGCTTGTGGGCGGAGAGTGGGGTGTAAATACGAATTAAATGGGATAGTATTTGTATTTACACCGCGTATAGGTTTAAAGTAGACGCAGAATAAATAGTAGTAGGTACAGAAGAAGGCTCACATCGAGATGACAGTTAAATAAATATAGACTCTCGCTACGCCGCAATAAAGCTAATTTTAGCACGCATTAAATGTAACTACCCGCGGTAAATAACTACAGGCGCGCAATGCGAGCGAGAAAGCGAGAAAGAATGCTCTGTTTCTTTTACGCTCGTTGGGTTGAACGTAAAAACTGCTCACTCATGTGGGTTCAAGGTTAAACGATTCGTGCTCGTTGAGAGATAATCCTGAAATATTTTCCTTTCTTTTTAGCTGACGCAATAATGAACTGAATAAACGTTTCTGATTTTTTTTTTACGTATTGAATATAACTTAAAAATAGCCTGGGACAAGGATAGTGTTAGCATAAGTAGATTAGTAGAACCCTAAGACAAATGTATATTTCCTAGACTTTCCAGCTAATATAACTTTCTCAGTAGCTTTTTTGGAATTAAATAAATTACTTTCAATGAAACACGTTTTGGAATAGGTACAGTCGCCAGCAGAACCTCAAATAAAACCGGCTTATAAGAGACAGAAATAAAGTAAAAGAAACGAGACTTGCCTAACACGGCGGGTTTAGGGTAAATTAATTGCTGTGACCCTAAGGCAAATGGCTGGTCACCGGACCTATACTAACTTACCTAATTACTTCAGGATATCTCCCAAAACATCGCTTCTCATTATGCTGTAATGTTCGTAAAGACATCACAACATTATAAGTCTCAGACATCTACACTTTATGATGTTTACGGACAATTACAAAGATAACATCTTCCATAATCAAAGTCCTATTCAACCTTTATGAGAAAAAGAAATAAGATCCATCTTACCGATACTAGATGTCGTATTATCATTACAAATATAACCTTTGATAAATATATTCAATACGATATTTGCGATTCCTTATTTTTATTAAAAAAATATTATCTCATTACGAAGGCTTACTGGCAAAATATAGCTTTGTGTCTTTGATCTCGATTCCATATATTTTGACTCACAAAATCGACTGTTAGAATAAATTCAGATTGACAGCAAGTTGTAATTTGAATAAAATTTGGTTTGACAGGTTCGTGATGAGTCTGTTTCTCAGAATTTGTGTACAGTTATTTGACTGAAAAGGTATTCTCAATGTATGATGTTTTATTGATACTTTTTATCCATTCAGCAAATCTTGGCAAATTCTAATACATTTTTCTTTCAGTAGATTCATACCAGAGGCTAACAAACAGTTGAATGTAGGTTAATAAATATACATTTTTATAAAGTACTTTTTAAAAGACCAGCGAATTTATTGAAAGATGTGTTTTATTTCTACTGAAAAATATGAAACATACCACAAATTGATTTGTAAATCAAATCACGAAACAATGAATTAATATTTTTGGAAAAATAACTACAATAGAGACAATAAATGCTTTTTCAACTTCTGTCCACCGTGTCTCTCCACTGTGATGGACCTAGATGTCCCAGACTATTGTTTTAGACATGTTTGTATTATTTCGATTAGTTCGGTGCTTCATTTTTGAAACATTTCAAACTCAGGTCTTCAATTGTCCGCAGCGTATCCATGACGCCTTCATAGTTACAGGTATCCATAGGCGACTGTGATCGCTTACCATCAGGCGGCCCGTTTGCTTGTCTGCCACCTATGGCATAAAAAGTCTCACAAAAATTATTTTGTAGTTTTTGACACACTCAGATCAAGTAAAAAGCAAATTTACACGGGCAATAGAGTAGTTTTTGGCTTCACTAGGATCTAAGGCAGCACTACATATGCATTCTACTTGATCTGAGTTGACGCAACAGAATTAGCAAAACTTTCAAAACTGATTTTTGCTTAGCAAAAAATTAATTACCACACACCGCCCGATACACCTTTAATTTACCTACAGATATAACTTTCCTGATCAGTAACGTAGCAGCCGAAGGAATGTCTTCAGTCACCGGAGACTGGCGCGACTCGTGATACATCATCCTGCGTGATTTATTGGGAGAGAATCGCTTTCCCGGCTAATGAGATTTCTTACTTCTTTCTTGTTTATTGTCTATTGAGATTGGTTACTTATCAGAATTATCACGAAACTTTGCTTATTAATTTGTGGAGCAGTTATCGTGGATTGGATTTGAATTTGGGAAAGATTTATTTTCATCGTCTGATTTTTTAATTATGCTAAAATTAAATTATTATGATACGATAGAAACTAAGCAAATAGTGAATATGATAGATCATAAAACTTAAAACTACAACTGGCGGCCTTATCGCTAAGCGATCACTTTCAGGCAACCTTAGGATATAATTTGCTATGGTAAACAAATAAAAAAAATGCAATCGTTCCGTAGAGACTTTGATAATGTGAAATTTTGAAGCTAAGTAAAATGGTCAAGTTGGTTCGGAACCCTCGACATACCAGTTTTCGCATTGACAGATTTGTTTTATTAAGTGAAGTACAGTCAGAGACAGCGACACTACAAGTCCAAACAAATTACAAATATCAACAACAATTATCTTCTTATATATAAAATTCTCGTGTCACAATGTTCGTTCCCGTACTCCTCCGAAACGGCTTGACCGATTCTCATGAAATTTTGTGAGCATATTGAGTAGGTCTGAGAATCGGCCAACATCTATTTTTGATAACCCTAAGTGATAAGGGTTGTCCACCCCTAACATTTATTTTTATTTTTTGGACAAAATTTTTATCAATATATATAAAAGTGAAGGTCGTGACTGACTGACAGATCAACGCACAGCCTAAACCGCTTAAGCTACAAACTTCAAATTTGGACAAAAGTTTAATATCAAAAAGCGGACGCACACTAAGAAAGGAATTTGCCCAATTCAACCCCTAAGAGGGTGAAAAGGGGTGTTTAAGTTTGTATGAAAAAAATATTTTTCTTAATGCTACAATTATCAAACTTTGCGAATATACTAAAGTTAAAAAAATAATCGACTCCTATTTCATCATTTTTGAAAAATCAACCCCTAAAGGGGTGAAACCGAGCAATAAAGTTTGTATGAAGATTTTTTTTTTAATGCTGTGGTTATGAAACTTTGCAAATATACTAAGCTTAAGAAAATAATTGACACTTATTTTTTTGTTTTTTGAAAATCAACCCCTAAAGGGGTAAAACGGAGTATTGAAGTTTGTATGGAGATTTTTTTTTTTGATACTGTGGCTACGAAACTTTGCAGATATACTAAGCTAAAAAAAATAATTGACACTTATTTTTTTGTTTTCTGAAAATCAACCCCTAAAGGGGTTAAACGGAGTGTTGAAGTTTGTATAAAATTATTTTTTTCCTAATACTTCGATTATTTAACTTTGCTATTGTAATAAGCTAAAAAAAATATTAGATACCTGTTTCATTATTTTTTGAAAATCCACCCCTGAAAGGGTTAAACAGAGTGTTGAATCAACGCATCAACATTAACAGATCAACGCACAGCCTAAACCGCTTAAGCTACAAACGTCAAATTTGGACAAAAGTTTTATACCAAAAAGCGGACTCACACTAAGAAAGGAATTTTCCCAATTCAACCCCTAAGGGGGTGAAAAGCGGTGTTTAAGTTTGTATGAAAAAAATATTTTTCTTAATGCTACGATTATCAAACTTTGCGAATATACTAACGTTAAAAAAATAATTGACACCTATTTCATCATTTTTGAAAAATCAACCCCTAATGGGGTGAAACGGAGCAATGAAGTTTGTATGAAGATTTTTTTTTAATGCTGTGGTTATGAAACTTTGCAAATATACTAAGCTAAAGAAAATATTAGACACTTATTTTTTTATTTTTTGAAAATCAACCCCTAAAGGGGTGAAACGGAGTATTGAAGTTTGTATGAAGAATTTTTTTTTGATGCTGCGGTTACGAAACTTTGCAAATATACTAAGCTAAAAAAATAATAGATACCGGTTTCATTATTTTTGGAAAATCAACCCCTAAAGGGGCGAAATGGCGTGGTAAATATAGTACGGAGAGAGAATTGTAATGACTCACTGACAGACTAAACCGCTGGTCGTAGAAATTAGAAATATGGAAGGTGTTGTCTTGATGAGTAAACGTGTACCAAGAAAGGATTTTTTGAAATTCAACCTCTAAAGGGTGTTAAAGTTAGTATGGAGAAGCATTGTTTTTGACGCCACGGTATTGAAATCCTTACAAATATACGAAGCTTAAAAAAATAACGAACACTTATTTCACCATTTTTGGAAAATCAACCCCAGTGGGGGTGAAATGGCGTGGTAAAGATAGTACGGGAAAAAATTGTTTTGATGCTAACTCAATAAAACTTTACAGATGTACTAAACTTAAGGCGGGTAAACAACATCCGGAAAAACACCAAAACCTTCGAAAAGTCACACCCTCGAGGTGGAACTGCTAATTATCTCGAAAACTAAAAACATTTTTACCAAAGCGCTGAGACTAAAAAGTCATCAAAACCTCGGACCTTTTTGGAGCCATTAAAAATAACACAGTCGCCTCAAAAACATGGCCTCCATATAAACTTTGAGGGTCTATATCTCCGAAACGGTTGAAGATGGGTGGGTGTTTGACTAAATGTCATAGGAGTTAACAAGGGCTACTTGATGGTGGTGGCGAAAATCCAAACGATTCAAAATGGCCGCCATTTTTCAAAATGATTCGAGGGGGCTGACTTATTGCATCCAGGGGTTTTTGGGGTCCCCGCTTCTATTGTATGACACTTTTTACATGCTCTCAAAAAAGAGGGTTAAATTAATTTCATCCCGGAAAAAATTTCGGTTCGCGAGGTATAGTCCACGCGGGCGAAGCCGTGGGCGAAAGCTAGTTTCTTATATTGTTGCTTACGTGGCATTAAAAAATACATACAACCCTAAATTTTCACCCTTCTATCACCAACCCCTATTTTTAATAGTCACTAGAAATAATTTTTATTTTATGGCAAAACAACGTTTGCCGGGTCAGCTTGTATTTTTGTATAACCTTTTCAACCTATTGGAAGGCATGGACTAAACTCCGTGCAATATCTCCGACGTTTCCTGTGTAAGTCGGAAGAGTATCGACAAAGGGCTTTGTTGTGACCCGTGTCACACTGACACACTTATAATGTGGGAGTTTGTGTGTGCGACTGTTTGTGGTCACTTAGCTCTATACAACCACAAATTAGGAGAGCACTTGGTTTAGTTGTGTTTGAACCCTGTTTTTAACCGACTTCAAAAAAGGAGGAGGTTATCAATTCGACTGTATGTTTTTTTTTTATGTTTGTTACCTCATAACTTTTGACTGGGTGAATCGATTTTGATGATTCTTTTTTTTTTTTTGTTTTCTCATGGATACCATTATCAGAACTGGACTAAATTGAAATGGGACCAAATGGGAAGCGTCAGCTTTCTAATAAAAAAAGAATCATCAAAATCGATTCACCCAGTCAAAAGTTATGAGGTAACAAACATAAAAAAAAATAAAAATAAAAAACATAGGTACAGACGAATTGATAACCTCTTCCTTTTTTGAAGTCGGTTAAAAATAATGTTCTTGTGGTATTTTTGTATCAAAAACAGATTGTCCGTTGTATCGATTGAAAATATCGCTTGAATTGAGACGTCGACAACGACTAACTACGAGTAAGTTCAATATTATCTAAAATTAAACAAAAGATTTCAATTAAATTAATTTATTTAATTATGGGTACATTTATGTAAACTTATGAATGTCAGTTACTATTTTCGAATAATTTTAATACAATAAATGTAATGTCAGAAGAACAATAAAAATGAAAAATATTTTTTTTTAATAATTTAAAAAAATATATATATTACGAGTATTTCCTATCACATTATTAATAGTTATATTAACATGTTTTATTTTTATCGCCCTTCTAATCAAAATCTACTGCTAAGATTAGCAGCCAAAACCGCGGGCCGCAGCCTGTATCCCGCGCAGGTCAGACCCTCGTCACGGAGGTGTCGGCACCTATGATACGGAATAATAGAAACGTAGATACGTCGATTTATCGGCGAAAAGCGACGTTCTGTGAGGCTTTGACGATAAATAAAAAACACAATATGTAGTGAAATTGTGTTTATGAACTATGTTTGTAGGTTAAGGCGTTCTTGTGATTTTGAGCTCATTATTGACTGGACTAAGATAATAAGTAAGCTGATGTTAAGGCTGCTAAAATAAATAACGTTTCACACTCATAGCTCCCACTAGAATACCCTGTGTCGGGGATGCCATGGAACACACACAAAGACAACTAACACCCAGAATTATGAAGAAAACACCTCTTTTCACGCCAGGATGGTATATATTTATAAAACACTATACACACATATCACAATTATATTCACAGTAACAGTATTACATCGACGTCTGAACGAAACTAAAGCTAAAACCGAATTGCCTTTCACTTCTCAACATGCCACCTCGCCAAGACTAAGTCTTATCCCCTCTACTTTACAATCGTTCTTCCTTTAGCGCTATTGCGTTTACTGGGCGGGGCGACATGACAATGTTTCCGGTGACCATTTTAATCAAAAGACTGTTTATCAAATTAAATACCAAATGATATAAAATCGAGTAAATGACATTAAGGTGATTAAATTTATACTATACACATAATTAAAAATCATGACACTCGGCCATCCGGCAACGTGATGCCTCCCGGCATTACCCACAAAATACACATAAAAATAATATAAATTTAAAACACCTTTGAATAAATATTACATGGAAATTCAGACTTTCTTAGTAAAATCATAATACAATAGACAATTTCAATAAAAATGATCGTTAAAACAATATAACTATGGTTAATGACAACACTGATAATTCAGGTTAACATTTTAACAGTTTTGGTGTACTCAGAAAATACATTAATTACAATAATAATTTCTCTGAGTTATCTATTACAATTACAAATCATGACAGAATAGATATGGAAACTAACGTGGGTTTTTTCACTTTGTTTTTTTTTTTCGTTTTTTGGTTTTTTTTTTCGTTTTTTTTTTTAGTTTTTTTACGTGAGTATTCCCGTGTTTAATTATAACAGAATAGATGTTTTAAATTCATCATTCAAACATCTGCCCGGCCGGGAATCGAACCCGGAACCTCTGGCTTATAAGGCCGCTGAGCCAAACTATGCTGAAAGTGAGGGGTTTGTTTAAAACTAACTAGTTTACTTTTTGTCCTGGAAAATGCGGGTGCGGGTTTCATTAAGATGCAGATAGTCTGCTGTAAATATTTACCACTTTGTGGACTTTGAAATAATCCATTTTGCTTGTTACGAGTATTGCGCTGTTAAGACTTACAATGAAAACGCAGTTTGTTACTCTGACTCGTTAATATACAGGGTTATTCATAAAGGGTACGCTAAGCCGAAAAGGGCTTATGGCATCATTATGAACAACTTTTACCATAGGACCACCCCGAAATTCGCGAAAAAACAATCAGCTGTTCCATACATTTTGTCGAGTGTCATTAACATTTTTCTATGGAATAGCTGATTGTTTTTTCGCGAATTTCGGGTTGGTCCTATAGTAGTATAAGTTGTTCATAATGATGAGTACTATGAGCCCTTTTCGGCTTAGCGTACCCTTTATGAATAACCCTATATTTTAGGACGTGACCAATATTATGTATTTCAGTTCTCCAACCAATCTCCGGATGATTCTTCTATGCCGCTGCTAGTGTCTTCAAGACTTTCTTCGCTACTTGAACCTGATATAATATCTCTGGCGTTTCTCACAGATCTATTACTTTTAGTATCAACCTCTATAAACATCTCAATACCAAAATCTGCTTCACTCTTGGCCAAGATATCACACCAAGAAAGTCCAATCATCACGACACATAGTACCTGTAAAAAAAAATAAAAAATAAAAAAAAACGTTTCACACTCATAGCTCTCCACTAGGAATAAATCCTGTGTCGGGGATGCCATGGAACACACACAAAGAGACAAGGACAACTAACACCCAGACCCAGAACAGATATTTAAATTCATCATTCAAACTGCTGCCCGGCCGGGAATTGAACCCGGGACCTCTGGCATATAAGGCGGCTACACTACCGCTGAGCCAAACAGGCCGACAAAACAAATGAGACTTTTTTTTTGAACTGTCGTGATTTCAACCGCGCGGTGATGAAAAATGGTGATGATAATGATGATGAAAAGTAGCCAATGTTCTTTTTGATTCTTCTGACAACGGTACAAAATTCAAACAAACTCGCTTTTACTTTTATAATATTAGTCAGAATTATATTTTTGTCTTAAGCGAACAAATCTTAAAAGGAAATCTGTAACAGATTTTTATGAGAAGGTTAAATTTGATTTATTATTTTTGAATTATATTTTAATAGCGATTACAAATTATTAGAAAAACTCACCAGAGCAAACTTCATATTAGTGTAAACTTGTTGAGATATCCTTGTACTTACGATTCGTGAACGTACTCGTATAATATTTCTCGTAAAATAAACTTGAGTTAACAGCATACTAAATTCTTTATTAACGCTTTATATTAAATTTTATGACAATAGATGTTTTGGAACCCTAATTTAGCGGACATGTCTAAGGTATCATTTCTACGAGCGGTAAAAATGCTCATTTTTTGGCGAGCGAGATATTATCTCGGTCACTGTAGCTCTCATTAGAAATGTCATGAGAGTGAGAGTGACGGCGATAATCTTGAGTGGATAGATAAACTCTTTTATCTACACTAATGTTATAACATTCTACTTATGTTTCCAATACTGGTGTTATAATGACTACTGTTATAGCACAGACAACATTTAAGCGATGTTATAATGAGTCGGTCGATGTCGTAATGAGTCATTATAACATCGCGCTCTCGCTCCTGATTGGCCGCCTGCGCGCATGCGCGGCGCTCGCTCCGCCGCCCTGCGCGCGCATGCGCGCTCGCTCCTGATTGCGCGCCAAGTTCACTGTGACAATACACGTTTTTATTAGTGAAGATAAACGTATTTTATCAAGTATTGGAAACATAAGTAGAATGTAACAGCATTAGTGTAGATAAAGTAGTGTATGCAACTGCATATAACACAGGTATTAAAACACTCGTTTCTATTATGAAACTCGCTCCGCTCGTTTCATAAACACACTCGTGTTTTAATACCCTTCATTATATGACAGTTGCATAAACTACTATAATGTTCACATCAGAAATTACAAACAAAAGGATTATAACACTTAAAACTATAATAGTGCGCCAAATAAGGTCCTAGTTACATCTTATCACATCACACTATTTTTATAATTGCAAAAGTTTGTGTTTTATATGTTTGTTCCTTCTTCATGATAAAACAACTCGGCTGATTTGAGTAAAATGGTGTAAAGCTTTTAATGTTTCTCTGAATTAACATTACAAATAAGCTCCAATTAAAAACTAAAAAATAAAAGGTCAACAGTTTAACGCAACGCAACTAGAAGACAATATTACGTTCCCACTATATGCACTAGAACAAAAAATTGATACCTGTCTAAGGTTTTACCAACCTTTTTTTTTTGTTGACGGGGGGGAAAAAAAAGGTTAAAAAAAACGGAACCTACTGGAAACTATTTATTTTACATGTACATATTATGCAAAACTATTCTTCATATTACTTCATTCAATACCACACACGTAATTACTGAAGTAATATAGCGTATCCATGGATAATCAGCTTTGGTTTTGTGTTTTGACGTATTTACTCTCAAGAATTTAAAATACAAAACATCAGAAAGTCACATTCAAATACCTAAACAAAGATCATATTATTGATCCGGGTACTTAAACGAGTTTACTGATATTCACTCAAAGAACATAACCTTATACGTGGGCCGTCGTCGAGTGATAAATAGATCTGTAATAGCTTTGTCACGGCTTTGTTCGCCACCGAATTAATTCCTATTAGATAGGTACTAGCTGCGCCCCGCGTTTTCCGATATAAAAAGAAGCCTGTTTGTCAATCCAAGGTTCTAGCTGGTTTCAAATTAAATTTCATCTAAATTAGTTTCGCCATTTTTGCACGATTGAGCAACAAACTCTGACATTTTTAATATTGGTAGATAGGATAATAAGATACGAGGGTGATAGAGCCAGCGACCACAAAATCAAGACACATTTACACGTAATATTTTTTTCTTGAAAAACCTAATATCTTTAGAATGAAAGAAAGAAAAAATTAACCTCAATAGTAAATATTACGAGTGTTTACTTAATAGTCCATAATTATAAATACCAGAGAGTTTCTTAAATAACCGAATTATGGTTTCAGATATTTCTGACACAGAACTCACCTCTAACCAAACTATAACTTCGTGCTGAACTTGGGGCTTTAATCAAACTTTGTGGATTACAACTTAAAATAACATGAGAATTGATAAGCCAAAACAAATAAACTAAAATAATTCTACTTAAACCATTCCTACTAAATCCGTACCCATTTCAACTTTACGCAACTGTCAAAACACTTTGCAGCAGCCAAGAGCATACTGTATCCACTAATTACTTTATTCGTCAGTTAAATAAACAAACAAGTTAAAAGTAATAAATTAATCAATCTATCACAGAAGTTCTTGAAATAAATCTTTCAGAATCCCTCGGAGCGTCTGAATAAAGATATAAATTCACTAACTCAATTCGCAAAAATACAAAAGAGATCAATTTGCCAGAATATCAGAAGAGCTTGGCATACTCGTACGCTTCCAAACTTCTTGGTTTCATTTTACACAATTGGACATATAAAATGAGAATAAAATGTGAATAAAATGTAAAAATAAACTTGTCTTATGGTGTAAATTAACCCTTTCCTGGCGCAGGCTGCTTTGAATCTAGAACTTTTCAAATCAAAGTAAAGTAAAAAATAAACAATGAAGTCACTCACACCAAAGTCGCTCCACGTGACAAGTAGCTCGAGTAAATGCGTTAAGGTTAAATCCTGAAACCCACATAAGTACAAACCTGGATCAGACTGCCGGCTTCATTTCTTCCTGAGACATAATTTAAGGCTTTTAAAGGTCTAAGTGTGGTATCTTCTAAGTTAATATGCTTCATCTTTGACCACATCGTTACTTACCAACAGGCGAGTTGGTGATCGAACGCCGACTTTTACGCGCTAAAAATACGTAGATCATCTCTACATACAAACATGTTTTTTAGGGAGCCGTGTACAGAAAATTAGAAAAAATAACTTTGCGGATAGATTACGTTTAACATTTACTACGAGTATAAATCTCTCTCATTATATGTTAACCTTTAACGTAAACATATTACACGCACATATTTTATCTTAATATATATAAATCTCGTGTCACAATGTTTGTCCTCAATGGACTCCTAAACCACTTAACCGATTTCAATCAAATTTGCACACCGGGTGCAGTTCGATCTAACTTAGGAGATAGGATAGCTCACATCTCAATTTATAGTAAAAAAACATGAAAAATTAGAAAATTTAAAATTTAAGTTAGCATCAACATACTACGGTTGCTATAGTTACGCAATGGCTTTTGACAGGACAACGTCTGTCGAGTCAGCTAGTATATCTCTATAATATTATCATTTATGCAGATGCTTCCCGATACATACCAACTTGGTCTCTTCGCCTTGAAGTACGAAGGCTCATTGGGTCCCCGAGTCCCCGTATAAAGTTAACGTGCCCTCATATAAAGTGAAACTTCCAAATCTACAGTCAGAACAATTTAATCAGACAGTTAAATCCAAGCTAACCGAACGGCTGTCATTGCCACGTCATGAAACCCTTTGAAGAGCAACAATCTTCCAAGTTCTAATTGCCAAGCCAACATTTCCGTTTCCGTCTCAATTACGGCAATAACGGCTATTACGAAAGTCATCAATCAACATCAACGGGTGCCGTTACAACGACTAATCCGCTATAACGGCTGATTCGTTTAGTATGATTTAATTACTTGAAGTTATTTAATACCTCTTTAAGTTACACAGTCGTTAAATAGCGAGCGCTTAACGATGTAATTTTAGCCGGAGCTTGAGGAGAATTCTAAACTTTTGAAAGTTGCAAAATAATAAATTAACTAGCGGCGCTCCTGACTTTACTTGTAAGTTTTATACAGCAGTTTGGAATTTTTGCATACACTGTGTATGAAAAGATATCTGTGGTTTAAGAATTTGTTGTAATTGTAATGTAATATTAATGTAAAATAATGTGTAAACTAAAACTAGCTTTAGTCATCCGGCCGGCTCAAAACTCACTGCGTTTGGATAAGCTTTTGTTTTGTTTCACTTTTGAGCTGGCTAACCATGAATGATTAAATTTTCGAGCCAATGCTTTTTTGAGCGTAATAATTTCGTGCGAGGCGAATGGGTGATCTATCAACGAGTTATAGGTATTGTCTGTGACTGAATTCTACGCTGCTTTTGTTTTTATCACCAGCGAAATACTTAGTACTTTATCTACTGTTAACTTTATACAACTATACCTACCTCTGCTACACCAAAACAAGTTCTTCTTTTAATAAATCACTTTACCATTCCCACTAAAGTAATTCCCATTTTATTTCAAACGAACACTCTAGTCTACACTCTTCTTTAATTCAAACATGGTGTTCGCCAAATTTCTAATACGCAACTGAATGAGATAAAAACATTCTCCAACTGAACTAGCCAATCTGACGCACATGTCCCTAGGAGGTCGTCATTTAAAACCCTGTACACGTATCGGCCCAAAATTCCGCAAATCTTTACCCCTCCCTTCTCCCACGCGGGAACTTTCCCGAATATTCACCTGAATGCGCGGAGGAAATAGTTTAATAGACGTGCAAAATTAGAGGAAATCCGTCGATGTAGCAATGCAATGATGCGAAGATATATTTGATGAAGCTAAATTCTTGTTTACTCGTAGCTGATAAATAATGAAGTCTTATTATTTTGTTCTTTATTCTGAATCTGAATTATTTTATGAAAATAAATGTGAAATTATAGGCAACAACATTTTTTCTCAACTTCTTTTGCCGATAGGATAGTGGATTGTTCTCAATAATTGTATATTTGAGAACGCCTTTGCTTGTTTTCTAATTTAAACTAGTAAGTATTTCTAGACATAAAAACCTTTTTTTTTTTTTTCTGGGGGTGGGAAATCATCAAATGACCCCTCCCACTCTTGGGCAGAGCGGAAGGGAGTGTCAGACTTCTACTGACCAAAAACCACCCATGTTCCTTCTACGCCCTTGTGACGCCGAGGCCGCGGTAACTTCTACCCGCAGCAGTCATAAAAACCTTAAACTCGGAAAAATCAAGTGAGAAAAATGTCAGCTAAACAACACCTTAGCTCCAAGAACCTCGGCCCTTTGACATTTCTTCTCCATTAGTATAGTTCCCCACTTCACGCGAGCACGTACAACTGTAGGCCGAAGATTCCCAACTAGTTACATTTGATTAGGACGTAACAGAATTGCGCCGAGGGCCTGATGACGTAATCGAGTTCACTCAGAGTGCCTTTCATACGACACTCTGCGGAGTGGTTTGTTAAGCACTTACCTACTTAACTTATTATTACTGGTGCTGGTACACTATAGCATACCAAGCTGTTTCCAACAAAGTAGCTGTACTCAAAGTTAAAAAATTCAACATGCTTCTAAGAAGATCGCGTATCTTCTCCCTTCTGAGCTTATCAGATTTATTATTGTTCTCGGAGATTAAAGTTAGGTATTCTGATTGTAATAGAATTGTATATGAGATAATATCTCTGAGATTAGACGGTAAACTTTAAGTCCTACCTATGAAAGCTAACCTAACATCATGTTTAAGTAATTAGCAGTATTGCTATTTAGCCCCAACTCCCATACTCAGATCAAGTAGAAAGGCAGATAGAGTCCCGCCTTAGATACAGATGAAACCAAAAAACTACTCTAATTCCCGTGTACGTTTACTTCAATCAATCGTCAATTCTTACGTCACGTCAGTTCCTCAGTGAACTTGTACAAGAAAAATGTGTAGTAAAAAGGGTAGTTTTTATGCGTCAATATGTGCTTGTAGTATACGTACACAGTCAGAAGGGTAGTTTTTTGTTTTTTTGGCTTCACCTGTATCTAAGGCGGGACTCTATCTGCCTTTCTACTTGATCTGAGCTCCCATACTGGAGTACTCGCACGGAGAGCCCAAAACTTTGCCGGCACTTGTACATTTAAAGCCAACAATGGCAGTGCTATTCAGCTTTAGTAATACTAGTTCTGGAGCTGGAATATTCTAGATTCTAGAGCATTTCGGTTTACTTAGTAGGTGGCTTCCTAAACTATTACGTTCTTAGTTGAGTAAACTGTGGTCTGGAATATTAGAAAATATACAGGGATATAAGGCAAAGGTATGCTAGGCCAAAAGGGGATCTTAGTACTCTTCGCGAAAAAAAACAGTTGCTCCATACACTTTGTCAAGTGTCATTGACATTTTTCTAAGGTACAGCTGATATTTTTCGGGAATACCGAGTAGGTCCAATAGTAAACGTTGTACATAATGATGAGTACTATGAGCCTTTATCGGCTTAGCATTTCCTTATAACCCTATATTAGAAATTCTCTTATATTCTATTCGTTTTATGCCGGACGTAGTTTCACGACAATGCGGTAAATGATCTCGTTTAATGCCTCGTACAGTCTCGGCCGACTACCATTATTTTACGCACAGGTCAAAGGGAGTCGTGGAATTACACTAGAGAAAAACTCCAGTTTTCGAGTTTCAGGAGAACTGAAATATACACTAATTTTAGAATGTCCGTTGCAATTATTCATGACATTAATGCAGTCAACTATACCCCGACTCGTACCAATAAGTTCTTTGGGACTTATGTGCGAATTTACATACCACTGGCTTTTCGGAGAAGGAAAACATCATGAGGAAACCTGCATAAGTCCGGAGAAGAAATTCAATGGCGTATGTGATATTCAGCAACCCGCATTTGGCCAGCGTGATGGAATACGGCCTAATCACCCTTCGAGGGTAGACCTGTATCCCAGCAGTGGGAGGATTAAGATGATGATTATTGCAGCCTTTGAAGTTATGATCTTACTGTGATTTAGATAAGTAGTGTGTTACCGGCCAACGTTTGAGTTTTATAAATTTTGTCTAGAAGTTAGCCTGAATTCTGCCAGCCGCAATAACATTGTGAAAACTGTCCACTCTTGGGTCTGAGTTACAATACAATGCAGTGCCTCCTGCACTTTAGACTTATTTGGCGACAAATTTTGTATCTATTTACGTCTCATTTTCGCTCTTTTTGTCACGACTACGCATTTCTACGCAATTCCATCAAAAAATCGAGCCACCTGAAAAAACAGTAGACCAAGAAGATTTATTTGCGAACCGCGTTTATTTTACGCAATAAATATTTCAAGATCCGCGAAGGTAAAGTGGAAATTCGTCTTGATTTCTGTTGCGCGCCTTATTCATGAGATACAGATGTCTACGGAATATTTATAGCCTAAAGCATTAGGATTTGTGGTAGCTTAGGTATGCTTAATTAGTGAGGACCTTGGCTTTGCATACGACTAGCTTATAAGCTACATAAATCAAACTGTTTTTCAAAAAAATGTCTTGCTTTATTATTTATTTATTTACAACTACTTATCACACTAACAGCAGTACCAAGGCGTATGATAAGTCAAAAAAACCATCATCTCGTCTCGTACATCGTCTCGTCTTTCTCATAAAGAACCCCTCATCTTGTGTCAGTAGTGTCAGTCATAAGTAGTGATTATAGTGCAAGTGTAAGTTATAAAGAACACATGAACATTGTGTCCTCGCCTAAATAGAATCAATAAGAAAAGTGTTATTGGACACATTTTTAGTAATTAGTTTTCTAGAAATTTCTTCGATCTAGATTCTTGATCGAAGAGAAATTTAAATAAGATTTAAATTACCTGAGGCTAGATTGCAATTTTATCAAGAAATGCTCATTTGACGTTTCAAAAAAAAATTTAAACTTTTGTCAGTTAGAAGTTGACAGATCGTTATAGATTTTATACATAACATAAGTAAGTAAGTACTTACTTGTCCGTTTACTTAATTATTACTCATGCCAACATTTTGATTGTTTCGCTTGCTCGTCCGTGAGTAGACAGCTTAACCGTCAAACCGGCGCGGCACACGCGACCGCGGCGCCGCTTCCCGCGAATTTAATCACAAACTTTCCATTCGCTTACAATAAACTTCTTTTATTTCTAAAGAAAAATACACAAGAAGTTAGCTGTGGAAAATAAATGTATGCTTTGTTTGGAAGTTATAATAAAAGTGGAGACTAGGTATAGTATTACTTGGCATGGGGGATAATGACGTTTATTCACGGACGAACTTGTTGTAAGTGGTTTGCTACTTTCATTAATACAAGTTGCGCTACAGAAATTAGATTTAGAAAGATAGAACTATAGAAATATTTATTTGAGATGATAATTAGCGATACATTAGGCCCAAGTTTGAAGGCATTTTAAGACCAATCTAAACTAACTAAAAATATATCTGTATTTATCATTGCAAGCCATTAGACAAGGATGCCAATAGTTTTAGAAAATTTAGATCTGTCTTAAAAAGCCTTCAAACTTGGGCCTAATATAAATTAAGGTGAAATACTAAAACTTGCACTAGAAAAAATCTGGCAAACAAACAAGGAAGGAAAAATTCACGTCATCTAGCAATCCGCTTCCATTTCACACAGGTAGCAGGGCTTATTATTATTACGAGTATATACTTACGTTTGTTCCCAGTCAGCATATTCAACAATCCTTTATATTATATTATACTCGTATTAGCCAGTTCACACAAAATTTTACTTTATATTTAAAAGCTTTCTCATGAATGGATGATAGCAAAATTCCGAAAAACACAGTTCACTCCTCGTGCGATTCAGTAACAAATAAACTGCTAAAATTAGCTATATCAGCCATGTCAGTAACCCAGCTACGGAAAATGTGGTCGCCGTAGCCGAAATCGGCGTGGAGTCATCATCATCAACAAACAAACTTCACACATAATCATAATAATAAGTAGGATTGCTATACTAATATAACATGTGATTCTGCTAATCAGCTAACAAGCTACTGCGCAGGGAGCTCGTAATTAGTTACCACAGTTCTCCTGAGGTAGCCCGGTTCACCTCATTAAAAAGGGTTTGTAATTATATGCTTTTGCATGGTAATGAATATTTCCGGGATGTCAAAACCCGATATCACGGTAATTAGATCTTGTTCCTTAATGCTGTAAAGTACTTTAATCGAGGTAGGTATTGGCACTGTCATCTACAGGGTTATTCATAAAGGGTATGCTAAACCGAAAAGGGCTCATAGTACTCGTCATTATGAACAACCTTTTCTATGGGACCAACCCGAAACTCGCAAAAAAAATAACTGTTCCATAGCAAAATGGTCAATGACACTCGACAAAATGTATGGAACAGCTGATTTTTTTTCGCGAATTCTGGGTTGGTCCCATAATAAAAGTTGTTCATAATGATAAATACTATAAACCCTTTTCGGCTTAGCATACCCTTTATGAATAACCCCGTACATGGCTATGAGGAAAGCGTGTGCCAAGTGGAAAAGGGTTCACAGTACTCATCATTATTAACCAACTTTTATTGTGGGATCAGCCCTGAAATCGCGAAAAAAATCTGTTTCATACACTTTGTGAAGTGTCACAGAGATTTTTGTGTGGAACATCTGATTTTATTTTGCAATTTTAAGGTTGGTCATATATTATAGTAGTAAACATTGTACAGAATAATGAGGTCTTAATAAAAAGTATTACGAGATAAAAATATACTAGTTATTTTCTTTTTAATTTTTATTGTTATTTGATGAAAACTCCACTCCACTCTGTTCTATCGAAAAAATATTTAATAACTGATTTAGCAGCTTAACTATTCTAAGCAATTGTTAATTCTACACGCTCGCGTGTTCGAGAGTAATTATTTGCTTTGTTTTTTATTTTTTGATTTATTTCTGTTAAATTTAACGCTGTAGAGCATGAAATTAGTATATCAAAAGCTGTCAGAATGCTGAACAAAGGAAATAAACGTGAGGAACGCCTCTGTAATTACCTATTACGTTTACTTCAGTTATTTTTCAGGAAACGTAAGGCTAAGCGTTTGCTGAAATTAAATGTAGGTGACGGCGCAGGTTCAAACAGCACTCACAGCTCCACCAGGGATATTCTGTGTCGAGAATGCCATGGAACACACTTAAAGACAAGTATAACTAACACCTAGACTCAGAACAGATATTTGCCTCACCGGGAAACGAGCCCAGAAACTAGACAATATGCTTAATAAATTAGAAGGTACTCGTATCTACATTTTTACGTGAATCGAATGTTCATACTTTTTAACTAAAACTAAAATTGTATTCATCAAAATATTTTATTCAACGGTTCTCATTATCGATGTTACTGTGACTTGTGACCTTATTATATTTATAGAAAAACGATACTTTCTTGAGACGCAGCTCGATTTTAATGAAAAGCTATGAAAACAATAAAGTACGGGCGCGGCGAAGATAGTGTATCGCTATACTACTCTAGACAACGGAGACAGATATAACCCTCATTAAAAATGAATACCTAAACAAATATGCAAACAAAACCCAACTGATAAACTGTTAAAGAGACAAATAAAGGAGAGTTAGAAGTTTAGTTTATTTCAAAAACAACTTTATTTATCTAATTTCGGTGAGATATCTCAAACACCTTCATTTTTGAAGCTATAAATTGACTACGATTGGAATTGTCAATGAAAGATTTTGTATCTTCATAAACGTCGAACGAGCCTTTAAGCACATTTAAACCAAGACGCAAAAGTATTATTTAAATACCATAACAATCTTAAACGAAGTCCTAGAATAAAAATACTAAAGCCACTTCATTTGTTATTTATTTCGCAAACGACAGAAAAAAGTAATATCCTATATTGTTGACGTAGAAGTTTGCGATTTACGTATGGTTTTTATTTTCTTTCTTTTTCATTTGTCGGCAGTCAACGCCCCGCTTGTGGAGAATGATTACTGAGGCGACGCGACAGCTCGTGAATCAGTCATGGGGTGAAGAACTGGTTTTTTACCTTGGCTTATGTGAAATTGGATCGCTAAATCAGGCTGTGTAAAAAAACAATACTTCATACTGAATGTATAAGTAAGTTCGTTTAGAGTTCCAATTATAATTCTGTCTTTTATCAGAGTTTTTAGGTGTTTAGGTAAGAGGTTTTCCCATTCGTATTGATCATGTGTTAGTTTAAGGTTTATTGTAGGTATGTATGTAGGTTGTAGGTGTTGTAAATATTATGTGTCATGTTATGTATTTTTATGGAAACCCGACTAAAACAAACAGTAAGCCTCTAAAATAATTTTAACGAGAAAATCCTACTACTATTATAAAGGCGAAAGTTTGTAAGTATGGATGTATGTATGGATGTTTGTTACTCTTTCACGCAAAAACGGCTGAACGGATTTACATGAAATTTGGAATGAAGGTTGTTCATGGTCTGGATTAACACATAGGCTACTTTTTATCCCGGAAAACGCGGGTGAAGCCGCGGGGCGCAGCTAGTAACTAATAAAACATTTATTCCGAAATGCGTAGAATGTGATTTCAACTGTCAGTAATACCGCGCCTCCGTGACACGAAACGATTCCAAGGGCTTTATTCTAGGCCTTGCGATATTATGTCGATCACTATCTCTATAGTTAGAAATATCATTAGAGAAAGAGTGACCGAGATAGTGTCGTACACGCCAGAATAGGCCCCCAGAACTCTGTCAAACGTTCCCTAAACACGGCCATTGTTCTAGAAGTTTCTTTGATCGTTATTAAAATTTCCAATCGGCGTGTTCGACGACTTATACCTACGGGGTGTGGAGGCCGACTTGTTAAAACTTCTGCAGTCATTCCTGTTTCCGAGGGCCGAATTAAAGAAAGGACTGAGCTGTTCTGTTTTTGAGAGCGAAACTTTCTAATGACAAGGGTTTTGTCGTCGAGAAACGTGGAATAGATCGGAGCGGGACGCGAGCGGAACGTGACTGGAGCGGAAAATGAGTGGAATGTTTAGGTGACTTCTCATGGTGCGTGATTGTGGGGATCAATCATTACGCGTGACAGCCGACGCGCACGGACAGCCACGCGCTGAACACCGCGGCTACAGACTTGCGTGCACTTCCACAGGGGAGACTTTTCCCATGGTGCGTCGGTACGGGTCGGCCCGCCTCCGTCCGCAATATTACAGGTTGTGAAGAAGCCACCTTTACCAAGATAGAAGCTATAGACTACAACCTTTTTTTTTCTTTCGCAGTCATTCTCAATCAATTCATTACATCCAGTTATAACTTTTGTCGACACATACATACGTATTCGATAGGTAATATTTAGGTAGGTAAGATTAGGATAGCGCTCTTATAGAATGTGAATTAAAACTGCATTTCCAAACATTTCTCTATCATGTACTAACACATTTTTCGACACACATTTATACTATCAACATATTTTAGGCACACAGAGTAGACTTCTAAACAAACATCGTTAGCGTGTTCTAAAAATCCCAAAGAAAATACCGTTAACAGCGCTGCAATATCAGACTACTGACGCGGCAAATTTTAACTATCTGTACACTCGCTGTTGCAAATTCGTGAAGCTTTTGACTTGCTAACAGCACGTCAGCAGAGCAACACGTTAGAGTTAAGGTGGGTTTCACCAAAACCGTGCTGCAAATTTGTGCAGAAATTTGCAGCACGGTACGCTGGTTTTCAGTGAATGCCTCAAAGTAAGGGTCTTACATTTTTTTTATTGGCTACTGGTTGCTAAAATATTCGTATAATTGGGACCATGAAAAAAACGTGATTTTGCAGTTTAGATAGTGTTCGTAGCGGTCTGACAACTACTTGCTGACGTCAAAAGTCACGTGCTAAAAGAAGGAGAATTAAAAGCAGTGACTAAGTTTAAGTAGGGTTTTTAAGTAAGGCCGTAATTTAGGAGTCGTTTAACAATGCAGCTAAAACCCCGACACAAACTAGAACGTCGGTTAAACGAGTACGGTCGACTGTAAAAAAAGGCAGAGCTTTCGATATAATATATTTCATTTACAAAACTCCAGGAAATGTAATTTTTTGGAACTCAATAACATTAAATACTATACTAACGCGATTTTCTCAACAATTCTGTAAACATTCCAGAATAATTAATTAATTTCGGGTTTTCAAACAACAAAACAAAATATTTTATCTGTATTTCTGCATTTCAATTGATGCCAAAATAATAAATATAAAACAATGGATTGCCCTGGAATTGTCGGGAAAATCACGTTAGTTTGCATTATAAAAATTTGACAATCCGTTTTTAAAAGCTTTTATTTGACTTGCAATGTATTTACGTAGCTATGTAGGTACTTATCTATATTATACAACTATTGTTTGTTTGGGTGGAATCTTCAAGTCAAGTTTGAGCCATTCCCGATGTCCGAATGTTCGATGAGCTGAAATTTGGTATACGTGTGTCACTCCGATGACAAAGCAATAAAAGCTTGTTTTTAAAAATATTTTTAAAATTAACTTACTAAAATCATCATTCAAAAGCACAGTTTTGTAAAGATTTCCTATCAACAAACTGCTTTATCAAAACTGGACACCAGAAATCGTCGTCAGCACGTATTGATTGAACAGCTTGTCGGCCCCATCATAGTTTATGATGCTATTTATTTCAGCCAGAATATCGGTTTCGAGAACCCTGCGATTGTTGTACCGCTTTCGAAATAGGCGATCCGTCTAAATCTGATACCGGATATGGTACAACATCTATCAGAATATGGTTGCGTTTTGACGAGCAAGCTGGAATGTAGCGCACCGTGTGCCGCATGGAAGTTTTTTTTTATAGAATGATAGCCTTGCGTTTGACCACCATCTCGCCTGATGGTGAGCAACGATGCGGTCTACGATGGAGCACGCGCGCCTAGAAGAAACCAATTCACTCGCGACTTGAAGACATCCAGGTCAATTCCCGTACTCAATTCTCTGGTGTGGCATGTGGCGGAGCGATGGCAAATGAAGGCATTCGACAATACATGTCTTCACAATTGTTGATGTACATCAATCAACGGTAGAACCAAATGCACCTACTATTTGGAAAGTAGGTACGTTTGATTGTATTACTATAAAGTTTAGATGCCCCTCGCAGGCACATATCCGGAGAATCACTGGATTGTCCATTGCTTAACACCCTGCTGATTTATGTTAATTATTTACTACATCGTCAGCATACAAATAATTTTTTAACAAAATAATTACTACCTTTAATTGGTCTGATATTTTCCTCAGAATTAAAACTATAGTTCAAATATTTATCATAAAATTAACCTCTTTGATAAGCCGTACCTATAAGCAAAATTATACTCAACGATGCAATGTACGTAACATTTTCAAATTACTTACCTCCTGCTTTACAGCTTTTCAATTAGTAACCGCTAAATATTACCTTCAAAACCAGCGCTTGATAATATTCAAATTTATAATTCAAAAGAGCGAATTAACAAAGCAATCGTGGCAGCATGTCGGCGCTTGAATAGCGGCTTTATCGTTCACACTGCGTCTGTAACATAAACCGCTGAACAAAAGCGCTGAGAGCGCTGGATGCTAATTTAGAACATGATCAACATCGGTGCGACAGAACAATGGCTTTCGGATTAAAATTTGAAAAGGTTTTGTTGGTGAATTGGATTAAAATTCAAGAGCAAAGAGCCATGTTAGGGTTAGAACAGGCACGTATGCTAAGCTAGTTTATTTACTTGGGAGATAAGACGGTGACCCGTAGCTTTCAATCCTTCTTGGCTAGGTAGGTTATATGCAATCTAGTAGCGGTCAGAGCTCTACTACTAACTTTGATGAAAAACGTAAATGAAATTACTACTAGTAGCTAGGTTTGGCTACTGGAAATGGGATTTGATTTTCTCAGTTGAATTTATAACACAGACTGCTGAAGCAGCAGTACTTTAATAAATAAGAAAACCTGAAATTCTAAAATACTGAAAACTTTTTTTTTTCTATTCAATATTTCCAGGTAGCGGCGACCAATCCCCGGTGGCGGTAGACGCAGCGACAAAACGTACGTGCGCTGTAAACTAGCACGCACTAAGCCACCGCGTGCATTAGCCATTAAGCCAATCATTCGACCAAATGTGGCAACACACACGCAGGACACAAGTAGCACATAATGCGATAGGATTATTTTATAGCTTTATGTGAGCAACACTGGATCGGATCCGCAGACCGCAGCTACGCGCGCTGCACATTCATCAAATTCACGCTAAAATCTGTTTACTATGTAAATTCATCTCCGGTTACAGTGTTTACGAATGTTATTTATTAATTTGAGCTTTACAAATGGGAATAGAGATAAATAAACATTTTATTGTAATTGGTAAATTTATACCAGAGTTACGTGCCAGTAACGCCAACAAATGTTTAATAACTTTTTTTTGTTTATATTGTTATTGTTTTGTTGATGTATGTTTTATATGTATTTCGATATAATAAGCTATCTATTCAAAGAATTATGAACACAATTATTTAAAAGTTTTGTAAGAAAAGTCCTAAACTTTTATAAAATTGATCATCTGGCGGCCCAGGCCAGAATTTTTACAAAAATCAATTAGAATGTTTTAGTAGAAAAATAAGATGGCTACTAATCTGCTTAATCTGTTCATATGTTCTACAATGACTTACTTTCAAATTTTGATTGCATTATATCAGTGTAATGCAATACTTCATAATAACAACTCTTCTATTAAAGTAGGTACAAAACTCAAATACAAAAATAATCTTTAAAAACTCAAACGTACGGCTTAAAATCCAAAAACTAAAATTACTTCCTATTCATATTTGAAGTTGTCTGTTGGACCCAAACTCGTGTTTTCATCGAGAATGCAGCGCGAAATATACTCAAAATGGCGTTGAAAAAATTACGCTTCCAAAACGACACCCCTAAAATGACGCCCGGTGCCAAATTGAGACATCTCCATTTGCACGCCATGTGCCATAATGACTACACAAACTGACAAACTTAAATCTAGAATTAGCTAAATGACAGAACTTAATATTTTCAACGGGCTCTGTCAATTTTACACGGAGAATGCAGCGGTGGCTCTCTCGTTCAACTGTACCGATATGTTGGTAGTACGGCACAACTTTAGGTGGAAAATAGAAAATATGGTTGACAAAATTGACAGCACAGAAATAAATAGCGTTTTATACAGAGTTGCCGAAGAATGTTATTTTGGACTCTCACACTACCTCTTACACTTACCTATATGTATGTAAGTTGCGTAATTTTTTTTATAAGCTTTTATTTCATTTACACAAAGTTTTTCAAACTACAAAAATCGAATACTTACTTATTATTTTTAAATGTTACTATTAGAGTTCTATTACCATACCGCCACCAAGTCTACCAGTTGGTAGACTTTTTTAATTTGAGGATGTTTTTTTTACTCCTTTAAAAAAGTACACATCATTCTTTACTGTTCATTTGTTAAACAAAATTGCTTACAACATCAGTTAAAAATAATTAGACAATATTTAAATAAAATTTTGCCAGACGATATTTGGCATCGAACCCCCGCAGTTTCACCCACGAACTTTCACTTTCATAAAAAGGGAAAAGTGCAAAACTCTATTATTTGATCTCAATATCTTGATTCTCAACGCCTACGTAAATTCAAATCAGTTTATCCTGAAAAATGGTGTCGAATTCGTATACCATTTTCTATGCTCAAAATATTTGACAAGTCTAAAATTCTGAAAATTTCTTCTCCGGACGTATGCAGATTTCTTTACGGTGTTTTCCTTCACCTAAAAGCCAGTGGTATATTATATAAATTCGTACCTAAGTCCCAAAGAACTCATTGGCACAAGTCGGGGTTTGAACCCGCAAGAATGCGAAGCGGCTGTTCTCCGACTGAGCTACCACGGCTTTTGGCTTTGGGTACGGAACCCTAAAAAGATCACGTGATTAATGGACCGGACGGATCGTGGAGTGTGCGAAAATAAATAAATGTAATTATTTTTTATTAAAAATGCCACACCTACCTGTGCGCGCTGTAGTAGCGTTACTGTCGAAAGTACCTACGTGCTTTTTTTGTTTAGTGTTGCCATGGCGGTGGGTGTTTCTTGAAATGGGTTGTAATTAATTACTGGCAGGTCAGCTGGGTGACAAGGCGAGGGGATAGGATTCCGTGGGAAATCATTTATGAAAATAATAGGTGACATGACTTATTTTGGGTGGTTAGCATTGTTTAGCTTCCATTTTTCATTTTGAGTTATGGCAACCATGTCGCTAAGATGGGGTTTTAGATGATTACAGCCAGTGACATTTATTTAGGGATTTGAAAGTAAGTTTTATATACGCCGAGTGGCTTGGCCTAGTATCAGGCCTTTTTAAGGCTTCTGGTATGGCTTGGTTGTCGTCGTTATAGAACAAACAACTGAAAGGTTTTCTTAAATACGAGTACAACCTGAAAATGAATGTTTAAAATTCAGATTTTCGAATTCAAACTAAACGTCGCTGTACGTGAGCTGAGCTAAGATCTGATGCCTAGCTGTGAACCATAAAAATACATTTATTAAATCTCTTTCGCTGGTCGTTTGTTTATCTGCTTCGATATTTTAAAACACTCACTTAAAAAAACAATTTCCGAAATAAACCATTCTCATATTTAATCACACCGCCATCTCAATCCGCTTCAGCAGCAGCGGAACCCTAATCCGGTGAAATCCGCGGTTTTAGCCCGAAACAAATGTTTTCCCGCGAGGAGTGCCTTCTCGCTTTTCGGTAATTAATGTGAAAAATAATAAAGAATTTACGTTTAAGTTGCGGCCACACTGCACACTACACGGATGAAACTAAAGGCGACTTGTAGTAAGAGGATGCGTAAGGTATTCGTAAGATGGTTGCCATATGGTGTCCCTTAGGAGAGGCCTATGTCCAGCGGTAGACTGATTTATCATAATGATAAGCTCGCCCCATCATAAAATTCCAAAAAAATTGTTAATTTATTGAATCAGGCGTTACTTCGCGAAAGTTCATCTTCAAATAACTGTTTTCAAATGTAGGTATTTCTAGTGTGTTTCCGCATTGAAAACATTGAATACATTTAAAAACAGCTATTTGAAATCTGTTTGTTTCATTATAATTAAAAAATAGATTACCTATTTCTATCGCCACACTCCGTATAAATACGGAAACTATAAAACCAATGCTGGTAATTAAAAAGCGTACGCTATAATAATATAAAAATACCCACAATTTACACCAATAAACTTGTTCGTGATTGGTCGCAATCATAAGTAAAACTACAGGGCGGTAAAAGTCAATTATTTCGACATTAAGTGAAAACAATAGTATCACTTTCTCCATACTATTCTGGAAAGCGTGGCGCGGATTATCCGAATCGAATCGAATAGCCGGCAGATTGCCTAACTTCTCCGATGTTCGATTCTGGCTTCATGAAATTCAAAATGAGCCAATCTGGCTTTTCTCAAGCCAGAACCCGCGTCCGAACGAAATAATTTTGAAGTCGATGAGGGAGTTGTGTTGTGTGAGTGATTTTGACAAAAAAAAATGTGACGAAAACCTGAACTTCCATCCTCTAACTTCGAAAATTAGCCAAAAGGTCCGTGGATCTCGACTGGTCAAAATTGCTACTATCTTTGTCTGCACTATGATAAACTTAGCAGCCCGAGCAAGATAGAAATATGTGTCGCGAGGCCTGCTGGATCATCATCATCGTTAATGAAGCCCAGTATAATTTTGTAACGTTACTACGAAAAGTGCAGCAGTGTGGACTCATCTTTACCATAATTTATTACCGCTACTGTTTTATTTTTATTTGTTATGCAAAGAGCGACAAACATGGGCTGGGAACTGGGATAGGATGTTAAGCAAACTGCTGCCTATGAATACCTACAACACTAGCGGTGTTGATGACTCTTTGCCAGCTTAGAGAGGTAGACACCCTTTACAAAATGCATCAAGCCACGGACCGTAGAGTCAGTGGTGTATAATAAATATTTAAAAAAAACGCCTTAATTTGTAACTCGACGAGATCTTTAGGAACTGCGACGGTCTCAGGGAAGTCTCTCAACTTCGAACTCCGAACTTGCGTGCGGCGAATCTGAGCACATCTATGTTACTCATTTATAGTGGTTTCTTGATGCAACAACAAAAAAACTGTATACTGAATAAATAAACTCGGACTATTCGCTGATGGACCGGGTCTTGCCCACAAAATAGAAGTTCCCGATCACTGACCTCCAAATAGATTTAACCGGATTAAATTCTACACCAATTTTCAATTTGAAACTTAAATACCTAACCGCTATTATCAATTCGAAGCTCGGCGGTTTTACTTAACTAGATAATCATTTAACTAAACAAGTTCGGGAAGCCGGTTAGTTAGCGCCGGCGGATTCACTCGCTCTTAATTAGGTTTGCGAACTAGCTGATTTGAATTTGTAGGAGTTGGAGCTTAGACGGGATTAAAGTGCTTCTGCAGTACGTGAAGTATTGTGTTTTTAAGTGTTTAATTCAAAAGAGCTTGGACTCAGGCTATTTTTATACAAATGTATCTGTGTGTATCTGCTAAGGTATATTTTTAACTTACCTTTCAAATATCAATACTCTCAAACTAAGTAAATATAGCTTAGGCTTACGTTTTATTTGCTCAAAAACGAAACGAAACAAGATAAAATGTATTATAATCTGATTCACAAATAAGTTCAGCGTTCCGAGCAAATTGTTCAAAATGTAATCCTGTTTTCAAATTATTTCAACATCCAATCATCTTTGGAAACCAATACCTAAACATTTATATTTTTTATTAAAACATCAATTCAATATCGTAAAGCCTTGTTTAATTTGAACATTGATCGTCCCTTTAATTGGCATCAAATGAAAGGCAAA
This sequence comes from Alcis repandata, assembly GCA_949125135.1. Classification (NCBI taxonomy): domain Eukaryota; kingdom Metazoa; phylum Arthropoda; class Insecta; order Lepidoptera; family Geometridae; genus Alcis; species Alcis repandata. The sequence goes on along the minus strand of OX421239.1, from coordinate 11,938,917 downwards.
CGAACTTAAAAGGCGATCTTGTTTAGGATCTCTTGATTTGTTTACTTGTTGTTAACAGTTTATTCTGCGAGTTATGTAATTCGAAAGCTTTAGTATCTATCTAAGCTTAATAACTTTACAGATTTTGGTCCTGATTCTAATCGAATTACAAAACGAGACGACTGACTGATTAAAATCCCTTTGAGTAACTCTGGCTTGACTTACAAAGGTTTATCCTAACGACTGTTGTTGTCAAACAAACATTTGGTTTAACAGGACCACTACGATCGCTTTTAATTCCTACTTACGAGTACCAGCAGTCATTCATAGAAATATCAAAGATTATGAATCTTCGGTAAACTGAGTTAAAGGCCATCGCACTGACTCTATTCAAAATCACAATTACCACAACACAATATTTCTCTTAACTCCTTCAGCATAAAACATATTTTCGCTAATTTGCAAACTTAAACAAACGTCAATTCAACACAAATAAATATGAGTGAATTCCTTTGGATTTCCCCTTATTTTTCCGGGATCAAATAACCTATTATAAGCTGATTCGAGAGCTACCGTTTTGTCAAAATAGATTCAGATATAAGACACGGCATTTCCGACCCAGTGACTTTGAAATAAGATAGGTTTCTCAAAAGGTGATAGTAAATTTTATCCTGTCATATCAAACTTGGTAAAGGTGACGGGGGGCCAAAGGTATACAGGTAGAATTGTAAAGTAGTTAGTGACAGGTAATATTGTAGTATTATTTTGTTTGATTACCAGAAAAATGTGAGGTCAAAAGGAATGCTTCAAATGCTATGTAGTCATAGCATTTCTTGCTGAAGTGCAATGGAGATAGAGAATTTTAAACAGTGATCAATTTTAGCCCGGACTAACAATACGAGTATGTGGATTAAGTTTTTATTTTCGCTAAGAATTTATTAGAAATCAAATTGACGATAAAATACTAAATAACACAAGTACTTATGTAAATTATTGGCATAGTATGTAAAAAGGTAAACAATAAATATGTAGAGTATGATGGTAAGCTAGGCTATCATAGAAGTTAAGTTAACTATTCATTTATCTTGTGTTTAAGATTTCAACTTCAGATAAACAAAGCAAATGTTAGAATCTTGTGTCAAGATTTTGCAGTTGTTAAGTACATTATGTGCACTTAACATTCAGGTAATTTACTAGTGCCTCTCGTTGTTTCAGCTTAAGATGAGCTACACATTATGGACGAAGCGTTTGAAGGTGGCATGATCACGCCGAGACCATGCTGTGCTGGTCAGTCCTGGTCCTCGCCTTCTGCGTCCAGCACACGGAGATGAGGCACCCTGGAGAGTTCAGCCACTTCGATTATAGGAAACCTAAGCACCATCACAGGTATTTATTTATTACTAGCTGCATCCTACGGTTTCATCCGCTTTTATCCCCTTTTAAACCAAGCGAGACTAACAAACAGTGATTAATTTTTATATATTAGAAGAGAAGAAGAAAGAAGAGAAGATAATCCATGAGTGTTAAAGTAGTACCGCCAACTCTTTCTTTCGTTTTATTATTACCTAGGTCAAAAGTATTGCCGCTGGCACGGATGCTCCAGTAGCGTCTAAGAGTATTTTTTTCCTAGTTACTACAAGATTTTGAACGAATTTGAAACAATAACCTACGTGTACTTTAAATTGAAAACGTAATGACGGTGACACAACATCAATGGCACCTATCAGAAAATACGACGCTCCACCCAATTTATTCAAACGAAATTCCAGTCACTTCGCATAAAGACTCAAGAGAATTCTTTTTATTACAACATAAGCTTTACTTATATTAAAGCACGTATGCAAATAAAGGATTTTACTACCAAAACTCTAATCTATTCTGTCAGATTTTATCTCAGTAATAAAAATTTATTTACAGGCATAAACACAAAGATATAGACGTCACGTATTTCGCCGACCGACCTCCAGACATGTACCCGCTCCACTTCATAGATACCTTCGACCTTCCACCTGTGAAAGAGAGCAAAACCGAGTGGGTTATGTCTAATGATCAAGTGGGGGAACTCAAAGACAAGAAGCATCAACACTGGCCGATAAAAAGAGAAGCAACAATCGAAGGAGATCTCGTGCTTGGGGGTCTAATGATGGTCCACGAACGATCCGATAACATGACGTGCGGTCCAGTGATGCCGCAAGGAGGCGTGCAGGCTCTAGAAACTATGCTGTACACACTTGACATTATCAACAACGAGTTAAGACTGATCCCGGGGGTTACTATAGGAGCTCACATTCTAGATGATTGTGATAAAGACACGTACGGGCTGGAAATGGCGGTGGATTTTATCAAAGGTGGGTGTTTTTGTTCGCAAGTTGGTAATTAGGTAGGGATGTGGTAGTCGGCTTTGATTTCACTTACCGGCTTAAAATACATTAATAGAACAAAAAATACATGTTGATGAGAGTAAGTAAAAAAAAATATTTATGTCGATGTAAAAATACAATCAAAAATTGCGTCTAAGCCGAGTGGTAATAAAATCTATGTAGGTAGTTTGGTCTAATTTGTGAAACAAATAAACCAATTATGGCTTAAGATTTTATTTTCTCTAAGAATTAGAAATGCACTTGACGGTTCCAGCTACCTGTCCTTTGTTTATTTTTTACTATCCGGCAAACTTAAGGCAGTCGTCCGACCGCCGCGCCGGCGAGTAAACGACTAAGTAACTATCGGCGATTTTCTCTCTCAAGAAACGTACAATAAATGTACATTCATTGTAAACGAAAGAGATGCATATATTAAAAGGTGCTCGGTGACTGTTCACACTGCCGGCGACAACTCGCTTTACTAGTTTTATCGCTGAGCGACGAGCTTTCAAAAATAAACTCGCTCAGCGATACTCGTTCAGCGATGCTCGCTCGCTTGATAATTTCTTTACAGTGATATTTTGTTTACAGTACAGACTGAGCGACCGCGGGCGAGTAGCGCGAGTAATCGCTCGTCGCACTTGCACATCGCTTATAGCCCGGCGACAAAACTATCGAAACTACACACTCGCTTCCCGCTGATCGCCAACTCGTTTATAGTTTTACTCGTTTCTCGTTCATCGCCGGCGGTCGGACCGCTACCTTAAGTTGGGTTTTATTCGGTGAAAGCTAAAGTTATCCCAACTCTAGCGTCTTGAAAACGAGTGTGAGAAAGTAATGTAATGTATTACAAAGAGAAAAACCAACGTGAAGATTAACTTAAGCAATAAATTGCTTTAATTTTCTCTGAACAGAAAGCTTGGTATCTCGTGTTTTCAGAACTTTTTAAAATTACATTAAATTGAGCTTCATTTTATAATTGCAATTTTCTACAAAAAGATCGTTCGGCGCAATTTTCTCGGTGCAAGATAATAATAAAAAGCTTACGAAGGCTCAGATGAAATTAAATTTTCCCTAGAAATAATAATGCTTTTCTTTCTTTTTATTACGCAAAAAAACACTGAAGGTCGCTTAATGCAACTAAAATGTTTCGCCAGATACCGTTTCAAATTAAATAAGTGAAATAGTTTATTTAGAAAAAAATTGCTGGAAGCTAAAATAAAACTTGTTGAAAGCTGTATTTTTTATTAATTCAAGTTTTTTTAGCATTTATTTAGTTTCTTTGTTGTTTTTTGGGTCAAATTTTGCAACTGAATTTTGAACTACTTTCCAATGTCTGATTGTGCTGAAATTTGGTATACCTGTGTAACTTGGATGACAATGCAATAGGTACAAGCTAATTTTTTTTTTTTTAATAATAATAATATTTTTTATATAAATTATTTTAAAATTGAAAAGTCACCAAAGCCATAACGCATTACCCCAGGTTCGATCAGCAACATCGACGACGCGGAGTACGCGTGCAACGCGACGGCGATGCGCAAGGTGATCTCGGGCGTGGTGGGCGCCGCCTCCTCCGTCACCTCCGTGCAGGTCGCCAACCTGCTGCGCCTCTTCCGGATCCCTCAGGTGGGAGAACATTACCATGAAATCATCATAGAACAGCTTTCTTAATTTGTAACTTGCATCGTGATTCTACGGGCTAACCATCACCAACAACGACAAGATGCGCAGCTCATTTTTGAGGCTCGGTTGGCGCGCTCTTAGGCAACGTGGATCGTAACGTGCGCCGCTTCCCTATCCAACTCTCATATCACTTAAATAAAAAAAAATAACATAAAAAAAAGAATAGAAAAAAAAAGAAAAGAAGAAAAAAAAAGAAAAAGAAGCTAGAAAAGTGGCTGCCGTTCTGATTAGCAAACTAGTGCTATTGTGGCATATTTGCCGATGTCCCAACATTTAGTCAAATATAATTATAACTATATTTATTTTATAAATATTGTAAACATCGGAAGATAGGCGGCAGTGCGAGCGGCTTTACCTGGCCCGTACAAAAACTGGTTTGTTATCAAACATGTGGCATATTTGCTGAAGCTCCACTACAGTCGACTAACTTCTGCAGTTTCAAAGTGATCCTACAGCTGACTCACCCAGCAGTTCTGTAAGATTCTTCTTCCTCAGATCACGTCACTATTATCTTATCTGTGTCAGGTGTCTTTCTTCTCGACGTCCCCGGAGCTGTCGAACAAGGCGCGGTTCGAGTACTTCACCCGCACGATCCCCTCCGACCTGCACCAGGTGCGCGCCATGGTCGAGATCGTACGCAAGCTGGGCTGGCGGTACGTCTCCATCATCTATGAGGAGTCCAGCTATGGGATCAAGGTTTGTTGCTATCTTATTCCTATTTTTTTATATTACAACAAACTAGACATGCGTTTGACCGCAATCGTACCTGATGGGAACCGACGATGTCGTCGAAGATGTAGCACATTTGCCTAGGAAATACCTATTCACTCTTTTTTTAAATAACCCCGGGTTGAACCTTTTCGGAAAGACAGACGCCGGCAATGAGTTTCACACCTCTGCCGTTCGATCGAATCAAAAAGGTGTAATGGAAACGCTTAGTGCGTTTGAACGGAATATCCACCGTGAGAGGGCGCTCCTTTATGTACGCCTGGTGCTGTTCGCCTTCACAAGAAGTTCTGCTCTTTTCTTGTTGTAAGATCCAAATTTTTGCAAGACATCTTCAAGCACGTTGGGGCATAGTTCCTTGAAGATATTTGCTTTACCCACCTTCACATTATGAAGTGTAATTTTGTAACAAGTAATGAATCAAGTAAATTCCTTAACTTTGCTATGTGTCACGTTTTTTTCTGTAACAGTTGAGTACTATTCAAAGTTTAAATATAATTTTCTTCTTCATACCAAAATATGGTGAAACGTAGCCTAGACTAAGTTCAAAATTTAATAAAAGCGTCTTCGTAATTTAAGTGCAAAGTCTTATTTACTCGTACATGTAAGCTTTTAAAACTTAGCGGCAGAGGTGATCATAAATCACGAACTACTTCATTTCATTTAGATGTAGACTGCGACTTCGTAGGCCTTGAAGTCTCAAAGAAACTTTCCAAATTTTCACAGCAACTAGACAGTTCCATTCAATAACTGAACTACCCAAATCAACCCTACTTTCACTAACCTACAATTGGCATCACACGCACAATACAACATTAAATTAAATTACATTTAATGTTGTATCATTTCAATTACCGCGTCCGCCGGCTGACCCATCGTAAATTAAATGACCGGCCACCGCAACCTCCCATGCGGCAAAACTATTACCAATTTCAGTATTTTCGGTGGGCCGAATGAAACCTGCAATTAAAGGGGTCATCCCGCCACGTCAAAACCAATACGTGGGCAATACTAGCAGATAAAATAAATTGATGCAGCTGGTGTCATGAATACGGACACGCATTTAGATCAACGGTAATATACGGCGGCACCGCGTGGACCGTATCCCCACGGGATTAGAGCTGTAATCGCCCGACAGATGCGTCGTGGCAGAAGCTTGATGATGCGCATTTACACAGTAAAATTTACCTGTGAACCGTATATCGTTGTATTTAGAACTATAATGGCCTAAATGTGACGTTTTCATGCCTCGACCTAATTATTCCCATTCTAATCACGCTTTGAATATTAATTTTCATTAAATTCGGTCGCATTGTTTAATTTTAATTACGTGAATGTCGAATTTTCGCGTAACTTATTCTTGTTACGTGATATTTTACAAAGTGTGCGGCAAATTTGTGAAACTTTCGCGGAATTTCTTTGAGGAATCTCGTCTTCGGTGTTCATATTTTACTGCTTTTAAATTGTATAATTGCGGAGCTCGTAACTTTTTGAATACCCCGAGTAAATGGGCCGTCGCGTGTCGGAATTTAGTCTCATTTTGATAAATTCCAGAATTAATATGAAACGAATTACTTCCTTTCATTGCCGCCTTATTTTAGAAAACCAAAAGAACCTTAGTGAATGTGATAAGTAAAATATTTTACTTTTAGTCACAATGTCTAACCTTATTACTGACTCTCTAAAGTTACTTACCTATTAGTTAACACAACTTAGTTTTGTTATCACTATCGTCATCTCATCTGATATTTATACCATCAGGCCAGATGGCGATCAAACGCAACCCTATCACCGACAAAAAATGTCCCCCGATCAAATCATATCGATCTCTGGCTACAAGAAAATAACATCTACTTTCCTCCAGGCGTTTGAAGAGCTGGAAGCGCTGCTGGCTCGGAACAACGTCTGCATCGCGGTCAAGGAGAAGCTGGTGAAGGACTCCGGAGTCGCGGACGAGCGGGCCTACGATGAGATCGTGCACAAGCTGCTCACCAAGCCCAGGGCTCGAGGTAAGGGTTAGGTTGCCTTATATTAGACTAAGTTAAAAAAAATATTTTTGTAACGAAACTACACTCTTTACTTTGAAAACTAGAGTAGTTTTGACACATTTTGTTACATTTAAAACGGGAATACTCAGGAAACTACATATACACTTCATAGATACCAGGGTTCGTGTTAGTTTTAACTTTTTTGGCGTACAATAGGAAGATTATTAATAAAATTGTTATTCTTAGCAAGTAGTTCAAGTTTTTGTGGCAGATTTATGGTATACCAGGTTAGGTTTAATTCAATTAAGATCTTTGTTTGATTATTAAAGAGAAAAGTTGAAAAATGTACGTGTTATATGTAATTCATAGTCATCAGTGACCTGACCATGTATTTCTCCACTATTACACTGAAATTAAAGACCTGGTTCTGGCAGAGAAGATTCATTAAATTGACAAACACGAATGAATAGACTGTTCACTGTTAATCAGCCTTTATAGGTCACGAGGATCCAATTATAGCTAACTATTTTTAATAAACTATAATATTGTCAAAGGTCTAGTTTAATTTAGGTTTTAATAATATCTGTCCCAAAATCATAACCCCCACGCGTCATCGCCCTCGCGACAGTACCAATCTCACCGTCGCGCGTCGCCATTTTTAATAAGGCCAGGATTCTACAGAAATTCCTTCTAAAACTCAAGAAATATCTTTCAGAAATAACAAGCCTTCCGATAGCTTGTTATACATTCCGATTGGCTGTTTAGTATGATAATCATCTATTACGTTCTGAGAAGAAATCTGGGGAAAAATATTTTACTTCTACCCACTCCTAAAATAAATACCTCAGTTGAGTGCGATGTTACGAGTATATAATATTTCAGTGTATCGCAGTTTTACTTGCTGTCTTATACTGAACCTGAACCTATATATTTTAAGTGAATAAATAACGTTTCACAGTCATAGCCCCCCACTCCTAGTAGAAGATAACCTAACCTGTGTCGGGGATGCCTTGGAATACACAAAATTAAAGACGAGGACAACTAACACCCAGACCCAGAGTAGATATTGAAATTCATCATACAAACATCAAGTGGTAAAAAGGTTTGAAAAATTATTGTAAATACGCATACTTTACACGTTGAAGTATTATTTGCCCTCTGTTGTTTCACTAACGTAGTGATGATAAAAAGTATAATTTATGGTAATTCAGAGTACAAGCTATCTCTATTCAAATTTTCTCCTATTTCAATCCAGCCGTTTCAGCGTGAAGGCGTATATCAAACTTACAGACAATGAATCTTTCGCTCGTATAAAGTTCACTATGTAATAATTGCATTAGAATATTAATCATAGCTCACCTCACATCATAAATCAGTTTTCATTCGACACTATCAAGTAATCCAGGTACCATTTTCGTTAAACTATTTTTATGGTCAGTAAGCAAAACTTTTTGTGATCTCTTGCTGAACCTTTTTGGATAAGACTTAGCCATAAAATCTAGAATAAATATTATGATACTAAGTTTAAATTACTTCGTAAGCCCCTTAAGCTGGTTAAACAGATGGGACCGCGGTCTTTTCAAAATGTCTAACCAAATTTCGACTGCTGCTACGAAGAGTGTCGAAACTGCAAAATCACGATTTTTTTCATTGAAACAATTATACAAAATTCTGGACAAGATTGGCACAGGACCAGAATGAGTGGCGTACAAGAAGAGAGGCCTATGCTCAGCAGTGGGCGATAACAGGCTGATGACGATGATGATGATGAACAATTATATGAATATTTAATATATCTATACTTTTAGGAAAACAAATTTTCCTAAAATAATAAAAAATTACGTCATGTTTTAAATCTAATAAAATTGATAGTGCACATTTTAACTTATTATTTTGGTCAATTTTGACTTGAAATTGCTCTCCTGTAAAAAATGCCATATGCAGTTTCGATACTGTTCGTAGGGGCTGTCGATTTCAGGTCTAGTATTACGGGTTCACTAACAGGGACGACCCTGCCGAAATCTTTTTAATCTCACATAATTTTGCATTAAACCGCTATAATACGCATTCTTCTGAATTTTATAGGCCATTAGCTATAAAATTAAAAAGCTGTCGATTTGAAAATGTCGTTTATTGTCGCTTACACTTGTTTATTGGATTGGAATCTTCGAGTGGCGTTAAAATTTATGGAGGTGCTTTATGCGGATCGTGATTTTTGAGCTCACTTTTAAACATTCTTTTGTCTGGAAATTCTACAAAAATGTTCTTAATAAAATATCTATTGGTGTCTCAGTAAAAACAAAATGGTGGTAATTAGATTTCGACCACTTAAGAGATTGAAACTCGAGGTCTCCGGGAGATTAGGTACGTGTAATTAAACGTGTCCAAAAATAAGGATATTTGATTAGGGTAAATATAATTTTTAGAAAATACGTTTTGATTTTATGGTTAGTTATTTTTCTCTCTTCAAATAGCAAGTAGGGAGTTACTTAATTACTAAAACATATCCAATGATTGACTGACAGACAACGTTTAGCTAAATTTAGCCTTTTTTTTTTTTTTTTTTTTTGGGGGGTGGGAAATCATCAAATGACCCCTCCCACTCTTGGGCAGAGCGGAAGGGAGTGTCAGACTTCTACTGACCAAAAACCACCCATGTTCCTTCTACGCCCTTGTGACGCCGAGGCCGCGGTAACTTCTACCCGCAGCCCCGACGGGCATGGGCCCTTTCGGGCCTCTTCCATGTTGCTGACATCTCTTTAGCTAAATTTAGCCTAGAAGCAAAACATTCTGGGCCTCACTTATATAGCTTGCCTAAACTTAATCACTGCTTATAATTTTCTCTTTTGTTTTCACACGTGACATTCTACATCGACCAGAAGTTATCAAAACATTTTAAGGAGGGAGTAACTTTAAGCTGGCTTTATAAGGAATATCAGTAGTGCTTGAGTTCTAAATAAGAAGTCAGTAAGAATCGAAGGATTTTTAAAATTAGACCTCATAAAAGATGATGCTAGTTAAAGAAAAACATCGACGTGAAAAAAAAATTGGGTTCATATTTTTAATTCGAACGTCTCAAATTGATAAAGGCAAAGGTCAGCTAGTGAATAAGTAGATAAACCACTGCCTTACGGGTTTGCCCGTGGGACTGTTCCGGTTCTGTAGCTAACTCGTCGACTGTAGCGGAAGAAAATTAAATGAAAGTGAAAACTGGTTGGTTATGGTTTCTGTTTGGTTATTACTTTTAATATCATACTAGCTATGCTCCACGGGTTCTACCGCTATCTTACAGGATCGATTGATTTTCCAAATGAAAAAAAGCTCATGTGTTAATATTGGATAAATATAAGATATACTCGTAGGTAAGCTTCTTTCTTACAAATTTTCATCAAAATCCGTTCAACCGTTTTGAAGTGTAGAAGTAACAAACATACTCACAAATTTTCGCATTTATAATATTACGAGTTTTCAGATTTGACTGAACTCGTAACACTATTTGCTAAATACACTAAGATTAAAAAAAACTTAATATGGAAACAAAATCCTTCAAAAACTCGTTACCATAAAACACTAGAATCTCCACAATAGATCGCAGCCACATACTAAAAATTGCACGGAACCCATTAAAACCCTCGACAAATCATCATTCCCTCCATCAGGCGAGCATAAAGGAAATTCGGCTGCTTATCTCGCCCCCGCAGTTGCTTGACAAGCGGCGCTGTGCGGGCCCGATACCAGCTGCGTCTAGGGACAATTTTTCGCTGTAGTGAGCTCAAATTCAATCCCGTGGTCGTCGATACCCATGATTACTATTTAACACGCCAATGTGCGCCCCTACGCGCCCCTTTGCGCCCCTATACGCCCCTTTGCGCTTTTTTGCGCCCCTTTGCGTAGATACGGGTCTTGTGTTTCGGATAGATTGCATTATGGTGGCAAGATTGTGATTTGATATTTCTTGGAGTTGTTGTGTTTTGGGATGTTTTCTGGCCCAGTTTCTGTCTGTTTTCCAGACTGTTATTTAACGTCAAGTGTGTTTGGGTTCGATGAAGTAAGGTGTGGTCCTAAATAAACTACTTATCGAGAACTGATTACATTTAAAAGTTCCTACTTCTCATTAAAAGTAATGTATAAATGTGTGATCTAAATATTCAAGTCAATTCCAATGGTTTAAGTTGACATACTTTTTTATCCAAATTGTTTCATAGTGTTGATATCTTAGTCTTAAAGACTACTATGACAAGACTTACATTTTTAGTAAGTTTAGTTTGAATTAGTTTCACTATGCAAATAAACTGGCTCAAAAAGGTTGCATCTGCTCTTTATACTCTAAAAAGTATCATAAAAATAGGTACTAAAATATATCAGGCCAACAAGAAGTCGTAAAACTAACCACGAACAAAGCTTTTAGAGTTTTAAACTGGAAAAGTCCTCCCTAGGTTCCAAGCACTAAACTTAGTATTTCCTCTCTTCGACCTCGTTTCTTGGTTTACTACAAACTAGAGAAGATTAGGTAAATTAGTCTTGTTACCGGTGTTTTGTTGTGTTATCTGCTTTTATTAAATTAAGAAATATCACTGCGTTGTTACAAATTATCATCCAGCTACATTTTTGTCTATGTATCCTCTCCATCTTAAGGTTGCTTGGAAAAGGTCGCTTTTTGCGATAAGACTGCCGGTAGATGCACTAGTTTTAAGTGTTATAATCCTTTTTGTTGTAATTTCTGGTGTGTACAATAAAGAGTTTATCTATTTATCTATGTTTTAGTTCAAAACCAATGAATCTAGATGGCGCTTTTCTTAATGCTTTTAATTCTTCAACTATCAAAAACAAGCAATATAGACCACAATGTACTATTAAAACAACCGGCCAACCGCAAGCGGCCCGCGTCTCTATTTAAAATACTAGTTGTATCAAAAAATAAAAACACATAATGTATAAAAAACTAACAATATTCTATACACAGAATTACAGAAATTATTCATGTTAAATTTAATAAATGCTGTAATGTAAGCACTTACTTGTTTCCAAGGAATCTTCATTCAACTACCTACGAGTACAAGACACGTGTGAGAAAACTCATCGCTCACTCCTGCTACTAATTCCCTTTGCACCTTAACACAGTCCTTAATACGCCCACGTGTCCTAATGCGACTCGAATACGAGCGTATTAAGGCCCTCTCCCCTTTTAGACTAAACACCGCCATCTTTAATAGGTGTTATCTTTTTTACCTACAATTTAGATTTATCTGTTTTGTACCCGTAAGTGTGTAACGGTAACATATTTATTTAATAAATCGCCGGTTTAATGCAAAAAGTCATTAACAGTTTTGCTATGGAAACGTTGTTTTGATACATTTTTGTCTACAATTAACACGGGATTATTCAAGTTTTATTGAGTCGGATATAGCGACTAGTTTCGATCACATTCGGGGATCTTTATCGAGGAGCAATTACAATCGCAATGCGCTTCAAGTCGCGTCCAGCGTGGCACTGATTTTACAGTTAATGACTTCTTGCAGTAAACAGACGAAATATGGATTTTAGCGTTTCAAAATCTTCAAACAAGAGATTACTAAAACTGTACTAATTAATTAATTAAATCATATTTTAATGCGTAGACTTAGAATTTTTGCTAGCTAAATTAGAGATTATTACGATAATATTAGGTTTAATTGTTATTAGTTTATCAGAGTTTCTTAATTTAACACAATTTTACATCTCGGACCTAATTCTTGGACGCTCGAGATTATCTCCGTCACTCTCACTCTCATGACATTTCTAATGAGAGCTACAGTGGCCGAGATAACATCTCACTCGCAAGAATAAACAATAAATGGTTAAATAACAATTTGGTCGAAAATATAAAATCCGTTGCGTTCATGCGAGTACGCATGAACGCAGCTGATCAAATCAGTGGGCCTAGCACAACTTTGACGTAAAAATACGTAGCGAGTATTCGATAGAAAAGTGTACGCCATTTACACCCGTCAGAAGCATACTTGACAGTCGTAAATGGCGTGCACTTTTCTATCGAAAACTCGCTACGTATTTTTACGTCAAAGTTGTGCTAGGCCCACAGGCTTGCATTGATAGAATTTCTAGTTCGATTTGGCGTCTTTGTATTCTACTTCTATTTTAAATACGAAAGTCCAACTGCAAAGCCGATTTTGATAAAATTCAGAACGTATACTACTTTTGCGTTGGAATAACTCATTTGCCTTCTACTTTTTGTCATCGTCACTATTATTGTTTATCAACACGTAGTATTGTATAGTTTAAAGTTATCTATCTAGTTGACGACCTGTTTGGCTCAGCGGTAGTATATCCGCCTTATAAGCCAAAGGTCCCAGGGTTCGATTCCCGGCCGGGCAGATGTTTGAATGGTAAATTTTATTATCTATTCTGGGTCTGGGTGTTAGTTGTCCTTGTATTTGTGTGTGTTCCATGTTATCCCCGACACAGGATTTTTCCTAGCAGAAAACGTTTAAATTTCTTTAAAGACATTAGTGACTAAAATGTTTTGAAGACGATGTCGAGAATAGGATGTGGAAAAGGCTGTTGAATAACATAGCCGGGAAGACCTATAAGAGAGAGGCAGAAAGTACATCGTATAGTTTAAAGGAACCGGAGATTACAATTTAGCCCCTGTTAGCTGCGTCTTGAATACGCCCAGGTGCCTTAATTCTCGTCGACTATGAACGTATTAAGCCCTCGCTCGCGATTAACTCCATTCAATGTGTTCTCGGAAATGAAGACACAACATTTCACCGAAAAACTGTGTTATTCCCTTTAGAGGTACCTTTAGACCTTTAGAGGTAATAGACTTAGTTGAAATTTTCAGTTTAGTTTTAGTTTGCGAAGTAATTTGATCGGTTAACATTTTATTGTGCTGTTTTTAGATAGATAGATAAACCTTTATCGTTCACACAGTTTGGATCTTCAAAAATGAAATTGTTTTTACTTTGCTCCGTTGAAAGTCTTTGAAGATTGGGTTGTTTTAGGTTGGTATGAAGAATTATAATGATAGCTGATTTTAAATTTAAAATATCGTTAAGTACAATAAAAGAGCTATTGGTCCATGAGAGATCTTATGAAGGGTAACCTCGCATCTCACCCATGAAATACTCATGGACATGTGTATTCTCCCCATCCTCACCTACGGTGCTCAATTGCAAATGATGAGATGAGAGAAGGAGGATAGGGAAGCCTATGCCCAGCAGTGAGACGGAATAGGCTAAAAATAAATAATAAATAAATATAGGTATATAACAAATTAAGAGTAGGTAGCAGATGTATGATAGAAATGAGGCATTTTAAAATAATTTGGTTGATTTTTCGTACAGTGAAATCTTTGTTAAGTAAATAAGCTTGTATAGGCCGAATAGCAAGCCAAGCTCTAGAGTAAAGGTTTTTTAAGCCACCTGAACGATACGGCTCATTTCTAACGTTGCCTCTGACGTCATCATCAGTGGAGTCGTTTCTGATCTCTTATACGGGGTTATAAGGAAAGGGTATGCTAAATCGAAAAGAGGTCATAGTACTGTATGTACTCATCATTATGGATCACTTTACTATTGAACCAACCCTGAAATCACGAAAAATCAGCTGATCCACAAAAAAAAACGTTAATGACTCTCGACAAAATGTTTGAAACGTCTCATATTTTTTTCGCGATTTCCGATTTAGTTCAATAGTAAAAGTTGCTTATAATAGTGAGTACTCTCAGTCCTTTTCGATTTAGCATACCATTTCTTAATAACCCTGTATAATACTGAATGTCTACCAAATAAGGCTAAAATGCGCAGCCCTACTTATTTTTTCCGAAGCATGTCGTATTTTCCTCCTGCACCCTCATAAGATGGGGCTGGTTTATTCCATGATACCCAGCCTGATAACTACAGCTTTTCATACGGATATTGTGTCGAGACTGGCCATGCCGCGGATTCATATGCAATGGGGGTTTCCGCCTTTCCCGGTTATGAATATAGCCGTAATGTGTTCGGTACACTGGGTTATACGGAAAAGGAATGCTAAGCTGAATAGGACCTATATAGTACTCATCATTATGAAAACCCTTAAATCAAACTCTTTAATTAAATAAGTCAAATCAGACAACTGAGGACGTTATTATCGAAAACAATCAGAAATGCATAATCACACATTTTTTTAACTTTACTGACAAAGTACGAAAAAACTTATCGAAACTTAACAAATTGTAACCAACTCTTTTTATAACTAGGTATTCAATACGTAAAATGCGAACATAACATATTAGGTATATGTTAGTCTAAATACTATACAGATAAATAGCTGGACGTTAAATCGTGTTAGTTTAAAATTATGTACCTAGATACTACATAATATATTCAGTTGCTAAAAGGTAAACTCTATTCACCAGAGTGACACTAGCACTAGCACTACGCGACTCTGGAAATTCTTTTCTCGATGGACGTATTTTACAAAATGCACTTCCGTGCACTTATCTGCTTGTTTGTTACTTACCAGGTTAGTTTAGTGGAAGACTGAGACAAATGCATCCGCAGTACACCTAGTACTTAGTATTCTAGGCGTTACGAAAAAATGCAAGTGTGTTTGTTTTGCGTATTTTTTACGCTATATAATTCAGCACTCGCGTTGTCAGAAACCCAGAAAAGCATATAAGCTAGTTTTTGTCAACACCCGAGTGAAACCGCGGGGTGCCGCTAGTATACATAGTATTTTCAACATAAAACTAATAAGTTAATTTTAAAAACAAGCTTTTATTGCATTGTAATCAGAGTTACACAGGCATACCAAATTTCAGGTCAATCAGACATCGGGAAGTGGTTCAAAATTGAGTTGCAAGATTCCACCCGAACAAACATATTTACATACATCGCAAGTTAAATAAAAGCTTAAAAAAACAAAGTGCGATGCACAAAATTCTGGTAAAACTTCACCTTAAAATTATTAAGAAGTAAAAACCATTAAAATTTCAGAAGTTATCAAAGTTTAATCCCAAACACTTCATCAAAGTTCAGCGCCAAATCCAAGAAACTAATTGCCAAGTTGAGAAACAGTATCGCTTTATTATCTCGTAAAAGGATTATCTGAAACTATGGAACTTGGCGTTTACAGGGCTCACTAATTAACTTGATTAAATGTGCTAGAAATTGTTGGAGATAAGATATAATCAAGATTACATGATTAGTAATTTTCAACAATTTCTGTAATTACAATAAACAATAAATGTTACAATGAAGTTAATTTATATATTGGGAACTAACTAGCTGCGCCCCGCGTTTTTATCCGCGTTTTCCCGGATAAAAAGTAGCCTATGTGTTAATTTAGACCATGAACAACCTTTATTCCAAATTTCATGTAGGTACCTAAATCCGTTCTGCCGTTTTTGCGTGAAAGAGTAACAAACATACATCCATACATTCTTACAAAGTTTCACGTTTATAATATTAGTAAAATAGGATTTAATAGATATTTAATTCTTCACATCGGTTCATGATAGAGATAAGATAAAAGAATAATAATAATAAGATAAGATAAAGCTAAGTGATAGAAATATTTTGGAGTCAGAATTATGCAATCTAATTCAACATAAAAGTTCATTGACACAAACTTACATAAATTAATACCTATAAAATAACTGGCAGCAGAGTATTTCGGCCAAAAACCTTTCTTTTGCAATGACTGGCAAACTGTGATGGACAGCGCGCCTAATGTTGCCGTATATAACATTACCGCAGTAATACCGTATGTGTTTGTAGCACCGGAGATATTACCGAAGTCGACATATTTGTTGTTGCTTTACATTAGATAAATAATACTCGGCACCTTTGACCTTTTGGCTAACTGGTACATTTTATCGAGTGTCATTGACATTTTTATATTTTAATATATATATATATAATATCCTAATATATATAATATATATATATATAAAATCTTAAATATATAAAATATATAAATATATAAATATAAAAATAAATAAATATATAAATATATAAAATCTTAATATATCTTATCTTAATATATATAAATCTCGTGTCACAATGTTTGTCCTCAATGGACTCCTAAACCACTTAACCGATTATAATAAAATTCGCACACCATGTGCAGTTCGATCCAACTTGAGAGATAGGATAGTTTAAATCTCAAATTATAGTCGCAATTTTAATTTATTGCAAATTATATATATACTGATAATTTTTACTTTAAATTGACAAGTTAGCATCAACATATACTACGGTTGCTATAGTTACGCAATGGCTTTTGACAGGACAACGTCTGTCGAGTCAGCTAGTTGGACAGTAGACTTTTCATTCGCAAATTTCGAGTTGGTCCCGTGATAAAAGTTGTTCATATAATCCTTTTTCGGCTTGGCATACCCTTTCCTCATAACCCTGTACATACTTTCCTGGGGTGGTTCTTCAACGGACATATTCTAGGTTATTATTGTGCTCATCCTTATAACCAACATTTACTATGGGACCAACCCGGAAATTGCGAAAAAAAACGCTGTCCCACATATTTTGTCGAGTGTCGTTGACATTTTTCTATGGAAAAGCTGTTTTTTTGCAATTGCATTTGACAACAGGTTCGGTCCCAAAGTAAAAATGTAGTTATTCATAATGATGAGTACTATGTGCCCTTTTCAAATGAGCACACCGTTATCTTAAAGCTCATACATTTATTGCCCATACAAAATGTAACGGAAAGGTGTAGAAATACTTAAGGGTGCTCTTCTGCACGTCAAAGTGAACCACTTCTAGAACAAAAGCTTGTTATATTCGAGAAAAATAATATCGAGTCTCCATACAAAATATTTAGTCACGTCATTTATTTTCTACGGAGATTCGACATTATCTTTCTCGAATTTAGCAAACTTGTGTTCTAGAAGTTGTTCACTTTGATATGTAGAAGAACACCGTAAAATACTACTACACCTTTCCGTTACACCTTGTATAATACCCATATAGAAAAACGGCAGATCTCACAGCAGCTCGATGGCACATCGCCAGTACCTATTCATTTGGACGTCTGAAAGACCTTAACATAGATGTAAAATGTTTGACCTAAAGTCTTTTTTCTCTAATAAACTTCATTTCATTTGACATAAAAATACTTGAGGCCATCCGAAATATTATATTTCAATTTTATTTGACCGAGCAAGCAAAGCGCACGAAGCGTATTTATGTGATTTCGATCATGTATTTTCCTAGAGGGGATGAATTTTTGCGCAGCGCAATTTACTACCTAATTTTAATATTTGGCAGAAACATTTGAAAGAAAAAGTTAATGTCTTTTTATGCTTTTGTACGTTTGTAGCTTTTCGTAATTGGCTGAAACGATCTTGATGAAATGTCAATGAAATGTATAGTTACTATGATTCTCTACAAAATGGCAAAGGCTAATTTTAATCTCCAAAACGTGGGTCTCCACCACGCGATTTCACAATCACTTCAAGTTCAAATTCAACTTAGTGAATTACAAATAGCGTAACGCGGAGTGCGTTACGCTATCACTCGGTTTTTTCTAGCAAGTTTGCTCCATCATAGACCGCATCGTTGCTTACAGTCAATTACACAGATGGCGGTCAAATACACAGATGGCGGTCAAACGTAAGCCTACTACTAAATAAAAAAACTATTATTTTATGCTATTCAAACATAAACGCGAATCTAGGATTTTCTATTTAGATCCCTGTAGCCCAATAAACCTTAGGTAGCGAAACACAGCATCGTTTAGCTTCAGCGGTATCTTTCCAAAAGCCTACAATAAGCAGGTAGGTCCGAAGATAAACAAAACAAGTCGTGCTTCGAACTAATTTATTACCTCTCAACTAATCCCTGGAGATTGGCCGCTTTATCAGCAGAATCCGCTTAAGTTTTATCTGGTGGGTTCTCAAACTTTTTCGGCTACTCCCCGCTGACCCGCTGACTCGTGTCTTTTGAGATTTTGAGAGCAGCCATTGCTATAGCGATGATAATCACGAAAGCTTACTGCTCTGTACCTACCTATAACATTTTCAGTTAGAAAGATTTTTATGAGGTTAATCGAATTGTGGATACTTTAGACACTTCATAATGACATACTCTTTTTATTTTATAAAAAAACTTTATCGTCATTTTCGAACGTGAGTTTCGGGAGAACAATGCTTTTTAATATCTTTGCATATTGCTTTCTTGCCTTTTTTGGATTGTAATTTATTAGAAAGTAATAGAAATTTCGTAAAAATGTTATTCCATCTTAAAAAAATTGAAAAGTGTGTAATGAGATTCATGTAGTTCATGTATTGATATAATTTATTTTTGTTTTCCATTGTGCATTGATATTTAGCTAGCCAAAGGATTCATAAAGTCACTAACAATCTTAATTCTGTACACAATACTTGCACTCTGAAGGTGCTTGAATGGTCGACAGTTTGGGAACCAGTGCGACTCATCCGCTGTAGGATCAATCCATCGGGAAGTTAGTTTGTCTTCGGGCTGAAGACGCTTGACGGCTCGTTGATTTAGACGGAGGGACTCGGCAAATCTTGCTCTTTATTTATTCTGTCGTTGTTAACGTTTGGTACAGAAACTTTTGGAATTATCTTGTTCTCAGTTTTTGTAACAATTAGGCTTACATTTTAGGTACTGGTAAAGTTTGTTAGTCAGTTTGAATAAGTTATTATTTACATTTGATTTTGCGTATAAATCAGTTTTGGTTGTGTTTATCATAGTAATGTTTACTGAGTCTATTTATTTGGAATAGCTTTGAGTACAATCATTCGCATCAATTCTCTCTAACCCAGCTTTTTTCGTGTGTTTATAAAACTAACCAAACAAGTTTGCGTAACGCTATGCAAATAAAAGAGCATACAAAAAGGTTTACACATATTTATTGAAGTTTTCAAGCCGGCTGAAACATAAGTTCTAACGCTAGATGACCAATACTCACAGCTTTCTTCAGAGACTTCTGAGTTTAGACCTCTCTCTTACAGTGCCTTACTAACATACTATATACCTTATTTCAGAGATGGCATAGGATACAGGGTTATAAGTTAAGTATATATGCTAAACCGAAAATGGTTCATAGTACTCATCATTATGAACAACTTTTACTATGAGAACAGCAGATTTTTTTCTTTGTATTTCGGGATGGTCCCTTTGTTAAAGTTCCTCATAATGATGAGTACTTGCCTTTTTGGCTTAGCATACCCTTTCCTTACAACCCTGTATTACAATTCTACCGTCACACAAAGTTTTTTTAAGGCCACTTAACCTACAAGAAGAAGAGGCCACATCCCAATACTACGCGCTTGTCAGCTATTCTCTTGAAGGCTGCGCATTTTGCTGACCGCTCTCGAAGCCGAGGGCTCTCCGCTGCACCTCACTGCAACCTTAATTGGAGAGGTCGGGCTCCGGCGAGGCTGCCTTTTACTAGGGGCCTACTGGATGCTGATTTGATGAAATCACTTGCAAACTGTTATAGAACTCTTCGTAAATTGAAACTCACCTTATCACTATGAAGACTCTCGTTGAGTTCTCACGTTTAGTGAATGATAATCAAATATTACCGAATATGATCGAAACTATAGTCGAAGTATCCGGCTCAATACGTTAGTACTCCCGAGTTCATTACCAAAAATTTGCTGTCATTTTTATCTTTTGTCGCGCTCATGGAAACAGCTGGCTTGGTACTCACAGGAGTGACGAGGACAGAAACAATGTCAGTTGGACTACAATCAGGGCTAAGCTTTTCAACCTTTTACTTAGTTTAGTCGTTTGAGCAAAGTCAGACAAGGACTTGTGGAGATATAAAGGTCGTGAGGTCTCAGTGCGGCAAGAAGCAAGCCTAACTGATGTCCTAGATCAAGAATAGGTTAGTTATAATATAAGGTTATAAAAGAAATCTACAAAGCGATGTTTCAACACAGCTTTAGCTACTTACTCGTAGTTTAGCTTACTTATGTTAATTAGTCTCTTTAGACATGAATACAACTATTTTCCAATAATCTTGAGTAAATACAAACTTAAACGAAAACGTAATCTTTTAAATAAAATAACTGTTTTCCAATACCGTTTATCCTATTCCACCTGCGAAACCATAAATTAACTCGAAGCTTAGCTTACATACCATTTGAATGTAGAATACTATAACATTCTGTCACTTGCGCTCTCATAACAAGAATCGAGTAAAAAAATACATTGAAATTCGTACCCGGCTGTGATTGGTTACATTATAGGTAGGCTCGTATTAATATGGCTTCGAAGAACTCCCTGCGGAAACGTGATCGCGAAGAAGTTTGCGTTTTTCCAGTAACTCTGCCCGTATTATTCGTCATATTATTTACTTTTTAAAAGTTCTTTGTGTTAAATATAGATACGGAAACGCTTAGGTTCTACGAAGTCGAATATTTCGACAATGTTTTCAAGTTTTGAAATATGTTTTATCATTTTATTATTTAACCAAAACCTGGAGTTATTTATAGCTTTGTGACTCTAAAGCTTTGGTTTCCTAGGAAAGCGGTGCCGTCATATAGCGGCCGTAATACAGCGGTGAATGACGTCACTAGAACGTTGTCTATGTAAACAAGATGGCGCGGTTTCCTAGAGAGCGGTAACTGACACCGTAACGTCAAAAAGCGGTGCCGCCATTTGCATGACGGCCGTCTTGTCGGTGTCATATGGTTTCGGGAACGTTTCATTGATAGCGGTGAAGCTATTTTAAATACGTATTTGTGTTTTTTTCGTACAAAATGAGTTCCAACTCTTGGAGCAGCGAGGACGACGAAATTTATAGTAAACGGCGACGTACTAAAATCTCAAATGCACCTTCAGTACCACGAGATTTGAATAAATCGTCTTCCGCCATACGACTATTTTCCCCTTCTGATGATAGTTCATCCTCCAAGTAAATTACTAAAGCTAAATCAAGGTCGTCCATTTTCTATCTTGGATACTTTTCGCTAGACGTTTGTTTTAAAAAAATTACTGACGGTGCGTTAAAACGGCCGTGGAACTTTCCACATGTCGTCACCGTCAAGACGGCCGCCTTTTGACGTCCGTAATATTACGGCCGCTATATGACGGCACCGCTTTCCTAGGAAACCAAAGCTTTACTCTCTATCATAAATTGTGGTGCTAGACAACGTCAAATGTATAATCGTACTAAATAAAGTACTACCCGAACAAAATATTAGCTTTCTGATCACGTTGTTGAAATATCGAATTAGTTTTTAATAGAATCAGTGTGTGTGTCAGTGTGTGTGTGTGTGTGTGTGTGTGTGTGTGTGTGTGTGTGTGTGTGTGTGAGTGTGTGTGTTAACACACACAGTGTTTAGTTTTTCATTTCATCTGAAATAAATTAACATTGTTTTTTTTTTATTTGTTTGGATTTGATAGACAAAATTATTTGTTTTCTTTATTATTTGCCAATTAGATGTACCTATGCAGAATGCGTGGCGTAAAGACGGTACCTGTACTTCAATGTACTTCATGTACTTCAATTCTTTCAAAAGCAAAAAAGAAGACTAAATCACGCAGTGTGTCATCGAATTCAATTAAGCAACTACAATTTTTCACGAATTTCCATAAACAATAGAATTTTTGCTTCCAACAGTCTAGTTTCATCCAATTAATCCGTTGAATTATGGTTCAGAATTCCCAACGAGTAATAGTGTGGTTGTTTGATTGGGTTTGTTACTCATTGTGAACCCACCCAGAATAAACTTTACTACCGATCAACTTTCCTATCAATCATTTTTACCACTCCTTTGATAAGCTACAGGCTACCGATCCCAGAAACCGATAAGGTGCTGGAACATTCCAACCCTCTCACTACCGTGTGTAGCCTCCTAAACAGTATAGGGTTGTATAATAACGTTGTTATGTGGCCAGAATTTGTAACGAGCCGTTTTTATTGGGTTGCTGTAACGCGCCGCATAACCATAAACAGATGTTTCGGGTATTTATTGCTGGCAGATAGCCTTATTTATGTACGAGTAGGTGTATGATTTGTGTATTAGGATGCGGGTGTTTTGGCGGTTAGGTATTTTTACCTATCAGCATCAGGTGTCATATTTATAATGAAGTATGACTTTTTGCGTAGTCATGCTACCTATATTTTCAAGCTTATTTCGAAAGGTTATTTCTTATTCGTAGTCCTTGTCATTGCGATCTATTAGACCAGGACATATAATATATACTTTTAGGATATTTAGATCTGTCAAACCTTTAACATTAGCTTGGGGGATAAACTAGCCTCTACACTTTGACTGATAAAATAGTAATATAATCTAATTTAAATAGCAATATAATAAAATCTTGTATAATTTTGTGTGTATTGATTATTTTGATTAAAAATAAATTTTGCATACCATTGCGGTTAAAGAATGGTGAACTAAACTTATTATGAAATGTTATTACTGACAACAATTGTAAATTGTAATACCGAAATACCGTGAATAAAATATTTCTATTTGATTTTCAGTTCGTTATTTTCGGTATTAGATATTCTATGAAACCATATTCATATCAGCCTGTTCCTACGGCCCCTGCTACCGAGGATGTCCTCCGTTCCATCACGCCCACATCACACAAATGTAGTAATATCTCCTGTTATACAGTCCTCGCCTCGTAATGATGGAAATGTCTTGCGAACGAATGAAATATCGGTCGCATTTGTCACCGGCGTGGTGCGGCGCGGAGCGAGGAAGCGTTTGTTAGGCTGGGAAATATTACCGAGCATTATGATCTATTAACACGGCCTAAATATAAGGTGATTTATTCGTTTTTGATGGATATAAATTGAATTGTATTTAACAGGTATCTGAGGAGTGAAAATATTCGAAAAGTATGATACTCTGTCTTGTTTCCGAACAATATGACTAAATTAGTAACGAAGATTCAAAATTTTACATGTATTTATATGTATTTGTATACCTATATAAATTATAAGTATACACGACTGGTTTTTTAAACGGTCCATCAATTTCCCAAAACAACCAATTTAACTCAGCACCAATACATTAAAAGTTTAGTACAATCAGTCAATATTTTTTTTATTTTCCTCAACAGGAGCAATCATCTTCGGCTCGGACCAGGAAGTGGCCGGAGTGATGAGGGCGGTGGAGCGAGGGAACGCTACCAGCCTCTTCAGCTGGGTCGGCTCTGACGGCTGGAGTGCCAGGTAACTAAGTCCGAAGACTTGTGTCTGCGCCACATCTATATTATCAGAGTTATAGATTATATTTTAGATAGTTTTCTATTATCTAAACACAATCAATAAAAAAATCTATTTGTTAGGAAGAAATAACAAAGGAATGAAAAATAAGAATGAGAATCGATGACACCTGCAAAAGTATAAAACAGTGTCGCAGGTGTCACCGCCCTCCGCCAAGAGTTTCGAAGGCATTGAAAGGCAGATTTATTGACTGAAGAAACTGCCTAGGTCTGCTACGCCGCGAATGCTATTACACTGTGATCGACACATGCGGCTACGCCAAGAACGCTACAAGCGCTACGAGCACTACGCATTGATATAGTCGTTTGGTTTTATGCTATTTTAACAACGAACCAAAATACCAAACCTTAGCCAAACCCCGCGACTCTGAAAGCTTAGAACGCAAAACTTTAAATGATGTCCACTCTCAAACCGTTGAGTATAAAACAGACATAAAATATTCTGGATTTGTCACGTTAACCACTGGTGTGAAAGAATAAAAGACTAATGTAACGTTTTTAAATCCAGGTCTCTGGTCTCCGAAGGCAACGAGCGCGCGGTGGAAGGCACCATCAGCGTGCAGCCTCAAGCCAATGACGTCGAAGGATTCAAGGAGTACTTCTTAGGGCTCAATGTAAAGAACAATAGAAGAAATCCATGGTTTGTTGGTAAGTAAAAAAAAGTCTCGAAAAGTGCACGTCAAAATCGGAAATAACTTTATTTTTTGTCGAAAAAGTTTAAAAGGAAAATGGGATATTTTTTTTTTTGTTGACGAGACTTTAATTGATTTTATCTGAGTTCGAGCAAATAGCTGTTTGATTGAATGATTCGGACGGAAGCTTTGGGATGGAAAATATTTTCCGGAAGACGACATCGACATAATTTTCATACCACTAACTAAGCAATTGTATCTTTTTCTTTTTATTGTGTTTTTTGTGCTTCCAATTATTTTTTAACGATTTTAAATTATAAAGTTGCATCCGATTCCTAAAAAATCATCTACGAGTACATACTACGTTCGAATCCGGATCCATTTTTACCAATTACCTGCTTACATCGTTTTTCTCCAATACCCATTTCAGTTTCTGTAAAAAATGTTTGCTTGTAGCAAATATTTCCTCTTACTTGCTTGTACTAAACCTTATAGTTTATACATACAAAGCAAGAAGTCTAGATTTCAAGCCAACCTTCTAAAAATTCAAGTCACAGTCGTGCATCTTTAAAGAGCTAAAGTGCCGTTCTTACAAAAAGTGCAATAACTGGAGTTTTGGGCTAAATTGAGTAAGTAAGTAAATATAAGTAAATAACTATTGAGGAATATTATATTATTAGTATATATTCGGAATTAGCACAACAAGATGTATGTACTTTCTTTAGACAGTTTTTACGTAACTATGACGGAGCCGGTTTTAATACTAAGCATAGCTCTGTGGCATAGCTTGCAATATATACGAGTAGGTCCAATGTCCATGCTTTATGATTTACAATCTTTAAACGCGTTTTTCTCGAAATCAGCTTCAACCTAGTTATTGCACTTTTCGTGAGGACGGCAGTAAAGTGCCGGCAAACGTAGAATCATAGATAGCATGAGACTCGCCTCATATCTATTCTATAGGTAGGTATAGGATCCTGAGCACATGTCCTAAGTGGTTCGATAACGCTTAGATCACGTACCTACTGCATTTTCTAGAACTGCGATTTTATGAAAACCAACATTTATGGGACTTCTAAGGGGATTTTACTGTTCTTTATTGACTGAATAGGTAACTAGGGTAGCACGTTTGTCGAGATTAGAAGAGTGGTTTTGAAATGTGTTGGTGTTTAAATAAATGGCTGAATCTATTAATACGGGTAGGTACTGTACGAACAATTCGAAGTGACTATTTGTACGGCTACTGGACGAATAAATTATTATATTGGCTGAGTCTATTAATACGGGTACTGTTATTAATATGGGTACCGAACAATTTATGATTATTATTACGGTTACCATGTATAAAAAAAAAAAAAAACCTAACAACCTAACCGGACACGATTAGTACCTACAATTTTTTGGAAATAACATCAATTTTCTTCAAAATTTTTGCAAACTTTGAAAAATAGTAGCGTCTTCAAAATTTCAAATTGAATTTTTATATTATTTTATTCGTTTTATTCGCGTCGCGCTGCATACTTGGATTCCTATTATTAGCTTGTTACCATATATTAGTTCATCCAATTCATTCTTAATTTAAAAAAAAATGAATTACTGGAAATATAATTTATTCGTCCAGTACCCGTACAAATAGTCACTTCCTAAATAAATTATAGAGGCTAGAAATTATAGGTAGAAGTGTTTTGTATTTGTAATTTCTTGATGTGAACAATAAAAGGTGTATTATTATTTATTATTCTTATAAGATATACTCTTTATCATTCACACAAGAAATTACAAGCAATATGATCACAGGGCATGTAAAAAACCAAAGAAAAGCTTCTAAATCGTGGTGTTTTTTCTTCTAGATCCTAGGTTACGTTAAGCTTCATGTAACTTTATTATTAACACAACAAACTTAATAAGCAACAGCGGCAAGCTACTTTTAAGAGTTAAAGGACTGTGACGTCACTTCTAAAACTTTTTGTCCCTATTCTATATATAGTTCTATGATATAACTTTTCGGCAACACATGGTTTTCTGCGAGATGAACTGTTTTTCCAGATTTTTCCTTCTTTCAGTTCCCTTATCCCTATTAGTTTTTACGGGATATAAAGTAGTCTATGTATTAAATCAGAGTATAAGCTTCTTACCTGCCACAGACGATAAAGCTAAATGTATGTGTGTATGTATTGAACTCGGATGTAAGCTTCCTTCATACCATCATTCATTCAAATCTGTTAAGCGGTTTTAACGTGAGAGCAATATTGTGAGTTTCATAAACTTCCACCAGCGGCATATTCAAGAAGCTGCAATTTGACTTCATGATGTAGCTTCTTCAAAAAGTCTGTTATTAGAGTCAAAGGTCGGCCCCCAAGATCGGCATATTAGTTGATCGCGTACCATGAGACACCTGTCACCTTTTGACAAATATTACACACGTCATCTGCCGGTCCCAGCAGAACATCAGCGAGGGCTATATACAGCACATGCTTAGTTGGAATCGATTTTTGGATTAAAGTGTACATTTGTGCACGCTGTTTATTATTTAGAAATTTTAATTTTATGTTTTTTTAAGCTATTGCATAGCTTCTATCGCGGGCCTTGAGCGTGGAGACCGAACCCAGAAATTCCGTAACGAAAAAAAAAACCTAACACCCCTCACTCCGACCGGCACTGAAAGCTGTTGAGCGGTGATACTTTTTAGTTTTGCCATCTATCGATAAATAGCAGAACTTTTAATGACTTTTTGAAATATCACGCTTGTCTTTTTAGTTCAGCAACTCGCCTCTAGGTGTCGAGTGTAAGGTTTCGTTGACTTTTCGCCAATTTTATTTTATTTTGAAAATTATTGATAATTATTATTACAGAAATTCATTTGGATATTTTTTTGAAAAATAGGTCTTGCAATATTTATACAAAAAAGAAAGATATAAAAACTTATACATTTTTTTTTAAATAGAACTACGGGGGTACACTCGGAAGAGAGAGTCATGACGTTTGAAAAAAAGAAAAGAAAGGTGGAATTTTGGTGACAGACAACGATAGACTGCGAATTGTAAAATTAGGAGTAAAACTCGTATATACCTATCATTGGTTTTGGACAATATAGAACAATTAATTAGAGTTTGGTGTTTCATTGGAACGCAGTTAACACTTAAGCTATTGCATAGTTTCTATCGCGGGCCTTGAGCGTGTAGATTTAAGGAGATATATAATATATATATGCAATAGCTTTACCGCGGCAGTCCTCGAGTGCCACACGTCTTTTTTTTATTTTAGTTAAATTTATTTTTTCTCTTTGATTATGCCATAGGTGGCAGACAACAAAAATTCTGTGTTCTGTATAATAAACTGTTTTCCAGAATTCTGGGAAGACGCGTTCCAGTGCCGCTACCCGGGCAGCCCGCGCACGCCGTACAACGGGCAGTTCGCGCGCTCGTGCTCGGGGCTGGAGCAGCTGTCGGCGGACAACACGGAGTTCGAGCGGCAGCTGCAGTACGTGTCCGATGCGGTCATGGCCTTCGCTTATGCTATACGGTAAGACTATTATTATTTATACGAGTAACTAGGCTATATAAGGGACGTCGGTGCAGGTCGTATCACCCCCACTTAGAATTAGAATTAGGCTATATAACTAAGAGGTAGTGTAGAAATAAAGAAAGCAGAACTGGAAGACCAGCAACGAGCCTCAGCTAAGGATACGATGTAAATGATTGACAAAAAATTGGAATACTAGCCAATAGCTTTGACGCATGATTACAGAATCATCATTCTACAACGGATGATTGAAAAAATATAATTCTACTGAATATATTGTCTGATAGAAATAGTAATAAAGCCGCCAATCATATCCAGAGGTATACCACTATTTGACCACGAGCGCAGATTAAATACTACTGAATATTTATCTTCTGTAGATATTACTAGGCAAATGATGATGACATACTCGTAGCACCAGTTCTGTCTACAAGCCTGGAAACAACAATTTGGCTCTCGACTTAAAATTCATATACCTACAGATACGATTTTCACAATTTTCAATTTTTTTATTTATCTGAGCGACCATAACTTATTTTTATAATAAAAGAAAATTATAGTTGAAAAAACATGCATTGTCATCGTTCTTTGACAGGTGTGCAAAGTTTGAATTAAATCTGATCGTTCAAAGTAGGGCAAAATCGAGCTTAAAGGAGTCGGTTACATAGGTACATAGTACATACGTACAGGTGAAACTAATAAAAGCGTGTTAAAAATACAGAACTTCCATTATAGTGCAATCCTGCCAATTTTCGCGCTGTTTATATCCATCGTGTTACTACAGCTAAAGATTTATTTCCTGCCAGTCTCCATGGCTGCCACCATTCGTTACTGCGATTCCCCAAACAACGTTTTAAAAGCTGATTCCCACCAAGATCCAGTGATCACAATAACTCATTCGAGTGGAATATCAGATGAACCTAGAGAAAGATGGAGCACTGCGTTAGATTTGGGTGAAGCAAAGAACTGTTCTACTTTTGCGCTTGAAACCAAAAACTTTTTCCGACGTCGATGTTTTGCGCGTACATTTAAGATGCACACGTTGTTATATCATGGACGACCTGCTTGGATCAGCGGTAGTACATCCGCTTTATGAGCAAAAGGTTCGATTCCCCAGCCGGGTAGAAGTTTTAATAATGAATTGAAATATCTGCCACTGAAGATGCATTGGGCATTGGAAGTGTCCATAGGCGACGGTGACCGCTTACCATCAGGTGGCCCGTCGCTTGTTTGCCACTTATTATTTTATAAAAAAAATGTGCTCCGGATCTGGATGTTAGTTGTCCTTGTGTTGAGTGTTCCATGGCATCCCTGACTTAGGCAATCCTAGTGGGGAAGCTATGAGTGTGAAACGTTATTTATTTTTCATTTATTATTCAATTTTACTTACTCGTGGCACTGTAGAGCTTGTATACGTATGCGAGAAAGTGGAGGAGTTCTTTACTTCACCCAAATCTAACGCAGTGTTCTATCTTTCTCTCTGGATTCATCTGAGATTAATGCTTATCTTCTGATCTTCTAATGTCGTTCTTGGATTGTTTATTTTAAATAACTTGCAACTTGTTACACTGGTGTAATAATTTGTTATATGGCCAATAAATTACTGCGTAACTCTCATTACTCCATCTTTTTCCGTAGGCTTATCTGGAGAATACGCAAAAATTTTCCGCGTCATAAATCTGGCAACATTACTGCTGACCGGAGCTGGTTTTGATTGCAATCTTATTCAGTTTTCCCCATTGGATGATAAACACTGGAGTCGGGCCAATCAGGCGACTTGTTATTTTTTTGCAAGTATTTTTTTATTCTACTGTAGGTTTGCGTTTGACCACCATCTCGCCTGATGGCAAGCAATGATGCGGTCTACGATGGAGCACGCGCGCCTAGAAGGAACTCATTCACTCGCAACTTGAAGACACCCAGATTGTATCTATTGGGAAACACCCACTCGGGCAAAGTATTCCACACTCTAGCAGCGCGCAAAATAAAATTGGAATCAAAGCGTTTCGTACGACTTTTTGGTATATCGACCATCTTCTCTTTTAAATAAAAATAAATCGCTGTTCGTTAGTCTCGCTAAAACTCGAGAACGGCTGGACCGATTTCGCTAATTTTGATCTTGAAATATTTGTAAAAGTTCAGGGAAGGTTTAAACGGTGAGAAACATTAATAATAAGTAAAGAAAAATATTCAATCAACAATTTAATTTTCCAATACAAACTGTTCCTACCTTTGAAACATTTGATGTTTGGTACGGTTAACTCGGGATGTCCGAACTCTTTTGTCTTTTTAGAAATAAAAAATGGTGTCACTAGGTTGTCAAATATTTATAGGTGTGTTCAGAAATTGGTCCGATCTTTGTTGTTGGTTTTTGTTTTGTTTTGTTTGCTCTACTACAGGGAAGGTTTAAAAGTAAAAAAAAACAGCGGGTGAAACCGCCGGGGGTCAGCTAGTCGACCATAAAACGATGTCACTTTTGACGATGTTTTAACTGGCAGCTGTTTTTTTCGTGATTTCCAGATTAGTCCTTTTCAGTTCAGCATATCCCTTTCTTATAACCCTGTACAGTCGTCGCCCTCAACCCTGTGTGTATCCTGTTAACCTTTGTACCTTTACCTGTATACATTCATAAACCATTTTTGGAACAAATTTAATCAGAATGTTTTCCTTTACCATCCGGTAATTTAGGCTTATCGTGGATTATCTTTTGAATTTTCTGGAATAATCCGTCCCACGCACTATTAAAAGGCGATCTGAAGCCTTCTCACCCATTCGAAAGTTTAATTACAAAACAAAACAAGCAAAATTAATTTTGAAGGGATAAAATAGGGATGGTACCTCAAATAGCGCTCCGCTCACAAAAATGTATGGAACAAAAATGTAAGTAACAAACTCAGATCAAGTAAAAAGCAGACAGTGCTGCCTTAAATCCAGGTGAAGCAAAAAACTACCCTACTGCCCGTGTACGTATACTTCAAGCAAATATTGACGCACAAAAACTACCCGAATCAATCGTCAATCCTTACGTCAGTTGCTCAGAGAACGTGGACAAGAAAAAAAATCGGTTGTCTGTAAAGTCGGTTTACTGACGATAGTTTAACGTGACAACGTCATAAGATAATACTGATAGAATGGTTTCATTTTTCAAAAGAAAATTTCAATTTAATTTAATTTAATTTACAAAAGTAATTGACAAATAGGAATATATAATAGAATATAGGAAATCACAATTTCACTCAGAGCGAGGTAACGCCTCATCGAGGTAACGCCTCATGCGTCATGTTTTTTCGTGCGTGCAGCCGGCTCCATCGAATTATAAGACGTTGTCACGTCAATAAGTAGTAGGTAATAAGGGTGGTTTTAATGCGTTAATATGTGCTTGAAGTACATATAATTATGTACACGGGCAGTTAGTTTTGTGGCTTCACCTGGATCTAAGGACGCACTATATCTGCTTTCTACTTGATTTGAGGTAACAAAATATCTGTTGGGCAAGCCTCTTGAGACTCGACCCATCATTTCCTAGCAATAATCTAAGGATTTGTTTGAGAGAGCTAATTGATAAATTGTTCTTTCGTAATCTAAGGGAATTCCCGAGACACAAGCTTAAGAACTCGGAAAATATGCGTCATTTGCGAGAAAGTAATACTGAAGGATTTTCGTATATAATTAAATAAATCGTAACAAAAAATATAGATTACCTACTTAGTTAAAATACGTCGATTTTTGTAAATAATCTAAGAAGAGAAGAATCTGCTAACTGCTGTATGGACTAGGATATTAAAATATTCAATTTATTTTAGTTACTAGGTAGGTATAGTTTTTACTTCAGATACTTCGTATTCATACTTCATAAACGCATTACTACTATTATATAGTTTAAATAACAGCCATTTTATATGATTTTCTATCACGAGTAATAGAAAATCATATAAAAAGAAACTAATACCAAAACAACTTTATACATATTACGATAATAATATTTGAAAAGCGTTTATCAGATCGACCTAGTAAATGCTGTATACTTACATATTTGTCTATTTATCTATCGATCTATCAAGTTTCTTCATATTCAATACCACTTCAGATTCAGATTATTTATTCGTCAGAACACGGTATAAAAAGCATTTTTCTTCTCAATCCAATTGAAGTCAATTCAATTGAAAGGCACCAAGACAAAGGAACCCGGAAACATTCCATTACTACCCAGTCCTATCTATAGACAATAAAAACCAAAGCAAACACGACCCATGAATGGGACCCCTCGAGAGTTGACCCATTATTTGTCCATCAGCGGACAATCCTGGGGCCCTATTCTAGCGACTAAGCTATTATCTTGATTCATGGGAGTCGCAAGCTGCCAGTCGCTTGAAATGGAGACAACAAGTGCATATGTGTATGCATTTGAGAGTCAACGAAGGCGCGATCTTGTCTCAAAAAGAGAACATCTGAAAAATAAACCGCTTTCCAACATCTCCTACAATTGTGTAAGTGGCGTCCTCACATGTAGCAATTGTTCTAGAACATTTACAGCTAAAATTAGGTATATCAGCCATGTAAAGACGCAGCATAAGTAACTAAGCAACAGAAAATATGGTCGCCGTAGCCGAAATCAGCATGGAGTTCATCATCATTATCATCTTGGTCACTATCGTACTCATTAGAAATGTCGTGAGAGTGAGAGTGACCGAGATAATATCGCCTTTGCCAGAATAGGGCCCCGCCGTTTGAACAAGTTAATGCTTTGCTTAAATCGGGAAATAATAGCCCGAGTTGGTCCTGCATAATTTACTCCTCGTTTGATACGCGGACTTAACGGTAGTTGTAAGGGAAGTATGGGATCTTAGTTGGAACGCGCCAGCTTACTTGTAGGTATGGGTTTATTACACGTAACGAGTACAGTGGCGAGACAGTGCCCTCGGCCGAGTACTAGTTTTGTATAAACATTATGACGAGGCGAGACAGCCACTAGAACCATGATTTGTTTGCTCGGCCGAGTGTGCCCATTTACTGTCTTGCCACACGTTACGCAAAAATGTCTCTTGTGTATCTGGCATTTGTTTTGAAAATATTTGATAACACTTACTTTTGCAAAAAAAAACCTGGACGTCGACTACTGGCTGCATTTATAAAGTTATTTTTTGTTGGAAATATTTAGATCTAGTACGATCCTCTAACTCGTCTGATGAAGCGACGATGTGGCCGAGGATGTAGCACGTCGATATTGATGAAGTCTACTCGTTGTAGCTTTGAAAATGCCCAAGTTGTAGGTGTTAGGAAACAAGTACGATGACAGGAGGCACCATTCTAAAGTGACTCGCTTCATAAATGTGTAACCCGTTGCATACAAGTTTTTAATATCTCTTTGATTAACGATGTTACACAGAAAGCCAATTTTAATTCATTTTATGTCAATCATGACAATTATAATAGATCCAACCATGATCCAACCGTTTATTTTCTTTTTGACAGCACCAATAGAACGTAACTGCGTCATGTTACGCAAAAGTTCACTTTTAAATGCGAGGTTTTAAAAATATGACAACTGCCTAAGTTTGCTCCTTGAACCCGTATAATAATCATCTTTGACAAATTGAGTCCATAAGTGCAGTAGTTTTTTTATAAATTACATAAAATACAAACGTTTTTAAAAATTTACGTTCTATGGCTATCAACATAGTGATGTTACGATTGAGATATCGATATTGTTTATTAACTATTTTTATACGGGTATAATGTAGCATTCTAATGTAGTTTAAATATAGATAGATTGATTTTAGGAAGATTATTATTACGTGTCAATGTAACAAAAGTGATAATAGAATGACGTTCTACTACTTACTAGCGCCATTCCTACGACTGTTCTCTTTCCGCACAGACTCGATAGAAAAATGAATCGATATCGTGTCCACTATAATCACTTGGTCACAACACTATAACTGTCAAATTAGATCTGTCAAATAGAAAATAAACGGTTGGATCTATTATAACGCCTCTATATTTTCTAAAACACAATTAACTTAACCATCAACACAGTCAGTAGAGAAGTGGTGAAATTCATAAAGCCTGTCCTGAAATATGGAGGTAAATATAAAGCTAACGTAGTGTGAGAAGCTGTATTCCAATAATAAAACCCATTACATTCCGAGAAACACTTGAACGTTCTTATACTCGCCCACCGAGCCCACGCGAGCGACACACCGAGTCATTGGGAAGTATAAGAAAATGAACTGTTACCTTTGAGTCTAGATCTAGAGGGTATAAGCTTTGTGTAACATCTGTAGCAAAGATAAATAAAAGGGAGTAACTCAGCTCAAAATTACATTTTATTTTAAGAGCTTTTATTTCACTTGTGTATGTAACTACGAGTATGTTTGTTCGGGTGGAATCATGCAACTCAATTTTAGACCACTTTCCGATGTCCGATGGAGCTGTTTGATATAACGTGTGTAACTCCGATGACAATGTAATAAAAGCTTGTTTTTTTTAAGTATTTTTAACGTACTTTTTTATAATTGTGCAATTTGCATGTCCGTACAGTGTTTACGTATCACAATGATGTGACGTTTGTTATACTGTTAAGGCTGAACGATTCGAATGAGATTTGTCATACTAGTAGACGTGATGAATATGGATCGTAAAATGCTTTCTATTTTGAAATTGCACGAAAAGTAAAAAAATCCCCTTGCGGGATTCAACTGCCTATTGCCTATGCTATTACATCACCAGTGCTTGTGTGGTGTGCGTTTTATTACCATTGTTGAGCTGAATCATAAATATATTTATACACTGTAAGCCATCAGTGTAACTCAGTCCTTATAAGCAATGCTCAAAATTGAATGTTAAGAGGTGTAGGTACTGCGCAGTGCGCAGTAGTGGACCACACTTAAATGATATTTGTCGATCTAAGCAACGTTTATAAATAAAACTATAAATGTGAATTATGCTTAAATCACACAAATATTATAATTTCACATTTTAGTACAACTCAGCTATCTCAAATTAGGTCCCGCAATAATAATAAACACAGAGTTATGATCACACAAAAATAAACTTTACTAATAAAATATAAGCCGGCCGTTTCAGTTATTTTGAATGAAGGTGTATTACTGTTTCGGGTTCTACTGCGGCAACTCACAAGGGTTGAGAACTCGGGTAAAAGGCACTTCCCAGAACAACCGTTACTATTGCCTTATAAAAGGGGATTTATTGAAGCACAGATGGTGAAAACGCCCAAATATTCTGCTGCCTGTAAATATTTGGATAAAAATTGTGTTCAGAAACAAATAAGGTATTTTATTGTTGTAACAAGCGGTTCTTGTGTGTTGGGTAAAAAAATGTTTCTGGGAGTAAAACTTTAAAAAGTTCACCATCAAGCTAAATTTACGGTTATGTAATTATTATTGCAGGCCACACTTGACTTTGCAAAACCAGCTGAATATGTGATATCCTGTCAAAGTCCTGACCTGATCTATGCCCACGTAAAGTCGGTAAACTAGCTCCAAGATAACGGTTAAACGTAAAATTATCATCAAAAAATATAAAGATCAACACACAGTCAGACAGACAGTGTGGCTGCGACGCTCCTGCACATTTCACACAAAACCTTCACTCGTATCCATTTTACCCAAATTCCTGCATTAAAAAAAACAATGTATATAAAATCACTTCTTATTGGGTCAAACAGAAACAATACAATTTTAGTAAAAGGATCATTGTCACAACAAAAATGAATAAAACAATTCTCCAATGCCTATAATCTTCGGTGTGGTGTTATTTATAACCGCGATAAACTATAATAGAAACAGCATACAGGGTGTATCGTGTAATCCAAGCACGAGCGCTCACTCGTATAACTTTCATAAGTCCCTGTTGGGACTCACGTGCCGCTCGCTACCTAGTTTAGGAGATACCTTTTATAATTCCAAATGAAAAGGATGTCAACTCCCTTGTAAAGCACTAGTAGTCATGACTTACTCTGGGGTCCACAGGTGTGACACGTCTACAAATGCTACATAAATCAAATATTTATTCAGGCGATGAGTTGTAGAAGGTCTAAAAGGTCGTAACCCCAGATGATCTACTTCCTTCATGTCGAATTGTTTCTAGTATTTTCTTTAAAGCAATTCATCAAAATAGAAATTTGGTTTTTTTAATTAACAAAGTATAATATCAAAGTAAAAATAGTTTTAAGAAATGTGGTAGCTGATGCTGCAGCTATATGAAAAGATTAAAATAGCAGGTCGATAGAGCATTGGTTTTTGAAATTTTTTTTTATCATCCGAAAGTTTAATTTTAAACAAATTGGTAAATTTATTCTTGAACTTAATATACTTCCAAGCTAAATATTTCATAAAACGCCTTAAAATGCGTTTGTTAATTACGATACAAAATTGCTAACCTTTCTTTTTAGTAGCCAAGTTACCTGGCTAATAAAGGATTATATTTTATGAGTGATATAAAGCAAAACAAAGTTGTTAACAACCCTTCACACATCGAAAGTAATTATCAAAACACCCTGTATACTATTACTGTACCTTGTAGGTAATTAAGCTTTAACGACGTATCATAATCCTGAAACTTTATACATTACAGGATTAACGGGGTGGTTACAGAATAAGTGACAGTATGCTCGGCTTCATGAAACTTGACTGTATGGAACAGTTTCACTGCGATTTATATAGTAAATTGTCTATATATCTATTATTATGTATTAAGCATTTGTGGTGTAGGAAAGCATCTTGAGAAAATCTGATTACGTCCGACGAAGAAATTTAATGGCATATGTGAATTGAACAACTCGCACTTGGCCAGCGTGGTGGAATACGGCCTTATTTATCCTTCGAGGGTAGACGTGCTATCCCAGCAGTGGGATGATTAATGGTTGAGTTGATTGAAATACTTGTGAAGGGTACTTACCATCGCGGGCGGACGCGACAAATTCTTAAGGCACGGTGTTCGGGCAGTACGAACTAATGAACTAAGCTTTTCATTCGAAATCTTGAAGGCCCTTAAGGCGGTTTTAAAACTCTAAAGCCAGGGCTAATATAACATTTTTTTTGGCTATCAGAATATTTTTCGTTTGATTTTGATGAATCGTGGTATGTGCAATCAAATGGTATATGCATTGTAATCCGAGTCACTTTTATAGAGGTACGTATGTACCTTATATTAATATTGGCACAGAATAAATATTAGTGCCCAGATTGATAAGTTATGGCGATAGACATAGAATACATTGGATCCCGGAAACCCAGCAAAATTGCTTTCAAATGTCACAAATTCTCAATTTCCCAGTCGTGTCCGTCCAAGCCGGCACTAACCGGTTACAATAAAACGGGACAAGAGCTTACAATTAAATTATTCCATAGTTCGCGCCCGGGGAGAGACCCTTCCGCTAATTGATATGAACCAGCCACTTAGTTTACATGGAATCAGATTAGCGACCGATAGGACCTAAATACGAGGAACCCTTAAGGCCCTATGCACACTATATAGGTAATATAATTTTAATCTACACTAATATTTTTCGGAAAGATTTATATTTTGGTACGTTTGTAATGAGTCAAAAAATATTATACCGATTTTGAAAATATTTTTACTAATATAAAGCTACATTATTAGCGAGTAACAAACTAAATTCCACACCCGTGCGAAGACGCGGCAAATCACTAGTCACTGATAAATTTATTTATTTAAGACCACCCCTTGCTGCCATATCGTACCGTATTATTTTTAGTAAATATTTTTTTTTGGTGTAAATCTAAAGATAAAATAAAAGTAGGTAGCTATGTGTAAATCCATAAAAATACAAATTCGTTCAATCGTGTTTATCAAACCTAGATATTTTCTCGTTTTAATTTCGTAACTTTATCATCAAACCAAGTTTCATGCAATACAGAAAAGTATTTTCGAGAAAAATCCTAAGACAACGTTGGAACGAACGGTAAAGTACAGTTGGCCCTTAACAAAGACGATCCCTAAATACGTAGGATCCCTAAATATACATAAACACAAGCATCCCTAAACAAGTACAAGGATTGTGGAAATTTGGGGTTCCGTCGGTCGCATTTGATAAATCATTTAGTTTTAACCTTGCGGGTGTCGGTGTTATTAAGACTGTGTTCATTTACTCCAATGAGGTTGGTTTAATTATTTAGTTTACAGCAAATTGTGTCGAGAACATGGATTGGGCTTTGTAGAGAGGTTAATGTAGATAAGTCAGTGGTTTTCATTCTGTTTGATCTGATATTAACTGTAGCTACAGGATAATTATTTTAAGATATTCATAGAGCAAATGGAATGGCTGAAACAATTTAAAATGATTCTTAATTAAAGTGTCAAGATTTGTAGTGATTGTGTCATGAACGTATAGATACCATCGTATAATAGATTGTGTAATTGCATCCCAATAGGTGAGCCGAACACACTACACTGAAACTGAACTGATACAATACTCGTACTTGACTTTATACCAAACATTTTGTAAAAAGATTTTTTGGTCAGTAGGTATTAGATATCGTTAAAAATTGACCTGTAACTACCTGTGACATTATTCCATCTCTGAAGTTTTTTTCTATTTCTCTCGTTGCCGCAACCTGTTCCGGTTTCCAGAAATAGCGTGCAGTAGACTCGGTAGAACCGGTAGATTAAAATATCAAACCGATATCCGATAAATCAATACCGAAGCCTTAGCGACCTAGATGTAATAACCTGTTTGCAACCGCAGAGCTGCGGGGCAATCACTGAACTGGACGGGCTCGCTTCTGAATTTAATTTACATCAACCTTGCATGAAAACGCCGAAGACCCTTGTTAGTTCGTTTAGAGAATTGGATAGTCCACAGGCTGAAAAATAGTTACCATGATTTACAAAACAAAGTACATACATATGACAGTTAAAGTGTATGATTTCTTAGAAATATGACACACTCACAAATTGAAAAGTGAAATATTTTATAATATTTGACAATGTGTCTTGCATCTTCGGAGATCAAAATCGCATACACATCATAAACATACACGCCCATATAGACCGAGAAGGCAGTGTTGGTAACCCTATCTCATCGAGTACCAGCAATCGTGAGTCCCTATGGAAAAGACAAGCCTTTGCTTCTATTCGATGAGATAGGGTACCATTATTACAATTCCTTTTCTATCTAATAACCTTGGTAAGGATGACATTCCACTGAAGCTGAGAGTAGCAGAGCTGCAGCATCCACAAAGTCGCATTTGTCTACTTTATTTAAACTGTAGTTTCTTTTATTTAAACTGTCTTAGCCAGAACCCAAAGATTAAGTACTGGTTCTTACCGATAGTTTATTTAGTTAGAAAACTAAAAACCAAAGGCAGAGGTCGTTCCCACAACATAGCCACCGCATCTTTCCCCAAACCAACTTTAATCAACCCTTGATTTTCAATTTACCTTTCCTTTCCAGAGTAATATACTGCTAAGGCGGCGTTTAGAACACACGATTTATTTCTGTACTGTACTTACGTCTATCAATGACTTGTAGTTTTATACTTGACTGTTAGCATTGGAGAGACTCAAAAATTTGTTCCTAAACCAGCATAAAGTTATTAATTAGTAGAAAAGTTAAAAAGTGTGCAAGTAAGTATTATGTGTCTTAACTGTTTTGCTAACCAGTTGGTATACGAGTAAATAACATTTTGGAAATCCTATTTAAAATGCCTTTTAAATGTTTTCATGAAGCGCGACATGCCAGACATCAAATTTCAAGAATGAGTGAGATATATCGAGGTCCGTCGCACATTGGATCGTGACATTGGAAAGACGATCACAAGACTGAATTAAAGTTTGGCAAGACATGTTTGTAAACAAGAAGTCGGCTAGCCGCCCTTCAGCACGTTTTAGACCACGATATTATAAAAGTTAACAAACCTCGATGAGATTGGCTCAGGGTCGGGATGAGTTGATAAAGAGGCTTATGCCCAGCAGTGCGATCATAGGTAAAAAATCATGAATGATTTTTAACGAGTGTTAAATCATTGACTGCAGAATTACTCTTCACCGAATCTAACCTGTCAAAAACGTAGAACTTCTAAACACAAATCGTATAGTATAAAACATGCGTAAAACTAATTCATTCCAATGTTTTAGCGAACCCGTTCCAAGGGTCGCAAGCTGACCGCAGGGATAAATCGAAAGCAATTCCCCCGTTAATTGATATGCTACTTTGGGCTTATTCTCCACTTTAGACTATAAATTCATAGTTGCCGTACCTCGGCCTGTATTTAAGTGTTATCTTTTAATTTATGACTGTAACGGGTTAAGGGCGCGTTATTTATTAGCAGAGCTTGTTTATTTAGTAAAAGCTGTTTACGCAATTTTTTCGTATTTGCGAGCGAGCGATTTTCCAAGCTGAATTTGGCAATTTAAAAGGGTATTTAAGGAGGTTTATTTTTCTCAAGCATTGAACTCGCATGTTTCTCTTAGCTTCTTGGGATAGTTAAGTTGATCTATATCTTTTGTTTTAAATTTATACGAGGGTTACTATTTGTTTTGAACGAATTCGATAGTAATTTTCTAGTAAAGTGCGGTGAGTTCACGTACCTATGTGTCCTACCTTGTACGTCAGTGACGAAATGGTCAACAACGGCAATTATTGTATAAAAATATACTGTTATACTTTAATAAATTAAAAAAATAATAATAATAATGACTGGGCCTGTAGGCATCGCGTCATATAAAACTATGGAATAGAAAAACCACTAAAATCACAAGAAGTAATCGAAAGTATGCGATTCAATAAAACGTGAGTACCAATTTCAAAATGTGTGACCACTATAAAGTTTTCATCATAAAAATCATGATGATTGTTTAAATTATATTATATTTTAGCCCGTACGTATAAAATAACTTAAAAGGTTACAAACATAAAAATACAAGTTAAATAAAACGAAATACGCGCGCTTCACTTGAGTATTTATTTAGGTAAAACGTTTACAAAATTGTATAAACATCTCGAATCATAGAAAAGGATGTTTACTACAAAATATTGAAGAAGCAAGTAAATAAGCTCTTAAAATAAAGGGCTACTCTTATAAAAATAAGTTAGCGTGTTTTTGTTTCATAACAGTCTCGTCTGTATAATTTCTTATACCTTTTTAGACGAAAGTGTATCCAAAAAGAAAATAAGTAAAAACTGTTATTTCTCGCTCTACCTGATACAAATCAAATAATACAAATATTATTGTAACGTAAATATTTACAATAGCTGCCAGTGAAAAAGATCGTGAATCGTTTTCTTAGTCACTGAACTTTCGTCGACTACGTTGTTTGTGTACCTTATTTTTCAATACAGACGCCTTTTTCACCTTATAATATTAATAAGAAACAGATGTCTTTTTCGC
The DNA here is from genome assembly GCA_949125135.1 of Alcis repandata. NCBI lineage: Eukaryota > Metazoa > Arthropoda > Insecta > Lepidoptera > Geometridae > Alcis > Alcis repandata. Next base: position 11,897,429 of record OX421239.1, on the reverse strand, counting down.
CAATACCGTTTTGATTATTATCTATTGTGTCGCAAAATAACGAAATAATCTTTAATGTGGAATAAAATGGCGTCCCTTTATTGTCTGACAAAAAAGCTGTTTTCATAAAATCGAAATCAATTTTCTCGTCAGGATAAAACGAAAGTGTTTTATTGAAGTCGAATTTTACGCATGTTTTCTTCAGTAAATGTAGGCCGAAGGAACATTAGATAAGTGCCTACTTAATAAGAAGGTTCTTTGTGATTTAGTCTAAATACGAGCTATTCGGTAAATATTGGAAAAATGTGTCTACATTTTCATTACTTTGTAGTCAAAAAGCTTTGTAGAGAGCCAAACGTCTGCCTTTCTAGAAAATTAAATCAGTTAACAAACAATCTGTTCAATAATTTTCGATTACTATTTACTATTAAATATAGAAAATAATCAATTACAAATAAGAATATTCTTTTCTAATTCGAATGACAAAAGAAGCTATTACAGACAAGGGCCCTCTGATCCACTTCGAGGAATGAGAAATTCTTTAAGTCTAGCGTTTGGAATTTAGGTGGAAATGTTGGTCCATTCATTGTCTATAAATCTTTTTTGTCTATTAAGGTTTTACTTTTTCAGCACTAGACGATTTTTGAGTCTTGAATATGGTGGTTTTTACAAAAAATAGAGCAACTGATTTCTTCTAGAACCTTTGTTTGCCTGGACGAGATCGCTCTTAGCGATAAGGCCATCAGTTGTTGCACTAGTTTTAAGTGTTATTTTACTTTTCTCTGTAATTTCCGTTGTGAACAATAAAGAGTTTACCTGTCTATTAAATTTACCTACATAAGATGAATTTAGATGGGCTAATGAATCCAATTTCAAATTGAAAACTTACTTATTTTTGGGTTGACAAAAAATATCTCGTTTCATTTTTCCGTGTAGCTGAAAAGCTAGCTATTTTCAAGCGATACAGGTTTTTTTAAATGTGATAGGTCATTACGACTAAATAGCATATGAATGAGACACTCTGGTTCTATCGTTGCTTTCTACTTAGATCAATTCCTGAAATCTTGAACCAAGCATTCAAAGGCTTACCTCACCAACATTTCCTTTGACAAATCATCCTACTAGTGCTTTGATCATTCAATGCTTTGTATTTACGTACAATCCCACCGCTTGGTCTAATGGCATCCTCATCAGTGCCCTGATTCTAGCAAGATTATGTCGCTTACTCTCATTAACACCTATATAATGACAGAGACAGATAGATAATCTCAAACAGCTCTTACTTATCTGCTAACAAATAATATTGGAAGGTTGTGGTTTTCAAAGACTTGTAAAACGGTCGAACCCTAGTTTTGAATAAGTCTTTGTTCTCTTGCTTACAAATTACTGAAAATGTGGCGTCTCAAAGACTGCGGGCCAAAGGTTGGTCAAATAGCCCAGTTTTCAATTAATCTCGAAGTTAATATGTCTACAGGCTAAAGGTACAATTAATATCACTGTCTGAATAGTAAAGTCCTGAGGTTTATTTGTTCGCAATACTCAAAGAGAAGAGGTTCTAGAAGATTTTGGTTCAAATTTCAGTCTGAAGGCCAAAGTATATATACCTAATAATGTAAACATTATACAATATACATATATGTACTGGGTTATAATGAAAGGGCTTATAGTAGAATCTCATCATTATGAACAACTTTTATTATGGAACCAACTCTGAAATCACGACACAAAAAACTTTTCCATAGAATCAATAAAGTACAACAAAATGTATGAAACAGCTGATAGTTTTTCGCGCATTCAGAGTTGGTCCCATGGTAAAAGTTGTTCGTAAGGATAAGTAGGTACCATATTCAGTTCTTCAGTCTTTCAGTCATAAACAAATTAATTTTAAAAACAAGCTTTTATTACATTGTCGTCGGAGTTACACACCTATACCAAAATTCAGCTCAATAAGACATCGGGAAATGGTTCAAAATTGAGTTGTAAGATTCCACCCGAACAAATATACCTATAGTTATACTTATACAGGGAAACATACAATGCAAGTTAAATAAAAGCTTTTTAAAGTCGTTTTTTGCGTGGTGTTAACGCCATCCAAATAAATTATTATATTTAGAACTTGTCCAAAATTACAGCAACATTTCCGAATAAACTCGATCTATAATAGCCAGCAGCCACACCAGTTAACATCTGAAGTGGCCACAGCTGAGCGTGAATTCGAAAGGTAACATTTGTAAAGATTTCCCTGTTTACCGCGATGTGCCTTCCCAAGCCATTCACAAAGGGCCTCCTTGGTCCTTTCCCTGGCCCTTTTCTGTCCCTTCCCGGGCTCGGGATGGATTCGATATGAACTCGGGACTGTCTGGTCAAGTGGGTCAAGTGTCTGTGGTAGATTGAAAAATGTTGGATAGAATTTGATTATTGAAAATATAGACCGGACTACATTAGGTCGGTTAACTCGTTAGGAATATTTAAAAAAAAGATTGTTGAATAAGACTGAACAAAACTAATGTTGAACAAGACGATATTATAAAATTACTTCTCCGATTTACAGAATGAGTCAAATTGTTTCTACTTAACTTTTTTTTAAACTACTGCGTCTTTTTTAATACAACTTTTTCACACCATCTTGGTTGTTTAAAATTATCTGTACCAAGTTGTTTATTTTTTAGTTTTCTTTTAAAAAAACTTAACAACAAAAAATCTAAAACAAGTTCTCGATTCAATCGGACGCAGCACCGCAATTTACATTTCGCGTCAGTACCAACTATTACTTCAGTTCAAATGTTTCAAACATTCGATGCCATTCACGGCCCGCCCGTGGAAAACGTACAAAACCTCGTTGCAGGTTGAAAACACTCATTCATCGTTCGAATGCGAGCAATCAGCGGTTCATTGCAGTAACATGCGTCTGCGGAAGCTATCAATGCCTTCATTCGCCTCATACAGCGCCCGGCCATTCAGTTGGCACGTCGGCAACTGGGCATTCAGCTAAGAAATTGTTATTTGGGGATTGTATGTGATTTGACATTTTATAGGATATAATTTAATGATATTCTATAAATCCGCTTATCACCCACTTTTAAAATGAGGCCAACATCGCAATAAAACCGCTGTTCCCTAGAAACATGTCATTTACTCTGAATTAAATGTGGAAAACAACTGATTTTCTTTTCGCTATATTCTTCAGGGTAATATTAAATAGTTAACGTTATTTGTTATAGTGAGTAGGTACAATGATTTCAGACGCTTAAAAAACCGATGCTGATTAATTTATATTTCTCTGGACAACGGTGCCATACGTAAAGCCCGGCACTGTACTCTCTCCACAGCCCTTCGGGGTCTCGAACCTTTTTAAAAGGGCTCTTACTTCTAGACCTTTTCGGAGCAAAAATATTCGAAGCGGAAATTATTCGGATCTTGTTTTTGAGTGTGCGCTGGCGTTTTGTTTGGCCTGACTTGGAGAGGCGAGGTTGAACAGGGAAACGCCAAACATAGTGGAATTAATCGTTCAGAGATTAGGTACTTAAGTCACTTTGTCTAAGACTAAAAGTAGACCCTGACCTTTGAGAAATAAAAGTGACAAGGATTAGTTGGAAGTGAAAAGGTTTTATCTTAATTATTCCCGAAATGTTGCTTCTTTCTATTTGTTGGTTTCAGGAATATTTAAATTTTTTTTTTTTTTATGTTTTGATGTATGAGCTTATATTCTGTTTTTATTTAGGAAGAATCATCGTAATCGTCTAAATTTTATTTAACTTTACATCAGAACTGTAATGCAATGTTTGTCATATCTACAGAAAATAACAAGAAAGTTCACATCAGTGTTGTTAGCTCTTTTGACAACGTTTCAGTTTTCTCCCAGTAGCTCGCTAAAGTTCGAATTTTAGAATCATACAAGATTCTCTGTTCAAATCCTTTTGTTATTTGTCACAAGAATGAAAAATACTTCTTCGAAATTGAAAACATGTCGACAGCAAATGTTTTCTTCAAACGCGGTCGTTGAAAGCCAAAGCATGAATTCTTGCACTCATTTGGAGTTCTACATTCGTCTTTTAAAACTAGACAAGACAAAATAACTTTTATGTCTGAGTAGTGAGACTTATTAGAGGAAAGCAGTAATTTAAGTATTTGCTCTCTAAAGCAAAGGTTGCCTATTTAAAACCTTATGGCTTAGAAGTTAAGGTTCGTATTTTGCGATCATGTTTGTGTTTCGGTAAAAGCCACTCGCGGGAAGACCGGAAAAGGCTTTGCAGGATGTTTTGGCTATTGAAGAGATGTTTTGATGAAGTGAGCTTCCACAGCTTCCATTGTTTCGTTGACTCTTTTGACATTTGTGAGTGTAATCCGTCTTTGCAAATTATTTCGAATTCTTTATCCTATTGAAGTACACGTAAAGTCGTGTGTAACACACAAAACTTTTATGGTTATGTTTAGAATTTTTACAGGCATTTAGTCAAAATTAAGTCACCACGCTGCTTGCGAAAATGATAATGAATAAGTTTGCACAATAAAAACTGAAATAATTTTTCAGTTTAATTGCCACTTTATAATTTAAAATAAATTGAAAGAATCATAAAATGACAAAATGATCTTAAGAAGTGGTTATTACATTTCTAGTAAATGTGATGAAATAGGCTGCAACTTTTTTCTGTGAAAAAGGTCGAGTGCGTCATTTAATTTCATGTTTTCAGAGTTAACTCAGGTACCTACTTGTGTTATAATGTTGGCAATCTTGAAAAGGGCCTTGAGTGGTTCAGTATAAATATACTTACAACACTCGGGTGAAGCGTGTTTGATGTGAACACTGTTAATTTACTCAATGTAAATTAGATTGCATGAGAAAATATGAAAGCTTTTTCTAGTTGATATTATTCCAATGTTTACTCTATGAACATGGTTAATAGAGCAAACATTATTTACTTACACATGGCTTTTAGCTATAGTTTTTGTTTTTAAATGGTCCCAAAGTAGTTATATTTTACTGTTTTTGTTATTCAAATCATGTAATACCAGCTTGTGCCTTTTTCTCGAAAATCACGTTAGGTGCGCTGATAATAAATAATTTATTTTTTGAGATACTTTAGTTGAATTGTGGCGTTTTTTTGTGGGTCCATTGGGATACACCATTTACATTACACATCAACGATTTTGGACTGTTAAAATCTCTTAAGGGGCGTCCATAAAATACGTGAGATGTTTAAGGGGGGGCGGGGGTCGAGTCAAATCTCATCTAATCTTACGTTGGAGAGAGGGGGGGGGTCTCGGCAAATATCACGCAATTTTTGACGTGACAACGTCTTATAAATTGGTTTGCCGAGTGACACTTCAAGAAACTGCGTTACGCTCCGCTCACGTTATGCGCTCACAATGAGAGCGAGTGAGAGGCACGCGTCCCTTCCACTCGGGCATGGTTAGCCCGCCTAAGAGCGAGAGAGACAGACATAAAAAGTGAAAGGCACGCGTCCCTTCCACTCGAGCACAGTTAGCCCGCCTAAGAGCGAGAGAGACAGAGCGAGAGAGAGAGAGTGAGAGAGATAGGCATACACACCGGTTCATGTCTTGCGCTTCTATTTCGTCAAATAGACCTTAAAATTATTTTACCACTCAAAGTCGTTGTCACGTAAAACTTTCGCCCGCATACCGACTTTACAGGCAACCAATTTTTTTTCTGATTGAAACAAAAAACAATAAAATTATACTATTTTGCAATTTTTTTTTTCTTTTTACTTTAACAATCCAACGCGTTTACGTAAGAAACCCACATTTTGAAAAATCTCACGTGAGATTGGGGGATGGGGGAGGGGGATGAATATAATCTCACGACATCTCACCAGGGGGGGAGGGAGAGACAGAAAATTTTAAAAAACACCTCACGTAATTTATGGACGCTCCCTAATAAAATGTGCCAATTAAATGAGCGAACGAATTTCACTCTTTTCTTAGATCAGAAGAGGATCTCGCCTGGGTAAAACGGACCCACCATTACATAAAAGTCATTGATTTTCACCACTAAGTTAGGAGTTAACTGAAATGGTCCTATTTTATCCGTATTTTCGGCGCTCTTTACCGTTTACGCCAAAGTGAACCTTTTCACTCGAATTGCCAAAAAACAGTCTAAAGTAGGACCAGCATCCCTTTGCAAGGCTAGGATTTCAAAGAGTACATACGAACATGCGTTCACAAAGCCAGCATGTCTAGTCATCAATCAGCAGCTGTCGAAGTGTCAGCCCTAAATCCCGCTGTTTTTTGCCACAGACCATGTGCCATTAAGTGAGGGTTTGGAATAGGGTTGCCACTCATGGAAAAAGAAAGGATTAAGGCTTCTATTTTTACTCGTGCTTGTTTATTTTGCACAGCGACTCAAAGAGGTTCTTAACCTCTAACAATCGAAGTGAACTATCAGTTCCAGTCTTGTAGAGTTTTTCGTTTCCATAAATGATTATAAATCCGAAAGTGCCTCTAATTTTGTGTCTGTTCGTTATTTATCCTTTTACAAGAAAATAGCAAAACTGATATTGATAATACTATGTGGCAAACAAGTTGGAAGAGAAAAAAAAGTAGTAAAAGTATTTGGAGAGTAGCTCAGTTTTCAAGAAGCAACGGACGATAGATTTTTAGGGCAACAGATATTGAACTAAGCCATACTTCACGGTACACTAAAAACTGCCTTGACGTCAACAACGGAACGTTCAAAATCAAACAAAACTATAAATGTAGCACTAGAAGCTAGCAACCCTAGCGGGTCGGTTATCGCTCCACGTGACGGGTTACGATGCAATTTTGTGCTGAAAGTTGGAATATAGTGTACCGGCACAATACGAGCGGTAGTAGCTGCGGCACGATTCGATTTAGGTTACACTCTCGACGAAGTTTCGCTGGATTTAGTTGACTACAAAACAGAAGTTTATATTTTAAAGTGGAGGGAAACAGGCAATGTACAGCTAGGGATGTGTCCATACGGCCATGATATTTTTCTATGTTTTTTTTTAACCTAAAGGCTAGCGTTTCATCTCGCCTGAAGGTAAGCAATGATGCGGTCTACGATGGAGTACGCTTGCCTAGAAGAAACCGATTCACTCGCTAGTTTCATATTTGTAAAAAAAAATGAGATGGGTACACTGGTACAGGTTAAGTATGATTCACATTACCGTCTAAACTCACCCCAACTGCGTCTGATTGGGTCCATAGATGCACCCACTAAATTATAGTGTTGCGACAGCAGAATTTCAAAAATATAATTTTTAGTCACGTCAAAAATTTCATCGCATTTTGAGCTAAATTTCTCCATAATTTATTTCTTTCTCATTTTTTCTAAGGCTGCCGGTAAATCATGTTTGAAGCAGATTTACAGTGAAGAGTACTTACTATGAACCCGGTCCTTATTACCCTGTATTAAAAATTCATGCGTCATCCCATAGGAAAATTCCAATTCGCTCGCGAGATGCTCCAGACATTTATATGAGGCTGTGAATGCTTCAAGTGGGTGCCATTCACCAGGCCACGTGCCCTATAACCCAGTCTTTACACTGAATGGACGCCTTTAGAAATGCCTGGAAGTACTAGTTACCTCTCCGCTTTCATTTTTCGGCCTATTCCGATGTGTCTACGCGAGTTTCTAATTCTTTACTCGCGATTTAAGAGCACAAGCTCAAGCTCATACATGATTAAATTGAAACTATAGAACTCAAAAAAATATGGTACGAGTATTTTGCTATTAGATACATTTAGAATGATACAACCATGATAATTTTTTCTGATAAAATTAATGCCACATGACAAAGGGAATTATCGTTAGTACCTCCTCAATCGCAATACTTTAATTGCCTTGCTGAGCCCTACGCAAATCATCAAAATTTGATTCGTCGTGATTTCTTAGTTAATCTACTAAGTTCTCATACAAAAATCGATTGCAATAAACGGAACCTCACGTTGTAACACACCACATACCTAATCATAAAACAACTTATAATTCTGCTTTATACATGACGATTTGACGATACTATACTTTTTCGCTTCTGCTTTGGGACCGACCGTCTAGTTTAACTTTTGGCAGTCGTCGTTATTGATTGCACGGTCGATTACGGTCTTCAACGTCATCCGTCTCCCAGGCGATGCTACTCCATTTATTATTTAGGTTTCTGTTTTGAATACCCAAGGGTCCAGTTCTGGCGCATACGATAATAACTCCATCACACTCGCTCTCATGACGTCGTAACGAGAGAACCGTGTTATGAAGAACTTTGTCGTCTCAGAATAACATGTAATTTATAAGCAAATTGTCTGTAACGTGAACTCTGCCCCCAGGGACATGCACGCGGCCGTGTGTGGCGGCCGCGTCGGGTTGTGCGACGCCATGCGGCCCGCCAGCGGGGCCGACCTGCTGCGGTACCTGCGGAAAGTCAACTTCACTGGTGAGGAATTTAGTTTTTACCTGCGAGAAAAATTTTAAAATATCATAAAGGAGAGGAGACCTGTACCAGTTAAACTTCACTGGTGAGAAATTGGCAGCTTTTACTTTCAAGAAAAATGAAACAATTACACAAAGAAGAGGATATGTATACCCAGCAGTCCCAGCACCATAGTAGTTTGATACAGGTTGACGATGGCTATGATTTTTCGAGAATTGCTCACTAAGAGATAAGATAAAAACGTTGAAAAAAGTTTTGAATTGTCAAATTTATAATGATTTGTGAGAAATTGTGGGTTAATATTTTTTGACATGACTATAATTATGTATTCGTATGTTCTCGAATACCTACATAATAAATTTGTATGTATTCGAGATTTACAGGTTTATTTAATAGAGCACATAGGTACGTTTTGTAATATTTTCGAGTAACGAGAGCGTTCAATGAATGGCAGAATTTCAATTTCTGGAATAATTAGGAACTGTTTTGAACATAATATTGCTCTTGCTATCAACTGAATGACTTGCTTGTATCAATATGTACTCTGTTGCTACATAAATTACGGTATGGTTGAGAGTAATTTTAGCCAAGATATAATTATAAACAACTATTACATGGGTAATCTTACTTTACAAGTTTCTCAATACATATTTGGGTACCTATTCGAAGTAAAATTTCACAGCATTAGCGACAGAAAATGCAAATCACGTAAAAGTAGTCTCCATACTATCCATCCACACTCTCCAGAGACTTAAAACGCAGAATAAATAGTAACCTTAACCCCCGACAGCCAAGTTGATGGTCACTTAGCGGACCAAACGTGGCCTCCACACTTTGTTGACAGTTTTCCCGCAGTTTCCTTTGATCTTCAAACTTGAACTGTTGCCAATATATCTTTCAAAGACATCAACGATTTATGGAAGCGTATAACATATAACAGGTTTATCAAATAGAATACATTCAGCTGACATCTTTTTATATAATTTTGTTTATATAGCCCCTGAAAGAAATATGAGGTTCATTGCGGAGTTTAGTATCGCTCTAATATGGACATTGAGATGTTTAGAGACCTTAACTTGGAGTCGAAGGTCAGGTGAGAATTTATGGTCCAATCACTTCGATTTCTTGAGTCAATATTACCGTAAGGCAGCTGTATTATTAAGACATTTGTTAAGATGTCTCGGCTTTGTACTTGATTTTTGGTGGCCTTGGCTGCTTTGCTTGATTTTCAGTAGATATAGCCTTGACTGTTTTTAACGTAAATTTCGTCTTGTACCCAGCGTATCGAGTAGCATGCTACGATGCTCTAAGCTGCTTAAAGTTTAGCTACGATGCTAAGGTATGCATCGTAGCATGCTACGCGATACACTACGATCCGATTATAAATACACGATGCGATTACTTTAAGAATCTATTGCAAAGGAGGGAAAAAAATCTCTCCATAATAACCAAGACACATTTTGCGTCTCTCATAATTATGTACAGTCTCTGCATCAGTATATATAAAAAGTTATAAGTGCCCTTACTGTCCCTTCCTACGCCTGAGGTTTACGAGATCTCGATTTCGGTTATTAAATTAAGCTAACGGCAGCACCTTGCGAGGGTTATAGGAGCATCAAATTGTGCCCTCGTCTAATATTGGCTTTATATCTCGGAATAAGAGGAGCTTATTTGCAGCGGCTGTAATGCTATTGTTTCCGATAGCGCGGAAAAGGCATCCGTTCGATTTTTACGTTGGTTTAGTTCGAGAATTTACTGTGTCTAATATTAATTTGTTAGGTGTTTATAGTCTTCAATTTATTGGTAAGATGGTATTTATTGACATTTACTCCTTGAAGATCTCGACTTGATAAATCCGATTCCGGATTTAGATTGTTTACTGTCACTGTCACACTAAACTTTTACTAATGTGCTTTAGTATTTGGGAAGATTAGGTCTAACTAATGGTTTTCTTTTATCATGGTCCTTCGTACGACTTCGGTGACTGACCGAGTAAGCTGGTTAATCTACACCAGACTGCTATTATCCATATAAATTTTAAACCCTCTCCCAGGTCTTTCCGGAGACGAGTTCCACTTCGACAGCAACGGCGACGGGCCGGCGCGGTACAAGATCCTGCACTTCAAGCAGGTGGCGCGCGGCACCTTCCGCTGGGTCGAGGTGGGCCAGTACCTGGACGGGGAGCTGCAGCTGGACTTAAACGGTAAATGTTCACTCTTTATCAGACCTGTCAATAATCAAAATAAAATAAACGTTTCACACTCATAGCTCAGGATACCCTGTGTCGGGGATGCCATGGAACACACACAAAGACAAGGACAACTAATACCCAGACCTAGAGCAGATATTTAAATTCATCATTCAACCACCTGCCCGGCCGGGAATCGAACACGGGACCTCTTGCTTATAAGGCGGATACACTACCGCTGAGCCAATTAGGTCCAATTAGCCACTGAAAATGGACACAGAAATTAAGCAGTTGGAAAAGTTTTTGTTGTTACATTAACGGTTTCGGCTTGTCCTGTTTTCTATTGTTGTTTTTTGGGTCAAAAGTAATTGATTGTTTTTAAGTTCTCATTAAAAGATTTAAAAGTAATGTTTGTATTATTTAGCAATTTCTTTCAATCGTTTTTAACAATGTGTGTTTATTGTGAGATTCAGAAATAATTTCTCATTCCGATCAAACTATAAAGGTACTCCTGAAATCAAGTTTTTTTTACCACCACCCACAATCCGTTTTAATAACATGCTAATCTTTGGGGCGTACTCGGAATTTTAAACATTACATTTTCGACGTTACTTTTTACACCACCGAAATAAATTTCAAGTTAAACATCCAAATCTAAAACCTGGGTATTATTTGTCTATTGAATTGTAAACCTTATGTCAACGGTACAGAGATCCAGTTCAAGTGGGAGTCGCCGCGGCCGCCGGAGTCGGTGTGCAGCGCCGAGTGCGAGCTCGGGCAGGCCAAGCAGTACGTGGAGGGCGAGAGCTGCTGCTGGCACTGCTTCAACTGCACGCAGTATGAGGTCATTACTTCTTTTCAAAACTTTTCAATTTGGAATGGACTACGATTCTAGTCAAAGCACAGGTCAAAGTAAGAATCAGGTTTTTTATTGAACCACTAATAATTCTGCCTGAAATGAGCAAACGTGACATTCAACATCAGGCGAGCGATTTGCTACGTCTCATCACTCAATGGCATAAAACAAAAACGGTAACCTTTGTGCTAAATAGTAGTGTTGGATGTACCAGTTTACCCTGATCAGGAATACTAAGTATATTGTTAACGTAGTCAAAAATTGATTTGAAATACCATCATAAATATTGAATGTAAAATGTTGTATGTTTAGATGTTTGGATATTTGTCACGCAAAAACGTAGGTACATGCTTTCCTACAAAAACTATTAATTTTTGAAATAAAAATCTTGTGTATAGGTACCATAGGCTATCTCCACACCAAATGTCATCAAAACTGCTGTTGTTTTTTTTTACAAATATAGATATAACTTTTGTAAAAATCGACCGAATGCGTTCATTTCGTGTGTTCCTCCTGGTGGAGTAGGTAACTACAGTAGTTGGAACTTTTTTCCATTCGGCCAGTTTGTTAGCATTGCTCACTGCAGTGTGACTTTTATAACAGACATTGCGGTGTCCGGACAACGTTCAACTAAAACTAATATAATAAATCTGAAGTTTGTTTGTTTGTATTCGAATTGAGCTCGATGTAATTTGCATCTAGATAGTCTGTATTCCGGATGACAGAAAAGTTTTTATGCTCGGAAATTACGATCTCGGTTGAAAAATGGGAAAAGTGCAGGCACAGATTTCAGTTTTGGACGGCTTTGATAAATTCCTTTTTCATCCCACCATCTCGGAAAGAGTATTTTTAATCTTCAATATCTGAGTGGAAAAGCCGTTTTTATTCTTTAAAGGATAAAGTAAATTGAATTTAGAACATCGTGTGCACTAAGTTTGTGAATTAAAAAAAACATTAAACCTATTTACTGCTACCTCTATGGTGCCGAATATATCATACAACTTTTTTTTAATTTGTTAAAAACTCAGACTCGGAACCTTCTTGGTGTTCTTTTTTCAATTTGCTTTGTACGCGGTTCTTTACGCGGCATTTTTTCACGTCATTGAATTAAATATAATATATTAAAAACAAGAAACTTGAAAACAAGTGAAAAAACTAAAATGAGTGATTCTAGCGACGAGGAAGTTTGTTTGACGCCAACAGAATTGACTGAAACTGTTAATAATGCACAAATGAGCTTTTCCACTCAGATATTGAAGATTAAAAATACTCTTTCCTCGCTGAGGTGGAATGAAAAGTTACGTGTTGCACTCGAGTGCAAAGATTTTTCACCTCGTGCTCTTTTGATTCCCTCGCTAACGCTCAGGATTCTAATTTTGAATCACTCGCTGCGCTCGTGATTCAATTTTAGAATCCTTCGCTTGCTCGGTCATCAAAATTGAACACGCGGTTAAAAAGCAACTTTGCACTCTTGTATAACAAATAACTATTTTGTTTGTTTTTTTTTACTACTATATTATACATGAACTTAACTTTTTTTAAAGCTTTTACTTAACTTGCAATCTATGTAACTACGTTTGTTCAGGTGGAGTCTTGCAACTTAATTTTGAACCACTTCCCGATGTCCGTTTGAGCGGAAATTTTGTAAACGTGTATGACGAAAATGCAATAAAAGGTTGTTTTTAGAAATATTTTTGAAATTAACTTGTTGATCGATTTTTGATTTATTGCGCCGAAGTCGGATTATATAGATCGATGATTTATTGTCTTTGTGTCCATAGACCTTGGGAAATCTTTTTTTACGCGCGCAATCCGTTTTGCATCCTGATAGTCTAGTCTTGACTCGTAATCAAAACAGGCTTCATTTTGAAAGTTGGAGCTTGCTTCGAGTATCAAAATGAAGCCGGGTGTGAATAGTGAATACCAGCCAGTTAGACAATAAGGTTAGGTTTAAATAAATAACTTAGTATTACGTTTTCCGTAATGATATTACAAAATCTGTTTAATAGATTTAAAATAAAGATACTCAATCTTATCTTATTCCTCTGAGAAATCTCTAGAAACCAGAAATGAGTATAATTCAAAATAAAATAAACCCACAAAAATATAATGTTTTCCGCAAAAAAAAACTGGGTTATTTCTCAGATCAAAAGCATTCATTTTTCAGCCGCTACGTTTTGTGGAAGCCAAGTCATCGCAGTTAAAGAGATTAATAGTAGCCGAAGCACTCAGCACCCGGAGCAGATTCCTGCCGTTTAGTTTACGTCAGGAACGCAGGGTTTTTAGGAGCAATTGTAAATTGTGTTTGGAGCTTGCAGTGGAAACATTTGAGATCAAAATGATACTGTTGTGCAAGTTTTAAAATCAAACTTAGATTTGTTGTTGTGATTGACAGGTGAATCACAGCATTTTGCCTGAATATAGGTACTTGGTGAGCGGGCTCTTTTCCGCAACTAGGCCGTAAATCGGCCCTTTTTGCGTACAGAATATAGGTACTTAAGAAAAGAAAAATTAAAAATCATCTCTTTTTAGAAATTATTTAACATTTTTATTTAAAAACCAACCACAGACCAAACCTCTGAACCGATTTCAATGAAATTTCTGTTTTTTTTTATTTCAAATATACCTAGTAGTACCTATAGTAGTTGTATTATCTATATGTAATGTACCTGTAAGTATATTTTTTTCAATGAATGACGGAGCTTCGAGATTTCAAACGTAAAAAAAAACCACTGAATTGGGAACCTGCTCTATTTTTTGAAGTCAGTCAAATATAAGCTACACGCCAAGATCCTGTTCTATATTTATTTAAACCCCCAGATCCGGTCCCCCTTCGTGGAGACGGCGTGCATGGTGTGTCCGCGCGGCACGCTGCCGGACCCGACGCGCACGCACTGCCGGCCCATTCCGGAGGCCTACCTGCGCCCCGACTCCGCCTGGGCCATCGGAGCCATGTCCTTCTCGTCGGTGGGGATACTGATCACTGCGTAAGAATATTGTTTAACTTTACTAGACATTAACGAAACTAGAAAGATTGCCGATGGTGAACATTTGGGTGAAAATGCTCTACAAGTTTTTTTTAAGCTGTGGTGGTGCGTGCAACACAACAGTATTATATTATATTATTATTCTTGTCTGATAGTAAGCAATGATTGAGCACACTTGCCTAGAAGAAACCGATTCACTCGCGACTCGAAAACGCCCAGATTATATCTATCGGGAAACACTCTACATTCTAGCCGTTCACACAATGAACGTGGAGTCAAAATGATTCGTCAAAAATTTGTTTTTGGTATACGAGTATTAACTATAAAACCATCATCATATGCAACCTTTCATCCTCCCACTGCCCACTGCTGGGATGGGTCCCTTACCTACCCTCGAAGGGTGATTAGACCGTATTCCACCACGCTGGCCAAGTGCGGGTTGGTGGATAACCATAAAATGATGGTTTTTTTTTGTGCCCTTGATGGTAGTCCAATAGCTATGAATCCACATTATGATTTTATTTGCCCAAGACTCAACCTCATTGATAAGTTTATAACCCACAACCCTTAGTGACATTCGTCTGTGCCAACTGCTCTATCATCGCTTCAGTTCACTAGACATAATGAAGGGTCCATCGTTATTACTACGTATTCGCAGTACAAAAGCCAGTCTATGTAGACTCGTTACGCCAAATTAGCTCATCAGCCAGGGATCAGACTAATCACACTCATCAGAACTGATTCCCACTTCAGAAGTACATAGACAATTGCTCCTCTCAATACAGGGCTATCTATAAGCAAAGGGTATGCCGAAAAATGCTAGCAGTACTCATCATTACGAACTACTTTTACAATGGGACCAACCCTGAAATCGAGAAAAAAAATCAGCTGTTCCATAGAAGAATGTCAATGACACTCGACAAACTGTGTGGAACAGCTGTTGTTTTTTTTTTTTGTAAATTCCGTGTTGTTCCCATAGTAAAAGTTGTTCGTAATGAAGAGTACAATGGCCTTTTTCGGCTCAGCGTACCCTTTCCTTATAACCCTGTAGACTCCGTTTCTATCACAACTAATCGAACTGCAAACGTTTTCATGTAAATTTAAATGGATATCAGGACAG
Organism: Alcis repandata; assembly: GCA_949125135.1. Lineage (NCBI taxonomy): Eukaryota > Metazoa > Arthropoda > Insecta > Lepidoptera > Geometridae > Alcis > Alcis repandata. The sequence goes on along the minus strand of OX421239.1, from coordinate 11,881,891 downwards.
ACTAGATTGGGAATAAGTTCTTAGGTGCCGATAAGTTTCATAAGTTTAATCAGAATTCAGGCTTTGGTTTGTTTCGCTTTCTTGTCTTAAGTAAATTGCAATGGCTCTATTTCAAAAAGGGCTGAATGAGTAAACTTACTTATGTACAATTTGGCCCGTCATTTTAGATTTCCACTCAATAATTAATTTTATTTGAATGTTGGAGAGTGCTTAAAAATCATGAGCCAACTCCGACATTCTGCATTATGGATTTTATTACAATATTATTGTTTTATCATGATAGAGCGTTAAGGTTCAATTACACATTAGTGTTTTAGGGTTCCATACCGAAATGATAAAAAGGAACCTTCATGGTGAGAGCCCGGCGTCTGTATGTCACAGACAATTATGTCTATGACTCCTACTCTAATGCAGAAGGCGATCTGTCACTCATTCACCACTTTAGCTGTTGTCTCTGCCTATTCAAAAACATGTGGGTATAATACGTAGGTACCTACATACTCGTATTATATTTTGATACGTATAATTTGTCTAGGTTTGTGGCCGGCGTGTGGGTCCGGCACAGCTCGACGCCCGTGGTGCGTGCGAGCGGGAGAGAGCTATCGTACATCCTGCTCGCCGGGATCCTCATGTGTTACCTGGTCACCTTCGCGTTGGTCTTCCGACCCACCGACATCCTGTGCTCTATACAGAGGTAAGTATTTTCTGACACTGATTTTTTAGTTTAAAATTTTATAAGGGCCTTTCCACGCAGAATAAATAAAAGTACAGTAGGCTAAAGTCTTATTTCCAAAAATCGCTCATAAGATACCAAAATAAGGTATGAGGTAGCTTTAAATATAACTTGGTAAATACCAACAAGTAACAGCAGTAGGTTGCCATTACCCAGCCTAAAATAACCGTATTCTATTTTGGTATCTTATGACGTACAATTTTTGCATTAGGAGTTTAGTCTAAATAATAACTTCCTCTACATATTTTTTCGTCACATTGTACGAAACGTCAGGCTTACTTAGTTTTGTCGTACAATATATTAGCCAGAGACTATTAGCCGGAGTATCGTCTGGCTTGTACAGCTTATTGTAATCCTATTATTTATAGGTACTTACATAGTTAATTTATGTACATGTACACCAACTAATATTGCAAAAAGGAAAAGTTTGTTTGCGAGTTCGGATGTAGGATGTTATCTCCGGAACTAATGATCCAGTTTGAAAAACTATTTCTCTAATGGAAAGCTACATTATCATTGAGTGACATAAAGCCCGTCACACACGTAGCTATAATATATATTAATATGCCTTGCTATAATATGAATTAGTATGGCTTGCTATAATATATATTATAGCTCCGTGTGCGGTCACTTCAATATTTGTATTGAAAATATATCGTAATATGCCTCGCTATATTTATATTAATATACAAGGTGTCCGAGGTAGGCCCAACAATATTTAGAGGTACTTATCTACATCATGTTTGGAGTCGTTGACGTAAATGTTAGCAATGCAAACGAATTTTTTTTTTTCCATACAAAATTAAAAAATATTTTATTTGTGTTTTTTTTGGCAACCCTAACTACACATGGTACAATAAACGCGGGCCGCTGTCTTTGAGAGTGCCGCGCGCTGCGCGCGCATGAATTCCCCGCGCGCCCGCGTCTCGCTCGCCGCCGCATCGCCACCCCCGCGCGCCGATTACCCCTTCCCCTCACCTGCACGTGCCACTCCTGGCGCTAGCGCAACTAATCTACTTTCGAACGTCACCCTAACCTACTCTGTGGCCTAAATTAGCATCTGCCTAGCCCTAACTGTGTAACCTATTCGTACCTATGAACCTCATTATGATGGGAAAATGATTTATCCAAAATGTAACTTATGTTTCATGTTATGATTCTAACCTGGATAGATTAATGTCAAATTCTAATTTTACTCTCCTATCGTTATCGTATACCCTAATAATATCTAGGTACCTACATTGCTTATCATAGGATAGGTTGTGAGAATAATTAAAAACACCAGTACTTCAATTAATTATGTTTAATATTACATACATGATTGGTTTATTATTCACAACAATTTTAACAAAATAGTTAGAGTACTTACGACAGACGTCATACGTTTCACTTTTTTTAAACCACTAGGTTTCACTGATTAAGTATTTCACTTTTGCTTTAATTTAATTTAAAGGAAAGGCTCAAAGTGCTGGCCTCCCTTCTCGATGCAGAGCCGAGCTCGACGAGAAATCGAGCCCATCACGTTTTTCAACATGTGTGGGGTTACATTGCTGAAAGCCTCTGTGATACGCGGTATCATTTCTTCTCGTGTGCTGCACGGCTTCGAATACACAATATTTTTGATGTAGCCCCACAAAAAGAAATCCAAGGGCGTCAGGTCCGGCGAGCGCGGAGGCCACTGTCTCGGCGCATCTTGGCCGCGGCCGATCCAGCGGCCGGGAAACCGAGCATGTAGGTTTTGGCGAACGCGTCGAGCAAAATGCGCTGGCGCTCCGTCGTGTTGGTACCACATGTCCCGCTCCACAGCCAACGGCAAGTTTTCCATTTGGTCCTCCAGCTCACCTTGTAGCAGCTCCAAGTAGCCTGCGGCATTCAAGGTGACAGGCAAGAAGATAGGGCCGATTAATCGGTCTCCGATTATGCCCGCCCAGACATTAATCCGCCACTTATGTTGGAAACAGCTCTCGGTAGACGCATGCGGATTTACATGTGCCCATACGTGCTCATTATGTATGTTGGGTCCACTTCTGGTGAAAGTCGCTTCGTCAGTCCACAACACTTTCTCGACGAAGGCAGAATCCACAGCTACTTTTTCTTCTATCCACTCGCAAAAATCCACTCTTGCACTGTGGTCTGATTGCAGCAGTTCTTGTGTTCGACGGAAGTGATATGGATGCTGGCCGTCTTCATGCAGAGTCCTCCAAACTATTCTGTGATCGACGCGCAGCCGCGCGCCCGCTCGACGCGTGCTAGTACGCGGGTCTTCGGCAAAATGCTGCAGGATTTGTGTTTCCAGGTTTGCACTGATGTTTGTGCCGGGTCTTTCGGTTGCTGCTCCATGAAAACTTCCGGTACTGTGCAGACGTAAGCAGAGTCCACGGAAGCACGAGTATGAAGGCAGACGTCTTTGTTCCGGAAGCGGCCTGTCGTCGACGAACCGTTGACGGTACAGCTCACGCGCCCCGTTGCAACTCCCGTTCGCAGCTCCGACGCAAAGTATCATGTCGTAATACTCTGCGTTTGAATAAGACATCGTGATTTGGATAAAAAAATCGAAATGATAATTCGTGACAATACACGACCTCGAAGTTCGAATGATGAAAGCCGAGTGGCGATTTTCAAAAACAGAAAGCGACACTGCGGCTTAGTCAAAGCGAATGCATTTAGGGTTCCATTTTTATTCTTAAAACAATTTCACCATGTACACTCAATACGTTTTCAGTTATGGTATAACATCATTATTATTTAGGTACAACATCATTTTTATTGTTTTGCAATTGATTGTGTTGTTGAGTTGCAGTTTACACTAGAGCACGGTTTTTTTTAAGATTACATTTTTATCAAGTTAACTCAAGCATTTGTTTTATTTAAAAATTCATTATGCTCTTGACTCTCAACTCTCAATCTCAACTCACCTGATGTCACGTGTTACAGTGTATCACGCTTTGTTTTTTGAATAGCCTTTGTGAGATAGTAAAAAAATAAAAAAATAAAAACATTTTGTACAGTTTTCATCGAAGGATATTTTGAAAAATAAAAGTTTGTATTTTTGAAATAATGACATCCCGTAGGATATTTTTATTACCATTCATTTAATCTTCGACAGCCAAACTAAGGAAAATAAAAATAAAAACTATCAACAAAAATAATTATGACGGAACCCGAAACAACAAAGTTAACTAATTTAGCTAAAAATGGGCGAACAACGGCCGGCCGTGCACGATTGGCTGCGGCTGTCTTTGAATAACAGCGCGGTGATATTATTGGCTAGCGGCATTGTTCTGAGAATCGGCTTAGCGCGCTATTGGCGATCGGCAAGCGTTAGAGTTTCTTTGTCGGCTAGGACCGAAGCCGACGATTCCGCAAAGACTAACACAAACACAGATGTGTAACTCAATCTTTTTAGTTTATTCAAAGTTTTGCAAAATTGAAAATAAAATAAAATTGTTCGTTTCCAAGTACTACTTCGATCATTTACAATGATTAGAATCTTGTTTGTGAACCGAGCTCAGCTGACTTTATTTGTTATCTTGCCATGTAATGCGCTTTATTTGATAAAAATAGGGCACAATTAGAATTTATTTCTGAATAAAAATTGCCCGAAATTAATCGCATAAAGCAATACGCTAATTGCCATATTTTACAGAGAAATTCAAATAATAGGGTTCGAAATAATGAAGGTAGGTCGATTTTGAAGTATAATTTCTAATTCCTGTAATGAATTGAAAAAAACCTAATTTATGTAGTTGGTTAAATTTTGTTAAGAATTGAAATAGGCATTCTGTAAAAACATAACCTTCTGTACACTAATTAGTCTTTGACAGTCGTGGTCGTAGGTCGGTTATTCACCTTTTTAGGGTTGTACCTGTCCAAATTAATGCCAAAGTTTGATCTTCAATAACTCGTAAAATAAAAGATTAAGGAGTAAAAGACCTCTGGGGAGGGCTTCTAGATATACGTAAGTATGTGCTGTTTGAATATTGTTGGGCCTCCATCGGACACATTGTATATTATAGCTACGTGTGTGACGGGCTTAAGTTTGTTCACAACACAATTTCAAGGTTATACGGAAAGGGTGGTAACGAAAAAAGCTCATCATTATGAACAACTTTTACTACGGGGCTAACCCAAAATTCGTGAATAAAAAAACAGCTGTTCCATACATTTTGTTTAGTCTTGTTGACATTGTTCTATGGAACAGATAATTTTTTTGCGAATTCCGGGTTCGTCCCATAGTAAAAAGTTGTTCATAATCATGAGTATGGGCCCTTTTCGGCTTATCATATCCTCTCTTTATAACTCTGTACACGAGTATACCGATATGAAAAAACCGGTATCAATGTAACCAATTCATTTACATCCACCGAAGTCATACTAGATCGATGTTTACATCCAACAATTTACGTCAGTCACCGGAACCCACAGCCCTGACCATCTGCCAGCTCACCGCCAAAAGGGTCAAAACTGTCAAATTACAATAACAAAGATCAGTTTCTCCAAAACATTTCTAAGTGAAAACCAGCTTTAGTTACCTAATCCAAATCAATTAAAATGTTAGTGTAGAAGTTTGTTGTCTTAGTAATTAATTAAAGCAGGTAATTAGTTTGCTTAGTTTTCAATCTAAGAAAATCGGAAGTTAATAACTTATTAAAACTAGAAACTTCTAGAAACTTAGAGGCAACTTTAATGCTAGTCTACTTCACTTGAGTAGGCATAAACTTACCTTTAGACTAGCGCTTACTTAACTTTGCAAGTTATATTCTATCGGCGCGGACAGGCAAGATTACTTTTACGAGTTAAGCGCTTTTACTATCTATATAAAAATGAATCTCTATTTCCCTTGGTCACGGATGGAACAATTTCGCTAATTCTCTTTTTGTTATATTAATTATTGTCTGGAGAAGGTTCTTACAAAAGAATATATTGAGGAAGTTGAGCGAAACAACAGAAAATTTAAGACAATTCGGATTCAATATTCATAGTTAAGATAAGGACGATGTCTGTCGAGTCAGCTAGAGATCAATACATGAAGAAGAAGGTTAATAAGATCAATAAGATCTAAGATCAAAAAGGTTAATAAGATCTAAGATTTGAAAATCGTATAATTTTCTTAACATAAAAAACCGAACTTCTTAAAACTCTTTTCTTATCATCGACATGATTAAAACCCGGTTTTATCTTACATCCTAAAATATCGTTTTTTTTTTATAAATGGCACGTGCAACTTTCTCCCAGTCTAACCCGCGACAAGGTTAAGATTTTCGGAATAAACCGTTACTCCTGTCTAAAACCAGAAACATTCAAGTAAAACCGGCAGACCCAGCTAGTTAACTGCAAGGAGTTTCTCGTATATTAATGTAAAGAGTTATATAATTTGGCTGAGCTGCCTCGGTGCCATTAGGGAGTGACGACAGATGCGGAGGAGTTATTGTAGCGGTGTAGCTCGGGGAAAACTTTCAGTACTAATTGGGAGAGATTAATTTTAATGAAATGTGATTAATAGGGCACTCTATTTCATTGATATGTAGTATGAAAGTATAATAGATATATTGAGGGTGTTTTAGGTTGTATACTAATAATGTTTGTAGATAGAAAGAAGTTTTTGGAAGTTTTGGTTACGGCAATGGATTTTGGTTTAAAAAATACCATAGAATTTTAGATAAGATTGATAAAGAATTGGGATTTGAGACGTAAGTTATGGTAATGTTAGAAACGTACCGCTGTTCCATACATTTTCATGGTGATTTCAGGGTTGGTTCCATAGTAAAAGTTGGTCATAATGATGTGTAGGTACTATAAGCTCTTTCGGTTTAGCATACCCTTTCCTTATCCTTTTCTTAAAACCACATCAACTTAAATATGATAAACAAAGTTGCAATTCACAACTCACAATACGCTACGTTCAGCAAGCTTTATTTCACAAAAAGAAAATGTTATCAACTCCTGCATTGCCTATTAATTTTTGGCTCCCTAAAGCCCCAATAAAGGCCTATCTTAATACCTTTTTAATAACCAGCCGAAGAAAAGATAAAGGTCATCAACTGAGCAGGCCCCATCTAATCCCCTTTAAGCACCCCCATCAGCGCTCACAGTATACGGTAAGGGCGGTATTTAAATAGGTATTGGATGGTACTGCCGTAATTGTATTCCGATACTTACATTACGAGTAGTGTCGTTTGCTTGGAGCTTTGGGTAATGAAGCTGTTTCTAAAGTGGCGCTGGAGGTACCGAGTCTTTTCTTTTCGGAGTAGCTTCTTGACTGTTGAGTTTGGTATGGTTCGTAAACGGCTTGTATAAGATGTTAGTTGGTTCCAGTACTATGTAAGAGCGCGCATGCGCATACGTTGCCACAATTTCTGGCGACCTATTAATTTGGCAAACCTCTTGCAATGCTGGGTTTGTTAACCTTTTCTCGAGTGTGTTTTGGGCCTAATAATCTAGTTTTTTTATCTTAGTAGGTACATATAATGTTTTTTGGACTTCTATACTTACATCTTCGTTAAACTTAGAGCTTTAGAAACTCATAATCGCAGTCAAACGAAAGTCAACGGAAGTTCAAATAACATTTATCTTTTATAGAGGCACAATAGCGACCACATAATTATATGTTCATCTAACTGACTTCAAACAAGAAATACATTTTGTGTAGATTCGAGCATACACGATTTATGTAAGAAACCATTTCCGAAATCTTTAATCGAATCTAAATGGACAATAGACAATAGTTTATTCAGCGGATTTGCCATTCGAATTCTGCTCAAACAGAAATCCTAACACGTTTCCGGAATATCCCGGAAACGCGGCTGATTTAATTTTGTCCTAGCGCTGCGCGAGTATCGGACACCAGCCAATGTTATCGTGACGGCGCCATGACGGATGGTTTGTTGGATCTGGTATTAACTGGGTACTAGCTGCGCCTCTTGGCTTGGCTCGCAGCTTTTCTACTTCTAGTAAACTCAAGTTTATCATGTTGTAATCTGTGTACCATGATTTCTAAGTTTTCCGAATTATTCTACAGTAATAGTATCCTATGTGGTACAACATCAAAGTTCAATCCGTCACAGACGTGTACAAAAGTAACATTTTTCAGACACAAACAAATTTTCTTCAGTGTAATGTCCAATGCCGATATATCGAGTTATATCCGGTATACCCGGTTATTCTTCTGGAACACCGGTTTTTACGTTTCCCCTTTATCCATATCTTCATGTCGAAGCTGTGTTTGTACAGTTAGGCTTTTGTTTTGTCAAACCATGATAGAACCAGCTTCCACTTTGAAAACTGACCAGCTTTGAGCTTTGACAAAATGCTAAAATGTATGCAGCTGAATTTTTTTACTTTTTTGCTGAAATGTCGATACCAGTTTACAAGTTTTTTTTGCTTTTTTCACAAAAATGGCTTACAGGATGAAAACATACTTTGACATACATTCTGATAACATTGAAAATCATTAATCTTTTGCATAATTATTATAAAAGTAATCTACATTTGCGTTGTGGAGCACAATCTCACACTAGAAATCTATTTTGTTGATATAAAATTATTTATTTGGCTCATTATCTATCTCCGAGTTGCCAATCAAATAATATCCATAATCCTGAGCAGTGTGATTGAATATTGAACGTGATAAAGCAACCAAACTCAGCATTATGCAAGATTCAGATCGGATGCGTAGGGGTTATGGGATTAAATTAGCTAGAAACGTGTCTGATTTCGCACCTCGTTAATTCTGGTTAATTATAGCTAGGTGGTTGAGATTATATCACTGTTATAGCTGGTTTGAAGGTGCGTCATCATTTGCATTAGATTAGGATACCTATTATATTAGTTGCATCGTCTGTTAAGAAACAAGAAATGTATTGACGAATGACTCATCGAATCAATGTCATTATACGTTTATTTTATTGACCGAGCGAGCGTAGCGTCTATGCAACGACTACCAAAAGTTTGGCAAAAGTATATGGTACTTAACTCTTAACAAGAATTAAGAATTAACGCTTTGATACCACTTTTATTGTGCGCACTGCCAGAGTGTGGAATACTATGCCCGAGTGGGTGTTTCCCGATAGGTAGATATAATTTGTCTTCAAGTCGCGAGTGAATCGGTTCCTTCTAGGCAAGCGTGCTCCATCGTAGACCGCATCGTTGCTTAACATCAGGCGAGATGGCGGTCAAACGCAAGCCTATAATTGAATAAAAAAATAAAAAAATCGAATATAAGTAAAATGTCTACTGTTTGCTGAACTACTAGTAATATTTTCTTTCAGAATCACATAATCCTAAATAGAATATTATCTATAAAAACCAGAGCTGCTTTTCAACGGTCAAAGTGGCTAAAAGAAAGACCAAGCGACTAAAGATGTTTATCTTAGTATATCTCGACCAGAAAATTAGCTTTGCTATTCGCCGGGGTAACGTCGCCACGTCGTCGCGTCTTTTGGGTATTTATTTCACCCACTAATTAGTGATGAAATATTTTATTTTTTATTTAATTTATTGGCTTGCGTTTTACGGCCATCTCGTCTGATGGTTAGCATTGATGCGGTCTACGATAAAGCACGTTTGCCGAGAAGAAACCGATTCACTCGCGACTTGACGACACCTAGGTTATAGCTACCGGATATGTCAAGTTCAATCACTATCATATGAGGAAATTCATTTGACGCGATTTAATATAAAATAATGTTTAACTGCTATAATGTAGGCCCTCAAATCACACCTGTAACCTACATCTAAGCACACACGACTGTACGAAAGAGGACGCTATCGGGAGCAATCTGCGAGCGTCACGTGCCAATAACGCGCGTGTCATCAGAGCTCACCGGCGGCGTGACGGCGAGAATATTGGACAATGCGATTAACTTTCAGGCCGGCGGTATTGTGGCCGGACAATGTAGGCGGGATAGAGGACAGCGGGATATGCATGTGAATTATAAGAAAGTACATTACATAGCTATATACCTTTTCAGTTATTTTCGTACGTGTTGGCAACCAACCTTTGCAAATTGTGTCAATTTTTTCGTCTTCCTTGGTAATTCCAACTCGACCTTTAATATTACCCCCTCCTGTGATACCATTTACTATTTTTTTTTTTTGACAAAAAACATTTATAAATACCACCAGCCCCAGGACGTCACGGTAGTTATGTGGGAGTCTCCACTCTAGTGGCGGCTTCCCCACTACAAACCCTAGAGTGTTTCCCCTTAGCGTTGTCCGCTGGAGCTATTGGGAACGCTCTTGCACTCTTCCATGGCCCCAGCAGCGCTGGTTCGAGCCTAACATCAGGTGATTAGGCCGTGTATCACCACGCTGGCCAAGTTTTTGGCAGCTTTTATCTTTGTTTTTTTTAAGTAAAATCAGAAATCGTATTTTGTAGTAAAAATATGTACCTACCTACCCTAAATTATGTCAGTGTGTTCATCTAAAAGTTAATTCTAGTTTGTCTTTCAAATATTTGTGTTTTTATATACGATCTACAACTTCATATTCAGTGCCAATCACAATCAAACCAATCTATATTGAACAAAGTTTCGCAGATTATTATTTTTCCTAGTAAAATTAGTGAAACGCTTCTCAACTAATATCTATGATAATACACCCCACAAACAAACTAAGTTCGTCTGTGACCCCTGCGTACATTAATTATTTTCCGCATAGCATTCTTACACGTGTGCTGATATTATCACAGCTGCCACAAAATCAACATCTAGACACGCGGTAGCGTGTCAAGCCAAGTTCAAGTGACAGAACTGGCGAGCATCGTTATTACAATAGAAAGCCATGAAGTTACTGTCATGTATTCTGTAACACGACATGTCAAACCCGACACGGGCCGGGCTGGCGGACCCGACCACAGGGCAATATAGAGTGGTTGACAGCTGCCCGGGTCACAGGTGTCCCGGGATTGTAGTTGAGTGTGACATGACGCTTCGGCGTAATGTTGGCAGCTCGGAATTTAGATTTAGTATTTGTATTCGTATTACTTTTATGCTGTAGTAACATACTTACCTACCTAAACATAGGATCCAGATAACAGTTTCTTTATAAACAAATATTTTGAAAAAACAAATGTTTTGGAAGTTGCTAATATTGACGTAGAAAAGTTGTCTGCGAGATGTTTTTGATGAGCTAAAAATAACTATATGTTTCTTGTTAAAGTGTAAATAATAGTTAAACATACAGTAAGTGGTTCAGATAGCGCCTACGAATGATACCTTACATATTTTTGTGTTTTTGTTTTTTGAGAACATCAATCATTAGTTAAATTAAAACCTTTAGATAAAGCCTAGCAGTTTTAAAAGTTTAATACTAATCCACTCATTCAGCTTATACGACAAAAAAAATCGAAAAAGTAACCACTTTGCGGTTTTATACCAAGATTAATATTTCGAATATTGGCTGAATGTTGGCACCATTGACAAGGGAAGCACCAAGTGTGAACGTCGTGTACCGGAGCGGACGGGTCACGGAGAACGGCGATGTCACGTGCAGACACGGGTCAGATAAATCCCGATAGGTGGCATGACGGCCCACAATCCGGACAACTATCGAAAATGCGGTTTCAATGCACGACTCCGCTGAAATTTATTTCAATAGTTTCATACTATATTATTTTAAAGGTGAGTTAAATCGCAAGTTGGACTTTGACTCGATTGGCATATCTGAAGCACTGAAAACAGATAGCATAATAATATTATGTCTTTTAACAGCAGTGTAAAAGAGATTAATATAGATGATGATGATAGAAACGAGTTCGTATAGATTGAGTGCCCGGAAGACAAGGTTGAAAAATAAGTGACCAAACGGTCACTTATTTTTCATGCTATTGAGTGACGAGACGAGCAAATCGCTCTTCTGATGTTAAACGTCACGTTTGCCCATAACAGGTCTGCACCACCCAGAATTTTGAACTCATACAATTCAAAACCTTGCGCGGCACAGCACTGCGATCGTTTAATCTCCTATTTGCCCTGAAATTTCACTGGAAACAGTGCCCTCCAACCGGAACACAGTACTAGGCCCTACCCTAGTACTGTGTTCCGGTTAGGATAGGTGTTAGGGTAGGCTAGGATGGACAGGTCACTTCGGCGCTCGTAGGCCTACAATGTACGAGTAGCTATGCGGTTGTTGTTTTAGAACAAAGAACCAGCGCGTATCAGCCGACAAACGGTAGCGCTCAGAAGTGAATGCCACGATCACCGCGATCCCCCATTCGAGAATTGATTGAATGATCCATTGTTCAAATTACTAATGATACGACTTTCTGACATTTTATACACTTTTTCGCACACAAATTCTCATCTGTATTGACTCGTAAAATTTAGAAATCTCTCTAGATCCGAAAAGGTTCTGTTTTCACATCGTAAAATAAATCAATCGCTACTGCAAAATGCGAACCGCAAAGCTATCTTTACAAAACTAATATAGAAAAGACTCTTCATTGTTCCACTACGACAAAATCTTTTCGAAGATCCGTATCATACCGAGGTGCGAGCGCCGTCCGGGCCGGTTTCACGAAATATGAAGTCGAGTGATAGAAATAGTTTTCTAAGACTCGATGTTTAAATGTACGTATTATGGACCTACAGTATTTTATTATATTTTATGCTAATCACATTCAATAGTCTTGTCGTCTGTGTGAAACAATGAATATTTTTATTAATTACTAGCTGACTCGACAGACGTTGTCCTGTCAAAAGCCATTGCGTAACTATAGCAACCGTAGTATGTTGATGCTAACTTGTCAATTTATAGTAAAAATTATCAGTATATATATAATTTGCAATAAATTAAAATTGCGACTATAATTTGAGATTTAAACTATCCTATCTCTCAAGTTGGATCGAGCTGCACATGGTGTGCGAATTTTATTATAATCGGTTAAGTGGTTTAGGAGTCCATTGAGGACAAACATTGTGACACGAGATTTATATATATTAAGATTAACCAAAAAAATTCAAATACCAGGAGTACCACAAACATTACGACAAAATTATCAGAAGATATCTACCAGTACATTTAGAAATTACGATAAACTAATTTAAACCCCAATTCGGCACTACAACACCTAATTTAGCTTGCAGCACTAAATGCATACATTGCGAAAATAATTACCACTATTTTAGCCAACATTTGGTTCCGACATATTTCAGACTGACCATTCATTATTTTAATCGGTTTGCTGACCGTTAAACTCACATTCAAATTAGGTACGAGCTCTGTCCCGGCCCGGCCCCTGCTCGGTGTAATACGCCTAAACCGAGCTTATCCGAGCTATTTCAATATTCCGCGCAGCCAACGAGAATTCTTCTCGAGAACGCGAGCCCGCATTCAACGTACATTTTCCTATCACAACATGGCCGTCCGATTCTCTACGTGATCCCATTCGGAGACGACTGCCGTCACAAAATAAAGTACAACTATAGCCAAGTCATACTTCGGAATTATTGCTATTTTACGAGCTTTTATTTCCTGTTATGGCTTTGTTGCTTTATTTGCGGTAATTTTTATGAAAACTGTTTTTAACTTTGTGGTTTTGACACGTTTTGTTATACATAATTATTAACGGAAATATTTTGACTAGTTTTAACATCCGGTGATTTTCAAGGAGTGACTACATCAGTGCCGCACACGACCTCATCACCGACCGATTTCTGATTTAAATGCCTCTTTTTTTTAACCTTCTAATTCGTCACAGGTTCGGCACCGGTTTCTGCTTCACCGTGGTCTACGCAGCCCTCCTCACGAAGACCAACAGAATCTCTCGCATCTTCAACGCCAGCAAGCACTCCGCCAAGCGACCGATACTCATCTCGCCCAGCTCGCAGCTGGCTATCTGCGCTGCATTGGTGTCTATACAGGTAATGTACCGAACATAAACCGCATCATTGCTTCCCATCAGGCAAGATGGAGGTCAAACGCATACAAAAAAAATATAACAAAAAAAAAGATATAACAAAAAATAACAGTTCTTTGGGCTGCTTTAGACTCACAACATACGACTTTCTACTAATAAAAAATAAAGAAAGGGTCTACGCTCGGTCTAGGATTTAACAAAGGAAACAAAGACAGAACAGCATAATTACTTAAATCGATATAGCACTTTGAGACTATTCTTATATACGAGTACAATGTATCTACACATATGTACTTATTTTATTACAAACAGCAAAAGAGTAATTGTACCTACTCGTATTATTATGGTAGAGACCACCTTATTACTTGTGTTTTTCCAAATTTAACATAGCTCTGATTTAAATAAAAATAGACAACGACATAAAATAAATAAAGGATACTCGTATTTTTTTTTTATTCTGCCCTGGCACAATTCACTACGCTGTCATTCACCGCCCGCCCACATTTATTAAGATTTAGGACAAGCAAACATAAATCACCAATAACACCAAACGCCTTCCCAAAGTCTAATAACCGCCTACGAGACCGCAAAATTAAAGCCTACAGTCAATCTTCGAACTCGATTACCCTGGCTGCCAAGCTCAATTACCCTGGTAGCCAGGGGAATCGCGATCACTCATTCAAGGGCAACTTAGTTTCAGCTCTCTCATACGCGAATTGTTATAAAAACTTCATTATTCTGATAATAGGAACAAGGGCACTAGAATAAGGATTTACCGATCAAGGTTTTGGATTTGACGTGTTCTTTGCCAATAAGTAGTAGAAGGGATGATTAGCTAATGTATTCTACACTAGCTGACCCGTGCCCACTTCGTTGGGCATAATGTTAATTAAACCCGAAGCCATCGCGCGCCGTCCGGACCGTTTTTTCTCCGATTCACTTTGCAAAACGGACTACCACGTAAAAGCCTTTTTATTTTTCGGTTTTTTATATAACCTATGACACTCAGCAATAATGTGGCTTTCTATTGGTGAAAGCATATTTAAAATCGGTTCAGTAGATCCCGAGATTACCCCTTACAATTTAACAAATATACAAACACACAAACTTTACTTCTTTATAATATTAGTATAGATTTGTTTAGTTAATCCCTCATAGACTTATTAAAAAAATCGTACTGTTCCATTCTTTGCTCCAGGACCCAAAGTTCTGTAGCAAAGAATTGAATCATGTCCGTTAGGTCTCTATATTCACGATTGTGTTGTTCGAACTATTAGGAAGTATGCACAAATACTGGTGGTTGTGGTACTCGTATTTAGATAAATTATAATCGCTATATTTACGTATTTGAAAATAATACATACTTAATACTAACTAGAAAGAACTTGCGATTTGCTAAACTCGTCACACAATCGCATAAAAAAGAACAAGATTATAAATGAACATTAAAAATAATATGAGAATTTCCTTACTACCGTTTTTATAGCTTAATTACATCGTTTGCGCTCGTAATAACAGCTACGGAACCCTATACTGAGCATGATTCGACATGCTCGTTATCGCTTATATGGTAAAAGTAATTTATGATCCTCACCTCATGCCTTCACTTCACGTCGGAAAGTAACGTCGACGTTTTCATGATTGCAGGAATATTAATAGTATTAATAACGAAAATAACTCCACCCACGCACAACCTTACCTGATCTTGAATCTAGATCAATCTTTTTGAAATATAACTTTTAACGATGTACAAAATATTAAAAAAAGTAGGGTAATTATAGTGGCTAGACTTAGTGTCCGAGTTTTAGATAAAACCTGAAGGTCTCAGACTGAAATTTATTATTATATTAGTAACATTTATTGCATAAAACTGTGTACAATGATGGAATAAATTACGTTAAATCTGTACTCTACAGTAAGTCCAGTAAGTAAAATAGTCCTTCCGTACGACTAATCCCAAAATGAATCTTACCTAATTTTGATCGGAAAATTAATGAAGAGTTTCCAGATCAAATTGTTTTTTCTTCTTCTTCTTCATAGTCAATGATTCATTTACATTTACATAGCTTCTGACCAATAGGAGGCCACTGGAACTGCGATCAACGTCCTCTCAAATATTTTGGGCCTCATTTAAGCCTGCTTAAACTTAGTCACTGCTTAAAATTCTCCGTCTTGTTTTCGCACGTGACGGTTCACGTCAGCAAGAAGTTGTCAGAGCATTTTAAACAGTGACTAACTTTAAAAGTTTAAGCAGCGTTTATGAGTAAGACCCTTAATGTACTCGTAATAAATGTGAGTTACCCACCGTCGCTACAGATTTTCAATTTCACAATGATTCGTTTTCGTCCCATTATCTATTTGGAATACCCGATCAATCGCGTCTAAGTTAAATTACTTGAAACACTTCAAAGGTAGATTGTTAACAAACTTTTAACAAAAAGATGGGATTAATTAAAACTTGGTGCCTTTATCTTGTTTTCTAGCTCAATGTAAAGTTGTATTATGTTTCTTTGATATAAATAACTTCTAAGAAATGTGACTGTTACGCTAATTGCGGTCTTTGAACGTTTTTAAGTTAGCTGCGGCCCGCGGTTTCATTCGCAATTTTACAGGAACTGTGAAATTTTCCAGGACAAAAAGTAGCCTATATGTTAATTTAGGGTATTCGCTGATTTCGCTATCAAACTTCAGCCATTTCGTTCAGCCGTTTTTGCACGATTGAGTAACAAACATTCAAACGTTAAACAAAACAGTGTGATGTAATTATGGTGAAGAGCATCATTGCTCAACATTAGGAAAGATGGTGGTCAAACACAAGCCTATCATCGAATAAAAAATATATTAATCATCAATTTTTGATGTAAGGCCAACTTATTTTCTAATATTTAAATGAATATAAAATAAGAGCTGTTAATAGAGTTTTAAAACTGGCTCGTTTGCTTGTTTGCCACCTATCCTGATCTAAAAACCGTAGTTGCTGTAGTTGCTTATCATGACTTCTTCTCCAGGTACTAATAGTGGTGGTGTGGATGATCGTGGCCCCCGCCAAAGCCATGTTCCACTACCCCACGCGCGAGGACAACATGCTGGTGTGCGACTCTTACGTGGACGCCTCCTACATGATAGCCTTCTTCTACCCCATCGTGCTGATCCTCGTGTGCACGGTCTACGCCGTGCTGACAAGGAAGATTCCGGAGGCTTTTAATGAGAGCAAACATATCGGTGAGTCCCTACCTTTATCTGAATAAACACTATCCTCATAAGCCAAAAAAATGTTTCTATTTTATAACGCATCAGATGTATATTTTTTCAAGCTGCGAAGATGTGTGAAAAAACAGTTTTTTTTTTTGAGATACCGCTCTTGGTTTTATGATGGCAGAACAGTTTTCACCAATTGTGCAGAATAAAATTATTAATTATATATTAATTATTAATAAAATTATGTCTTCTGCAGCGCGCCATCTTTTACAGTTGGTGAAGGTTTTTGGCTTAATTTTATTTTACTTTATTTATTTCAGACCAACAGCAACAATACAATAATAGATTTAATTTGTACATTTAGAAAAAGAAACATTCAGACTATCACTGATATTCAGTCTGTTAATGTACAAACAACTATCGTTATTAACTGACTAGAAAATTTAGATTAGAATGTACCAAATCACACAGTTGCTACCTCATGTTTGTGAGCATAATCGAATTATTTCTGTTTTAAACCTTACCATGATGTTTGCAAGTTATAAATGAACATTTAAAAATGTCTGAAATGCGCCAAAAGTCCACACATAACCTATCCTACAACACTCGTGGCTCCATTTTCATTTCCATTTCAAAACTTAAAACGAAAATTATATATTAGTTCAACCATAGACAAATTTAAAAATCTGCTCTGTGTCTGGGTGTTAGTTGTCCTTGTTTTTGTGTGTGTTCTATGGCATCCCTGACACAGGGTATCCTAGTGGAGAGCTATATGAGTGTAAAACGTAAATTGTATTTCAACTAAATTCGATGTTTGGAACTATTGAAACTGTTTTTCACCAAGGTTTAACATTATTTTGGTTGTATTTGGCAGGCTCTCGTCGTAAACTGGCGCCGGGCTCTGTGTGCTCAGGTTCCATTCTCCATCTTTCTCCGTCCTGTGTAAATCTTACCTCTGATTGCAAATATTTGAATACTTTTTATTATGCAGCGCCATGTTGAAGCACTTCAATTCTGAGAAGTGTTTAAAATTCGATAGTATTTGTTAATTTATATGGGTGTTTTATTCCTGTAAATAAATAAGATCAAATAGCCCGGCTAGCCATACCTTGCCAAACATATTTATTTATATACAGATGTACAATATGTACATTCACAAATTCCCATGCTATGGTCATAAGCCCAATGTAGTCGAAGATAGTATAAACACGCACGGACTGGATAAAGTTCAGTTTCAATAAAGTAAGATTAGGTTTTGTTTCTTTGTATTTATATTTTACCATCAAATAGTATTAAAATAGCCTATATACTTCAGAAATTGAGACAAAACTAACGACACCTCACATTATAAAACTAGTCTAGATTTTCAAACAGTTGAAAGTCACATAAAAATAAGACAAAACTACTTACGAGTATATACCGTACGCACGTTTAAAAAACATTACCCTCGTTTTAGACAGTCGGGTAAATATCCTTGCTCGCTAGCAACAATAAATCTAGCTTACTACAAACATCTACAATTCTAAGATAGAACTCGCAAAGTAGATTAGGTTCAATAGAATCGAATCAAACTGAACAATAAATATAAAATTTTCTTCAGCTAGACTTGTAAAGGCTGTTTCACGGTCTACGAAGTCTACGAACACGCGTAGGTAGTATCTTGCTACGTGCGTAGCGCTTAATTAACCAATTTCTACATAATAGAGAAGTTTCCAGGATCAATCGAAGCTCATTTAAATAAACTAGTGGTTTATATCAAAGGTTTAGCTGCATGCATATGCATATGTACTCGTTGCACCTGACAACGAGTACATAATATGTAAAATTTACGAACGAGAATTAAAGAGTGTGCTTTCAAGATTATCAGTTGAGTTAATGCAGTAAAGCGTAACAAACACAAAAACTCACTTTGATATTAATAACATTACTTAGGATTTGTATAAAAAAGAAACCTACAAACACACTCCATGAACTCGCCCTAACATATATATCCCAGCACGTATCTCCCAGCCAGCGAGTTTCAGCGTATTCTTGCTTCGTTTTTGTTACAATGGCCGCTGAGATGAGGTCTAGGTGAAAACATTCTTTTTGTTATCTGAGAAAGCTAAGCATCTGCTGGCTTTTATGTGACTGCGAATACTTATGAGAAAACCTTTTTGCACAAGCATGTTAGTTGTTAGGTAGCTCTCTGTTTTGTAGCTGTTTTGAATAAGCTGGTGATATTTTTCTGTTGCTTGCTTGCTGAGTAGGTACCATTAGTTTTTAGGCTGTGGTGTCAAAGTACTGTAAAGTTATTTTGGTTCCAGTATAGTAGTACTGGGATTACGTGGGAAGCATGTGAAGTAATTTGGA
The DNA here is from genome assembly GCA_949125135.1 of Alcis repandata. Taxonomy (NCBI): domain Eukaryota; kingdom Metazoa; phylum Arthropoda; class Insecta; order Lepidoptera; family Geometridae; genus Alcis; species Alcis repandata. Next base: position 11,862,752 of record OX421239.1, on the reverse strand, counting down.
GCTTATGATTAGATTCAATAAAGGTTTTTTCTTAACAACTTTACAATGAAACATTAAACAAATAAAAGACAGAAATTTAACGCATACAAAGAATTAAAAAAAACAATAAAGGCAAAAATACATTGAACAGTATCTTTTTTATTATTTCGCATTTAGAATAGAAACACATAAAATAGTGCATTTAGTTCATATTTCCGTTTTTTTTTTTCTCGTAGCTAAACTATTTGTCTACTAGCGAACGATTTGGTAAAATTTTCCTAAAATCAACTACATCAAATTATAAATGTATTGCACAACTCTCAGTAAATATTCGTACTGCCTACCATTCCTCTTGTGGCAATTAGACATTGTGTACCAATTAATGGAGTAAAACCCTGAATAAGCCTGAGTATAATGCGCGCCAATATGAATAGTCGCTCTGAACCAGTGAGATACAAAAATTTGGGCTCATTCAGACTTTCCCTAAAGCCTAATTTGTATCAGAACCACTGAAATCAAGATCTGGGGGGTGGAGGCCGTATTCGGGAAGATAGGGTACATCCTATATCGACGCTTTGAACAAACTCAAACAATATACTGCAGCCACTCCGCGCCTTTGGGCGTTTGTCGTTGCGTTTGCCTTGTGGTACATTGGATCTTAGCTCTCTGATTTGAAACAAATCTATTTTTCTATATTTGTGTATCAATCAGATGGGTCATAAAACTTGTCCAATACAGTAACCAAAGTACAAGCAAGGGTCTGTCAGTTTGCTCATGTATTGGAAGCATTGTTAGCGGCCATTGTGACGAGACAATGCAGCTCGGATTGGTAGACGTGTTCTGATTAGCCCCGCCGATAGGCTCTCCAACTAATGGATAGGTTGTCTATGGAATGCGTGGAGACAGTGATTAGTCTTACGCATGGACCGTGGACACCTTGTCTTTCCACCGCGATAAAGATAAAAAGATACAAATATGTAAATCTTGCGAGAAAGTGACAAACTTATATATTTTATGGCTTTGTCTCATCTAGGCGTGGATAAAAACGGTGGAAAGATAGTTTGTCATCGCACGGCCCATGCTATTCGGGCAGACGAAGTAGATATTTTCAAGACCATGTACGAATTTAAATCGAACACATTTAGCTGAAATTCGGTAGGCAATATAGACTGACTGTCAAAGCGCGTCGTGGCATTTTAATATATTCAGAAGGGAACTTCCAAAGACACTTTTCAAGTACCTAAAGCATTATTTCTTTATTGTATTTTTTACAAAGCAGTTAAAATTATCTAAACTAAACACGCAAATAAAATGAGCTTGCCATGCAGGCGGATATGCAGCTAAACTTTATAGTTAAGAGTTTCTAGTTTGGTACCAGTTGTCATCCGTCAGGAACAAAGGGCCTCGCCGAGACATACCCCGCTGTACCTCAATACAACTGACATTGTCCTGGTAATTACAACAAATTAAGGCTTGAGGTTACATGTATTTCATTTACCGGTTTTAGTAATTGATATGTTGTCATGTTAGTTTCTTCCATTGTAACTACCAATATTGTAAAAATACAACAAAATGTATGTATAGTATGAAATACAGTATCATTTTCTTTATTACTACTTTATAACCACTACGAAAATGCTACTGCATATACTTTTTGTTGTATTTTTACTATACTAGTTACAATGGAAAAAACTAACAATATTACAATCACTAAAACCGGTAACCTCAAGCCAGTGTGTATCAGGTAGGTACAACAGCCTCGCTGCAAATTCTCATGTATCAAGAAAACATGGGACAGTGTTAAAAAATACCGTAAAGTAATATCTCCGCGTTCAGGTGCCGATTCCTGAAATTCAGACGAGGCTCCTTCCTCCCGGGACACATTCCGCACTCCATCCCGACTCGGGTCCCGCCGGGATCAGGCCCCTATTCTGGCGAGTGAGATATCATCTCGGTCACTGTCACTCTCATTAAAAATGTCATGACAGTGAGAGTGACCGAGATAATCTCGAGCGCAAAAGAATAGGGCCCCTGGCTGTGTTTCCCTCAGACGTTTCTCGATTCATTCTGGCGACAGTTGACAAGACGTGTGAAACTTCTTACGTAAATCCCGCGAGTTCTAGATTTTTATTAGGGTATTTTATTTCCTTTGTCTATATACTCGTATTTTATTCGAGAATGAAACTCCTGTGGCACTTACTGGCAGTAAAATTACTACACTACACTACTAGCATAAATATGTATTTCTGTTTCATAGTTTACTAGCTGTGCTCCATGGCTACACCCGCGCGATGTTTATTGTGATGATGAAAATAGCTACTGTTCTTTTCTGTAATTTTGACAACGTGCATGCAAAATTTTATGATAATCGGTCGAGTAGTTAATGCGTGCATGATAGCGCAACAATATTCACTTTCACATCTGGAGGAACGGCAGTACCCTCTGCCAAAGTCGCGCATTTAAAATATATATGCACCCGGCGGTTTCAGCCGCTGTTTTTTTTCTTTTAAACTTTCCCTGAACTTCCATAAATATCAAGATCAAAATTAGCGGAATCGGTCCAACCATTCCAAACAACGAACCATTCTCGAGTTTTACCCAGACAAACGAACAGCGATTCATAAAAATGAATCGCTGGTCTTTATTTTTTTCTAAGAAGAAGATTATTTATGTTAGCATGTTCTTCACACTGAAATACCATCACTTTCATTTTCAACATCATTTACACATCTCTCAGAGACAGCTTTAATTTGACGTTAAATATCAACGAGGCAAAGTTAACGCAAGTGTCAGAAAGCTATTAAAGTTTGCCACTGAGCCGCGGTATTGAATAACAAAGTTCTGATGAGTCCAACTTAACCCTCGCTTGATGGCTTTGAACTAATTACATGCAGTTATCTACTTGCGGGATCGGCGATAATGTTAAGTCTTCAAGTTTAATGCGTTTATGTTCGTGATGAAGCTGAAGATGGTAAAAGGTTGGCTGTTACTGTTAAACGCTACTTTGAATTTAAGAAAAGTGGTAGAAAGCGCTGAGTGGAACTTTTTGAAAAAAGGATTAGTTTTATTTAATTAAGAAGTTACCTTACTACCTACTTTGCCTTACCTTATTATACGAAGGAGATAGGTACCTACCTTTGTATTTTAGTTCCACCTATAGAATTAGTTGCGGTCCACACTTTATCCGTAAGTTCTAAGTTGTCAGCTATTTCGAAACGAGAATTCCTTCGTTAAGTTTCTTTGCCAAACTTCAAAATTGATTCAGCTTTGCTTTTAAGACGTAAAAAATTAACAATCACAAAGAAAGCTAGTAACAATCGGACAAGACGCTTGGTGGCAAAGTCAACGGAAATGATTTTTTTATTATATAGTAATAGATTATAGTTACTTTGGTATTTGGTTGGTTTTACTGGTTTTATTTTATGGTCTATTTTTTGATAATTTTGAAAGTTGACTCTTTCACTCGTTACTGTACAAGTTTTCAACTAAGCAAGCTAGAGATCTGAATTTTTATTGTTGTTCTTTTGTCCAGGGTTCACGATGTACACGACGTGCGTGATCTGGCTGGCCTTCGTGCCGCTGTACTTCGGCACGGCGTCGCACGTGCCGCTGCGCGTCACCAGCATGGCCGTCACTATCTCGCTCAGCGCCAGCGTCACGCTCGTCTGCCTCTTCTCTCCCAAGGTGGGTGCATTTTGTGTATTATATTGAAGCTTGTGTGGATACGCAACGCCACGCCACGGCCACGCTTCTATACCATTGGTATAATGATACCGCTGGCAATAGCCAGGAGTGGATACAAGGGAAAGCAAGCTGTGAACGCACAAATTATTGAAATGAGTAGATAGGTAAGTACTACTTTCTATCTTTTATATTATTTTGAAATTGTCGAAGAGCCATCACTCAATTAGTGTCCCACTATTTGTTTACCTACCACAATTGATTTATACTCATAATACCAAAATTGTACATTGTTTCCTTTTGTATGATTCCAAAATGTAAGATCCAATAAAAAGGTCAACACAGTTCCCCCTGAACGAAATCCTGGATCCACGCTCAGCCATTTCAAACCACCTCCTACAACGCTACCTCTAACAAACTCCTACTATCACTATTCCAGCTGTACATCATCCTGGTCCGGCCGGAGCGCAACGTGCGCCAGAGCATCATGCCGGTGCGCTACAGCCGCAAGCCGCCGCCGCAGCACGCCGCCGCCGCCGTCGCACCCATCACGCAGCATAAAAGTAAGTAGAAAGCACCTTATCCATGCAACTACATAACGACCAACTTATTTTTTAATATATTTCATTTGTCGGACGATTAGGACAGCAATGTTTTTTTAAACGGTTTTATTTAGCTCATTCTTTTTTTTTGTTCGACATGAAGGAACTGAAATTTCCAAGGGAGACCCCTAAGGCTTTTAGTTACCAACATAGGTAGTTGTTAGAAAAAGAAATCTGACATACCTACTCTCAACTCAATTCAAATCTATACCTACTTACATATTATACATACCTACATGGGTTTCAGGCAGCCTTACAACAAATTATTTATAGGTACCTACTAATTTCATTTCTTTCTTTCCTTTTTCAGAACCAGCATGTGCCGATAAAGAGACTCAAACTGAGCCAATCGATTTCAAACTAGTCAACGGGCAAAGTCTGCCGTTTGACAAAGATTGCGACAAGAAAACCGAAGAAAAGCACATCAAAGACGACCAAACCAAAGAGAAGGACCAAATACAATGCAACAATGTCCACGAAAAGATCAGAGCTGCTGCAACAAATAACGTTCCCGCTTCGAACAATGTCGTTGCGTCGCACAATGTTCCTGCGTCGAACAATGTAGCTACGTCGAACGACAAAGCGGGCACTTTATAGCAACGACATTCCTCGAGATCTTTAAGCGAGGTTTTCACTAAAAATAATAACATTAGTGTGAAAAAGAAAAGTTGCTCATGCAAAGTGAGAGAAAGAAAGCCTATAATAGTGTGAAACGTATAGGTATGTGCTGTGACATTCCAAGTAGTCATTAACGAACATTTTATTACTCAGTGATGTAGTAGTGCCGTAGGTAGTCATACAATAATGACATATTGCAGAAGAAAAAAACTAGAATAATTGCATTAAAAAAATAAGATTTAACTGCATTTTGACTGGTAGGTTTTAAATAACTATGCTACAAGTTTAAACGCAATGTTTTTGACCTACACAATATCCTTGCGTAATAGACGCAATGCAGCAAGCGTAAAATAATGCGTTACTGTGTGCGTGCATATTATGTAATTTCTGCGATTAGCGTATATAATTACTATATCAATACTCAGTAAGGCTGTTTATGACGTGTGACGTCACATTTTATCATTATCTGATAGGATTATTTTTAAATTTTTAATATAATATAAGGTAGTGTTTTAGTATAATCTGGCGCTTTCAATGTATATACTTTATATGTAGTTATGTATTCCATACTTTTATTGTTATTTAAAATAAGGATCTATGAATATATCTCAAGTTGCAAGTAAGAACATTTATTACATCGTTTAGGTTAAGCATTTTCTCGATCTCATAACTATAAAAATGTAAATAATAATTTATGAATAATACCTGTGTAAATAACAAGAGAACAAGACAAAATAGTGATGATTATTGTAAATATGATTAACTCCAAGTATTAAGTTTGCGTTTGATATATAAAATGTATAGGTAATTTAAGTTTATTATAAGTAAAATCAGACTAATAGTGCACTGGGCAGAGCTGTGAGCCAAGACAGTACAGACTCGAAAACCTTACATAGTCATAATTGATAATTATAGATAAATAATCTCATTCTTCAAAAACATTGATGTTTAATAGATCACCATTACATATATTATTATTATGTTTAAATAGTTGATAAATTTATCTGATAATGAGTATTGGTTAGAAAAATCAAATATTCAGCAACTAGGCTATCTAAGCAGCTTAGATTTTATACTTGCAAAGTTAAAGGTAGTATAGTAAGTGTACCTAGGTATTTAACAAAATCACAAACTTTTTCGAAAGTTAAGAAACTTTATACATTTTTAATTGAATAAAAAGACACACATATTTCCTATATGAAAAAAAAAAAGTAGACTCGTATATAATTAATTACGTTTATAGACACAATGTTCTTGGCATAAAATTAAATGTCGTTTACCTACGCCAACAACATTGTGCTTGCTTTCTGTCAGTAGTAGTAAAAATGTTGTCATTATCATATAATATTTGTATGGCATACGTAAATATACTCGTAAAAGAAATATATATTCTTAAAGATACTATCTAATCTTTATCTCAGCACTTATCAAAACCCACAGCAACTATCTTGACTAACCAACCGAAGTAGATCTAGACTAAGTAGGTATCTTACTTATTATTCCTACTTCCTACATATAAGTATATGTACTATTTACTAATTATACCTACATAGATATATTTTAAGAGATTGTCTCTACTGTCTTGCTCTCCCAGTGGATGTTTACTCTAAAGAATATTGAATAAGGAAATAAACAGTTTTGATGTTGACAGTGGTTTTCTTAACCTAGACCCATTTTCTAGCCCAGCTGGTACATTTCTACAGCCCAGACAGAAAATCGGTCAAGTATAACAGCAGGCTGATTTAGCTATCCGAAATTCGAATGTATTCGACGATTATCTTTTAAAAGTCTTCCGCCTTCGGAAGAAATCGAAATGGGATTTTTTTTTTCTAGAACGTCATCGTTTCGATCGAAATCGAAAGTCAAGTTGTTTTTCGGATACATTCGTTTCGAAAGCATTCGAATTTCGGACAGCTGAATAAGGCTGCAGGTCGTAAAACTCTGCCGCTGCTACTTGAGTGCCTTTTCTGTTCAGCGAACGAAAAAGAACGATAGGTAGGTATTGCTATAAATCGAGTAGAAATGCATTTTATTTCTTTCAAAGCAGTTTAAAAACTTGGTAAGCATCGAACACTTTACTAGGGCCATACGGTATTGTAATCATGTCATAGGTAAACAACTAACCAAACCATGTTTACAAAATATCATCGGCTACTATATGGCTTTAATAGCTTTAGCCGGCCCATTGGTCGAAACAAAAATAAAATAAATGTCACTGTCTTAAGCTGTCAGTGTCAGTCAATTGTCAAAATCCAAAATCAAAATATTTTGTTTGTACTTTTTGAAACATGTGGTGTTAAATTTAAACAGTAATTATATTCCTTTAAAAATCTTAAAAATGCCTGCTACAATCCATAACGACATCCTAGTTTACAAGGGCAGCAACTTCTTTCGCCAGCGATTGCTACTTTCAACGCTAAGTGGTCGTTCTATCAAAATAGAAGAGATCCGGAGCAAGCATGATGACCCTGGTCTCCGAGAGTATGAAGTGAACCTTATTAGACTGTTGGATAAAGTGACGAACGGCACGCGAGTCGAGCTCAGTGAGACGGGCACCACGCTGTTCTACCAGCCTGGGATATTGACTGGCGGGCAAGTAACACATAGCTGCTGTGTGCAAAGGGGTATAGGTTAGTTTTTTGTTATTTTTTTAAGGACCACTCTTTTTAGATATTAGCCTCTTAGTAACCTGTTACATGGCTAGAACTTAATAAAACTTGTCCAGTTTGATTCAAAAAACCTAATGCAATAAAAAATTAGTTTGAATTTCCTATTTTATTACTGTGCAAAAAGAATCAAAAAGTGAAAACGTACCTACATACCAAAAGTTTTTAACGTTAATAGGTCGGCATTTGACCGGTACTAGTTTCTTTTTCGTGCTGCTATCTGTTTGGCCCTGAACAAAAATGCTTGGATGACTCACAAAATATATAAAGTTGCTGAACCACAATCGTCATAAGATAAACTGCCTTCATCTGTTATTGTCCAAAAATTGCCTTTCCAGGTTACTACCTAGAGATCCTTCTAGCACTGGGTCCATTTTGCAAAGAGCCATTAAATGCTGTCCTACAGGGAGTGACGCACAGTGACCTGGACGTGTCAGTAGATAAAATCAAGAAAGCAGCACTGCCGGTGCTGCTGAAATTTATACTGGTTGATGACGGACTAGAACTTAAAATTGTAAGAAGAGGTAAGAGATTACTGTTTATGTCATACTCATATTACAAATCTGATATAAACTGTCTTTTTGTTTATTTTTTGAATAGAATTTAAAGCCCCAGACACCCAAAGTAATTTTTATTGCAATAAAAATATTCATTCACTAAAACAAAAAAAATATATAAACTAACCATTTCCAATACACCCAAGTACTGAATTTTTTTCGCATATCTTTAAAAAAATGCCATTCAAACTAGCCAACCCTAAAATTTAGTTTATGCATCAGATCACCGAATTTACCGATTTAACTGCATAATAAATAATTAATTAAAACTTGTGCTGACTTATGGTTTTTTGTAACAGGTGCGCCCCCTCTCGGAGGCGGTGAAGTAGTGTTCAGATGTCCCACCAAGAGGCACCTGCGTGCACTACATTGGATTAAATGGGGCCTTGTGAAGCGAGTACGAGGAATTGTCTATGCTTTGAGGGTCTCTCCCACAATGGCCAACAGAGCTGTTGAAGCAGCTAAAGGGGTATATATTCTGGACATTTATACCAGTATTACGTTTAGATTGTTAACTTTGTTTTGTTATTACTTTAACAGTTATACTATAAGCAGAAACTGGGGACTGTCCAGTATTATTTGAACATAATGCAAGATTTGCAAATTACATTTGCAAATCGAGTTTGCTTGCAGTTGCATATTTTTTTTTTTATGTAATTGAGTGACGAGACGAGGAAATCGCTCGCCTGCTGTTAAACGTCGTATACAGCAAGCTGAGTTGCTTGCTACTTACATTTAACTGATGCTTTGATATAAAGCTTGTTGCTAATAAATTATTACAATCTATTATTCAATCAAATACTATGTTGCCAGTAAGATATGCATTTTGCATAGAAAAACTCATTTATGTCTTTTGCATCTGCAGGTGATGCTAAATTTCCTGCCAGACGTGTATATAAACACGGACCAGTGTCGGGGGTCAAACGCAGGCAAGAGCCCCGGCTTCGGCGTCAGTCTAGTCGCTGAGACCGATGACAAGACTGTTTACTGCGCTGAATCTGTAAGTCTACAGTATATCTTTTCCTTTAAATCCAGTTGAGATTCTTATCAAATAAGACATTTACTCTTAAAAATATTTAATAAGGTTAAATTCATTTTACATACATTTTATATTTGTTTTAAGTTTTTTTTTGTGACCGCATCATTACTTCCTTTCAAACAAAATGGCTGTTAAATGCAAGCCTTCATTAAATAAAATTTTTGGTAAAAATAAATGATTTTAAATTAACTTGATGAAAGCGACAGTGTGGCAGACAATGACACGTCTTTCTTTACAAGCATGTTACGTAAAAACCAGAGTTACTTTTGCTTTTATACCTAATTAATGATTAGTGTCACTGTGAAGTGTGTGTCAAGACTTTTTTGGACCACAGTGACTTAGTAGAAAGCAACATCTAGAGAAATGTCTTTATTATATCCACTAATATCTTTCCAGAAATCGGTGGAAGCGGGGTCCGGTGAAACGTCGCTGCCCGAAGAGCTCGGGCGCGAGTGCGCTCAGAAGCTGTTGGACGAGATCAACCGCGGCGGCGCCGTCGACAGCGCCTGCCAGTGGCTGCTCGCGCTGTGGATGGCGCTCGGACAGAAGAACGTCAGCGTGTGTATTGTAAGTACTAACTACACTATAATGGAAGACCAGCGCCGGTTGTTTCCGACCGGCATTATGCTGAGTTGAAACTGGTCTGCGACAAAAACAGTTTTGTAAAAAAAAAAATTTGTAATTATTTTTGTCTATTTGTTTTTGTTTTAAATAAAATATTTGTTCTTATATTACCATGGGTCTGAATCAGGAAGTTCTAATGGAAATTAATAACTGTGTGACTCGGTTTCGTAAGTGAGGTCATATTGCATTTGTTTTTTTATGAAAAATGTATTCACAAACCTAAGCAAGTACAAGAACATTATTTTTACAAAACAAAAAACAAAAACCGACTTCAAGAGACCGACTATTGAGTTATTCATCTATTTGTCGCGCACATACTTAATGCAAATTTAAGACTTATATATTATGGTTTTCTCATGGATACCATTATCAGAACTGGACTAAATTGAAATGGGACCAAATGGGAAGGGTCAGCTTTCTAATAAAAAAAGAATCATCAAAATCGATTCACCCAGTCAAAAGTTATGAGGTAACAAACATAAAAAAAAAAAAAAAAAACATACAGACGAATTGATAACCTCCTCCTTTTTTGAAGTCGGTTAAAAAGTAATTTGACGTGTGGCAGTTACTTACCTGGGTGACTATCAACACCCAACATGACCTGGAATTCAGCCATCTGTCGAATATTATTAGGTCTCTGCAGTTGAGATCCTCATCATCAAATAGGATCTGTCTGAGTAAAGCAATATTATTTATTTCAGGTCGGACCCCTATCAGACTACACGATAGCCTTTCTTCAACACTTGAAAGAGTTCTTCGGCGTGATGTTCAAACTCGAAGTGGAGGCTTCAGAATTCGAGGACGAAGATTCAGAAGATGAAGACAATTTTGTAGCTCAGAAGGTTAAAATGACATGTGTGGGGATCGGATATGTTAATATTAGTAAAAGGACGCATTGAGTAAACTGTTTTAATTTTTAACTAACGTATTTTTTTTATCTCTTTGTGTCCTAACTACTCCACTACTATTTAGTCAGTGTTAGAGCGGAAATAAACCATTAATAAAACATACTAAGTATAAAGTAAACACGCAGCTTTGCCCACGTGGCCCCTGTCGTAAATAGCTGACATGCGAAATTTACAATCACACATTGACATTTGTTACTTTCATATTCATAATAATAATTACACAAGTTATACTCTACCTGCCTAGGGCACAGATTAGATAATAGTAACTACGTAACCTAAGGGCTTTATTGTTATCACGTGATTAATGGACGGGCTCTTACTAATAAATCAAGTTTGCCAAAAATACGCAGTATACTTTTGGAAAATAGCAGGTGAAAAAACCACCGGACACAGCTAGTTAAATACAGTTGCTGGAGTATCTACTTATCATTAACTAAAATGATCAGTGATCACCCATAGGTTGATGCTATAAGTGCCCTTTTCTTGCGTCTCCAAGGGTTGGTCTCCATTACCCACAATCACACAAAACGATTACGCTTTAATGGATCCCCACATTGATTAATGAGTTCCAGGAGTGAATTACACCCTTACACCCGTCGTGAAGGTACCTGCCTTATTCAGCCTGATTCCACCAGTATAACTAGACCTGTGTTACATAAGGATGGTTTTTGAAGATTGAAGGCGCGAGGGGTCTTCGCCACTGGTGGGTCAATTCGAGGTCCGGATAACTAATCGATCTAGGTGATTAGCGATCAAAATACGGAGATGCCTATTGATCATACAGATCTTTGAACTTGTCATTCGAGTTGGTTTTAGTGATACCCAAGGGCGTCGCCAAGGGGGGGCAGGGGGGGGCAGTTGCCCCCCCCTAGAGATCAAATGTAGCTAGCCGCAAAGCGACCAAAGTGCGAGCAATTCACTTCCTTACCTATTAATAAATTCCGCATCGCATGACAAAACGTTAATAAATTCACAAGGTTTAATTTAAATTGTAGAAAATATTGAAATATTCAGAATAACATTAAGATTTAGACATCCGTTTTAAAAATCGCCGCCATTTTCATCACGATCATCAGATTTGCCAAAACGCAAGACCATTAAACAGTGTAATAATATGTAGATCCAGATCCAAAATATCACCCTCATAGGATCACTGGAAGATCCACTGGAATTTGACGAAAACATGAAATACGCCATCTTGGATTTTTGTTTCTGAATCTCGATTGTCGTTAAGAACCTCTATAATATTTCTTCAAGTACATTCCATCCATCTACAGCGGTTCCATAGCTGTGAGCATTTCCTTTTTTTTTTTATTTGTATGACTGTCAAACTTTTTTGTATGGCGATGGCAACTATATTTTTAAACGGTTTTATTTAGCTCACGTTTTCTTTTTTTTTCTTTCTTGGGTCAAATTTAGTAATTCAAATTTCACCCTCTTCCTGTCAACCGATTAATCTGAAATTTTGTATACACTTTGGATAGAGCCGTGGTAGCTCAGTGGGAGAACCGACGCTTCGCATTCTTGAGGTGGCGGGTTCAAACCCCGACTCGTACCAATGAGTTCTTTAGGACTTATGTACGAATTTACATACCACTGGCTTTTCGGTGAAGGAAAACATCGTGAGGAAAACCCGCATATGTCACGCAAAAAGGGCCGATTACCGGCCTAGTTGCGGAAAAAGAGCCCGCTCTTTACCTTTTTTTTTATACACTTTGGATTTTGGTGACAATACAATTATGTTTATTCATTATCATTATAAATTCAAGATGGCCGCCGCTACAAAATGGCGGATAACGTAGGTTTTATCAATCCCATCAATATGGGTATCAAATGAAAGGGCTCAACAAGCAAAATACAATATACTATAAAAAATTAAAATTCAAGATGGCGGCCGCTACAAAATGGCGGATAACGTAGGTTTTATCGATCCCATCAATATGGGTATCAAATGAAAGGGCTCAACAAGCAGAATACAATATACTATAAAAAATTGAAATACAAGATGGCGGCCGCTACAAAATGGCGGATAACGTAGGTTTTATCGATCCCATCAATATGGGTATCAAATGAAAGTGCTCAACCAGTATAATACAATGTACTATATAAAATAAAAACTAAAAACTAGAAAATAAAAATAGGTAAAAAAAAATTTTAAGTTAAACGGTTTTATAAAACAATAAAAAAATGTACTAAAAACCAAAAAATAATAAAATAGATACAGTCGTGGGAATTATAAACATATGCATAGACTAGACTAAAATAAAACCGTGGGGCACGTCCCACGGTTTTCTTGCCCCACGGCTGTATCTATTTTATTATTTTTTGGTTTTTAGTACATTTTTTTATTGTTTTATAAAACCGTTTAACTTAAAATTTTTTTTATCATTTCCCCAAAAATTTGATCTACATTTCAAAAGTCGGGTGTACCCCTCTATATCCTTCTACCGTTTCCGAGATACGAGAGGTAAAATTTTTCGTCAGCCATCATCATCATTTATCCGATTTGAGCCACAAAGAGTCATTTTTCAAAGTGTTTCTTGAGATTGTCGGATTTAGCGATGTTGAAAACTTGAGGAAAACTCATTTACAAACTTGTGATATGATCTATAACTGCTAACCGAGGCTTCGTTAAGAGAAATTGTCATCTTTTTGGCCTGGTCTGAAATGAATATCAACATATCTCAAAACCATGAGTCCTACCAACATGCATTTAAAAGCAATACTGTAGGGAATGTTATAGAGAACATACTTGTCTTGAACAGTTTCCTAGTAGCTTGAATTGTTTTTGAGAAAATCGCGAAAAACCCATTTTGGTGACCTTCTACCCGGAGTAAGATTTTTTGCACGTATCGGATCGATGGTGACTTTTTAGGTTTCATTTATGATGGTGTTTCAAACAATCCTACCAATTTTCAGCTGGGTGGAGTGGAAATTACTGTACCCTCCAATGTCTAAATTGTCCCGACTCTATTGTGCTGTCGAGGGCTTGTGAAGTTTTATACATTGATATTAGAACCGTGTTCTTATTACAATCGTCATCGAGGCAAAGACTTCCAAAGTGTAACGCTTTATGCTCTCGGCGTTTATTTTTTTTATCCTCCATAATATTGCCCCATTGCCCCCCCCTTAGTCATAAGCTGGCGACGCCCTTGGTGATACCTCATACCATTATAATAGTGATTTGAAAACAGGTAAGTAGCTTATCTCGAAAATAAAGATAGATTTAAAATGTTACGTCAATTTTGTAAAATACTCGAATTTTTGGCTTGTTTCTAAAATTATTAGTCTCCATTACTTAGGGGAGCACCCATATGTAAATGTAAGCATAACGGGTACACTGCTGACGCTAGTGTGAGTATTAAAATTACTCGTATCTCTGGACCTTTAGGGGTCTATTCATTTTGTTTTTGTTATTAAAAGCCCTCTCCCTGTAAATGGAATAAATTCCTGTGACAAAAGATTGTTAATGGTTTAAATAGCCCTAACCTGCCCACTTAGCGAACAAAAAAAAATTCACAATCAGTTAAAATGTCACTGTCAAATTGTCATTGGCTGTGTAATTGTGTATTGCCAAATTTGAATAAAAAACTATTTGAGTTTAAACTAGAACCGAAAGAAGACAGTCACGTGTTTCAGTTTCACAACAAATTGAGGATCACCCTAAACAATGCTGTAAATAGAAATAAAAATAGAAATCCAAACTTGTCGTTTTTGTTCAAACTTACCAAAAGTTTCTGATTCATCAAAACAAATAAGGTTTCAACAAATTCTCGGCAGATTTTGTCCTTCAAATTAGCAATAAATATCGTTTTACTTACACCTGGTCACACTGACGTTATCAAAATGTTTTGTTTTAGTTGAAGTTGAATTATTGGGATTTCTTTTATTAATTATTTTACTTTTAAGTAATTTTTGTGGCTGTGCATAAAGAAAATGAGTACCACTAGTCTTTTAAAATCCAGCACTCCAGTGTTGACCAACAATACAAAAGTTATAGCCCTTGAAACATCACTAAACCAAAGCGTTGTAAACTTCCAAGGTAATTTATTTAAGAATTAGTAATATTTACACTGCCTCATACGTATTTATAAATTGACCAATTTTGACTATTGAATACCTTCTACAAAATAGAACGAATCATAGAAAAGAACAGTTAGGAACGGGTTAGGTTCTCGTTAGCAAAAGACACTCATATTAATTAATTTTTTCAGACCTTATTTTAGACCTACAACAACTACAGATAGACACAGAAAACTACAGGCTCCAATATTTATCACTGAAAGAAAAATGTGAAACGTAAGTTTTGAGTTCTCTTGCATTGATAATGTGTGACTCTAGAGTTTAGTTCAACCTTATAGCAGATGCGAACAAAAGTGGGATGACAGCTGCCATATTACTTTTCATAAGTGTTGAACCTGGTAACAAAGCCCAATCAGCACCCATTCCTTCATCTGCCTTTCTATTAAGATCATACACTCGCTACTGTAGTAGTACTGTAGTACTCGCTAATGTACACTATAGTTTAAGTGTGTGTGTACTAGCCACTTATCTACAAATTTATGTCAAGGGAACAAAGCTTGCAGAAGTACTAAGATCTAAACAATTTCGACATTTTTTATTTATAAGTGTTACTTACTTGGTGAGCGGGCTCTTTTCCGCAACTAGGCCGGTAATCTGCCCTTTTTGCGTGAAATTTATTTTAAGTGTTGGAAGATTCTTCCCAATAGCTGCAAAAGCCTATTCCTTGTAGAGTTCTTGCTGGTTTAAACCGTAATTCAAAACCTTGTTTCCCCTTCATCCTCAGCAAAACCTGTACAGCTGCTGAAGAGTTCAAAAAAGTAATTGTAGCTAAAGATCACATCATACAAGCAGTTGGTAAGCACCACTCATAATTTTGATCACTTAAAAATTTACAAGTACTTGTACAACAAGTAGCTACACAACAACAACAAGCTTACAACAAGTACAACAATAACTAGCTTTGCTTTTACTGCTTTGATATAATAATGCTCTATCCTGCTTGTTTTACATTTTTTCACTTCAGCTTCATTTATCTCATTTCCTCACCTAAATAATCAAACAACCTCTGTTCCAGCATCAACACTAACAAAACTAAATGAAACCAAAGACTTCAACATACTCAGAGAAGTGTTCAAAATACTATTTGATGAGGTAGCTCCACTGACACCACCAACAGACACGTCACCCAAAACTCACCCTCCAGACAATAGCAATAAAGCAGACTTTCCTAAAAATGTGAATGTCACTCCATGCAAAGCAGTCTCAAATGTAACAGAAGATGGGTCATTCAAAGAAGACTCACTGTGTGAAATAGAAGGGACACCCACTGGCCGGACAAGTCCTATAATACAGACAAAGAAAATAAGAAACATTTTGGGCAAGACAGAAATTAGAGATAATAAGAAAAAATGCCCTGATCATTGGTAAGTTCGTGATGTGGTGTCATTTCGATATAGTCGCAAATCACATTCACCTGGATGCTAATGTCCACTCTAATGAGGTGACAACAAAAGTGAAGTTGCAGTACAGGTAAATGTAGTTAAAAGTACAACCGTACAACCCGCATAATCGAAACCCTTAACACTTTGACTGCGGCTAATAATCACATGCGCTTGCATTAGGTGCAGCTAATAGTCAAATACGTTGTGTTTTACGCGCCTGGCGTGTGCAGCCGCACTCGCGTCGCACAAAAGAAAACAAGGTATGTGTTTCCCGCAGTCAAAGTGTTAAACCAGAATTCATCTGTAATGTCATGTGTGTGTAATCATCAAATTGAATTCTATGGCAATGATTCTAAAATGCTTCTAAAACGAAGTATCTAAATTATGATACTTTGATCTCGAAACAAGATAATTAAGTTGGCACCATCTTTGAGCATTGAATTCTGTATTACCTTTACCAACTACAAAATTAGTTTCTCCATGTAACAAACTTTAACAAACAAGGACATAACATTTCCAGGCCGAAGTCAGAATCCAAAGCGTTCAAACTGATATACCCCAACGCCAGCAGAAGTAGTCCTAAAGGCGTCAGGCTGCGTCAGTCGCGCCTCAACCTGCACGCGCTGAAGACGTCCACAGTAGTGGACCTGACGTGCTCGCCGGAGATTCTAGCACAGACGCAACAGAAATTAACACAGGTAGTTTTTTTTTTTAATGACTAAATTCTATTGGCCACCGTTGCCTCTATGTTTATGAGTTGGTCAAATCTAGGAAGTAAACTATTTTATTTATTTTCTACTTCTGCTTTTAACCATGTTGTCTGAAGTTGTCTCAGTATTTTAGATTAAAAGCAATCTGTACTCTTAATTAAAATATATGTGTATGTCGTATTAAACACATGTAACATTATTAAATAGGACAGTTAAAAAAAGAATCTTAATAATGAAATATGTTAATAATTTGATTAATTTAATGTGTTCCAGCCGCTCATAAAAAAGGAATCAATGGAGGACGACACGATATTGCCATCACCCACAAGTGGACCTGCTAGTTTGGAATTGTAAGTAACAACAAAGAATAAGAACTAGTCCGCATATTGCACATGCGAGCTACATGTCTAGAGAGAGAAAGTCATAATATTCCTACCCTTTTCCCACTTATTTCATTTTCTTCATTCGTCTGAATTCCCTTTCTATTTACGCCAACTTTCCCACCTTTAATATTTCTTTCAGTCATCCTCTACCGCCTATCGCTATAACCATTCACAATCAAATGCATAATTATTCTTTATGAAATATAGTCTCCCAGGTATAGAGAAAATAGTAAAAGATTAATTTTCTGAATATTGCCAGTGAAACTCACTACCATTGTTACCGCTGCGACAAATAGTGTCTTGTCTTTCATTACTAAGAGGCACTATCCTTCTCTATTTTGAGACAGTTTACGCCTGGTATCAACTTAAAGTTCTGGGGCTCCTTCTATACTAGAGACGCCAGATGGGCCTTATGCTCTTTGGCAATTCCAGTGGGTGCTTAACTTCGTCGAAAATGTATTGCAGAAATCAACTTCAGCTACTATCGTTTTTTTTTTACCATAGCAATAACTCATAAAATGTTCCCTCTACAGCTTTAAAACGACTTCAAAGGCCAGCCCGAGCAAGTTCAGGAAGCCCAAACCGCTAAGTTTGAAGAGCAGATGTGAGCAAGTGAAGCAGGACGAGAACAAAGATACTTCGAGTAACGACACAAACGCTGACATGGACGAGTCTATCAATATATTGAACAACTTCAACAGGTAAACTAATAATGGATTTAACGCAACGTAATCATACTGCTAATTGCAATATGACCTGCTGTCAATTTACCTCTTTTTTATACGATTGAGTAAAGAGACGAGCAAATCGCTCGCCTGAAGTTAAACGTCACGTTTGTCACGTCAGGTGTGCGTCACCCAGCATTTTGAACTTTTTAAATTCAAGGCCCTGCGCGGTGTAGCACTGCGCTCGTCATCTCCTATTTGCCTTGAAATTTCGCTGGAAACACATAATATTTGCACATTACAGCTTGTCTACTGTTGTACCTACGAGTTTGGCTTACGTATAGTTCAATATGTAACCAATGGAATAAAACTGCATCAGTAGTTTCATTGATAAAGTTAAAAATTTGCTTTAAATATTTTTAAGATATATTGTGCACCAATTATTATTTCATTTCTCACTGTAGTTACACTTAGTTATCTCAATTTAAATAACTAAGTATTAAGAATACATAAACCTTGGTAAGATGTTGCAAACATCGAGTACCTTTAGTTCAATTGAAAAAAATGTGTGATTAAAAAGTTATAAATTACACGATTTTTCAGTGACATAAACTAATTTGTTCACAGATTACGCAACATCAAGAAAGAAAACTCAGTACCGAAAAATTCTCCAGTTAAAAAAGGTGAAAGCACTCCGATAAAGAAAGAGCAAAGCACTCCGATAAAGAAAGAGCAAAGCACTCCAGCTAAGAAAGAGATGGAACCAGTAAATATGGAGGTGCAAGACGAGGACGTAACCAACGCCAGCATTTTCCTGCAAGATATTGAACATCTGGAAGAGCATAGAAAAACACCGCACAGGTAAAAAAATACATTTTAACTCTATTTAACTTCTCTGAAATCCGATATTTCAATTCGTAAAAAGATATATTTTTTTAGATTCATTTTTTCAAGATTCATTGACATATTTCTACAACATACAGAACAGCTGATATTATTTTCGCGATTTCAGGGTTGGTCCCAAAGTCCCAAATTAAAAGTCAAAGTCAAGTTAAAAATTCACAATGATGGAAGCGATGAAACCTTTTTGCTTAGCACACCTTTCCTTAAAACCCTGTATCTTGGTATTTCTGTTACAGCTCTCCAAAGCGCCCTCTAGCAGAAAACATCAACATATCGAACACTCCCCCCCGCGACCGCGACCCCGCGCCCAGCACGTCTCCGCTGCGGCCCGAGCCGGCGCCGGCCGCGGCCGCGGTCGCGGTCGACGCGGTTAGAAGGTACCGAGACCATATACTGTGGTAATGTGAGGCCTCAGAGGAGACTTAGAGTCGCTACCGGATTGCACGAGGTGGCTCTGGAGCAGTTGTGCCGCCAGCGACCCAGAGCCTCGCTCCGTTATTTTAACACTTTAACTGCGGCTAATAATTACATGCGCTTGCCTTAGTGCGGCTAATAGTCAAACACGTTGTGTTTTATGGGACGCCAGTGCGAGACTTATCGCCCCCATATCGGTTAAGAATAAGAAGGTACCTAAACCGCATCATTGCTTACCATCAGGCCAGATGGCGGTCAAACCCAAGCCTATCGCAGTATAAAAAAACTATCAGAACTCTGAGATATTTATTGACGAAATAACATTTAATGTTACAGACAAGTCACGTTTACAAAGATATTTTAGAACTAAATTAAATGAAGTTAAGTCTGTCTCAAGATGCGTTATATTCCGTTACATTAAATTTATTATGCGAATCGCCAGTGTTGAATGTTCTGCTTGAGTGAGAGTTTCGCCATAGATAGGTATATGTAATCTGTTTATCTCCAAGTCGAGAGTGATCGGTTTCTTTTAAACAAGCGTACTCAATCGTAGACCGTAGCATTGCTCAACATCAGGCAAGATGGCGGCCAAACGCAAGCCCATCTCGAATAAAAGGAGATCAAAAAATTTACTAAAACAAATGAATAATGGTGACCTTATTTTTGTAGGAAAATACCAGAACTAGTGGAACCCGTGTACAAGGAACCGGCGGTGAGGAATAAAGCTGAGAAACGGAACCTACAGGGCTGGAGCTGTGAGGAATGTATGAATGTAAGTAAACGCTGTGTTTCGTTTAAGTTAGTTAAAGTTGTTCAACACTTTGACTACGAGAAACGCAAACCTTGTGTTTTCCTTTGTGCAACGCGACAACTACACACGCCAGGCGAGCAAAATACAACGCATTTGACCATTAGCCGCACTTATGGCAAGCGCATGAGATTAGTAGCAGCTGTCAAGGTGTTAAAGTGATGAGTACCATGTACCCTTTTCGGCTAATCACTCCCTTACCTTATAACACTGCATAGACCATCCCTGAAACTGCAAGTAAAATAGCAGGGCGCAGCTATTAACTAATATTCTTTCCCCCCCAGTTCTACGGCGTCCTCTACAAAGACGACCCAGTGATGCTGGCTCGCAAGATACAGGACTGCTCCAAGCACCGCGGCCAGAGAGACCCGGTTAGACCAAAAACGCCTCCCAACTTCTGGAACCCGAGGTGGACCGTGCCTGAGGATACTGAGGAACTCAACAGAATGAACAACGGAGGGTAGACAATATTCGTTGCATGATGCACATGGATATAACTCTTTGTTGACCGCTTCCTACAACCACCGAGCTATATTCAATTAGGCGGCCTAAAAACTGATACCGGCAGGCCTAGCCAAGTTCCTCGAAACGCTATAAAAAAGTAGGAAAATGTATGGGAATGACATTTCTATAATCTATATATAGATTCTATATTCTGTTAGAGAAATGTCATTCCCATACTTTGTCTTAGTTTTCTAAAACGTTTACGTCGTAGAATTGCAACTTAGCTAAGGGGCAGTTGAATAGTGTAAATAAAACTGAAATATGTAAAAAGATATAGAAAGATAAGGTAGATTGTGTTTGATATAATATTACGGTGTGAAAGATTGATCAACGTTTTGGAGCTGTAAAAATTCTAGCTCAGAAAAAATATATATACGGGTCGACTTAAGAACCTCCTCCGTTTTCTCATCGGTTAAAAATAAGATCCAACTAAATCAACATAATTATATTTCATCAAGATTGTTGTTGTTGTTGAGGTTTATGTAGTTTTTCTACGTTTTTGTGAGAGGTCTTCAAGCGGCTTAAAAACTCTTGACACCAGGGCCAGCCAACTGGTATTTACAAACTTATTTACTAGCTGTGCCCCGCGGTTTCACCCGCTGTCAATTTCCGGGATATTTTTTTTGACAAAAAAAGTTTTTATCATTTAATTCGTAAAAAAAAATTATAAAAGTATCCTATTACTTCTAACCTCCAAGAATATGTGTACGCGTGAAAGCGTAACAAACAAACTTACATTCACATTTAAAATATTAGTAGGGATTTATGTAGTCGTCATAGTCCGATTTTCCGATGCGTAGTATCACGAGATCGTCACTTACATACACGGCGCGATGACGTCATCTAACGGGACTTATCGTTTGGTTTCCAACGTTAAAGTTTTGATGTTTGTTAATCGATCACGAAAAAACGGCTGCACGGATTAGGTTGAAATTTGGTAAAGAGGAGCTTCTACCCTGGATTTACACATAGGTTATTTTAATAACAAAAATAAAAGCGGTTTTTGCAGTAGTAGCGATTGAAAACGTGGAGCGCAGTTACTGATTTGGATAACTAATATCCTAGCTGAATTCAAACTCCGAACAGAGATCTCGCGATAAAGTTTATCTTCATTTTAACTTTATCCCTCCCGAAAGAATTATCATTTCATTATTTCTTAATTCTAAGAAATTAACTGAACCGAAAATACAAGTTTCTGTTCTGTTGACGGAGTCGAAGGTAACAGCAATCATATGATCGCCATTGTAGTCAATAAAAGTCTACCAAAATTAGAGTTGTATTTTTTACCATTCTTACAAAAAGCAGCTTGATGCTTATGGAAGTGAGAATATCAAGTTTTACTGGTCGGAGTATTTTGATTGTCCGGAGATCTCTCATGTCACGTCTCAAAGATTTAGAGCGTCGCTAATACCAACTGGGAACTTTTTGTTTAAGTAGACTTTGTAAATACAAAATAGTTAAAAGAATAATACTTTGTCACTGTAATTGCTCTCTAACTTTACCAAAGCATGCGAGCGATGCGGCATGAAAAATACGTTTAGTTTTATATTTATTTTATGACAAGTTACCTATTTTTTAATTTGCAATTATTATTTTGTAAGCATATGAGACGAAAGCTGTGAATATTTTATGTGAATACGGGTAAAATTAAAATAATTTTTGCATGTAAGCCATTTCTATTAGTACTTAAATAAAATATGTAAAATAAAAGCTATATTTTTTAAGTTTGTTTTTTTATACACATGACTTTATACTAACTCAAATAAAAGTAATAGGGAGAATTCTCTCATAGTCGCAGCGCTGCTGTCGCATGTTTGGTATTGTTAGGTACTGAAAAGTGGACTTGATTTCAACAATCCCCAGGATTAGACATTAGTGTCTAATCCTGGGGATCCTGTCTGACCCTAAGGTCATTAGGTACATAGAAAGCATAGAAAGACTACGTATCCTTATTCGGAATGGGGGCGATTGGTCCCGCACTGGCGACCCGCATAGGGCTCATTGTGCATGAACCACTTAGTTAAACAACAAGAACAATTTCAATAACTTGTTCAAAATATAAGAATGGTGCCAGCTTACTAGCTACTTATCTTGACTAAGTGGTAGAAGTGGTGTCTCTGACCTCTAAGGGCACTATAAGTAAGTATATACCCTTCAGGCTTGGTGCCCCGGATTTCCAAAGACCCCTCCCGGGCGCCCCCTTCCTGAATCTGGTTACTAGTCTAGCAGACATTAGGTGAATTATGATGTTAAAGGTAATGTCGTCAATTCAACATCTCTATATACGAGTATTACTACACTTGTCAGTACAAACTCAATGTAAACAACTTTACTACTCTATTAGGAAATTGAGGTCGTGTACGAGCTAGCGTCGCATTCATTACTTTTATTAAACTAAACTATTTATATGTAGGTTTATACTAGACATAATCATAATGAAAAGTTCCTTTTCAAGATAGAATAGACCTGTATAAAATTTGACAAGGGTAATTTGTTATCAAATTTATTCATTTCAATTTCATTTTCATCATTTAATTTCAAAAACAGCTATTTAAACCCAGAGGATGCTTGTGGGGTGCAGCAGTTCTACAGACGTATGTATCTGAAAAATATTAGTGTTGGGATGTTCTCCATCACATCAGGCTCAGTTAACACATTCTGACCTCATGATGTGAGGTAAACAGCATTTGTATCCAAACAAGCTATAAAGCTTGTGATTCATCGAGGCGCCTTGCCAACAGTTAAAATTAACATGACTTGCTAAAATAAACGTGGGTGGAGGACAAAAGGTGAAAAAAACAATATTTTGGAGAACACCTTTTATTTTCTCAATAAAACAGAATATTATAATTTTTCACTAGCTCAAGTAAAAAAAAGGACAAATCAAAGGATTAGTAGTAAAAATGCCATAATTCACGAAACAGGGTGTTAGCAGGCCCGCATGATGCAGCCCTCTGTTGTGCCTTTACAACTAGCATTATAGAATTCCCCACTTTACCTTTTTATATATTTTTTAGTATTTTTCACACTATTTAGCTTACATTGCGGTACAAATAATGAAATTTGGAATCGATTCAAAAAATAGTCTCATTTAATATTAATGTTTGAATTTGAACTGAAATTTATGGGAACTTTGATATACATAATATTTCATTATTGCTACAACAAGTTTTACAACACTTCTATGAAAGTTTCTTGGCTTTCTGGTAGAGGGTGTCAACAACCTTACTCATATGGTGAATGGTCTCCAGGACTGTCTCGTAAGTTTTCTCGAGAGGTGATTCATCAAAAACAATAAGGACACCCTCTCCTTGGTCAAGGATCCCGTTCAGTTTCTTGTCCAGAATCATCTGGGACAGTTTCTTTTCTACTTGCACTACAGGTAGACGGATGGAGCGGGCGACATGGTCCACTTGCACTCTCATGTACGGTTCCACAATGCGACACAAGTTCTGTTCCAACATAGTGTCATACAGGGCTCCAAGATGAGCTCTGACCACTGCATCTTCTTCCAATTCTCTCTTGTACGTTTTAAGTGCAGATTGGAAGTCAGCCAGAGACCTTTTGTGGGAGGCAGTAGCTACGGCTCGCATAGCTTCTAGCTCCCTACCGGCGTACTTGAGGGCCGTCTTGCTGCCGCACACCGTCCCTACCTCCTCCGCCTGGTTCAGCATGATCTTGGACAACAGCATGTATTTCAATGCCGTGAGGGCTTTAGGACTGTCAGCACCATCATAACCTTCAAAAGCTTCATAAAAGTATGAGTAAGCAGTCTTGAAGTCGCGCTCATCTGCAGCATGCAATATACCAGACTGCAGATCCAGTGCTGCCTGCATTTTAGGGGGACAATAGATAGCATTGGCAGTGGTCCGAGCAGAGGTCAGTGAAGCGCGGGCTTTCGGTAGATTGCTCAGAGCATGATACGTTTTACTCTCTAAAAGAAGCACTTCAACTAGTAAATTCTTGTCATCTAACTTTTTGAGTTCCTTAAGGAGGGCGGTGGCCAGGTCCAAAGCTTCTGTGTACATACCAGTGTCGAAATATAGCGCTATCAATCTCGCTTCCAGAGATTGTCGCAGGAAGGTACGTCGCTCTTCCTTGGCCCATTCTATACACTCTTTACACAGCTGGACCTCTATTCCAGTACCTGCTTCCAAATCCAGGAAGAAATCGACGAGCGAGCGAACTAACTTAGCCGCCTTTGCTTTACTGATCAGGCTGAGGAAAGGTCGCGTTGAATTGATCAGCTCTGCCAGTTCCTTTGCCTTGCCTTCTTTCTTGTACTTCTCGCCGAGGTTCAGGATGCCTTGTTCTTTAGCTCTTATGTTCTCTTCGTCATCTTCGGGCAGCTCGCCAGTGCTAACCATTTTGTCGGTCATGAGGACGTCTTCGTTTCTGTTCGACGCAGACACGCGTGATCTCTCGAATAACATCGCACCGGCCATGATGTGTATATTTATATGCTTATACTATAACAACGTATTGGATAAACAGTAAAATCTTGCTATAACGAACACACTTTTTCTTTGTAATTTTGTGGATATTCGCAAAGTCATCGACGACCTCTTCGGGAAACAAATCGTAGACGCGGACAGGGTTGCCAGTGACACGTCTCATTATATTTCCTACATTTGGTAAAATGGTAGAAAGCAACCTTCTTAGTCAGCGGAAAAAATTATTGATTGAAAAGCCCTATAAAACCTCGACTTTAGAAACTCTCCAAACTAAAAATTACATGTCTTACTTAAAAATTATTTTGACTAGACATTTCTGTGATTGCAGTGTTATGAGTAAAATAATTTATAGTGTTATTTTATAACCGTAATGAATATTGTTATTTTTGATTTACTTGAAACCTACTAAAAGTATTTTCATTTAATACAACTGCATACAAGTTGTTTTATAATAATTTAAACCGATACAACAACCTATTTGTTAGTATTCGAAAGTTTAATAAAATTCAATTATGAATAAACAAGAAGCAACGGATTTTCTTTTCGCTATTAGTAAAGAAATAAAACAGTTCTATGAAACTCCAGTAATTTTCCTTACTGAAAAAGATTATTCTGATCCAATATTCGATGCACTATGTACGTTACGCACGGCTTTGTTGGAGAATGGATCCAAGGAAGATATGATTGATACCATAGTCGATTTTCATCTACAATGGATACACACTGTGAATGACATAGAGCAATATAAAAAACGCGTGACTGAAAATGCTATTCCAAGAGAAGAAGTATATCAAGCATTGAGCTATACTATTGACGCTTTGAATTCTCGTTTGAAATATTTTCAAAGGTATATGGAAAATAATCGGCCGGGCTTATCTAATGTCGATCAGGCTAATCTAAATGCAGAGATGGAAATAATTGAAGAAATGCATAAGGAATTGACTCACGTACTTTTGGATAAGTTAACTGGGTTCAGGGCCTTCCCTAGTAATGACGAATTTAAATTACATGTTATAAATGCTGCTGATGAACTTTTAAGTTGGTTCGACAAAATAAATGATAGCTTGGCATTGCAGTTGTGTAAATTTATCAATCTCAACGTACCTCATCTTAGTACTGATCTGACTAAAACATTGCAGGAAATAATAAATAAGCTTAACACGTCAGATACTCCATCATCACATAAAATGTTAGCAAAACTGAAAGAAAGTGGAACTGAAATTGGAACAATGATTCGCTACACAGTATCACACAACATCGAGATTAGCAAAGTTGAAGAAAAAATTGCTGTTCTTGATGATCGGATTAAGAGACTTGAAAGTGAACCAACTTCTGCAGCTGTAATGGCTTTAGTACATAAAAAAGAATATCTGGAAACTAGGCTTACTTCACTAGAGAACTTGAAAACGACTCTTAAAATCTTGCACAAGGAAGCAGGAATAGATATCGAGGAGATTGAGGGAGCAACTGAAGAAGATATCTGCATATGTGAAGATTTTTTCAAGCTTAGAATTTTCAACCACTCATTGCCATTAGAAGAACGAGAAAAATTGGTCACGGAACTTTGTCATTTATGGGATTTAGCTGTTTTCGGAGATAGGAGTCATAAATCTATAATTTCTATTCTGAGTGCCGCAGAGATAAAAGAAGAATTCATAGACGATCTTGGTACTTTTTATATTGATGAACATAGTAGAAAAATCTACAAATTGCCTAACGATGAGACTTTATATCAGCCGAATGAGATTAATGAGCTAGTACCTCTCTCTGATGATGCAAATCACATCTTCTTTTTTGATGAATGTGGTCGCTATTACATCGATCAAAAAACAAGACAAAGAGTGTATAAGGCCCATTTTACTGCAAGTGAGTATATGATGGATACTACCGGAGTTTTACTTAAAACTCAGGAGGAAAGAGATGGCGTTGTATATTATTACGATAACTATGGTCGATATTATATCAATGAAGCAGGAAAAAATGTGTACCGCGATCCTGATTCTGTTAGTGAGTATGAAAATGATGGGTTAGGAAATCTAGTTCGTATGCGTAGTCATACGGACGCATTTGAGCTGTGTCCAGGTGATGCTAACATCACAGAAGACTTTAATTATTTAAAACAAGCAGTTGGTACAGCATTGCGAGCTTGTATTGCACAATGTGTATTATACCAACCTGCAGATCCGATCAAATATTTATCAACTGCTTTAATAAAGTTTAGAGAAAATATGGAAATTAAAGAAAAACGAGCAAGAGAGCAGGAGGCATTATTTGTAGAGAGAGAAATAATAAGAGAACAAGAACGGCTAGCAGCCGAAGCAGCTGCACGAGAGGAACTATTGCTTTTGCAAGGTGGAAGTGAATGTAGCTATGATTCGAATCTATTGAATTATACTGCAGAAGGTCCCGATGTTTTAACGCCTAGTTCTAAATAAAATGGAGCGGTAATATTTCTCAAATCGTTTTACTTCTAATTGTTTTACTAGTTAGTTTTGACTCTATTGTAATAAACGTTTCACTCACGTAGCTCCCCATTAGGATAATCCTGTGTCGGGGATGCGATGCTTAATGACATTTATGTTTGAAAACTTTGCAGTTATATAAAAATGATGTTTTTAAGTTAATCAGAATGTTTAGTTTATTTGTTTTTGTTTTTCTCTAATAAAGCACTCATAAAGATGAAAATTGATATCCACTTTATTTCACAATCGTAGGGAAGGGACCTAGGAACACTCGGCTCAGGATCACGAATTCACTAAATATCTCGGCAACTTCTTGACTGATTTTACTCATATTCGAAATTCTTGTTTAGAATTAGATACCATATATAGGTACTTCTGCCATAAAAATGGCGTAGAATGGCACTGCGGCAAATTTTTCTCCTTTTTGAGCTAACCTTTTTTTTTTGTTGATTTTAAAATCTTGCACAAAGAAGCAGAAAAATCGGTTGTCTGTAAAGTCGGTTTACTGACGATAGTTGAACGTGACAACGTCATAAGAAAATACTGATGGAATGTTATTTCGATCGAATAGTAAAGCAATTGATTTTTTACTCATCGTGAAATAGTTCTGTTAACTTATTTTTATAGTTTTGTCAATTATAGCATAACCTACAATCGCTGCACTAGCGGACCGATGCTATTTATTTTAATGATGAAAGCACGAATATTCGACAATATATCACTGAACATATACTAGCAGCCCGTCCCGGCTTCGCTCGGGTGGATATTCATTTTTTAAACATTTTGGGATAAACGTGAATGCGTCTTGCGGGTGATAAGTAGATTTTTTTTAAATTACTTTTTCTATTTTCTCTTATAATTTTTACATTTTTATCTATAAACGTATTTTTATTCTCATCTATCGTAACTTTATTTTTTATTTATTGTCCCATTTTAGTTATATTGTGTTTAAGATTAAATACTTTATTTATTTTTTTAGGTTTTGGTTGCAATTTTTTTACTTGATCTTATTTTGTTAAGGATCCCTAATTTTTTCAGGTAATAAATATAGCCTATGACACTCAGCAATAATGTGGCTTTCTATTGGTGAAAGAATTTTTAAAATCGGTTCAGTAGATCCCGAGATTACCCCTTCCAATTTAACAAATATACAAACACACAAACTTTACTTCTTTATAATATTAGTATAGATTTAATATCGAAAGAATCATTACCTTTATCGCCGCAATTATCGTTGCTATAAACAATTGACACCACATTCACTTTTCACTGCACTTCATACTTGACGAAAACATGTAAGTGTATTGTATAGCAGCTGTCCACGCGGACGCATTGCTCACTCAAGTAGGAGAGAGACAGATGTCGAACGCTGCCGAACGCGGAGGCCGATTGTGCCTCTTTGTCGCTCGCTCAAATGGAACGCCTCAGAGCGACGGTAACGACGGTAACGCCACATGCGTCATGTTTTTTCGTGCGTGCAGCCGGCTCCATCGAATTATAAGACGTTGTCACGTCAATAATTCTACAAAATTGTTGAACCTGTATCCTGTATACCAAGTTTCGTCAAGAATTGCGACCAGTGGGCCTAGCATAACCTCTGATTTAAAATACGTAGCGAGGATTCGATAGAAAAGTCTACGCCATTTACGCCCGTCAGGGGCGCCCTTGATAGGCGTAAATTAATGCTTTGTGATAGGCCTATTATTGTACGCGAGTACTAACAACAGACAAACAACATCCGGACAGATGAAAGCAAAGGCCAGTCGTCGGTGCATAGCTTCGCTCACTCTGCCAATTAATTGCACCCACCATCTCGTACCTATCCAAGCCTGATACCTCCAGTTTACTTCCAGACGACCTTTTTGGCTCGGTGGATATACGCCTTATAAACCAGAGATCTCGGGATCGATTCCCGACCGGGCAGATGTTTCAATGATGAATTTAAATATCTGCTTTGGGTGTAGGTGTTACTTGTCCTTGTCTTTGTGTATTCCATGGCATCCCCGACATAGAGAATCGATAGGTACATAGGTACTCGTAATTATGGCCAAAACCTTAACTAAAACCAAAGACCAAAATAATTTAAGTATTGTTCAAAATCTGTATAATTAATCGAGATGTGCAACAGGTATACCCAACACCCAAGCCACCCCGTCCATATTTTTTATTTGGGTCGTAGAAGATGTACTGAAAACGCTTGATTGGGACGGCAAAGGCGTGAACATCAATGGTGACCACCTGTCGCATCTTCGCTTTGCTGACGAGTTGACGACCTAATAATTAATCCCATTCAGTGAAATCATGCAAGATCTTCAAGAAATAATACAAAACCGAGACGATGCATTTCTTTAAGTTTATCCGAAGATAAACAGGTCCGAGACGAAAGCGATGACCAGGCTAACCGGTATTTTGTCGATACCAATCATTGTTGGTGGAGTGGTGGAGTCATTAGAGCTGGTTGACTATTACATGTATATCTTGGACACTGTTTAACTTTTAACCCAGAGCCGAGCACAAATGAGAAACCGCGCTGTATGCAACTCGGTTGGGAAGCATTCGATAAACTCGAAGACGTACTCGGAGGAAAGTAGTACAAGGGAGAGGAGGCCTATACCTAGCAGTGGGTCGATACAGGCTGCTAATGACGATTTACAACAACAAATATTATCTATGGCAACCGCTATCAGAACTATCGTGTGCAACCTCAGATTTCTATGCGTGCAACCCATGTCATTGTGGACTAAAAGCATAAACAGACGCTCCGATTCGGTTGGTGCCAGCCATATTGGAACCGACATAGCAACCATTCCAACATTGCTACAGATTGTCCGACGGTTGGCCTTCCAGCCGTCAGTTGACTTTGCTATGAAGTTATGAAGTAGTGAACGGACGTCTTGCCACCTGATGCCGTCGATCGTCGATGCATAAACATCATGCCACCGGTACTATCTAAAAATGCTAAAATAGCGTTGGTTGCAGCAACCATTGTTGCTACAGCACCGCTACAAAAGGAACCAAGGAAAAAACGAAGAGAATGGGCTAAATTCTACTATAGAAAATAATAGAAATAGAGAATATTACAGTCATATGCGGCTCTTTAAGGAATTGGATGATGAAGATTTCCGAACATATCTTAGAATGATTGGTAATTGGTTGATAATTGGTTTTCTAAAAGTCGCCAGATTTGTCCCTAAACAATTTTTGTCGTCAAAACTTTATTTTAGTCGCTAAGACTTGAGCAAAAGTCGCCAGTTCTAGCGACTAAGTCGCTAAATTGGCAACGCTGGTCGGAACAAAGCTTCCAAACGTTCCAATTTGGTTGGACCGGATAGGAATTTGGTTTGGTCGGATCGCCGGCGCATCCGACCACGTCCAACCAATATTAATAATAATTATGTCGTACCGACAGCTCTCTTCACTTTCCGATTTGGTCGTGGTCGGATGGTTGGCACCAACCGAATCGGAGCGTCTGTTTATGCTTTAAGCTTGCCGAGGTCAATAGTTTACATAAATTCTACCATTTTTTCATAATTATGTTTGACAGCAACACCAATTGAGATTTTATCTGTGGTCATCAGTTTGACTTTTGACTTGACAGACATTGACAGAGTGACAGCTGCTCTGTTGGTCGGCCATTCCATTTGTGAATTTTACGAAATTTTAGTCAAGGATCGAGTTCATTATCCATTGAATTTTATTTTACAAAGTAGCCGTGCTTACACCAGTTTTGCAATTCGAAACACGAACTCGTTTCTATTCTCTATTAAAAAGTGAAATACGAACAACAAGCCATGTTCTTCATTAAGGGCATTTGTAGCAAACGATAATGAGGTGAAGACAGTAAAAACAATTTCCAGTGCCTCCGTCTTCCTACAATGATTAATCTTTTCATGCAAGGTTCTTTGATATTTTATGTAAATTAGCATGGAGTGACGTATTGTGCATAGAGTGTTGTCATCACGTGCCGAAGAGTACGTGAAGGCTCGCAGCGAAGGTTTAGTCGTTGCTTGTAGTGTGTCGAGAAAATAAGGTTTTTAATGGCATATTGCGAAGGTGCGTGGTAGTGACCGGTCACGATGAGTCCGAAGCCGCCGCCTCCGCCGGGGCCCCCGCCGCCGCCTGGCCCGCCGCCGCCGCCCATGTTCGGGGGCTCCAGTAAAGGTGGCTCGTCTGATAACCGAGGTGCCTTGTTGAGCTCTATAAGACAGGGGGCGAAGTTGAAAAAGGCTGTTACAGTGGATAAGAGTGGACCATATATACCTGGAAAAGTGTCTGCAGCGGGGAATGGTTCCCCGTCCAGTGGTAATGGCACAAGGAGTGCTGCTCCACTACAGAATGGAGGTGGAGGAGGAGGCCCGCCTGGACTTGGGGGGCTCTTTGCTGGTGGCATACCCAAGCTGCGAGCTACAGGCAAGTTAGCAGGTAAATTCAGCTGAAACACCTGTACAAAACCTGCCTACCTATACTCACATGTTCTAATAGAAAGCTAAGGTGCTGAACTAAGAAAATATCGATCACCTCAAACATTTATGATTGAAACCTACACTTTCCAAAATTCTTAAAATTAAGGGTTTTAAAAAAGTTTGAAAGATTAGCTTAATATTATAGATCTGCCTTGTTAGAAAACTAAGATTTAAGTTATGTTTTCATGCTCAACTCACTCTTTGTAAATCAACAAACCTCTATTAGTACTGAATCTTTGTAAACTTGAATTTCATCTAATAATTACAACAACAACAATGAAGAATTTATCTAACATCCAATTTTGATTTTACCGCCTCCACAGTTTGGGTATATAACAGTATTATATTATGTTCAGCTGTTACAGAATTGAGCTGGATCAAATATAATAATTATTAATTTACATTGATAAAAACTTTCACATAGTCTTATTCAATATACTACAGCTACCGCAAATTGCAGGTCCAACTCCTAACGGGCAGATCAAGACTGACGCGCCACGGTTCCCGCCGCCGCAACCACAACCACCGAAACTCTCCCCGGAGCGAGCGCGGCCTGCCATGCCTTCTCCCATTGTCAGCGCCCTCTCAGCCGCGCTAGCGAAGCGGGATGCGCCCTCAGACATGAGAGATATCAGGGATACTCCAAGAGAAGTCATGCGAGAGCAGTCTAGGGAACACCCCAGGCCAATAGTAAAGAGACAGCCGTCGGATAACCGAGTGCGAGGGCCGCCTCCACAGCCACCTACACAGAAAGCTATGCCATTGGTGAGTCATCATTTCCTTTATTTACATTTTGTTTTTAGCCTTGATACTTCTCTACCTAGCTTATCTCAGTGGTTATTATCTATTTGTCTTATCAAAAATAAATTGGCACCTACATCCTTATGTCAGGTGCATTACACCCCAAGAGCAGATGTTATCACCCTTACGTAGAATCAGAAGGTATAATTAGCGTTACGTCATTTCTAAAGACAGAACAGCAAATCTAATTAAAAAAATAAGTATGAAAAATAATGTTAAGGAATATTGATACATAATAAATATCCATTGGCAGCTTGTAGTCTCGCCGGTCTGTCTCGGACGCTAACAGAATAACAAATACCATCAGCCTATCGCCTTCTGAACTACAAAGTATTTTTGCTTATCTAAACCATAATTTTATCTAGGTTAATGTCAAAACGCATTGTGGTATTGTCGCGTTGCTAAGCGCGAGGTTTGTTGTTAAACTGATTGATGTAAGATTGTAGGTAAACATTATGATGATCTGTTATGGCTTCTAATTTCCAATGACTAAGATATCTTGGTTCTTCACTACTGGTACTAATAATAACGAGCGATAAATAAATCGAAGGTTTTATTGATAAAGCATATCACAACCATAATAAATTATTAATGAACTAGCTGCGCCCGCGGTTTGACCCGTAAACATAATTCAAAAGAACTACCATTTTTTTGTAGAGATCAAAAGTAGACGCTTAATTCAGGGGATAAGCTATATCCACAGAAAATTTCATTCAGTGTGTTGAATCGTTTTAGAGTGAAGAAATAACAAAAAAACATACACTTACGCATTTATAAGATTAGTGTCTAGTGCAGGGGTGTCCAACACAATTTTGTAGAGGGCCAGGTTTAATATTTTTGTAATCGTAGCGGGCCAAAACAAATTTCATAGGTAAAATAAAATGCAACGGTATTTTTCATATGCCAAATCATTTATTAAAAATTTACCTACATAATATATTTTAGTAGTATTTTTTTAAGTTTTAACCAGGTCGCGGGCCGGACGAAGGACTTTCGCGGGCCGCATGGTGGCCCGGGGGCCGTATGTTGGACGGGCCTGTCTAGTGTGATAAAACGTGTTTGTTTGTCTTTTCATGTCATATAAATTTTGCGCAGAGAAACTCGTCCTAGAAAATATGGTTCGAAACTGGCTCAAACCTCGCAGCGCCTGATTAGCCAATTAAAATCCATCTCCCCTTATACAACACCTGGCCTGGCTAAAATCAATTTATTGAAATATACATATATCCTATGATGTGTAGCGTAAAGCAGAATTTAAATCAAGACTACGTCGCGTCGACCGTGCGTTAGCGACGATCGAAATGCTTCTGTGATGCGTTATTTATGATGAATCTCTGTTTTCCATGACATGATAAAGGACTCACTTTTCAATGCTTTGTTTTTATCCGAGTCGGTGCTGTGGTGAGTTGGAGTGGGCGATGATAAAACCTACTTAGCGTATAATACCCATAATGTATCCCATCGCATTTGCGGTCAGGCGATGGAATCAATATCAATATCCGACGTTCGGGCTGCCTGCGACCTCGGCGAGGAGTCAATAACCCGGCTCGTCAAATAACTAAATTGTTTATGCTTTGGTATCTCAATTTATTTTTACCCGCACACCTCGCCCAAATTTCACGATCAAATTTGCTTTTCGATCGGTTTTAGAAGATTAGGCACGGCTTTACCCACGTAGGTTGGTGATATTGTTATTTTTAAATATAATCAATTTTTGCCTTGCAAGTCGGCAAGAGGTTATTTTATTTACTTATTTTATTTATAAACACATATAAATGAAAATGTATAGTTCGAAAGTGGATGCAAGAAACAAAAAGTAAATATGTACAATAGACTTCATAACTTACATTGTGTTTTATTAGGGGTGATCAATGAAATAAAACATCTGTTATGAAGGGCTCGTTTCTTCCCGGTAGCCTACCACATCCCGTTAGCACAAAATAAATAAAATTTACTCTGGAACCAATACGGCTCCACACAGAAGAATCTTCCATTTATCGCGTACCAGGGACCAATTCTTAGACGCTCGTGATTATCTTCGTCCGTCTCACTGTGGTCACATTTCTAATGAGAGCGACAGTGACCGAGATAATATCACAATCAGAATAAGAGCCCCAGGATTCATCAGGCCAGCATACTACGTATTAGATTGGACGCATCCGTGTTGGTTCCCACCGAATGGCTATAACATATTTCATGTCAAAATTCACCCCTAATTAAAAGACGTAAAGGTGGTATTGAGTCTCATAAAATAAAATTTATGGTTCGTAAAAGTAACGTCTTCGTCTGACAAAAAGATAACTACCATCTACTGGCTCGTTAATGTAAGTAAAGAAAGTTGACATAACTTTGTTGCTAAAGCTAAAGCCACCACTGCATCGCAGCCACTATTAAAGCATTTTTTTGCTGCACCGGGAGCATGGAAAACTCGCAAATTGGAACATGTAATACGTAACTTCAAATACAAAGGTACTGATAACAATGCTTTTATCGTAATCAGTTAGCGAACCTTTTGTACCCAGAAGTACCCTTGTAAAGTGTTTGATTCCTCAGAAGAGGGGCAATATTTCCGAGCGCGTTTTATAATTATTAGTGATGTTGTTTTGATCGTAAAAGATACCACTTTATTTGTCAAACCACATTTTCTCTTGATCATCAATAACATTATGTAAGATGGATAATCATGATTCGTGATTCGATAACGAGATTCAAAACAAGAAATAATTTTATGACAGAGTGGCTGCATAATACTATAGAACTACATAATAAAAGTACCAAATCCTTGCAAGTTTGATATGGCCATGCAGATGTGCACAAAAACTCAGCAAATCAAATCAAAATTTATTGTCGAGGGCTGTTGATTTTTTTTATGGATCATTTGATTTTTTATTCTCGATTTCAGGGTCGGTCCCTTAGTAAAAGTTGTTCATAATGACAAATACTATTAAGCCCTTTTCGGCTAAACATAACCTTTCCTTAAAACCCTGTCTTATATAATAGCCTTAGTAAAAACACCAATGTTCGTATTAGTGACGTCACCTTCCATTCATCCATTGAAACAAGCACGAGCCGATTTGTTATAAAATTTCTCTTGACACAAGAGTTATTGAAATATCTTGACAAATTGAACGAGTCGTAAGTAAATATCTAATACGGTGTCAAGTCTGTCTTTGTTTATTGGGTATTCATAAAAGCACTCTGTGTGGATCGTCTCCAAATAAACGTGGCCGGTTATACCACTTCAAATATTGTTTGAAAAAAAAATTTTATAATTCCGCACGTGGTCGTCTGCAGAAGTCAAAGTCCTCGATTACGAAATCAATGCTTCTAAAGTCGCATAAGTTTTAAACTTAATCAAGCAGCGCATGATTCTGTTCTCTTTTATCGGCAGTTTACTCAGGAATTGTGTTCGTTAGCGTGGTTAAACCATTGAACTAATTTTGATAAATTTTACTTTAAAACAATTTGTAGAGCCATACTGTGTTGTGTTATAAATACTTCATTCCGCAGTATTCACCTCACACACTATCCTTTCTGAACGTTATCCTGTCTTAGTTCAAAAATACCATACAACACGTCACTTGATTGTTTTCACAACTATTTACAGACGTTTACCAAGAACAAGAGACCCACGCCCGCGCATATCCATTCGTAAAATTATCCTTAGCGGGGTTGTTACGCCACGTGTCGACTCCTGGTGGGTGGGATCCTGCCAAATCTAGCCGACTGTTTATTTCGAAAGCTTTGCCTCACTTGGTGAGATCGAAACATCGTTGTTATGATTTTAAAATTTGTTATTATGGAAGTCTTATCCAGTAATACGCTTTGTAGTTTGAGAAAATGACACAAAAAATGACAAGATGGAATTACAAATCTTGAAAATAGGGGTTACTAAACTTAATTATGTGTCTCTATCATCTTCCTTTATTTGCTAAATCCTTTGCAAATAAAGGCACAATGCTCTTATCACAAATGCAAAGACTTAAATTATAAATGCGATAATTTGAAATGGATAGAGATTTTGTCTATATTATCCCGGAAATATAAGCGGTTCTAGTTCTAGGATAGCGGGTAAAACCTCGGTGCGTGGCGAAGTAGTAGTACCAAAATAAAAATACTCAATATTTCTTATGTATTTCCTTATTATTATTATTTTAAATATTTCTCGTGCCAATCTCACAATAACCAATCACTTGGCATTGATGAGGTAATATTTTTTCTTTGTTTGTCTCTTGAGATATCACTATATCAGGCAGGACGGCGGCGTTCCTATTAGTAGGCACGCAATGACAAATTATTCAAATTCCAGAATTCTACAAAAGACCATGAAATACTCGGTTTTATCGTAGACTTTACGTAGTAGAGCGCTCGACTTTGCAGCGAATATTAGCTTAAAACCTTTTGAAATTGTTGGAGAAAATATCGTTAATTGATTGTCAATCATGTGACGAAATAGTATCATTGTAGCGATGGCTGTTTATACGTATTTAATTTTGTTTTCGTCTTCATGGTCTCTCTCTGCAAGTTAGCTACTCCTTGGGATCGTGCGATCGTTGGTAGGATTCGGAAATTGGAGGCGGCTCCATTCGGAAAGTGGCATAAAATAAATAATATAGAACTGCGAACTTAATCCAGAATCCATTTGATTGCTTCTAAAAAGTTGTCTTCTGCCTCCAATGAGAAAACCACCGAGTTTTTATGCCACAATTCTAATTTATTATAGACGTATTTACTAATGTTTTCAAACATTACATACAGCAAGATTAAAACAGGTAATAATTAAGTAGTTTTTATCATAATAACAAGTTGATAAGATTAGTTCACGGGCAAACTAGCTTGGTTATAACAATAATTGGATTGTGAACAGAAATTGAAGATAATCTACTTTCAAGCCGAAAACAGCAAAAATGCGGGAAAATTTCTGTAGACTGTCACTTTTGAAGTCCTACGAGTTTTAATTTGTAATGACATTTGTCGGGTGTGTCGTTATTAATTAATTAGTCTATTGAAACTGGTTTAACAATTTGATAACATTAACCCAAAATGATGATTCCAATAAAAAATCCCAGAATTATAGCTATTATTCTACGTTGATCGAGACTTAAATATTTTTTGATGCTTTATTAGTTTTTTAACGTCCGCATTTCTTTCTAGGAAGTCAGACAAGACCGTTCACTATCTCCGAAACAAAGATTAGCGGCCGCTTAGTCACCTGCGTCATGTATCGTAGTTACCTACCCTATGTATAATTTCTGTCCAAGCTGTATTTTTTTTCTCCGAGTACGTACCACGTATTTTTGGACAAAGTTAGGTTGGGATACAGATTACGGCTAAGCATTATCAGTATACCTATCCGTGATTCCGGTTATTTCATTTATATCGTAGTAGTTTTATGACTAAACAAAGTTTGTATGGAAAATGGCACGGATTAAGTAAACGTTTGAAAGCACAGTGGCGACCGCGGCAAATTGGCGAACGACGTGGTAATTATTTAGACAAATATACAGGTATCTCACTACATATACCTGCATAGTTCGTATATCATCCTTCTTATCAACGCGTCGTAGATTTCGATATCAGCTCGCAAAGTCATTATCGATTGGTTATTTGCTACATTTGACTGTCTAAAATGGAAGGCGAAAAACTGGATAGCGAATCGGAAAACATAGAACGTAGGAACATTAGAAGAGGTTACCAAAATGTCGTTTATGACCGTAATTTGGAAGAATACCAAAATATGGTCATCGAACACGAAGATGTAGAAAACGAATATCAAAATATAGAAGGAGAAATCGAAAATGAAAATTGTGAAGTACAAACTACTAATTACGAATTTGAAAATATAGAAAAAGACCACCATGAAGATTGTAATTCAGCGAATACAAAAAATGCATTCGAAATTGAAAAAAATGAATTCGAAAATGTAGGAATTGAACCCGAAAATACTGAAAATGAATGTCAAGACACAGAAAATAACAAAGAATACCAACATTCAGACGAAGATGAAAAAAATTTAGAGAACGAAGACGATAGTATAGAAAAGGAATATGAAAATGTCGATGACGAATCCAAAATTGTAGACAAAGTAGAAGATAATCAAAATTATTATGATTATACAGGAAGAAATCGCCAAAATATCGATGGAGAATCTGAAAATACAGACAACGAATACCAAAATGCAGAAGCTAATCACGAAATGATAGCGCATTTTCTAAGTTTAGAAGACGAATGTTGTGAATATGGAGTGGACGAATACGCAAATGGCAACTCTGAGGTTCAACATTGGTTCCGCGCACGGGTAAGCGACTTATAACATTATTTACGACACTTATCACATGGTGTTATCATTATTATCTTTTGTGAGCTCAACGGAACTTTGTTTCAAATCCGTAGAGGGCGCTTTATCAAAATTGCCATAGCTTTGGCAAATAGATAAGAGTTAGTTTATTGTGATTTCGTTTCACAACAAAATACTTAGCAAATCTAACTACAACGACTAGTTTTGATTTAGATTTATTCTTAAATTGGTCCATCGACGAACAAACTTTAGCTTTTTTACCGCGATCTTGACCTAGTAAATGGTCGCTGACATCTGTGTAACTCGTTACGTTAGACGATGGATACTATGTAAAAACCATAACCCATTTAAATGCGTTTAGCATTGCGGTAGCCTCATTACTAAACGTAATTGATGTGTAACTACCGACATAACCTACTCGATTTAAGGCTAGTTATTGGATTATATTTTTCTGAATACTTGGCTGTTATGAAGATATTGCTGTAAGTGTATGTCATATAGTGTTGCTGACAATCAGGAATAGATCATTTTTGTATGTTTTGCAAGCTTACGAACAGGTCAGGATTCTCAGGATATGTATTGCAAATCAGCAAACTGCAAGCTTATTATCAGTTTAAAAGTATTCTTATCCTATGGACGTACCGAGATAGGTATTAGAATTAGAACCCAATGTCATTTGGAAACAATTCCGTGATAAAACCGATAAGATAGCGTTAAGAAAAAGAAGGGAGTGTATTCAGATTTCAGATATGACGAGTGATAGAGATGAATGGAAAAAGTGTAAATACTGTACCGACCCCACGTAAGTGGGATAAGGGTAGGCAGATGATGATGATGAAACAATACAGGTTTTATCTCAATTTGCTTAGAATATCTGCATGAGACGTGAGATTTGACAGTTTGCCACTTTGTCGGGTTATTTTCGGTTTGACGATAGTTGGAAATATTATTGAATCAGTGCACGTATCGGTTTTGCGTGGATTCTGAGGTAATATGTGTTTTGCAACTGACATCTATAACCCTATAATCTCTCTGAACTCTAAAATTGAATCATGAATTAAATGTATCATTGGTTTAATGGACATACTTTTGTAGGTACTCGTCTTGATCTCGTATAAAATCGTAATTACATTTTTTAATGAATATCTATCTTTTAAGAATAATCTACAGTCTCGTCTACATTTTATCTCATTTATTAACTTGGAACGAAAAAATCATGTTTCAAATTATATTGTTAGTTACGTAAACTTCGTTAAAATAATTACTGAGCATCATATAATACATTATACGAGTTTTAGAAAGCGCGGTTTTGTTGTCATATGCATCAGACAGTGAAATGGCTTACGGTCAACTGCTGAGTGGCAGTTCGTCGCTCGTCTATAGACTTAATAGCAGCTAGACTAATAAAACATTCTATATGGAATGCAAACACTGTCCTTATAGTTTTTATTGTAGGTTTCGATCGCTCTTCCAACTTTGAAGACTTGGGCGGTCTTGAATACAAAACAGCTAAGTATTGCGACAGATGTTCTGCCGCCTAAATTTTAATGACTTAGGCGACAGCTTATTATGTAGGTTGGAACAAAGACCGGGCCTAATTGAATACTGTTATAATAGTTGGTTTTTAATGAAGTTTAATATTAGGTGTGTATAAAATTTTACTGTATTATTATGTACTTATTTTAAATATTTTTTTGGCATTATTACTACAGAACTATACTAGAGAGAAAAATATTAACGAAGAATAGCAACTCGTGCAGTAATTGCAGGAGCACCTTTTTGTTCGTGAAGTTTAAATATATTTTTTTAATACTGGGAACTTGTAATAAATTATTAGACAGGCGAAATATCAACAGGATAAGATTACAAATATTTGAAAGCAATTTTCATTTTAGTATTTTCCAAAAGAAAAATAACGATGTTTTCTAATTTTTATCCTTCTTGCAATAATAATTTTCAATAGGCAATATAAATTGTTAATAATAATAATAACAAAACTGAAATTAAGAAAATAAATGGATGTGTGTATAATAACAATAATTCAGCGCGGGAATGCAGCCAGCGTTCTTGGTACTTTGCCACACGGGCAAAAACTACTTTTTGATTTTTAGTTTTTTGTAAATTTTAGTTTAGTTTATTATTTTAAGATTAAGATGTAAATATATTTTATGTAAGTATTCCGATTAAAAACAATTTTCTATATAAATTGTACCGTATAATAATTATAATGCATGTTTATATATTCTCACCCAGTGAATAGTTAACTTGAAAAATGTGCTAAGAAGCAAGTCAGAAATATCGCAACCGCGTGGTTGTAGTATCTACTATTTTATCTAAGACATTGCCTTATAAAAGAAGATGACCTTACAAATTCGTAACGTTAGTTGTGAATGAAATTTGTACAAATATTCAACGTTTTTCTATATTATACAACATCCGTTTTGGATTAGAATAATGTGAGTGTTATAACAGCCTATAGGCCGCATCCGATGTATAATAATAGGCCTAATCGGAAAATTTACATACCTACCTACTTTTTATGGCAGAGGAACAAAAACCGTGTAAACACTGAATAGTATTTGGTGTTTAAAATAAATGGGTATCTAAGAAGTATTTTTATATCAACAATGGTTAGATTAAATAGAATAGATATATTTTAAACGACTCGTAAAGGTCTTATCTGTTTATCATTTTACAAGGCTTAGTTTTTTGTTTTTGTGATTAGACGAAGATTAGTGCTGAGTGAGGAATTCCATGCGTCTATTTTATCGATTACTAGCTGCGCTTTGCGACTTTACCCGCGTTTCTTTGCAATAAAATGCAAGCTCAATATCTAATTTCTTTATGATGCACACTACCTTCTCGTCATCAAGATAGTCTCAGCTTGTTTGTCGTAAGTTAGCTTTCGCACTCATAAACTTTTTAGTGTACATCGTGCGTTAAATTAATAACTTAATACCAGGTCGTACTTTAGCTATTAGATAAATGCCTATAAAAGGTATTAAACTTCGGTTGGTAATACGTAGTACGCTGACTATTATAACCAAAATATAAAATCTATGACGTTAGTCACACAGCACGACACTCAGGTGCTCACCTCAGCACGACATTGAATCTCAATGAATGACTGACTCATTTCTAAGATTCTTGTCACTTTTAGATCTACCCATGACTTTACAGACAGACCTACTAAGAAAGTGTCACCATTCTCTCATAATAACATTTTATGGCTTCTACGAGTTTTGTAACAAGAACTATGGGAGTGTTGATGGTTTCATCATTAAAGTCTTGCATTGTATAAATTATCACAGCATCAGTGATCTGTGTTTCCTATTATTAGCTGTGATATGAACATAGCTATTATTCCAGACGCAATATAATTAGATTGTTTCTAGTTAAGCTACAAAACGTTTGCCGGAGATATGATTGAAGCAAATTATGTCTCTAATATAGTTTAGCTAGGCGAACGAGTAACATCGAGTTACGTCGCCCGTAAAGTTCCTTACGGTTTTAAGCGTTTAGTTATTAGCTCAGAAAACACTAGAACATGATTAATAACATTAGAAATGCAGGAAGGAAGACAAAATTAACAACCATAATTAGATTTCTTTACCATAATTATGACTTCCGGGCGTCAAAGCGATTCTAAATAAGAATAACGTAGAATAAATTGTGATCTTTGCAATGCAGAACAAAGGTCCTTCCTCGTATTTTCCCGACTTAAAGCTTGAACAAACAGGATCCCAAGTTCCTTTATTCCGCAGTATGTTTACTTATTCATTCTACGAAAGATTGTGTTCCTCAAGTGCTATTTGAGAGGTACAGGAAAACAAGATCTTTGAAACATCTGCCTTAAATTACTGATTATTATTGGAGCTAGTAAAACGGGATGAAGGATTTTTAATTAACAGAAAAAACATTTGCACATTTGTCCAAAACAGGTGTTGCAAGTTCCACAGGTAGTTTTGTGCCGTCGCCAACCCACAGGAGAAGATTGATATTTATCTTTGAATTCATTTTGAATTTGTACTGCACGTGTTTTGAATATCAAAATCACTAAATATCAACTTTTAGTGATTTTGAATATAATATTTTGAGACTATTAAAATTTTCCTCGTTTTAGCACAGATTTTCACAGAAAGAGTATTAAGATGATCGAAGCCATCAGATTTTTCCAGATATAGTGGCACCTCTTAAGCTGTCACGATCGATCTAGGCCACTATTTATAGCACTTGCGAGAGATTGACCTATATGATTTTCCGTGTGAGCTAAAATAGAGCCCTAGATTGAAGCTTCTAGATTGACGCTCTATCGTATCTCGGCTAGTTCCTCCTACTTCAACATCCACCACTTTCTTCAAATATTTTCATACAATGACTATAAACAACACTAAAAGTTAATTGCGCGCGGTCGCAGTTAATTTATATTCTCTAGAAATGTACATTCACCAAAAGTAAACATAGCTTTCCATTACATAAGACTTAACATTCGGCGTTCGGAGACTCCGTTTAAGGCGATGCGATGGTTAATGTTATCGTATTGGTGGAACAGATTGGCTGGATCTTGCATAATCTGTTAATAGCTTGCTCGCTCACCTTAGTCTTCGAGAGGCGTTGAGTTCTGTCTGTAATCTCAGATCGCGATCTTGGTTTTAATATTGTAATTGCTGTTCGAGGATCTCTGATCACCTTTTAAAATTGAATAGTTAAAAAGACGTTGAACTTAGATGGCTGATTGGCTGCAATAGACAGAATTCTATGGTTTGGTGGTTATTGAAGTTCTTTAGAAGGCACATTTTTTTACCTAAAATGAAAATCCTAATTCAAGTCACGGGCGTGTTGTCAAAGACAAGGCAATATTGTCATCACTTGGCAAAACCTGGCTCTTCGTATGCATGTACGAATAATGATTCAACTTCATTACCACATAAAGGACCACAACCACACTATATCGAATATAGTTTTCCCTCAAAGCCTTCTATAAGGATACTTAGGATACAATTTGAGTC
Source organism: Alcis repandata (assembly GCA_949125135.1). Taxonomy (NCBI): domain Eukaryota; kingdom Metazoa; phylum Arthropoda; class Insecta; order Lepidoptera; family Geometridae; genus Alcis; species Alcis repandata. The sequence goes on along the minus strand of OX421239.1, from coordinate 11,818,739 downwards.
ATCGAAGTGATTCATCACGACCTCGTGTCATGATTGACATTGTTGACTCACTAGAAAACTCGTCTTGTGTCAATGTCATTATACAACACTACGCCATCGTTCAAAAAGATAACCACACCTAATGTTTTCTTTCGATAGACATGCGTTTCTTAAATACTTATTTTTACGATATTGACCAAGACTCTATGGTTCTCTTTAAGAAATTATCGTCGGTTCTTAATACACCAGCTCTCAGATATAATTATGTGACACTTCTAAAGTTTACTTCCGCACTGATGGCGTCGTTTTCGAGAGTCAAAGCCTCTACCATTACGCTGATTTGTTGACACGATTACTCACTTGACACGCCTTCGGAGTTAGTCATCCTCTGATAAAAGTTATCAGTACCAATCCTGTTTGACCACAATTAGTAGCTAGCATTGTTTTGCAATCTTCACAATTAGTTCTCGTTTTGTTCACGAAGTTTGTATCTAGATTGAACTAGGTTTCTTCCATACTCGTTCGGTATTAGGATTTTCCTATTTAGTCTATTCTGAAATACAAATATATAATATTAATTAATTATAAATATTCATTTGTTATTTTTCCTCTTTATTTTCAGTCGTAGATGTTTATTTATTTTTTTGTTGTTGGTATGAATAACAATAGTATTACATTGGTACGTGATAGGTAATCTAGCACTACCCACTTTGGAAACCGTTACCATTTCGGAAGGCAAGCGCGCCTTATTAGCTCGAATAGAGCCTTCTTTATGGCAGCTTTCATCATGCTCCATAACAATATAACCAGTAAGTATAAAGGGTTAACAGGAAAGGGTATGCTAAGTCGATAAGGGTCTATGGTCTCACCATTATGATTTGTTTTACTATAAAACCCTAAAATTGTAAAAAAAATCGGCTGTTCAAAACATTTTACATTTTTCTATAGAACTGTCGGTTTTTGTCGCGATTTCAATGTAAGCCTCCAGTTAAAATTTTTCATAATTTTATTATGAGTGCATGACCTTTTTCGTCAAAGTATACACCTAACCCTATAACCTTGTGTACAGCAAAAATACCAAGAACGTCGGTAGGTAACTAAATGTTTTCACTTGATGAAGTAATGCTAATTGAACTAATTATACCCAAGTTCTATTGTAACACGGAAGGAAACCAATGTTTAAAAACAGCTCATCGGGGTTATTATCGAGCAAAACCTATACAGCCTCGCGATTCCTGTACCTACATCTATACATTATAAATCTACAACAATAAATCAATACTAATCGAGTGTTTCCTCAGGGCCAAACCTAACTGGGTCATGTATATGGGTGGCAAACATTGTACTGAAAAGCATTTAGGTAATATTGGTCATAAACTTTATATCATGGTCATTTACTAATTTACTCTGGCCTAAATAACAAAATACCTATATTTGAACTTAACTTTAAGCTAAAGTTGTGATTGACGCAATTGATCGCGTTTATTTTAATAATGCAATTTTAATAATTGTAAACATCATTCAGGAAAACAACATCGTTTGTTATTTTCCTGAATTGCGATGATATTGCTATGGGTGTCTTCACCGAACTCAAAGACAACCTACTGATAAGAAATCGTTCTTTCATTACCGACAATTCTGAATATTTAGCTTTATTTTCCTGTAAGAAATAACAGGAAAATGTTAATTGCCATTTATAGGAAGGATGAACTAAGATATGCCTCCTTAAAATCATGGGTACCTACGAAATAAAAGATCAGCCTATAAGTATTACTGCTCGATGTCTTGCTTTTAACAAATAACCCTCAAGTGTATCTATAGACACCGTACACAGACGTCACGTTTGGAGCTTCATAGCAATCAACGAGACTACTTTTGGAACCAAAAGCAGAAATGTTGGGATTCACAACAACTTTGTCCCTCTATCTCTATTTGTACTGGCCCCACCTAGCGCTCCAACCCATCGTGCAAGAAGTTAGTCTACTTAGTCTTTTCTTGTAATTAGTTTGGTGTGCATTAATGCTAGGTATATTCTATTCTTCTATTCCTCATTTAAAAGGTTTTCCTTTTTCTGCAGAGCTCATCGGATTCGGTGCTGACCCGCGGCTCCATATCGGAGCGCATCAGCAGTCTCCAGCAGGCCGCGGAGCCGGCGCCGGGCGGGGGAGGGGGAGGGGGAGGGGGAGGGGGAGGGGGAGGGGGCGCCGCCACGCTGCAGCGGAACAAGAGTGCGCTGCACTGCGCCGCGCAGGGGAGCCTCGGCGCGTGGGGGGGAGACCGGGGTAAGTTTTTTTATTTTTTTTTAATTCTTAAATAGGCTTGCGTTTGACCTATACTGCCCTCATAAGACCAAGAGTGGTATCTCGAAAAGTGTATTTCTGTTTTTTCAAGCTGTCAGATGCGTGATTTTTTTTTGTCTTGGGCTTATGAGGGCAGTATAGCTTATTTAGTCTAGTTGCTATACAAATGGGAAAGGGAGAACACCCCAACAAAAAAGGGAGGTGAAGTAGAAGGAAGAGAGTAGGAGAAAGGTGAAGTTAGGGATACACATGTAAAGGACTCCTGACGGACTGTCATCTGATTAAGCAAGTTAAATTGCTTTACGAAAACGGAGAGCTTGTACCCATGGCAAGTTGTCGGAATTATGCTGAATTATTGGTCGTATACCTATAAATTAATTGATTAAAGAAGAATAAGTATGATACCATAAAGTAATGCACCAACTCGTAATTATTCACCGTGGTGGAATACGACGTACCTAATCACCCTTCGAAAGTAAACCTGTTGTGCAGTGAGATGTTTAAAGGTTAAGCTATTGATTTAATTATAAATAAATACCTAGTTTTAATCGGTACGTTTCGTCCCCTCAGGTGGCAGCATGACGTCTCTTTCCTCCGCGCCGCCGACGCCGGCTCCGTCCTCGTCGCTCTCCACGTCCGACCTCTCGGAGCGGCCGCGCGTGTCGCACGGGAAGCCCAACCTGGCTCCGAAGCCGCCGACCACGGCCCCCCCAGAGAATAGGCCTTCGCCCCCTCCGAAGAAGCTGATGACGAACGGGAAGGGAGCCGCTAGGACACAGAGCATGAGGGTACCTAGGTAAGAACTGCAATAAGTTACCGCCTGGGAACTGAAGAGCTGCCTAAAGCGGTGGGCCTAAATTAGACGCAGAAAGTAAAATACTGTTGGCGACTTTATAAGAAAAGCCAATGGCACAAATATGAGCTCATAATGAAGATGATGGATCAGTGACAGTGGGTTTATCGCATCATTATAAATGACGACTCTAGACTCTAAATATGCGCTAGTTTGGTATTCTTGCCGATTATATCTAAAGTTAGTTTACGACACCCCAAGAGCTTACCTTACATCCTATTCAATTCTACATTTTGCAACAACAACTATATTCATGCTATATCTATATCATCATATCAGCTACTAATCCCAAAAAAAGAAAATGAAACAAAAAACCGGCCAAATACATCATCTGTGAAAATTTCAACTATCTAGCTATCACAGTTCATGAGATACAGCCTGGCGTTAGACGGACAGACAGCAGAGAGGGTCCCGTTTTACCCTTCGGGTATGGAACCCTAAAAAAGAGAAAAAAAGATAAGAAAAGAGTTTATCAATCTATCTAACCCTCTCCAGCACCTCTCCAGCACTTATCACCCCCATTCCATAGAGGCATAGAGGCATAGGCCAGTTAAATAGAGGCATAGGCCTCTATTTAACTATGGTCTCCTTATTCGGAATGAGGGCGATAAGTCCCGCACTGGCGTCCCGCAAAGGGTGCGTTGTGCATTTCCCCCTTGCCAGCTCAGAACGAGGCCCTGGGCCGCTGGCATAACTGCTCAAGTGGCATAGGTGGTATGATCAAAGAAGATTTGAACTCTTGTGACTTTAAGTATGGTATTTACTAGCAACCTTCCCCAGGTCTCCCCCGGCGACGCCCCCGTCCCCGGCGGGCGGCGCGCGCCCCTTCTACCCGCCGCCCGCGCCCGTCAACCCGCCCATGCCCATCGGGACTAAAAACCCAGCCTCGCATTTCGGTAATTTTTAACCATTATTATATACCGGCTGACTGGTTAGACACTTGACATATTCTAGGTTATCATAGTACTCATTATTATGAACAACTTTTACTATGGGACCAACCCGAAATTCGCGAAAAAAAAATCAGCTGTTCCATACATTTTGTCAAGTGTCATTGCATTTTTCTATGGAACAGCTGATTTTTTTTTCGCGAATTTCGGGTTGGTCCCATAGTAAAAGTTGTTCATAATAATGAGTACTATGATAATCTAGAATATGTCAAGTGTCTAACCAGTCAGCCCGTAGAATAAGTACGACCTGTACGCGAGTACAAACAAACAGGACAGATGAAACCAAATTTGGCCAGTTGTTGCAGAGACGCTTCGCTCGCTCGGTCAACTAATGTTTATTTATCTATACTAATATTATAAAGAAGTAAAGTTTGTGTGTTTGTATATTTGTTAAATTGTAAGGGGTAATCTCGGGATCTACTGAACCGATTTTAAAAATTCTTTCACCAATAGAAAGCCACATTATTGCTGAGTGTCATAGGTTATATAAAAAACCGAAAAATAAAAAGGCTTTTACGTGGTAGTCCGTTTTGCAAAGTGAATCGGAGAAAAAACGGTCCGGACAGCGCGATGGCTTCGGGTTTAATTAACATTATGCCCAACAAAGTGGGCACGGGTCAGCTAGTTTCTGAATAAAAATAGAAGAACAACTTGTTCACGGCTCATGCTAAGCCTGCAGGCTGTTCGTCTTTGAACTATGCTGTCGTGCTTTTGCTAGAAACCTAACCGAGAAATGGCTCAATATAACTCGTACCCTGTCTATGTAACATACTAATCAAGAAAAGGATCAACTTACATTAGATCATGTCTGAGTCACGTCACGGCTCTCTAGCCAAAGCACGCAGTAGGGTTGTCTACACACGGTGGAGCACACCGTGGAGGTCTGCCCCGCTTGGGTGGAGCCCCGCCGTGTTCTCGTAGCGGCGATCGGCGGCGGCGATCTCTCGCGTCCGGCCCTGGTGCAAGCCATGGTCCGGGGCGAGGAGGAATGGGACGCCGTCGCCTCCTTCTGCGAAGCAGTGATGCTAGCGAAGGAGGTGGCGGAACGTGAGAGGGAGAGAACCTCTCGTCCCAGCCGCCGCCGTGGGAGGCGCTCCGGGCGTCGGGGGTCACGTGACGACCTCCGGCCACCGTAGACGCGGGCCTGTGGACGGTGAGCTATTGGGCTAGCTCGCTGTCCGTCCGTCTTATGACGACACAGGCCGTGTCGACGGCGCGTTCGTGTTCCACGCGCGCCTCAAAGAGATGTCAGCAACATGGAAGGGGCCCGAGAGGGCCCATGCCCGTCGGGGCTGCGGGTAGAAGTTACCGCGGCCTCGGCGTCACAAGGGCGTAGAAGGAACATGGGTGGTTTTTGGTCAGTAGAAGTCTGACCAAAAACCACTTCCGCTCTGCCCAAGAGTGGGAGGGGTCATTTGATGATTTCCCACCCCCCAAAAAAAAAAAAAAAAAGGGTTGTCTACATTTCTTGCCAGTGGTAGGTACAGATTGATATTTACCTTTTCCCCCAGGCACGCTCCGCGCCCCCCGCGGAATGCGCCCCCCGGGCGTGTGTCCGCCCCCTCCCCCCGGCGCGCCGCCCCCTCCTCCCCCCGCACGAAACGCCTCACTCACGCAGCCGCCACCGCCGCCGCCGCCGCATTATAGACAAAACGTATGTACCTACATTTGACTTATACTAGAAAGTAATAATTTGAATGTCCAATAAATCAGTCTAACCACTAGAAAAGGACAAAGCAATGGCAAAAATGAAGGTTCTACAAAAATATAATAAGATTGACCGTTGGGCCATGTTTCAAATTAGTCACAAACCTGCGCCCCGCGGTTTCACCCGCACGGTAATGACAAAAAGTAGTTCACGCGCTAATCCAGAGCATTAGCCATCTATATGATGTACTATGTACAGATACCCTCTTTTTCGAAGCTAGATTTTTTAAATTCAGAAAGTTTTTATTCTAGTCATCAGGCAGAGAGACAAGATAGTTAGGTTCACGCATTAGGACGGACCGCATCGTAACGCAAATGTCATCCAGCATCACTTTAGTTCGTTTCGTTGGAACCATACACACTACAGCGGGGCGCAGAGCAAAAATTAGTATTGAAATGCCGCCGCGGACCGTTGCGGCCCGTTGTAATATGCGCAAACCTTTAAACAATAAGTTGAGTATAAACACGTGCCCCCGGGTGTTGCAGAGCGGCCCGAGCGCGGGCGCGGGCGCGGAGCCCCCGGCCCCGGCGCCGGCGCCGGCGCCCCCGGCGCGCGGCTCGTCCATGCGCGCGGAGCTGGCGGCGCGCTGCGCGGGCCTGTTCCACGCGCCGGCCTCCTTCCCGCGCCCCGAGCCCTTCCTGCGCCGCGCCAAGGGGTACAGCAGCGCCACCGCCGCCGGTAAGTACTAGCGGGGCCTGTAGTGTGCAGTGTGTACAGTGTGTACAGTGTGACCAGCACGGGCGGGACTAGCGGCGCGCGGCGCAGTCTCCACTGTGACGCGACGGAACTATGTCGAAACTAGGTTTTAAACTACTAGGGGTGACCCTATCGAGCACCGGTGCAGATTAGGGTCGCTGGCTCGGTTTTAGGAACCTGCGTCTGAAGTATGACGCGATAAAAGTTGTATGTTAAAACTAGGTTTTGTAGTATCGTAGCAGAAGATCGGTAGTTCTATGTGTTATAGGGAACCCGGCTCTAAACTGACTTGATAGTAGCAAAACTAGTTCTTACCAGTGCCGGAACAACGGTCGCCAACTCGGTAGGAAACTCTTTTACCAGAGAGTCACTAGGTTCACTAGCGCTGTATTAGAGAACCCGCGTCTATAATAGGACAGAAGTTCTATGCTAAACTAAGCAGTTCTACGCTATGACCTAATAGTTCTAATTTGGTTACCTAAATGGATTCCAGCAAAAAATCTACATTGTAAGTAGGTTTATAGGTACTACGTCTACTAGATCTATATCTAGATACCTAGATGGTCTCGAAACCCAGTTGCGAACTATAACCTGATAGACAGTCTGACAGTCTATATTAGGTCTGCTGCAGATCTAGGCGTACTATGAATTACTGGTCTGGAATTCGGCATCCAAGTCGTTACAGGACCTACTAGATCTATATTAAAACAGTTCTAGAAACCCAGGTCTAAATTATGACCCAATAATAGTTGACAACCATTTGAGACTAGTTCTGTACTATAAATTTAGGTCTGTGACCGATTCGTAGTCCCCAGGTCTGTACTTAGCATGTAAAGTTTATATTAGGACCTGGGAGTAAACTAAAGATCTAAAACATATTCACAAGAAAACTAGGTCTATTCAAACTAAAGAATACTAGAACTAGTTGTACTTATGTAGTAGAAACAAAAAAGGCATATTACCTTCCCTCAGATTTATTAGTACATATCTAATTATTAATGACTTAATAGGTCTGATTTCAGATATGAGTACACCAGAGTTAGTGTCGACACACTTAGTAAAACTTAACGTCTAAAGTAAAGATGTTTCAGAAACTCGAGTCGACCCAAATAAATAAACTTTATTTCAGAGTTCGTAGATAATCACACAAACTCCACCTAAATCGATCGTTTTACCTTATACTCATAAACTGCCGACCATTTATTAGTAACGATCTAAATATAAATCGTTACACTATCAACAAAAATAAACGATAAAAGACTGAATCGACCCTATCGAGCGACGACTTTCGTTGACCGTGTATGGTCAACGTGCATAAATTACAGACACGCGTCCAGTAGGCGTAGACCGCAATAAATATAAAAGTCAAGGCCACACGCACCAAGGAGCATAATGAAGCAATCTTACCTGATCCGTTCATGTCCGATTGCATGTTTTTTTCTAAAGAGGTTTAAAAATCATGCAACCTGCTTCAAATATTTGGAAAAAACAAACCAGTTATCGTCTGCATTACCATTGCTCGTTGTAGGCCTCTGCAAAGGCACGCCACTGAGCCAGGGGGTCTCGAAACTCTCCAACTTCTGTGACGCCGCAGGTCGTCATTCCACCTGGTCGCAGAAGCAGAAAATAAGCCCTAAATCTTTTTTCCAATAGTGACTAAATCTGATAGTAATTCAGTAGAATCTGTTCAACTGGTCTCATTTTACTCCTGTGGCAAAACTTGGCTGTAGGGAAAGTCATACCAATCAATTTTATCATTGATTACGTCATGATAGAAATAGTGTAGTATTGTTTCAAAAACACGTTACGAATACATTTTGTAAGTAGGTAGAGTTCAGTTCAGCATCCTGACTAAGCATTCATAAATACTATCAGTTTGATCCAAAACTTGGTGTTTTTTGCGCAGTTCTGGGTGCGTGACTCAGAGATAAAATATATCGCTTTAATCAAGCAAAGTGCTCTTACTTTAAGTTCTCGTTTTAATTAGTATAAATGTTACTTTAGAAACGAGAGCAAGGCGCACAATGCTCTGTAGTCATAAAAGTATACAATTTCCAATGTTGTATGTACGTTGTAGGTACATAGCTGTCTGTATGTAAGTGCAATAGGTACAAGTCATAAAAATGGCATAATATTTTTAAGTAATTCGTTATTTTTCGGATTAGAATAGTTGAGAAATATTTTTAAACCAAATTATTTATAGATTCGCTGTTATATCTTATGGTATTATTTTGTGTAGTTAATAGTTAGAGAAAGTATTATTTTTGATTCATATATTTAAAGTTTAATTATCTATAGTTTATTAATGCATGGTTGCATGTAACATTGTCTTCGTAATAGTGTTCTTTCCTCCCGAGACTGAAAGTTGTTGAAAATTATGTAATTTTATTAAATCTTTTCTATGCAAATAGCAATAGCTAGAAATATTTTTTGCACATTACTGAGTAGAAAATTGATTTTTGTGCTGTAATTTTTATTTCCCCTGCTGTCTCGACACCTTTTTAACAACTTCTGCATTTAATTGGCTGTCATTCCCGAGATGAAGTGAAATTATATTAAAATCGCAAAAATACGAGTATTAAACAAGTCTCGAATGTAATTATTCTGAAAAGTACATAACTTATGCTATTGAGACAACCAAGAATCGATTTCATATGAACGTTAGTCTTTTACCAAATTTTTATTTTGTATTAAAATTATAATTATTATTCTACGATATCGTAATTATTATTAGTTAGTCTATCGCGTGTATTTTTTATATCGAGTCATTAAAATAAAATTATTTCATTATTCTCATTTGGGCACCATGTCAAGCGAAAAGGAAGTATCGTCCATTCCTCATTTAAAAAATGTAGCCTTCTTAGTGTTTTACATTTTTCATGCTTTGCTCCACGATCATAGATAAACAGAGATATCATATTTACATTTACTGTTATTTAGAAAAGTTAAAACGGAACTCTTGTTGTGATTCTCTATATAAATATAGTATGGTGCCATTTACTGCGAAAATATGTACTTTATCGTACATACCTGTAATGCTTGAACACTTGTTTTCGTTATTTTTAGTTGAAAGCCGCTATTCACTAAGTTGCTTAACTGCCATTTCTTCTAACTGTATTTTGGCGTATTATAAACAGTATGAGCACTATATGTAGAAGGAATTTGCACTGAAATCGCTGTTCCCAGTTGCTGCATATTTTTTCGATTATACAAAAGAAATATAAACTGATTTTTATAAAATGTAACAGAATAGGAAAAAAATATTTTTAAATGAGCTTTTCTTTTGTAATATTATTTCTTTTCTTTTTAGACAAAACCTTTTCTCATATTTTGCAAAAATATGACATTCAATTAAAGGCTAGGCATGCCTCATTTACCAGATAGGTATATAGACATAGAAAATTCTATTAGCCAGTTCCCTAGAAGCATGTGTAGATAAAATAGTATACATTTTTTTACGAAGTGCCCACACTGTTTTTATCGTTGACTTGCTTAGGTGGTTAGGAAGCCTGCTTGGTATCGCATGGAGACAATTTTAATACTGCAGTTGAGAAATTTAGTGACAGGACTTTTTAAATGTACGCTTTTTTGTAATGAAAAGCAATCTGTAATGTGATAGTTGTGTACGATGCTTAGTTATTTATATTATTTTTATTTGGATAATAAAAAGGTAATGATTATTTGGTCCTGTATTTCATTGTTGAACCTAACATTTGTTGGTAAATGTGGAACGCTTAATTGCTGTTGTGGATGTCTTGCATTGAAGTATTTTGTCTGTAGTTTTGTTAAAGCAGAGGGTCAACTTTCATCAATGAGGAACAAATCTATTTTGAAAGGTTTAAATTGTCAAAATTGAACTAAAAGAATCGCTGTTATCGTCTAAGAAACTGCTTTATACAGCGATGATTTTAGCTCATTTTATGTGAACTTAAACCTTTAAAATTGATTATTAAAGATTAAAAGAGTCAGAGCGAAGCTTGAGTAGTTAGTTAAATAAACTGCTTCAGTTTCAAATCGAGCCCTTCGCGTTTACTCTTAGACAATAAAGTTATTTTTTACCGGTCACTCTCATTCCTGAAGTGTAGGTGTCAGAGTCAGAAGCAATAATGTTTACTCTACAATCTGCCTACTGCGCTTCGATTCGTCTGCAATGACAATTCCATGCAAGAATCGGCCCTGGTAAACTTTAGGTGGATGTATGCATAGATAAGATAATTTTATGAGTAATTTAGCATGATATGAGGACATCTAAATAGTGGAAGAGGGCGCCATCGACTTCAGTGACTGATCCATTCATTTGATAAAGTGGTGTTCTACAATATCGTACGAACAGCATGTGTCCGGGGTAAGTCGTATTTGTTCCATTATTTCGTGCATGTCCTTAGTTTTCATTCAGTATTGCTTTACATTAACTACATAGTTGCATGTATCCACACTAAACGCTATCGACATCAGCATGGATTTGCATCTGGTAATCTCCGTTGCATGAGCACTGAGCAGTATTATATTAGGTATATGCACTTTTTATTTTTGGTTGCTATGTGATATGGTAGGCAAATTTTGTGTAGTAGCAAATGTTTAGATACGAAAAATAAAGATTGTTGTGCTACGACATCAAATACACTTTGTAAATGAATTAAAATTGTAAATACGAACTGAACTACGAGTAAGTTGTAACTATGCGCTATACTATACATATACGATAGTAACTATAGGCCATTTGAACAAGTCGACTTTTCGGCGACTACTAAGGCATGTAATTTTATGCCGGCTGGACGCTCCCGCCGAGACAGACCCGGAGCGAGTCTCGCTCGTCGCCACGGTTCAAGGAGGGGGGGGGGGGGGGGGGGTGAACTCGCGCCCGGCCGGCATAAAAAATCATCGACAGTCGGGCCGGTCAAACGAAATCTGTTAATGTCAGTCGGCCCCCTTCAAACTCTATTCTGATCCTAACCCATGGTGTGCGCAGGGAGCAAGGCCCCCGCGCCGCCGCCCCCGCTGCAGCTGCCGCTGGGCGGCTGGGCGGGCACGTCGAGCGCCTGCTAGCTGCGGCGGGGGGCGGCCCGCGGCCCGCCCCCCGCGCCCGCGCCACCGCCGCCCGCCCCCGCGCCGCCGCCGCCCGCCCCCACGCCCGCACTCGCGCCGCCGCCGCCCGCCCCCACGCCCGCACTCGCGCTGGCGCCGCACCACCACCCCGCGCACGCGCTGCTGTCGGTGGCGCGCTCGCTGCTGTTCCCGGCCACGTCGCTGGGCGCCGCGCCCCCCGGCCCGCCCCCGCCGCCCGCCCCCGCCCCCGTGCTGCCCATCGAGGAGGCGGTTATGCCGGCCGACGACGTCAGCGACCTCCAGGACGTGTTCGACGCGATCAACAAGCTCTGCGAAACCATGAAGACCTCCGACTACGAGGAGGCGCCGGACGTGGAGTGGCTCGCCAGCCCCGGGGAGGCCGGCGTGCACTCCGGGGCCTCGCCCGACGACCGGGACGACGCCGAGGTCCGCTCCCAGTTCGTGAGCGCCGAGGATCTCTCGATTCAGAGAATGGAGACGCAGAGGCAGAAGTGGAGAGACTCGCAGGCGTCCCTGGCGACCTCGGAGGTGGCCGCGGCCAGGGAGCCGGCCGAGGAGCGCTGCAGCTCGGCGCGCGCCCCGCCGCGCCGCGAGCCCGAGCCCGAGCCCGAGCCCGAGCCCGGGCCCGCGTCGGACACGGAGGCGGGCGCGGGCGGCGGCGAGGCCAGCGAGCTGTACTACACGGCCTCGTCGGAGGTGTCGCTGCTGTCGGAGTCGGAGGGCGGCGCGCTGGTGGCGGCGGGGCACGTGGCGGCGCTCCGCGAGCGCTTCGAGAGCATGACGCGCGCCGCCTCGCCCTGCGAGCCCGGCGCCGAGCCCCGGGACCTGGACTAGCCCTAGCCGAGTCGCTATGCCATAATCGAAACGATATAGAAAACAAGGAAAATGTATGACGGTGACGTTTCGGTAGAATATTCGAACCTATAAATAGTTTGTAGAAATGTCATTCCAATATACGGGCTGACTGGTTAGACACTTGACATATTCTAGGTTATCATAGTACTCATTATTATGAACAACTTTTACTATGGGACCAACTCGAAATTCGCGAAAAAAAAATCAGCTGTTCCATAGAAAAATGTCAATGACACTTGACAAAATGTATGGAACAGCTCATTTTTTTTTCGCGAATTTCGGGTTGGTCCCATAGTAAAAGTTGTTCATAATAATGAGTACTATGATAACCTAGAATATGTCAAGTGTCTAACCAGTCAGCCTGTATAGGGTTATTCATAAAGGGTATGCTAAGCCGAAAGGGGCTCAAATCAGCTGTTCCATACATTTTGTCGAATGTCATTGACATTTTTCTATGGAACAGCTGATTTTTTTTTTTCGCGAATTCTGAGTTGGTTCCATAGTAAAAATTGTTCTTAATGATGAGTACCATGAGCCATTTTCGGCTTAGCATACCCTTTATGAATAACCCTGTATTTTCCTAGTTTTCTGCTTTTCTGCAGCGTTTCGATTGTAGAATTACAACTCGGCTGGGGGAGGCAGACTCTTCCGGAGGCTCGATAAGCGTGCGAAACCTTTTAGGCGAGGGGATCGATCCCCGGCGTCTGCGGTCCGCGAGACCCGGAATCCCCCCGAAACGCAAACTAAACAGATCGCCGAGGAATCGGCATCTGCCGTTGAGCGACGTCGACTTCTCCGTTATATGTATTAACTCGCTACCTCCTATTATAAATCCGAAAGTGCGTTTGTGGTGTCCTTTGAACGACCGTTACGAAGGTCGAGCGATACTTATATCCTTTGAAAATGCACGGCTCCCGATGTCGGCTGGTTAGAAGCTTATTGGTGAACGAGAGTTCGTTGGGTCTACCTCCTCTATTAGATTTCGTGGAATATAAAGGTTATCTGCTATCCTCAGGGAAAGGAGTAAGTTTGTGCCAGTTAGCTTATAAAATAATAGCTGCACAATGATTGGTACATTTTGCTCTAGGTACTAAAATCGTGCCAACGAAGGTGTTCATATTGCAACACATACTACTCGGGGTCCACGTTGGGACTAGCTCTGACTGCTACAGCCGATTGAAAAAGTTGGATGAGAATTGTAATACTGATTAGTTTTGGCAGACCTTTATCTTATATCTCAAGGAGTATTTTTGCTGCAGGTTCGAGGTAATCCCAGTGTAGACAGTGTAGTAATAGTTGAAGGTTGTGGTTTGTTTTGTAGCTTAGCTCCAGATTACAGTGACATATCTCGAAAGATTGGTTGTTTAGTTTCTAGACTACAAATTGTATAATAAATAAATTAGGAACTACAACAAATTATGTATTAACAATAGTACTTACCATTATTTAGAAATTGTATTGAACTTACGTGAATAATTCAGATAATCTGTCACATTTGTGATCTAGGAAAGCTCAAAATATTGTCTAGTACTAGGAAATACATACCTTCAAACTTATTCAGTACCTAACTCTTCAGACCAAGTAGAGGTATAGGTATTTTTGTATTGTGCTTTAGCTTAGTTATAAATATAAACTAATGTATCTAAAAATTCTAAGACTAATTCGGTTTCAATTGTATATGTTGTTTACAAAATATAATGTAAGTATGATAATATTGTACTAGAATTGTATAAGTGATGTGTATTGTACATGTATAGTGTGAACTTTATCTGGTATTATTTACTAAAGCGTTTCAATAACAAAATGTGAAGATCAAATAAATATGATCTTACATTTTTTGGTCTCCCGAGGTTATACTAAAACCAGAATAATCTTAGCATTTATTTTATTATGAGGTGTATAGAACATAATTTATAGTTCTGTACTAATGAGTTATTACAATAATTAATTATAGGGTTATTGTTAATATGCTAGCAATGTCTTAAGGGCAACTTTGTATTTCATAACAACTCTTGCCCGTTGTTAAAACAAAATAGAATGTACTTTCTGACTAGCTCTGTCATCACTGCATGTGTAGGTTATTATTGCCTATTGTTGTTTATTGATAGTTGGATCCATTGCTTAATTTTAAAAACTAAAAAAGATGTTTCAATAATTATCAAGACGTCTTAGAACAGAAGTTGTTCGTGATGATATACTGAAGTTTCCCTTGAGAATTAGTTATATTATGAATAGCCCCATATACCTTAGTACCTATATTACCGGATCACATATTAAGTAGAAAGCATTTACGAAGTGTTACAAGCGGGATCTATAAATTTTAAATTGTTTTATGTATGTTGCCATAATTATGTTAAGATTGTTGTGAAATTATTTCGAAATAGCTACAAATCGTTCAGTCGATACGAATTTTGATGTTGATAGTTATTTAGGTATCTTACCGAAATATTTAATTGGGACGAGCAAAATCGTTTAATGGTGATACTAGGTAATGCAATAATTTTTAGTTTTTTTTATATTGTTGTAATATTTAATCGTCTTTTAGGGGTTTCTTAATTATGTACTTGTAATATTTCTAGCGAAATAGTGTCTCGTGGACGATACGTGTTATGTGTCCGGCCGATAACTTTTACGATGAATATACGGCTTTATTAAAATTTCCTAGTTTCATTCCACCACCTCCGGCGACCGGAAAGCATCGGCAATAAAAACAAAAATATAGTCCAGAGCGTTTATTCGGTAAAATAGTCAAAACTCTACAAGAATAGGCAAACGTCACAACTTCATGTGGAATCACGTAAAAAAAATCATCAAGGCAGAGTAACATTAACTTACAAGACCGTCACACGCGTCTCGAGCTCGGCGCGGCGGAGTGAGTATAAACAGAGACAGGGGGCCGCCAATCCAACAACTAGCGTTGTGACGGGGGTCGCCTGCACCGCAGGGAACTGTCGGCCCAGCCGCGAGCGTGCGGCGAGCGCGCTCACCTGCCGCCCTACCTGCGCCTAGCGGAACCGGGGCAGCATCTGCATGCCGCCCGGGAACATGGCGCCCATCTGCATCATGCCGCCCATGCCGCCCATCCCGCCCGGCAGCAGCATACCTGCGGACGCAAGCAGTGAGCGCGGCGCCGGGCGCCGGTGCGCAAGCAGCACGCGGTGCCACGCCGCAACATACACACACGCAAATATGGGCGCGACATGCACGTCGGAAGCGACAAACTACTGTACGTAAACATAGGATTAGTGTACCCACCCGGAAACCGACAAAAGTCCCATCTCGTCGATGCGACGCTACGAGAAAATCGAGACAAGTAATAAGACAAGAGCTACTACAGAAAGCGAATCCATTTAGGAAGTGAATAAAGTTACCGCTCGTCGGGTCCGATCCTCGCGGGTGCGAGTCGGGGCGACGCTCGGCGGATAGAGACCAAGCTGTTACAGGGAGCGACGGGAGTGCGGACTCCGGCCGAGGCGCGAGGCGCGAGTGGTGGAAAATACAAAATAAACGTGAGCAAAGAAACATTTTATTGATAATCAGGCAGTACGACAGTAGTCCGTTTTCCACGCACTGTAAAACTAGGTCACACACATCTCGGGCGTTCCGAGATAATACCGACACCCTCGACTTAACTAATATAAAACAACATCAGATTTAAGAACACCCGCGTCCAGCGAATAAACTAACTTCGTAAATGAAAACTAACTTCGTAAATGCAAAACGGCCACGCCTCATAGAAAACACGACTACGATTAAGTGTCGGTGTAGAATACTTGCGCGTGAGTATAAAATACTAAAGTCTAATCTCTTCGTGGGAATGTGGTAGAAAGCTGGTCGTGGCTTACAAATACATTTCGCAAACCACTCGACGATTTCGTACATTCTGTCAACGGAACGGTCGGCAGGGACCGCCTTTAAAAAACATCAAAAATACAATACAACTGGGCATCAATTAACAATTTCAATACTGAGATATACAAATGTGTCATATTCAATACAAAACTATTTATCAGCCTATGTAATAGAGTTCATGAACCAATGTGTATAATAAGTATAACATTC
Organism: Alcis repandata; assembly: GCA_949125135.1. Taxonomy (NCBI): domain Eukaryota; kingdom Metazoa; phylum Arthropoda; class Insecta; order Lepidoptera; family Geometridae; genus Alcis; species Alcis repandata. The sequence goes on along the minus strand of OX421239.1, from coordinate 11,802,269 downwards.
ATTATTACAGCCAAACCTAGCGTTTCGTGGAGTCAAATATAATTATCATTAATAATACCTAGCCCTGTCATAAGATATGTGCGATCGAAACACGATGGAAAGATTCGATCGGTCTCATTTCAATCGTACTAGGTAGCGTTGTTGCAATAGTGATAGTCTATCGATAGTATCGTAATACTATCGTGGCCTTGAAAATCAGCCATACTATCGATAGTGCTATCGAAACTATCGACTCTTGATAATACTATCGATAGTATCGATCGATTGTCAAAAACATATGATACTATCGCCAAATATCGATAATATTATCGATATTATGGACAGTATTAGTTAAACTACTATAGTTAGTATCGATACTATTTATAGCATATGTTTCGATAGTATCGATACTTTCGATAGTTTTGCCCTATCGATAGCTTAATATTTTTCGAAAGTATTGTATATTGTATCCGTGCCCTGAGCTACTGATGAGGTGTCGTTTGATTCTCAGTCAATAGTATCCAAAATACGTCGATAGTTACTAAACCAAAACTATCGATACTATCGACATGCGACGATATATCAGAGATAGTATCGATCCTTTCGTGCAATAATATCGATAGGGTCGATAGTACAATTGCTCAATACTGATAGTATCGACAACTTTCAAAACTATTGTACGATTCACTATCGATACTATTGAAAATATTGCTGAATCTCGATATTTTCGATAGAACTATTGATAGTGTAACTGATTTTCAAGGTTTACTATCGATAGCGAAATTATCGCTATTGCAACAACTCTAGTACTAGATCCACACTAGTGTTGTTGCAATAGTGATAGTCTATCGATAGTATCGTAATACTATCGTAGCCTTGAAAATCATTCATACTATCGATAGTGCTATCGAAACTATCGACTCTTGACAATAATATCGATAGTATCGATTGTTAAAAACAAATAATACTATTGCCAAACATCAATAGTATCGATAGTATTAGTGAAGATACTATCGATAGCATACGTTTCAATAGTTCCGATACTATCGATAGTTTGGCTCATCGATATCTTAATATTTTACGATAGTATTGTTAGCTATCCTTATCCTCTTCTGTAAATATTGTTTGAGTTTCATTATCCATAGTGTCGTTAGTTAGCAAGCTCTTTCATAAACATAAAAAATATAGTATTTCTCTATCCCTGAGCTACCAATCAGGTGTCGTTTGATTCTCAGTCGATAGTATCGAAAATACGTTGATAAGTTACTAAACCAAAACTATCGATACGCGACGATATATTAGAAATAGTATCGATTATTTTGTACAATACTATCGATAGTATCGACAACTTTCAAAACTATTGCTTTATTTTCACTATCGATTGTTTCGAGAGTATTGCTAAATTTCGATAGAACTATCGATAGTATAGCTGATTTTCAAGGTTAACTATCGATAGCGAAACTATCGCTATTGCAACAACTTTAGTCCACACGGGGGCATCGTGATTTTAAAATCTACGATAACGATATGATACGCGATCGAGTCGAACGGGACCGCACGATTCACTCCGGAGGTAAATTCAGCACCGAAACAATGTTTCCGCCGTCCCTCGGGCTGCGGCTTCGCACTCGGGGGCTCACCGAGGTCCGACCGCGTCCCCGGGCGCGCCGGGCCTCGCTCCCGGCGACTTCGGGCCGGAGCGCGACCGGCGACAGAATCCTCGGGACGGGACGTTACAAACCGTACAAAAAGGAGAGCGCGGAAACGCCGCGGGTCGACGGAGGACGTCCGGCGGCGGCGTCCGCTGCCGTCGAACGTCTTCCGCCGACCCGCGGCGGCGAGGTCGGCGGTCGGCTAGGAGTCGCGCGCGCGCGAGTACTGACCGGGCTGCAGCGAGCGGACCAGGCTGAACTGCGGCATGACGGGCAGCATGCCCATCACGGGCGGCATGGACACCGGCACCGGCACCGGCACGCGGAGCGCCGGCGCGTGCGCGTGCGCGTGCGCGTGCGGCAGCATCACGTGCGCGTGCGGCAGCAGCGGCCGGCGCAGCGCCGCCTGCTGCCGCGCCGCCGCCACCGCCGCCGACATGTGCGCCGACAGCTGCTGCTGGTACTCCAGCTGCAACACGGAGCGGGCCGTCAGGGAGCCGGCGAACCTCTCGTGCAGATATACAAGGGCACCGTTATATGTACGACGATACGGAGCGAGCCTCTCGGCTCGAGATACGGAGCTCTAACGAAAGGGTATGCTGAACCGATAAGAACTCATGGTACTCATTTTACTACGGGACCTACACCCTTTGACACCGCTCGAACTCCCAGAATGTGAAATGCTCCACCTGAGAGGTATTCCCTCATAAATATAATATGAGGTGTCTTCAAGTCGAGAGTAGATTGGTTTCTTATAACGGAATAACAATATTGTTAAGTTGTTAGAATTACATTCGGCAAAATTGTGGTCAAACGGAGGCTTATCATGAAATGAATAAAAACCGTGATATAACGAACAAAATACATCACCTGTTCTATTTATAGATTTTGTTGACTGTCATTGACATTGTTCTATTGAGCACTTCAGCCGTTATTTTCCATGATTTCAGAATTGGTCCTATAGTTTCATAATGATTAATACTATGAGCCGTTTTCTCCTTAGCATACCCTTTCCTTATAAATATACGTACATTAGCGAATAAAACTGCAACTAATTAGTATAATATGAGTGGCGCGGTATACGATCGATAAAGATCACCCGACATGCTACCCATAGCATATGTACAAGACTCGCTTTAAATGCTCTTTACTTCGATTCTAGCTAGGATAATGTAGAGCGGGTGACGATATTTACTTTATACGATGATGTATTAGTTAGTGAAATTCAAAGAAAATAGAACAAACGAAAATCTAGCTTAGTTTAGGTTAGTTTTGAACACTTTTTATTTTTGTGTTCCCATTTCTTTGATTGTTTTAGTAACCTACCTTGTACCTCATAATTCTACGGGCTGACTGGTTAGACACTTGACATATTCTAGGTTATCATACTCATTATTATGAACAACTTTTACTATGGGACCAACCCGAAATTCCCGAAAAAAAAATCAGCTGTTCCATAGAAAAATGTCAATGACACTTGACAAAATGTATGGAACAGCTGATTTTTTTTTCGCGAATTTCGAGTTGGTCCCATAGTAAAAGTTGTTCATAATGATGAGTACTATGATAACCTAGAATATGTCAAGTGTCTAACCAGTCAGCCGGTATACATTTCAGACATATTGTGAAAACTATGCAAAACGTCATTCGACATTTTAAATATTCAGATTGTACACAAACAAAACAAAAATAGAGATTTGAAAAGTTTACCGTGTACACTAATTACGATAAGCACTAACATTCCGTCTAGAAAACATTTAGTAAATACAGGTGAAATTATTCAGCGATAAAACGATTCGGACATTACCGAAAAGCATCTAAGAATACTCACAATTTATATTCAGTTCTCGGCTCATAGAACATCTCAGGCTCTATTTCCTTTTGAACAGATCAAGTCCAGTTTAGATTTAGAGTAAGAAAAGGATTGTCTTTTCGCGATTTCAGGGTTAGGCCCATGGTAAAAATCGATTATAATAATGAGTATTATGTGCTCCTTTCGGCTCAGCATACCGTGTCTTTATACATGCATATAACCTTGTATAAAAACATGGGAAAGCTCAAGAAGTCGAGAGTCAATAAAGAGTTTATCTATCTATCTATCTATCTAAGTCGTGTTTGTCGCGATGCCCCGGTCACCTCGGCGCGTGGGTCTATATATCTGCCTATCTAGCCAAGTTGCAATTCTATAATCGAAACAATATAGAGAAGTAGGCAAATGTATGGTAAATGTGTGGTGGTGTGTGATGTATGTGTGGTATGGTATGTATGGTGTTGTATATATTTGTCTATTTCTCTTGTTCATCGCTTCACGCATGAACGCATGGAACAATTTCGAGAATTCTTTTTTTGACGAGTTAATTATTGTCAGGAGAAAGGAAAGAAAAAATTAAGGAAGTCGAGTGGAACATTAGAAAATTAAGACAGTTAAGACGGGACGTCTGTCGGGTCAGCTAGTCAGATTATAGAAAAATCATTCCTATACATTTTTGTACTTCAGGATAGCGTTTCGATTATGGGATTTCGAGTCGGGTAGAGGCGTTCGGGGGCACTGACCTCCGCCTGCGAGGCGCTGGGCTGCAGCGGCGGCGCGGGCGCGGGCGCGGGGGGCGGCGCGCGGCGCGGCGGCGCGCGGTAGCGGGCGGCGCGCGCGCGGATCTCCTCCAGCGACACGTCCTCGGGCGGGTGCACGATCTTGGAGCCGGCGCCGGTGGCCGTCACCAGCGGGCACGCGTTGGCGGCCGGCGGCGCCACGTCGCCGTTCTCCTTGGCCTCCAGGCTGGCCGACGTGGTGGGCGGCGCGCTTATTGTCGCGTTACTGGAAGTCGAATCTCATCGTTCAATACGCTCGGGTGACATTAAAGTCGCCTAGAGTGCGGGGAGCTCCTTCTGACTCAGTGATACCGTTAGATGTAGTCTTGTAGTCGACGGCTGGGGTATCGAACAACGAGGTGAATGATAGATGTTTAAAGCTTATGGAGATCTGTGAGTATGTGTCTCTTTCTGTGAATCCATTCTTCATGATTTCAAAGTTTACTTTAGAATTGAAATAATATAAAATAATTTGTAGAACCGAGATGAAGTAGTAGTCTGACCGAAACAAACCTAACGTTGAATATTACGATTAGGTATGTTATTGATCACTTTGGATGTTGCAATAAATAAAAACAAAATACCTGTATGCGGGGAAGGTAGGTTTGTTTGGTTGTGATGTAGGAACACTGGCGGCGGGGAACAATGGCCGCATTCCTGGCCCCATCATCATTCTGATACCAAACAAAAACATGTTATTCTCAGATCATTAACTAATAACCGACATAATTGTATTATTAGTCCATTTGTTACTAGTGAAGATTAAAATGTGTACATTTACCACAGGATGTCAGAATATAGTCATGATTAAAATTATGTTGTCAACTTGTCACATATTGAACAAAAAGTTTTACTTGATATAAATGATACAGCAGTCCAAGTATGGATCCTTATCACTAGATAAACTGACGTTTAGAATCGACAAATTTAACACAAAATCGCGAAATTTTAACGAATTTGTAGAGTTTAAACATCGGTTTGCCGATCAATAAAGAACCACACTCGCACACTACACAGGGAGTTTCATAAGAAGTTTAATCGCTATATTCAAGAAGCACACTGCTTTTCCACCAAACTTTAACATAGTCATCAACTAAAAACCAGAGATAGAGTCTGATCCTTCAAATTAATCATATTAGTGTAATAAAGGTGTGATAACTCTTTCTCACCTAGCCTGCATGAATGGAGGCATCATGGGGTTCATTTGCATATGACCAGGGTACATGCCCGGGGGCATCCCCGGCCCCATGGGGGTCGGCAGGATGCCTGGAGACACTCCGGAGGGGCCTGCGCCCAGCTGAAAGGAGAGAAACGGATATACAGCTTATAGACCAAGATATGATCTATATCAAACTTTATGTTCATTTTGAGCTGTGGTGTAGTGAACCTTTAGAGTACTTGCACATGGTGTGCATACCCTGCGCAACTTGAGTTGCAGGTTCACTTGCAAGAGCATGGCATACAAAATGTGTTGTATTACTACACTAACATAATATCATCTATCCTGCTCTTGCACACACACCCTTTCTCAGATTGCACAGGTTATTTGGACCATAGTACCATTACTCTTGTATGCCTGCTGATACCAAAAATGTGTGATAGCAATATCCTGATGCATTCAAAGACTAAGTTCAGCATAACCACAGAACAACCATAAAGTTTGACACATACTATAGCTTCTAAATGACCATTCAACTTGTGTGTGCAGGTGTGGAAGATTTTAATAGCATAAAATGTTTGTCAGTATTTGGAGTCCAGCCTGTGTAAGCATGTTAACACAGATTCCCGTATAAATGGCTTGATTCAAAGTAATACGTGCATTAGAAAGGCTAATTGTCTAGCTAGCAGTAAATAACAAAATATAATAGTTGAAGAACATTTCAAGGGTTATTACAGGCCCAATACAAAGAACATGTTAAAAGAAACATGGCTGACCAGAAAAAATACTCACAATTTGCTATCTACACAGATATGTTGCTTTTGCCATATTTTATTAAATTCCAATTTATTTGAAGGTTCTGTGTTGTATTTCATGATAAATAGATGATTACACATATTTATCTGAATGATAAAGAACAGTATAAGATGAAAATATTCTATAGCTAAAGAATTTGACTTACTGGCTTAGTTCTTGACTGTAACATAATTGCAATTAGTATTCAATTAGGCTTTGGTTTGGAACTGGTTTAAAATTATTGTAAATGTCTGCTTACCAGTGCCGGTGTTGCTTTCTTTTTTGCAGATGGCTCGTCATCATCACTATCTGAGCCCTTGCCTCCACCACCTGTACAATTACACTTATTGAAACATCAAAAAGTCACTGTTAGACATGTGCACACCAACTTTACTAAACACTGAATAACACCTAAGGCTAATCTCAAGCGTTAGGTATAAAAAAATGTACATACATCAGAATCCAGATGTACAGCGAGTGCCCAAAAATGAAAATTTTTATACCTGATTTTTGTTTCTCATGTTCCCTGATATCTTCAGGTGGAATGCCTTCCATACCATAGATTTCTATTTCTATATTTGACCTATTTGGTAATGAATTTGGTACTTTGTCTATGGCTTCTTTATGAACCTGAAACATAGAAAGGCACATAAATAACACTATAAAATGAAGGTAGGTGATGTTAAAAAACTTACAGACCAATATGTTGTATGGAAAAAACATTGCAAGGAGCCGTTTTACGGCGCTGATTTTGGAGAAAGATCGTCGCGCCAAAATGCCAACGGAACAAAATAGTACGAGTTATAAAAAGCGAGTGCGCTTCGGCCGTGGGCGGGCGGGGCAGTTGCCAAAATTATATTAGTGACGCACGCGACGCGATACACACCTGCATGCAGTGTATTGACAATCCAGGTCCTGTGTACAGTTTCTTGTGACAAATGTGACATTTGAAATGTTTCGCCTTTTGGTGTTGGATCAGAATCTTTTCGTCGTCAAATTCCCTGTTGCAATACCTGAACGTGTGCTAAGAAAACTAACAATAACATACTAAATTAAATTATGAATGACCCAATTTCCGAAGGTCATTTGCCTTTGGCGCAATACTAACACCGCAATCCACTAATATTATTTGAAAAGGATACCAGCACCACGGTTTGGAAGCCTTCTTCTTCTTCCTACCCATTGTGATATATTAGAAAATTAAGAACACAACACGAATAAAAGATTAATTAAAATACAAGAACACTAAGAAAATCACAGATCACAGAATTAACTATTACAAAGCCTTTTTAACGCGAACCAAGCAACGCAACACAATACGCACGCACGAAAGGCTTCGCAAAATGGCGGTCGTGTAAAAAAAGTGACATCAGTCAGTGATCAGTGAAGTCAGTATTCCAACTTCCACAGACCATAGATAAATAAGCTTGAGCCACAGACAAACAAGACTGCGAGTCAGATGCAGTGTTACCAATCATATCAATCGTATTGAAACAAAATCAGTAAAAATTACATAAAAAAAAATTCAAAACTATCAACGGTTTCGACTGAGTGAAAAATATGTAGATCGGAAAATTAACAACAAATGGCTGAAACACCTATTTATTGACAGCATTGGCAGACACTAAAACAGACTAATCTATAACTATTTGGAAATCAAATAGTTCATTGCCATACATTTTATTGCAAATAAAGTCAACCTACTGGTAACGCTTAATTTAAATGTCAAATTAGATATTTTATTTGGTTATTATGGTAGAAAGACGGAGTTTTGGCCCATTTAGATGTGATATGATTAGTAGGTATTACATTACCAGGCAAACGAATCCATGTTACATAGAGTTGAATTTTTTTGAACGTTTCATAAATTTACCTTAAAATGGGGCAAAATCCCTAAAAGTGGTAGCACCGGACCGGCCTGACAAATTAAGTTGAATGAAAAGAATGAACAGTGAATGCCCAGAAGAACACCATTGAAATGTATTTACCATAGACATCAAAATAAACTATTTACCGGTTTTTTCCTAATCAATCAAACGAAACAAGTCATAAATGATTACGTTCTACGTCCTCATCAGACATAAGTCAACGAAACGTTCGCCTACGTTTGTTTTGGTCTGTGCGCAGATTTATCTGAAGGCACAAAATCATTTCTTGTGTACAAAATAAATATATTAGCATGACGCATATATGATACAATGTAAGGCTATTGCTATGCTAGATATTATGTACCTATGCAACCGATAAAAACTGTTAGCTACCTTTTTTTAACCCCCGACGCAAAATAAAGAGAGGGAGTTAGCGTTAGCACAGAATACTTAGGGTTAGTTAGTTCTAGGCGTTATAGGTTACTAATATTGTATTTAGTGAATTAATTGATAGTCCTTGACGTGATAGTCCGCTATAACTCCTCGGACCTGTAATACGAATACCTTCCTACTCCTAATATTTATCTACCTATAAATTTATCTATACCTGTATGATGAACGTGGTCAAGGAGCTTCTTATGGGGAGTTAGATAAATAGATAAACTCTTTATTGTTCACACCAGAAATTATAAACAAAAAGGATCATAACAGTAAAGTTATGGGGCTCGACGAGGCTGCCCATCCATACAATTAAATAGATATGTTAGATGTGGCCTATTTGTATGGCCAACTACATGGCAAAAAGATAGGGTAAACAAACTGCCCGGCCGGGAATCGAACCGGTACCTCCAAAAAGCAGATCCGCCACCAGTGGCGGATTTGACTTAGGTAGATATGGTAACTACCTACTGACAAAACTAATCAGCATCAGCCAGTATCGACCTACTGCTGGTTATAGGCCTCCTTTCCCTAGTGCCATTTTTCCCCTTTTTTAGGGTTCCGTACCGAAAGGGTAAAACGGGACCTTACTTATTACTAAGACACCTGGAACCGTGATAGTTAGACAGTTGAAATTTTCACAGATGATGTATTTCTGTTGCCGCTGTAGCAACAAATACTAAAAAGCAGAATAAAATAAATATTGTTATTACTTATATATGTTCTTTTTTACAAAACTAATGATATAAATTGATCATTATGGTACGACTGCCGCCGAATTTCTTCACCGTATATGATCACATTGCTTCGTGATCAAGACATTAGTGCCACAAAGCCTGAATGGAATGTGCGTTAAGTGCTTTGTAGCTTTTCATAAAAATCCACAAATAATATATTAGGAGCGATATCATTCTGTTTTGCCGTGTGTGAGTTAGGAGGCTTGTTCACTATTGTAGAGCTTATTATACATAAATAAATAAATAAAAAATGAAATGTGGGTAAGTACGAGTACCTACCTACATATCGCACTGAGCTAGCACTTTTCCCGAAAGTGTTTGGGATGGAGTGCGCAGGAGAGTACTTAAAAATAAAAACAAAAAAAATCTGATCAAAAATACTCAAGGGCTAATGTTAAAATATCTCGAATTGCAAGTCTAAACACAATAAACAGTAAAAGTACCTGATTATCTAAGTTTTTTTTTTAAATCATAAGTTAATGTGCGAACCATCGCCAAGAAATTATGTTTTCTAATATTCAAGAGGTGAAATTGTCTACAGGAAATGGTATAAAGGTTCGTGTCTAGAACGACAGACCCCACATTTTGTCTAGCTAGGTATTAGTAAAGTAAAGTAAAGTAAAGTAAAATTTTATTGCAAAAAACTGTGTACAATGGTGGAATAAATCAATAAAAAGTCCCAACAGTTTATCCTAGCGGACATACAATAGTAAGTTTTGTTATGAAAACAAAAAAAAGAAAAAAAACTAAACCAAACATTATAACAATAAAAAGCTAAGCAAGCAAACAAAACAGTACTTATTTATTATGTAAATAATCTAATATAATATGCTGAGATCAGTTCTTAGATGGCTATGCTGAGATCATTTCCTATAATACCTTACATAACTAACTATCTTAACTACTTTTTATAATACATGTATGGTCCTGATCCATGTGTACAAGTATATAAAATTCATTCATGTTATAGAAAGTTTTTTCAATGAGCCATTTCTTCAGAGTATTTTTGAATTTATTTCCTTCTAACGATTTTATATGAGCGGGTAAATCGTTGTATGTGTTTATAGCCGTCATATATGTGCTTCTGTAAAACATTGCGTTATTTATTTGTGGTATTCTAATGTTTAACTTATATTTGGACCGCAAGCTTTCTGATCGAACTGATTTTTGTACAAAAAAATAGCTTTTATTATTTTTCACAAATAGACAGATTTCTAATATAAAGATACCAGTTAGTGTTAACAGTTCATTTTCTTTGAACACATTTCTAACTGAATCAGTACTTCGAAGCTTATATATGGCTCTTAAACATCTCTTTTGCAATTTGAACGTACTAATGACATCGACTGAAATTCCCCAAAAAATTATTCCATACGTTAAGTGAGGGTAAACGTGGCCGTAATAAGCAGTTTTTGCAATATCTTTTGAAGAAACGTTTCTCAATATTGAAAGTGCAAAAATGTATTTGGCGACTTTTGCATTTGTTTGTGCCACATGTGTCTTCCAGTTTAGGTGGCAATCTATGTTGACGCCCAAAAATTTTGAGTCACTTACCTCGGTTACTTTTAGGTTATTAAATAATTATGATTATGATTATGATTAGTATGATATATAGATTAGTATTATGATTATGATTATGATTATGATTAATTATGATTATGATTAGATAATTATGATTAAATAATTACTTTTAGGTTATTAATTAAATAGCTCTACTTGAAAGTACAAAACGGCGCTTTTTTGTTTTAGTCGTAGTCATGGCGTAGCACGCGGCGTCGCGTCGTAGCGCAGCGCGTAGCGTTTCAAGTTTTCGACCCACCTAGCCTTGCAGTACTGCTATTTATTCTGTGACTTAGCGTTAATCGAAGGAAACCACATGCCCTTAACCCATTAAGTTACCTTAGATAAACCTAGAAAGATAGATGGATCACTGCGTTAGATATGGGTGAAGCTAGAACTCCTCTACTTTCGCTCGTACCTACATACATAAGACGAGTCACACTGTGACTCGTTTTGGTGTGACTCGTTGGGAACCCCTCAGCTATACTAACAGTGCCGCGAGTGGGGGAGTATTGATATGTGTGCGTCGTATCTAAGGCCTCCATCTTTTCTCTAAGGTTTATCTAAGGTACGTACATAGAAAATGTCAACTCGTTTTGCTTGGTTAAGTTTAGCGAGTGAGCAAGGACCTTACGACACAATACAATAGGTTCTGTCACCGAATGAGCTGCTCACGACGGAGGTGCTAATTCGAATAGTACCCGCGGCTAAATACTAAATAGGCCTATTAGGAGCTCTGCTGTTAACTTAACGAAGCCTAATTAATGTAAGGAGGAGTTTGTAGCCCATACTAGCTGCGTTCTGCGGGTTTACTTGCTATTCTAAGGAACCGTGTCTGATTTTCCAGGTCAATAACATTGCTTGTGTTTTCACTGCGCTGTGTAGACTGCAGATGTTTATGATTTTTATCATACAATTAATGGATTATAAAATATAAATACCGTTTAATATTAATGACATTATCGAATATAATTCTTGTCTATTTTTATAACTTGCAATTTGCATAAAACTTTCACAAAATATAAAATATTATAGGCGCTTACATATTAATTGCCTCTTCAAAGCAATTACTATTTATCTCACACCGTATATTAATTACCTCAACTAGATGTTCGTAAGCGATCTCCGATGCCAAGCAACGCTGTAGTTGCCACACGCGGTGACCGCGAGTGGCAACTACATCTAAGTGCCGCGGGTAGGCCCTGGTTGTTGGTTCTACAACAACCGCCAAGCCATGTCTAAATTGTCTAAGGCTTTCAGACGACAAAAAGCTCTGACACCTAGTCATGCAAAAAGCTTATACAGACTCACTTTATAATATTTATCTCCCTATGAAAACAATAATAATATCACGGAGGTTTATACCTACAATTAAATACCGCATTAATATCAAACCAGTAAAATAAATCAATGTAGGTACTCGTAATAGGGCAATTAGGAGTACCAATGCTAAATTAGGAATTAGGCTGTTCGGGATTAAGAAGTCATCGATTTAAAGTCACTCAGCGGGCTATGGAGCGAGCTATGCTCAGGGTTTCTTTGAAAGATAAAATCAGGAATGAAATTATCCGACAAAGAACTAAAGTAACCGACATAGCTCAGAGGATTAGCAAGCTGAAGTGGCAATGGGCTGGCCATATCTGTAGGAGAACCGACAACCGTTGGGGTAGACGGGTTCTAGAGTGGAGACCACGGATCGGCAAACGTAGAGTAGGGCGCCCTGCGGCCAGGTGGAGCGACGAGCGGCGTGAGGCGGCAGGGAGCGAGTGGATGCGGGAGGCAGAAGATCGTGCCTTGTGGCGTTCTTTAGGAGAGGCCTATGTCCAGCAGTGGACAAAAATCCGATAGGCTGATGATGATGATGATGATGGATTAAGAAATAATATCTAATTAGGTATAAAATCGCCTGAACTATGTTTTATCATATTTCTAACTATACAAAGTGTAACGGAAAGTTGTAGTAGGTAATACTTAAGGGTGTTCTTCTACACGTCAAAGTGAACAACTTCTAGAACACAAGTTTGCTACGAGTAAATTCGAGAAAGAAAATATATTATTCTATAAAAAAAATCTCTATAAAAAAAATATCACGTGACTAATTATTTTGTATGGAGACTCGATTTTTTTTTCTCGAAACTTTCTAAAGCTTTCAATTTATCCAAATGCGTTTTTCAGTAATTTTGAGGAAAAAGTTTGCTTCTATTTTAAACTAACATTGACACACCCATGGAAAAATATATCAGGTATTATATATCACGAGATATTTATTCAGACCTTATTCAGAATTTATCCTGTTCAGGTACCATCATATTGCAGTGCGACAAACTTATCTTTGCAGTTGGTAAAATTAAGAACTAAAATTTCCTGCAGGCGGTTGTTAAATTTGTTTCGGACATACGATAGTAGCTCGGTTTCTCGACTCCACTGAAGGTGGGCGGTCAGTAATGACGATCTAATGAAGGCTCGATAAACCGATTCGTTAGCGAATGCGCCAAAGTTAACATATTTGTCGTGAGCCGATGATAATATTATCTAAGTACTTATATATCCGTGACATTTTTTTTGTCATATCATCATGTCTTTGTATTTTTGGTTTACATTTTCCTTATTTACTTTAGTAGCTGCGGTCGGCGGCTTTGCCTATTTACTGACACTTCAACTGTCTCAGATATCGCTGCCGACGAACGACGCCTCCGCCTAAGGGCCGCCATAGACGACAAACTTCTCTTCGTCTCGTTCAAACTTCCGCAGAATTACTTACTTTTTCCCAAAGATAATTAGTTAAATATCTTCTGCCCTTCTTAGTTTCAAAGAGTATTTACATACCTGCTGACAAAAAATCTATGCACTTATATTCTTGCACCATGATATAGACGAACTCAGAGTGAGTTTTAGCGGGCTGCACGGGCACAGCGACAGCGGCACTAAGGTTGATTCAATATACATTACATGTTTCTATAGTGAGCAGATAATACAGGGTTATTCATAAAGGGGTTGCTAAGCCGAAACGGGCTCATATTTAGTACTTACTCATCATTATGAACAATTTTACTATGGGACCAACTTAGAATTCGCGAATTTTCGGCTTAGCATACCCTTTATGAATAATCCTGTATATATCCACGTAAGTATGACTTAAGTATGTATCTATAGAACCATTCACTCCACAGCAGAGCCCCGACCTGCGCCGCCGCAGCTCCACACCACGCTGCGCCTCACCACTCTGCCCGCCGTGATCCGTGATGAACACCATAGATATTTTTACAATATCCATGTACCTACATTACAAAGTGAGAACTAACATTACTGAAACTCAAAACAACAATGCACCCCACCTACCTATACTCTCAGTCGGAGGCACGGCACTCGAGAGGGTTTAGCGACATTTGCGCAGGAATTAACGCGATAAGTGGATGGTTGTACCGGTGTCTATCTCTTATCAGTTATCATATGTCATGACAAGTCTGCGGAGCATGCTCCGCGTGCCCACTGACTAGCGATTGCAAGCTGCTTCGCTTGTTTTTTTTACAGAGATGAGGCATAGAGTTATTTACTTTTACAGCATTCTCAAGTGTTCTGTTTCATTAAAATCCTATCCATAATGATTTAGAAACGCCTTTAACCGTTATAAATAATTTGAGATTAAGGTGGAAGAAACTGAAATAAAAAAGCCATTCTTCAGCTTCAGACACATAGATGGCTAAGAAAATGGTCGATTTCAATAGGAACGCATCATCACAATTGATATGAGCTGTTATGTACCTACCTAAGTAGGTAAAGTGGAGCTCGACGCTTTACTAGAGAATTTCTCTATGCTAGAGGCAGCATCCTATCAAAATGGTAAGAACATTGATTTCCCTCTTCTGGTCACCTATAAAGCTGCCATCCATATTGCACCGCTTAGTCGGCTTTTAAATACAAGCCAAAGATACCTTTTGAAGTCGTATTCGGATCACTCGGCCGACTAAGCCCAGAACTTGGAGCTTTATGGATGGTCTAGATTAGTGAGAGCTATGCATAGGTAAACCAAAACCTATGCCACTACATCCTCAATACCCACTATTAGCTATTCTGTGGCTGCGGAAATAAACAGAACCTAAATCCAAAGGTTAACGAACGCGATTATGTGATACGAACTACAAAACAATCAGACCGGTTTATAGATAAATAGTTCATATCTAAAGTGTTTAGGTCTTAAGTATAGGCCCATACGAGATACGCATGAGATTCATGAGATGGAGGCGTGCGTCCAGGGACCGCTCTGATTGGCTGACAGAGGATGACGTCAGCGCCGCACTTAGCTGCTACCACCACAGAATAGGTAGTAGTTTATCAATATAGACCGAAATGTATACCTACTCCAAGATATAGAGAAACTACTGTAGAGTTGGCCAAATGAAGGTATTAAATTTTTCCACTAGAGCCTTTTAAGTTAGTTTAGAATTTACGATCGTGGCGCCATCACCTAAGTCTCAAATTATGTCAGTCACGCCGCTTGAACGATAGGAACACGACCGGCGTTATCTTAAAGGCTTAGATTTCGAAAGACTTTCGAGGAGGTTTTTCTGGAGTTAAAATTGTTGTGACAGATAAATTGCTGACTGGCATGAATCGGTATTCAATAAATATGTAGTTAAAATAGGGGGCTCCCTATACCTATTTTGTAAGTAGGTACAAGTAGCACCTAATTGAAATCTAGGAAATATTAAAAGGGCCTGCTTGTTGCCCATTTTTTTGCTTCCTTTTATGTCTTGCAAGTTTCTTGTCGTTAAAATTAAATGATGACTTCCATTATTATTTTTTACAACAAAAAACTGTATGACTGTATCGTACTTTCCAGGACTCAATATTTCAAAGGCTCCGAACAATGCTGTGCCTCGCTTTGTTCCAAACTGTACGCGCCTAGAACATTGTTTTATTATTGACGAAGAGAAAACAGTGTGAAAACAGCACGTGTTTTTCACGAGCACGTTTAAGCAATTCACAAAAAAATTGCCCTTTTGCTCGTTGACAGCTACCGTAAATCATTCAAAAGGAATGATAATTTCGCTTTCATTCGCCTTATTAGTTATTCTTTTGTGTTTTATTAACAGCCAATATCGGAAACATTTGTACCAAAAACATGTTTTCATTTAAGTTTTTGCAAATCACTGCAGTTGTCAGCATCTGTTAGCGAATGGAAAATAATCTATCCTACTTACTATTATAAAGGCGAAAGTTTGTAAGTATGGATGTATGTATGGATGTTTGTTACTCTTTCACGCAAAAACGGCTGAACGGATTTACATGAAATTTGGAATGAAGGTTGTTCATGGTCTGGATTAACACATAGGCTACTTTTTATCCCGGAAAACGCGGGTGAAGCCGCGGGGCGCAGCTAGTATATATATAAAAATGAAACCCGTTTTCCTTGGTCACGGCCTCACGCGTGAATGGCTGGACCGATTTCACTAATTCTTTTTTTGTTGTATTTGTTATTATTAGGAGAAGGTTCTTACGGAAAAAAATATTAAGAAAATCTCTCAGAAATATTGAAAAACCCTAAAAACAGCCCTTTTATTTTTCCCATACAAACGTTTTCTAACTAAAACGAGCTTTATTGCTATTGTATAAAGTTCATATTGAATTGCAAGCACTCACTGTTGTTTAAGCAATGTAGGTATGTTCCTAACGTCCAAGAGTCAATTTGCACTTTATTACCTCTGTACAAAGTTCAAATTCAATCATATCTATCAAAACAGTGTGCGTTTTATACTGATAATTTTTACTATAAATTGACAAGTTAGCATCAACAAACTACGGTTGCTATAGTTACGCAATAGCATGAGAATAGAGGTTATAACAAAGAGTTCCTATAATTATTCTCAACACCTTTGGTCACGCCATCACGCGTGAACGACTGGACCGATTTCAATTTACTCTACGTTTATCCCAAAGTCTACCCGTGCGAAGCCGGGACGGGCCGCTAGTATTAGATATATATTAGTATATTAGCTTAAAAAGAGTAAGTAACTATTTTAAGTACCTACCTAACTAAAAAATGTAACGAGATAAAAAAACGAAAAAAATAAAAATTATAATTAATCTGTTATTTCCATTATTAGTTCTCTGAAAGTTTTGATAAATACATTTTCGCCAATTTCTTTGACTGCGTACGACCGGCACGTTCGATTTGGAGTGGAACTTTATTTATTTTGATTCATCTGCCTCGGTCGTGCGCCAATCGAATCCAGGTCCACTCGAATCCAGGTCGTTCACAGATTTTTGACTTTGAACTGGATCATATTGGTGCAGGATCAAGAGAGATGGCACGTGCCGTAAGAGTAAGAGGCTTAGTACCCAGCAGTGGAACAAAGAATCTAGTCGTAGTAAACGACTTAATTTTTACGTGAGTATTCCCGAGTTACTCGTAATTATAACAATAAACTGAAATCGGTTCAGTGGTTCGGGCGCTATGATGCCACAGACAGACAGACAGACACACAGACAAACAGACACGTCAAACTTATAACACCCCTCTTTTGCGTCGGGGGTTAAAAATGGAACAAAGAAGCCTGTGGATGATGATGATTGTAAAACCTTTAGATTTATTTCCGGTGAGAAAAGATTATGAACATTAATTTTGCAGTATGCTTTGAATAATCAGTGAGATGTATGATGTGGAATTTGATGCAATACACACTTCAAAATTAATCACAGCCAGCACGCAGCCTGCAAACACGTGTTTATAAAACTGTCTCAGATGTAAAAACACCAGTTTGTTTTGTTGAAACATACGAGTACCAGTTGTGAGCAAATTTGTTTTGGGATACTCGACACCTGGGAACAAATAGCATTATCATTGCTTTTGTCATTTTTGCGAATTGTTAGGTTTGTTCGTCAGCACAGCATACTGAAGCCGCCGCGCGTCAGCGGCTTAGGTGCGTAGAATCATTGAAATAAGTCTTGCAGAACCTAAGTAGAGCCTAATGAATAAAAGTTTTTGAGAAAGATTGAAACTATTTTAATGTCGTATTGACTATCATAGCGAAAATACTATTGGAACGTACAGGCGAAAGCGGTGAGGTGTGAAGCCTCTCCGTCTCAACGCGAAAATTATATTGGTGACTCAGCAAACTTAACTTGGAAGCAGCTACGAAACTAATGTTTACAAATTAAAATAGGGAGATTTTTTGTAGGTAGATAGGTAGGTTTTTCATGTGCAGGTTTTGTGGTGCTTAGAAAATCTGGTTGGTGATGACAATGTAGGTTCAACTCATTAGTCATACTTACTCATTACTCATTTATAAGTTTTTAATCTAATTAAACGACAGACAATCCTTTGCGTCATTTTGACAGTGTCAAGTAATAAACCACTGTTGTTATTGGGTTATCTAGAATGTAAAACAAATGTATAATTTTATGTGTTTCCATACGTTAGTTGTAAGTAATTTAGAAAATGGAGTGTGGAGAGTTGGAAGACCATCGAGAGCGAATTGTGGTAGAGGAGCCTGCGAAATCATGTAAGCTAAGATTTTTAGTAGATTTTATTACATTTACTCTTCCCCAATCTCAGATCAAGTATAAAGGAAAATATTCAAAAAAAAAGGAAATCCTTTCTACTTGATCTGAGTCTCCAATATAGTACCTATTATGTTATGCAAATCTATTAATCTAGTTATATACTAGCCTAATACTATCGCGCTAGGCGCCCCCGCTTCAATGCTTCAATCAATCATGGGACTCGCACACTGTGCGTTTTTCGCGCTCTTTTTGGTTTGCAAACTCCACACCTGGTAATTATTTACAAGTGTGGGGTTCTTCAAAATGACTGTTAATGGAGTCCTGAAGAGTCCTGATCGCTATCTGGCGGCCCGTCTATTTGTTTGTTGTTTTATGGACCGAAATTCTTCCACCTCGATGGAAAAGCTTGAAAATTGGAAGATAGAAGTAAGAATTCATCTAAAATTCTTAGTTCTTGTGCTTCATACCAGTGGTCCTATTAGTGATCCTTATATACATTTACCTCAAAAACTTCATCCTTCATTTAGGGCAGCTGAGTAAAAAAACAACAATGATGTGGTCACAGATTAAATAATTATTAGGTACTTTGTATGTATTAGGTAGCTACATAAATAGGTACATTTACTTAGTTGCTGGTATTTAATTCTGCGAAATCAATAAAAGCCTTTCTTGACGTCAATGGCTGCTTTTATTTCATTTATTAGAAGTCGATCCGATACAATATCGTGCCGAATACACAATAGTAGGTATACACGTACTTAGTATCACGCGTACTTAATATCTTTGTATTACAATTTGCTTAATTCTACCGAACTTTCCCTATTGTAATGCATACGAGTATGGGAAGAATTCTGTGAAACGAGCATAGGAATTTAGGGCTATAATAGCTAAGACACGATGCTACTTATGCTTAGACAGGGTGCTATTGAATTAACATAAAACCTCTCGCAGATAGCTTTCCTGTATCATAGGTACGAGTACATCTCTTCTGAGCAAGCGTGCTCCATCGTAGACTGCACCATTGCTTACCATCAAGCGAGATGGCGGCCAACGCAAGACTTCCACGGGAAAAAAAAGACAAAAAAATCTACTGCTACAGATCTTCGTGGTTAAAAGAAAAGAGTACGCTATGCCAAAAAGAGCTCACAGTACTCATGTTATGAACTATTTTGACTATGGGACCAACCCTGGAATTGGGAAAAAAACTGCCGTCAATAGAAAAATGTCAGTGACACTCGACAAAATATGTAGGGAACATGTAACTCTGTAAACTTTATTTTAGAGCGAGCAAAATGTAGATAACCAATTTAATCATAGATACTTGGTAACAGTTTTACCAATAAATGATTTGTATTTGTTCAGTGGCCTAGGCTCTGGGTAAACCTAAGAGCCTGCCTGCTTAAACAATCGTAATCAGATAACAATCGTAAACAGCTAATAAAACATTTCTAGCCCCTGCAGTTGGAGAGAGGGTTTTATCACTACCTAACTCCTTTACATTGTAGCTTCTTAGATAGGTACCTATCAATACAAAGTGAATCAAACTTGTGTTATTAAAAGACCTGTTCAATGAAAACTTAATATTTTCTATATTAATTTATAGTGTTGTGCCCTTAATTTGATACTAACAGACCTAGTATTTTACGAAAATTAACTTCTATTTTCTAATTTGCTGTTCTCGACCGTTTTCCACTTCCGTTTTGATTGTATTTACCACCATACGAGTACCTACTTACTTTACGAAAATGCAATAAAAACTAAATTGGAACCCTACCTTTGAAAGAAAGTAGATGTACCTACCGAATGTAATTAATTCTACATAGTCTTCGTTTTTTTTGGAATTTGCTTAGTGTGCAACAAAGTTATATTCTATTCTATTCTACCTATCACGCGAGGAACAGTCGAACATTTATTTTTACTCCTAGTTCAGTTAGTGTTTTAAGAGTAGTCAGTTAATTTTCCCAGTCTAGTCACACTATTGTGTGTATTTCTGGTGAGACGTCACCAAAGATATTCAAATCAGTTTTATGGTTTGTGGACGTCACTGACACATACCTACCATGGACACCACGGTGTACATCGGCTACAACAAACTTAACTATATAGGACTTATTTTTACATACGCATTTTAATCTACACTGTCCTAAAACTTTTATATTTCGACCTGAATAACTAACTAACCTTAAGCTCGTGGACATCAGATCATTCTCGTTTACCCCCGCCCGCGACAGAAACATATACGGCAAAACATTTACGTCAGCTCCAGTGTCCAATTTGAATTTAATATTATTTTTATTTATCTGTAGATCTACACACCAGTCATCGTTCGAGCCCGTATAACTAGTCCCGCGTACCTGATCAATGGAGTTCTCCTGGACGGTATATACGCGGCACACTCTCGCGAAGTGATCCATGCGATTGCACTTTACACATTTTTGGCCGAATGCCGGGCACTTGAATTTGCTCTTTTCATGTACACTTCCACAATAACCACACACATCTCGTCCTGCCTGTCGCTGGGGTCCTCTCGATGACGTCATCGTCGGTGCGCGCTGCGGCTGCGACGCGGCCGGCGGGCGAGCGCCCGAGCCGCCGCCGCCGCCGCCGCTCCACTCTCGCTGCTCGTTCCGTGCGAAGGTATCCCCTGACCACAGGACTGTACATTGTGGAATAGTGGAAGCGTTAGTTGAGGTAGGGCTAATAAAATGTCAATTGACTGCTTGACTGATTTTTAGTTTACGAACGGTAGCAGTTTTAAAATTTCCTAGAGAAACTACAGAACAGTAAAACAGTTTTTCCTAGATAAGCCAGCTTTTCATTAATCACAATTTATTGTAAAGTACCTGCTGCCCGGGACTTGTTGAATTTAACTGTTGAAAGAGTTATACTTAAATATAAAAAAAATACTCTAACACTAGAAACAAATAATTGTAGATTCAAATAAAAACAAGCGATATAAATATCTGCGTTAAATACATTTTAAATCTACTAGATACTCGTCGTACAATAAATGTAGCCAGTCATAGGAGCCGAGAGAACAACAATACAATTTCGCTTTTGTTAGCTGCTCTCAATACGCCATCTTGCTTCTAGAACGCAACAAAGGTTACAAAGGGAACCTGTTGCACACACACAGAATGTCCCAAATTTGGTGCTCGTCAACTCGTTGACATCTCGACTGCTCCAATCTAAAACGCAGTAAGTCGTTTTGGAGGATTAGTTGTTACTTGTTAGAGATTGTAGCTTATGTACGAGTATACCGCATATCTAGGTAATGCTGACAAACCGGTATCAGTTGTTACTCTAGTTTCTGAGACTGTTAGATTACCGAACCTAGCAAAAGAAAAAACTAAATAAAAAAAACAGTAAACCTTTTTCTTCTGCTTTTTTAAGTTGCAAATAGGTTTAGCTTTGTATTTGACTTTAACCTTTTTTATTAATATTTGATACCGAGATTATCGAGGGACTTACGGTGCACGAGTATCTTTTCTTGACTAATACTCTAATAGGTCAAAACGTCCAAAATTTACTACATGACACAATTTCTTGACAAACCCTATTTTTAATAAGTACATATTATCTTTTTTTTTAATTGTTAATGTAATGATATTTTTTAACGTTAAATAACTTGCCTAGTGTAACAATCTATACTAATATTATAAAGAAGTAAAGTTTGTGTGTTTGTATATTTGTTAAATTGTAAGGGGTAATCTCGGGATCTACTGAACCGATTTTAAAAATTCTTTCACCAATAGAAAGCCACATTATTGCTGAGTGTCATAGGCTATATTTATTACCTGAAAAAATTAGGGATCCTTAACAAAATAAGATCAAGTAAAAAAATTGCAACCAAAAACCTAAAAAAAAAATAAAGTATTTAATCTTAAACACAATATAAATAAAATGGGACAATAAATAAAAAATAAAGTTACGATAGATGAGAATAAAAATACGTATAGATAAAAATGTAAAAAATTATAAGAGAAAATATAAATAGTAATTTAAAAAAAATCTACTTATCACCCGCATAAAGACGCATTTAATCTACGTTTATCCCAAAATGTTTAAAAAATGAATATCCACCCGAGCGAAGCCGGGACGGGCCGCTAGTTTGTTATAAGACCAATATACCTATAGTCTATTACTAAAATTAGACATATATTAAAATGTGCCAAACCCGACTTCCTGTGTTTTGACCTGGGACTGCCGAAATTTCGATTCGGTACATTTCTTTCGCCGCCAGGGCACACGAGTCGCATGCGTAATACCTGCCGATAGACACTGGGACCCGATTCTTGGACGCTCGAGATTATCTCCGTCAGTCTCACTCTCATGACATATCTGATGAGAGTGACAGTGACTGAGATAATATCTCACTCGCCAGAATAAGGCCCCTGGAGTGGAATGTTTTGGTTCATGTTGGGTGACATTTTTTGAGTTAACATGTCCGTGAGTTACGAGTGCAGAATAAATAAAGGCTGTCCAGTACAAAGTGGTTATCGTAGTTTTCTATCTAAACTAGGAAAATAGATTATAGTTACATTATTATTTACTTGGTTGGTTTGATTTACAACTAATCAAGTAAATAATGCTATCTATATTTAGATTAGTTTCTATACTTTGCTAAAACTTTCGTTTTTTTTTGTCATTGTTCGCTTTCGACCAACTCACTTGTAAATTAAAAACATTTGGCTTTGACATACAGAGAGACAGACACCAGACTCTCGCACTAACGGTTTCTTCTTACTATTTTGGCACGGAACTCTAAAAATATAAATAAACAAAAGCAGACTAAATTAAATAAATAAGTAGGTAATTGTATTACGTTTTGTTACTTGTTAACCTAAAGATAATAAACAAGAGTTAATTCAATGTCACTTGTCGCATTTGAAATTCTAAATAATCAATTTCACAGATAAAATAAATTACTTACCCATTTTCCTTACATTTCTCTTAAATGCATAGGTCGTCACTCGTCAAGGTATTTCTATGGATATACGCATTATCATCATTATTTTTACTCGTACTTTTTCCTCGTCACTGCTGAGCACTGTTAAACCCTCGACGCAAAAAAGGGAAGTTATAAAGAGTGTACGTGTGTTTGTCTGTCTGTATGGGTGTACCAATTTGGATGCGTTCTTTAAAATTCAATTTTCTAGCGGTGGCTCTCAGACATGTCTTAGTAAAATCTGTTCAGCCGTTTCACCGTTGGGTTTTTTTTAATTACTTATTTTTACTCGTCACTGCTGAGAAGAGGACCTTTTGTTGTGTGCTATTTATTCCATCATGTGCCAATCATAAAATACAACTACTATTAGTAGTCTGGCACCTCGTTTACTAACGCTTCGTTTACTGCTGAATAACCTATATTTTTTTGCATTGGTACCTACGTTATATTAAAAAAAAACTTTTAAAGCGATTAAAATATTCAGTTGTTTACCTACTAAGCGTGTTTCTTGCTAATGCAAATATAACTACACTATAAAACTTGTAACAAAAAAGTAATATCAAAACGATTGTCGGGTAGCTTTAGGTAAGTACTATACCTACTTTACAACTCCGCAATGAGAACAAAATCTGAAAGTCATCTAGTTTTTGAGTTACAACAGTTTGTTTTTCAAAAAGTCATCACGGAGCAACCCTAAGTGCGAGTGCGAGGTCGCTACCATACATAGGACGCGACCATAAACTGTCCAAGTTTCGGTAGGGTTGTCCAAAATAATACCAAAAATATTTTTTAGGATGTGGTTTGAAGTTTACATACTTTTTAGTATTATTAAACCTACATCTTTTTGTGACACATTGTAAGTACCTATAGGTTCTTATTATTATCCATTGTACTCATTGTTTAGTACCGGTAAATAAACAGTAGGTACTTGTTCGTGAGAACCGGCCGAATCGTGTCTACTACAAGATGTGGTTAATTTTCTTCGAAATCGAACGTAGATTTATTTTTATTCTATTTCATCGAAGTAGATCATATCAGTTTGTGCTTAGGTATTTAAATATATTCCTCACTAACAGATCATTACCATTTTAGCAGTTTTATAATAAATAACAGCAAATTCAAATTTAAAATTAAAATTAACATAAGCCATAATCTAAGTCTATAAGCCAAATAATATGTAAAGGGAATATTAATAGGGCTCACAATAAAAATAACTTGAAAATACTAAAGAAATAAAAATAATAGTAATAAAAGTATTTTAGTACGTTGATGTCGTTGATATATTATACATATATACTTTACATACATATATAAATGTATATACGATAAGGAAGTCATGACGTTTCAGCAGTACTTTAAAGAAAGTAGACGTTCCAGGAGGTAAAAGTAACTCGACCTTATGTCAGAATACGTATTTTTGTTCAGCATTTTGTACCTTTTTAATGTTAATGCTCACTAAAGGTTTATGTATAATTTCTTACTATAGGTACGAAATAACATGGACAAAAACTCGAGTCATTTGACACGACGTGTCATATAACACTGGACGTGTGTGGTGACGAAACGGGTAGACCACAGAAAAACAAAACTATGGGGAAATATGACCGAATTGAATAAATGGAATGTACCTTTTGTTTGTCATTTCCGTCCGGCGTGAACAATATTTTTTCTATGCATGTATAAGTTTAGGAATAGAAGGCAGCTTTGTAGGTAGTTTTCTCCACAAGATTATCTCTCTACAGTTACCAAACATCGCTAAACAGGGCCCAACCCTGGCACCGATATAGCTTGTGTCATGTGTTATTGGTAGCGAGGTAGGATTTTATTAAGGGTATGCTAAGTCGAAAAATGCTCATTTTACTTATCATTATAAACATCGTTTACTATAAGCCCTTTTTGGCTATGGACCCTAAGGCCTATTACGCACTGTCGACTTGTCGCCGGCGACCGGCAGTCGCTTGTGCGTCGCCACGTCGCGGCGAGTCGCCCAGCCGCTTGGGCGACCGACGACCAAGTGCGTAAACACCTATTTAAACTGTAGTAAGTCACAGTCGCCAGCGACCGAGTCGCCGGCGACAAGTCGACAGTGCGTAATAGGCCTAAGACTTTTTCTATATTTCCTTATAAACCCGTATTGATATACTAAGCAGAACTAAAAATATAAAAAGCATAAAAAAATATAATTCAACCAGAACTCAGGTCAATACAGCATTCATATCAACAGTGCATGCAAAACCGATAAAACCGTGCAG
The DNA here is from genome assembly GCA_949125135.1 of Alcis repandata. Taxonomy (NCBI): domain Eukaryota; kingdom Metazoa; phylum Arthropoda; class Insecta; order Lepidoptera; family Geometridae; genus Alcis; species Alcis repandata. Next base: position 11,776,789 of record OX421239.1, on the reverse strand, counting down.
TAGTGTGAAGTAACAATGTTACAAACATATTAACTCGTCGGTACATTCTCCGCTAGATTTACTTTTAAAACACATGCTCTTTTACTGAGCAATATTTTATGTAACAGATTAACAATTAGTCATTGTGTTGGTATTTATTTATTTGTTCACTGATCGGTATGCGTATGAAATCCATTGACATTTAACTGCAGCGAGGCTGCGTTTTATTTTAATCATAATTTCTAGATTTCATAATATAATAATACTATTATCACGAAGCCTAGAAACTGTAATGATGATTGATCTCTATCAATCGAATAGGTAGTAAAAAATGGATTATTATTCCTTAATTAAGTTTGACATTTTTGTAATTATAATTGGTTGACTTAATTTGTAATGCAATTTAATTTAAATCTAATGTGACTAAATGTATTTAATTGTGTTAATCTGAATTTGAGGCCTTCGAATAAAATTAATTTTCTTAGATATTTTCTTTCGTGAAAAGGAATAAGGTTACCTGAGCAGCGTTTTTAATTTATTTCTGACTGAATTAGCTAAAACACTAAAAAGCAAAAAATCGAACAAGAATTAAATACATATATACAAAAATAAAGGTGGAAACCCTATTTTTAACCGACTTCCAAAAAGAAGACGGTTCTCAATTCGACGGTTTTTTTTGTATGTTTGTTATAGAGTTGAATTATATTCAATTCAATTGCAAGAAAGTTTGCGAAATACACCTGGGATTCAAGGCTTAGTTACTCTAAGATAATGGTGTTGTTGGTCGTTATATACAACTATAAGTAGTAGGTTATTTATCATCATTAGTCTATTATCAGCTGCCATTCATGGTGTACAATGGTTTGTGATAATTAAACTGTTTGTCACAGAGATGCCATATATTCAGGGCAGGATTAGACACTAGGGATTGGTTGAGTACCTACCCATTGGTTTATGGACTTAAATCATTTTACTTTTAAATGCAAGAAACTAATATTAATAATCCTAATATTAACATATTAATTTACGTTATTCTATACATATTTAGGTAGGGTATGTTCGTCTTTTCACTTTCACGAGTTACAAAGTACGAGCAAATATTGTCACTTGGACGAAGAATTATCTTGCTCTTTGTATTGTCAGTTACTACCAGTAGACAGAATACTGTCAGCTAGTATTTGCATTCTATGGCTTATACCATCACAAGAATGAGAGTTGGATTTGTCTTATGATTTTAATGTGTGAATATTTTTCAGATCAATTTCCCAGAACGCCGCGTTTTTCACTTAATTCTGTCTTCAAGTGACATGTCTGAAAAATATTTCTTTGCACCTACCTATCGGATGTGTGATAAGCACGACAAATCTTCGTGGCATCACAGAATAGGTAGAAGTGGTAGGCACAGAATAGGTGGCAGTAGCGCCATATGTCACCCAAGTACAAGGTGTGCGACAATTGCTGTGTCAATTCGAGTGATCCGCCCGCGCTGGGCATTGTGGTGCTCTCGGGACCGCCTGCAAGTCGCGTGCCTTAAAAACAAGGCTACTTCACTCCACCGTGACAGTCGATACCAACCTTCGTGCGGACGAAGTACGTGCCTCTTGCCGCGAGCATGGCGATTTGACGCGCGTATTTTATTCAAAATAATTTAGCAATCGATATCCATCAACAATTTAAATTCAATAACAATCGATTAAAAAATAATTAGTTAAAACTAAAGCGGCGGACGAGTAATACGGGTGCTCGAATTTGATTTTCGAAAAGGCGCGGGTTTGGCGTCTTAATTTTTATTTTTTTGAAGTTTGGTCTGCAAGTGAAATGGGGTTGAAGTCGGAAGATGACAAGCGGCCGAGCAAGCTGGCGATCATGGAGGAAGACGCCTCGGATGGACCACGTAAGTTTATTTTCCTTTTATTCGTCAAAACTGCTTTTTATCCAAACCGTGTTACGAAATACGCAAACATTTTATGCGTGTGTTCTACCTAAGCATTTAACAGTTTATTTTCAGATCAAGTAAAATATATTTTTTGATTGTATTTTAGTTTCCACATTCCGGTACGTCAGTTCTCACGTTAAAAATATAAATTAGTTTCATAAAGTGCGTACCCACGTTTTGAAAAAATCTACAAAATACATACAAAGTATTTCACGTTACTAGGTACATACCTACAGTTAAGTGGTCAGGTATTATTTTATTGCTAAACTTCGAAAAAAATTATCACAAAAAGATCAAATAAAAACTGATATTTTTTTTTTCATAATTTTATCTCAATTTTTAAACTTAAAATAATTGGCTACGACATACAGACGGACGGACGTAGGAGTCTCGCCATAAGGGTTCTTCTTCGAAGGACGTTCAGGACCCTAAAAAACTAACCTAGTTATGTTTATTCAGTACCATCTATAATTACACAATCTTAACCGAATGAATCAATACCTAGCTTCATTAAGGTAGCACCAAGGCCTGTCAAGTTCTCACGCGAGCGGCAAAATGTAGAACAATAATGAAGAACTATTAAATATTTAAAACATTCAGGGACTGGAATACATTAATTCATTATGATTCCATAAGCCTATTCTTTTTATGTAAGTTTATGGTATTCCAAATATATGAGATTTTTTCTCATACATTAGTGCCTGAGTAGTTTTTATGATAGACAGTCATACCAACTTACTGCTGTACCTATAATACCTATATGTATAATAATATGTAACAATAACGACAAAACATACACATAATTATAGTGCTTTAAAAAAATTTCTAAGTTTTTTTTTTAAATAGAAAGCTCTAACATCATAGCAGCCTGTTTATGGGCAAATGTGACGCTTATCAGGCGAGCGATTTGCTCGTCTCGTCACTCAATATTATAAAAAAATCTATACTAGGCTTTTAGCATGCCTGTTTCTCAAGCCTTAAGTAGGTATATTTATAAACCGTTTTATATAATAATATATATTATCACCGTTCTTGTTATGGCTGTATAATTATATTTTTTCTATAAATCAAATCCGGACACTAATTATTGTAATACAGTATGATAATAAAAGCAAAGCAAAATAATAATATGTGATGATTAGCTTTTATGGCTGCGTTTAATAGGGCCATTAGCATATTTTTGGCACGAACTATGAGAGGTCAATGTCAGATTAAATATTATATCGGAACTTTATTTTCTTGCCTACTACAATTTACATAAAGCCAGGAAAGACTGACAATCAAGAAAAGCTGATGGTCAGAACAAGGTCGGTTAGTAATATCCTTGAGGCCGCAGTCCGGTATTTTGTGTTGGTATGACCAGGTTCGCGCCACCTTTGCTTTATCAATCAAGGGTAAAAAGATGATGATTTTGTTCGCGATTTTTGGTAGATGGTTTGGGCAGTAGCAAGAGACTTTTGCCCATCAGTGGGCAAAAGTAAAAAATGTAGCATGTTGCATGGATTAACGTCATTAACGAGTTTTGAATATTATTTTATTAACCAAAAAAAGTGGCTGTTACTGCAGGATAGCGGGTGAAACCGCGTGGCGCAGCTAGTTAAATTATTTCACTACGTTGACAGTACTTCGTACGACTCAAACTCACTCGTATGGCTCAGACTCCTGTATAGTGTGTTTTAAAACATTTTCGCTGAAAAAATATGTACTTTTCAGGACTACTTTTATACAATAGAAATCGAAAATCACTTGTTGCATTATTTTGTTTATTTTTAACCGACTTCAAAAAAGGAGGAGGTTATCAATTCGAATGTATGTTTTTTTTTAATTTTTTTTTTTATGTTTGTTACCTCATAACTTTTGACTGGGTGAATCGATTTTGATGATTCTTTTTTTATTAGAAAGCTGACGCTTCCCATTTGGTCCCATTTCAATTTAGTCCAGTTCTGATAATGGTATCCATGAAAAAACCATATAAGTGTTAAATTTGCATTAAGTACGTGCGCGACAAATAGATGAATAACTCAATAGTCGGTCTTTTGAAGTCGGTTTTTGTTTTTTGTTTTGTAAAAATAATGTTCTTGTTTTTAAACTTAGTCAAACACGTTTTATGATGGTCGAAGTAATACTATTATTATAGCCACATATCATTCTGAAAAGGCTTGCTAAGCAGAAAAGAGGGATCAAGTTAAACGTGCCTACTCATTTTTGTTATAATTAAACACGGGAATACTCACGTAAAAATAAAGTCGTCTACTACGACTAGACCGAAACCGAAACTAGTCGTAGTAGACGACTTAATTTTTACGTGAGTATTCCCGTGTTTAATTATAAAAAAATGTGTGAAAACCACGTTAGTTTCCATGCCTACTCATATCAGCTTCATGGTCTATGAAACACTTGCTTTAACATAGAATAAATAAAAGTACGTTTTATTTAGCAACTTAAGCTTGATTCCATAGTAAAAGAATTTGTTTTCATTTTGCATCGCAGTGTACATTGCTGCCGCATTTAAGCTAGAAAGCAGTCAAACAGCCATGTTAGCCAAACAGCTGGGTTATTATTCTTGGCTGTTTATTATATTCCAACAGACTTTGAGGTACGTCAAGTCAAGAAAATGAAGTATTTTCTTCTGAAACATGAAATATGCCTAAAACAAAGGGAACTTCAGGACAATCATAATAAACATCGCGTGGGACGGAAAGTATGCTATAGTCGTCAAAACAATAGAATACCTATAATAATTTCATAGATCCCGATCATACTTTTATTGATACCATCATTCGGTTATGCCTAACTCATCTATCTTTCTATATTGATATATGTTTACAAGGTTATAAGGAAAGGGTAGGCTAAGCCCAAAATGGCCTATAGTAGGTAGGTACTTATTATCATAATGAACAACTTTTACTATGGGGTAAACCCGGAAATTGCAAAAAAATAAGCTGTTCCATAGAAAAATGTAAATAGCCGACCAGCGACAAAATGTTATGAACAGTTGTTCTTTTTTACTGATTACTGGCTTGGCCCCACAGTAAAAGTTGTTCAGAAGTGATGAGTACTTACTTACTATGAGTTATTTCCGGCTTAGCATAACCTGAGTGACCTTTCAACGTACAGCCTAAATTATATTTTAACATTTCATTACTAATAAAAAAACTATGAACTGTGTTCTGTGTGTGATGTACGCAACCACTGAGGAACGAAATTGTGATATTCAACCTTGGAGGGGGTGAAAGGGGGTGATGGTATTTATTTTTTTTTTTAAATCGCGGGCGAAACTGCGATCTAGTTCTGTTATATCTACATCTAACATAATATATACTTCTACACTAATACTATAAAGGGGAAAGATTGGTATTTTTGTGATGAATAAACTCAAAAGTAATGGACCGATTTTAAAATTCTTTCACCAATATGAAAGCTACATTATAAGCGAGTAACTTAGATTATATTTCATACCTGTGCGAAGCCGGGGCAGGCCGCTAGTTATATTATAAAATATAAACAAATGATCCATAAATATCAACTATTTCACTCATAGCTAAACCACGTGCGCTCCAATTACGAAATTCAATTACTATAGTTATTTTATCGATAAACATATCGATTATTATAATCGAGTCGGTAAATAGCTTGCGAAATAACCCCTCGTACCTATTGGATTCTTTTATTATTTTTCAATGGGTACATGAAAATGCATGTCAAGGAGCGTGCGTGCTTAAGGAAAGTGCCGACTGACTCGATGCTGAATGACAAATCTTCATGTCGTGAGGTATGTTGCATACTGTGTACTGTACAATGCAGGGGTACTAGCAACTATTCTGTGATAGGTCGGAGAGAGTTGTCCTTTAGAAAATAAATGCTCGATTGTTAAGCGTGTATTCGATTTTGTTAGTCCCTGAGTGTCGGCATTAGGTTAATTGCTATTTATTTGTGCGCTTGTTTCATTTAGAAGTGACTAATGAACGATCTCTCGAACTAAGAACAATTCAACTTCTCTTAGACTCGACTTGCCAACAAAAATTTATAGCACAACTAACAATGATTGGACACATATTAAGTGGAAAATGTTTGTGAAACTTGTTTATATATTCAAATGGTTATTGTGGTTTAATAACTGGAATAAAGAACTTGCAATGTGCTATCTGTCTTTGCAACCCAAGGTGAGCGTATTCGTATTTTCGAGTTCGTACCAATTTCACCACTAATAATACTGCATAAGTAAAATTCAAAGTAATGTATTAGAAATACAAGTTAAAACGAAAATTTAATTTTCATGTTTGTTGTGTTATGTTTTCTCATATTTTTATATGATTTGCTCACATACAAAAGATCTTTTTTACGATTAGAGCTATCACCTAGAATGTTACAGTAGTCACAGAATACTGAGGTACTTAGTTTACATTTACTAGAAACTTTGGAGGACCCTGAAAATTCATGAAAAAATCAGGTGTGATCATACAAACAGACGGACACCTAAATCTCACCATTCAACATTTTAGCGTAAAACCTTAGAAACAAAGAAGAAAGAAACCAAAGAATACTGAGAGTATTTGAAAGTAGCTTGTAATTTTTTTTGCAAAAGTACTAAGTTATTGCACAATAAAAGTAAGCGCTCGTTCCAGCCTTGCACAACGCTCAATTGGACGATAAGTGTCCATTACATTACGGAAAACACCCGGCTTCGTACAATCAGGGTTGCCACGATGTCACTTCAAACTGTCCCCAAAAAACTACAAATTATTTTGACACTACTGTTTTAACCTTTTCGAAAGGCTGAATAAAGTTAGTTTAAAATTAAAAATGCTTATCTTAATTAGATCATGATTTATATTAAGACAAGCAGCTGATTTACTAACCGATTGACAGATATCTATGATTAGATGTATTAATATTGACAGGTGCTCGACGGTTAAAATAAATACTAACGTAATATTTTAGCTTCAATATGTCAACGAATTAAGAGCTTAACAAGAACATTATTTTTACAAAACAAAAAACAAAAACCGACTTCAAAAGACCGACTATTGAGTTATTCATCTATTTGTCGCGCACGTACTTAATGCAAATTTAAGACTTAAGTATATGGTTTTCTCATGGATACCATTCTCAGAACTGGACTAAATTGAAATGGGACCAAATGGGAAGCGTCATCTTTCTAATAAAAAAAGAATCATCAAAATCGATTCACCCAGTCAAAAGTTATGAGGTAACTAACATAAAAAAAAAAAAAAAACATACAGACGAATTGATAACCTCCTCCTTTTTTGAAGTCGGTTAAAAAGTGGCGTGACAACCATAACATAAGATGAAAAAATGTAAAGGATGAATCAGCATCTCTTGGACATAAAAAGGTCAGCTAGGTCTATTTATATACCGTTTTTAACTTATACTGATGGACGCTTTGTTTTCGTGTTTGCCAAATTGATTACATAATGTAACCCTTCCTAGAAGTTCCGAGTAATGGCCTGTAATTGTTTATTTACGCAACGTGAATAATCACCGTTGCGTCCTTTGACAAAAGGTAGGTAGGTAATCAGGGTTATACAAAAAGAGTATGCTAAGCCGAAAAAGGGCTCATAGTACACTCATCATTATGAACAGCTTTTACTATGGGGCCAATCTAGAGTTCGCGAAAATAAATCAGCTGTTCCAAATATTTTGTCGATTGTCATTGACATTTTTCTATGGAACAGCTGTTTTTTTATTTCGCGATTTCCGGGTTGGTCCTTTAGTAAAACTTGTTCATAATGATGAGTACCTACTATGAACCCTTTTTGGCTTAGCATACACTTTCTGTATAGCCCTGTATTCGTCGCAAATTGCGTCCCATCACTTGAAGTCTTTCCGGCGCATTGTGACGCGAGTGCCGTATTAAGTGCCCGTGGGCCTAAATGGGTCTCTTCCTTTCGGTGTGAGATTGTGAGATCTTGCAACACGGGCCTTAGTCACACAATACGACGTACTCGCACAATTATTTATTTAATACTGAGCGTAGAAGGTGATAATCTTTATAATTGCGAATCTTGAAAGAAATTTAAGATTTTTTGTTCGATAATGAATATCAAAATCATTTACCAATTTTTTAAGTTGTAAGTTTTTTTAAGAACAAAATATCTACTTACGTACAAGCAGAATTATACGTTTAAAGAAATTAAAATTATAAATCTACCATTTTGAGATTTTTTTTTCTATTATGTTAGAAGTATAAAATATCTATTTACTTCGGTTGTTTAAATTATTCCAGACACGAATTAAAGGCCGCATTTCTCATTATCATTGAGTAAATACGACATTGTTACGCATAATTCTTTAAGATTTATATGGTTTTAATCCCATAAAGTACAATGAAACGGTGACAAAAACTGCGGAACCCGACAAGGAAGTGATCGTTGAAAGTGAGTCGCAAGTAAAAAGGCCGATGGAACCTTCGTCCTTCGTTGCCTTTGTCGTTCTATTTATGTTTGGAATTATCTTGATGACGTTATTATTTTGTGTTAGAGTAAATTAGGGTTTCTCGTTTTTATTTTTTATTTTGCATTTACCATTTTTTTTATTTAGTCTATTTTTTTTTTAATGGTAATTAATACAATGTAAGATACACGAGAGAAGATTCATTTTGATTTAATTTTAAAATACAAATATATTTTATTAATCAAATGTGAAATTAAAATTAATAAAAGTCGGAATATAAGGTTTTAACAATGTACTGGCAACAAGACAAGGCCGTGTTGACTTTAGTTCATTGACACCAAAAATTAAAAATGGGAGTAATTTTACCGACTACCTAATAAAAGAGATTAATGTTTTTTCGGTGGCCTCCCGGCCCTACCACTAAACGGCTTAACAGCGCTATACAAGGTTATAAGGAAAGGGTATGCTAAGCCGGAAAAGGCTCACAGTGCTCATCATTATGAACAATTTTTAACCAACATGAAATTCGTGAAAAGTTAATTCGTAAAAGTTGTTTATAATGATGAGTACGTAAGTATAAGCTCTTTTCGGCTGAGCATTCCCTTTCGTTATGCCCCTGTATTGGTCTCTGTATCAGGAATATTATACAGGGTATATGCTACAAACGGGTTTTCATTTTCGATAGGTACTTGTTTTAATTAACATTTTTTTTACAACAAACATTACTACAAGAAATCCTGTATCATAGATTTAGTTGGTTGTAAATCTAAACCAAACATGCCAGACTCTAATCTGTCCAAGTTTTCGTATAGATCTTTTCAGACTTTTTATATCGTAGTTGCGTAGTCATCGGGATTTGTCAATCTTTATCAGATATTTATTGATAAGCTCGAGTACTGATGATAGTCTATCAGAAAACGTCAGAACTGATCTCAAGGTGGCCTTCGGACTTCAGATGTCAGAGATAATAAAAGAATTGTCACTTTTCTACCCTCTTACTTTGAACTGTCCGAACATATAAATCTGAATACGGAATTAAGCATTTTGCTTAAATTTACTAAGAGATTACGAGTTAAGTGTATAGTAGTTTTTGTTGACTTTAAATGCTTTAAATAGATTTTGTTTTTATTTGTTTGATTTTAGTGATTCGTTTCGTTGTTGCGACACGGATTCTGGGTTTTGTCGTAACACGTGATTTTTTGCTATAATAGGCTGAGTGAATTGTTTCTAAAAACCGCGTCGAAATCAATTTTGATTGCTTTAGTTTTTTGATGTGTCATTGGATAAACACGGTTATGATTGCGAAAAAAAACAGTTCTTTTATAGAAAAATGTCCATGACTGTCGACAAAATGTATGGAACAGCTGAGTTTTGGTCGCGAATTCCGGGTTGGTCCCATTGTAAAAGTTGTTCATAATGATGAGTATTATGAGCCCTTTTCGGCTTAGCATATCTTTTCTGTATAAGCCTTTATACCATTTACTACAGAAACATCTTACACATTACTTTCATGCTTACATATTTGATAAACATACATTTTAATCCACTTGGTAGGTAGAGGTACCTAATATACGAGTAATTTACACTCGACTTGAACCGATTTCTTATCGAACTTCAATTTGTTCGATTATATGCTTCCGTTCGTACCTACACCGAAACATTATGGCAACGCTCGTAACTCGATGGTTGACTTCCATAACTTGTTCATTTCTTCGTACTTATACCTAAGTACTTACACTAAAATTTGAAAAAGAAATCCTATACTCTATTTTGTTCTCTGAAGCACAAAAAACGAAGCGAAATATGTTAGCAAACATACCTTAAGCAAATAGGTTCTACACAACTGGATGCTGGTTTTTAGCATTTCTAAAGCAGTATTTTCTGGTGAAAATGACACCCGTTCATAAATCCAACTTTTGCTTTATTAGGACAATAAAATGGCATTCTAGAACGTCTAGAACATCAGTATGCTGTAATAAGACTTTATGAAATATTTCTCGGTCACACGACCCAGTCAGATAAATGGGTTTCCGGTTACAATCCGTTGTAAGTGCTCTTCTCAGCCAGTTTGTAGGTCAGTTTATTGTTACATATTTTGATGGTCACCCGCCATGCGCACTAAGGCGAGAGGACGCAATAGTAAAAGAAAGATTTCGATATAAATAGAGCGCACATATACCTACAGATAATTCTATCTGAATCTATCGATATTATGAAACGGTCGGATTTTTATCTGATCTAAAGCAACTACTCAACTAGGCTGTACTTAGTGACTTGTTTTTTTGGATTTCATAATTGTGTTACTTTGACTCTAGCACTTATGTTATAGCTGTTATATAAAAGATTTGTTCTGGATAAATCTGATAGCAAACGAAAGCATTTGATAATAATAATCTTACTGTTTTGAAACATACCTACAGTACTGGGTTATTACTCCTTGCAGGCAGCGTCACTAAATTTAACTTAGCAACTAAAAACCAATCTACTATTAACCATAACAACACCACCACCTTATCTTTTAATTTTACTTATCTTTTGTTCCACAACTTTATTCAAAACTTCCTTAATTAATCCCTCGGTACGCTCCGGATTTTGAATAGCGCCATAAAATTTTGCTTCCGTACTGTTACCTTGTAAAATAATCTACTAAGTGGAGTACGCAAACAGACAATACCTAACTGCTTTATGGCATTCGACGGCCAGCGCAAATGATTGTTTTATTTACATTTTTTATGCTCACGCTCTGCTGGATTTGCAATGATTTACGAGTATGTACGTCTATGCATTATGCATTCTGCCATAACATGAAGCGCGGATGTCAAGGGCTCGCTCTAGGTGAATGAAGTGGGTCGAATACCACAACGCTGTTCACGTGTTGTTTAAAATTTTAACAGTTTGTTTTGTTTGTGAGTTGGTAAATATTTATTAGACCTTTGGCGTTGGACACCTTAGTAGGTACATAGCTCGATTGGAATATGCTAAAATAACATTTAGAATCTGTAGCGGATATTGAATAGAAACCATGTTACCTAAACTTAACCACTGCTTCAAATTCTTCAACTTCTTCGACGTCAGCGAGAAGTTAGCAGTGGTTAACTTTAAAAGCAAGAAAGTAAGTAACTGTTGACTACTAGTTTTATATAAATACACATTGTACGTAAATACATAAATTATGTCCGCAGTTATAAATGTTAAGCATACTATTTTATTATGTGTTCAGAAATAAAGTAGTAAGTACATGAATATAAAATGAATACGCGAATGTTAATGGAATTTTTGAGACTGGCATTAGTTTGACGACCATGGCCCACACTGCTGATAACGTTTCATTTTTTCCATTGGCATATTTTTGCGTCATACACGAGCATACTTAAGCGTAACATAACACTTTACAACCTACAGTACCTACAATACATAATTATGTACAATGTACACAGTTTTTTCTTTTCTCAAGATGCAAAATTACGTTTCTAACTGTTACATGGTCCGATATGTAAATTTTTATGTAATGGTGTTTTTGTTTGTTGTAAAAGTTTAGTCATGTGTAATGTTTGTGAGATGGTTTATGTTTTGAAAGAAATTACAAAACATCTGTTTTCTTAATTACAAAATTGAATAGTCATTTTTCTTTAGGAATATATTCAATCCAAATAGGTCATAGGTAGATACCTAATGAAAAGGTACGTAGATTAAAAGATCCAGTAACCAGTTTAATCCCAACGTAAGTTAATTTACCTACATTTTAAAGGATCCAGTAACCAGTATAATCTCAACGTAAGTTAATTTACCTACATCCTACTTAATAATATGTAATACTTAATTTTTAGATGTTTGTTACCTACTCAATTATGCGAAAACGGCTGAGTGGATTCGGATGAAACTTGGTATCGAACGAACTTACCTATACTTTGGATTAACACATCGTTTACTTTCAATCTTTAAAAAATTAACAGTTCCCATAAGAACACAAGTGAAACCGTCGGGTGTTAGTGGTCTAGTTATAAATAACACTTATAGCGTACTGTTTTAAACAATGTTTTCAGAACAAAACAGTTGTGTAAATACGAACAAGTTGGTAATCGTTATTTACCTGAACAATTGATATTGAATGAATGCAATTAGCGTGACTTTTTCAAGTTTGTTCATGTCATGAAAGTATAAATAATTTGATATTAAGTAATAAAAAATTATTAAAATGTTTTTTTACAAAATTTTCAAGTATAATTTTGGTATGTTGGTACTTTGGTAGTAGTAAAATTATACTTAAATTAATAATTAATTAATTAATAATTTGACTTCTTCATTTTACCTAATTCTGATTCTTATTTTTTATGGCCATGTTATGCGGAAGCTGTACATGTTTAACATCTTTAATTCCGACTACACAAATAAAGTTGATACCAAATAACAATAATGTCACATTGTTACATTAATATTTATAATGTAGATTCAAAAGATTGTGCGTGAGTATTCTGAGTATATAAGTAGGTACTGAGTAAGCGTGCGTTTGTTATTTCTTCATGCTGAAACGGAAATTTGAAAACGAATCGGAGATAGCTAGATTAGGCACCATAACACATATTGAGTTTTAAGGAATGGGTATCCTAAGCCGAGAATAAAGAAAGGGTATGTAAGCAGGAAAAGGCTCATTAGTATGGGATCAATCCTGAAATCCCGAAAAAAATCCGCTGTTCCACACATATTGTTGATAGGTATTTTTAAATCCTAATAATAATTTTTAAGTCCCATAGCAAAAGTTGTTCATAATAATGAGTAATATGAGTTTTTTCCGGCTTAGTATGCCCTTTCCTTATACCTGTATTACTTTCTAACCCAGTAAAATAATTTTTACTAAGGGACTAACTCTGAAATCGCGAAAGAAAATCAGCAGTTCAATAAAAAAGGGTCATTATCGAACGACACGTAGGTATGGTAGGTACCTACCCAATTAGTATCCCTCAAGCTTTGGAACATTATAAGTAAAGAAAGCTATGAATACAACGATAAGCAGCAAAGTATGTACTATATTTTTTGAAAGTACCTATTTTACACGTTTAGGCATTAAATTAGAGTTACAAATTGCCTTACGAGTACTTATTTTTTTTGGGTTTAGTAAACAGTGTGAATAGTTTTCTTACAGCAAGCATGACGTGACGAGGAACAGATCCTATTACTATAATTAAGAAACGACACAAAAGCTGAATTTCGCAAAACGTAGGGTGCAAACTCGTGAAAAATTCATTTCACTTCGTAAATTTACTTACTCGTAGTTTCAATGTGTAATTGCGTGTTTAAGTTATTTAAGTAACATCATTTACGCGCGTTTACCGTGAATGTCTTTTGTGCTCTAATAATACTTCTGTTTCGCCGATTTTCGTCGTAATTGTTGTGTTAAGAATTCAGTTTCAGAAATTAATGTTTTTAATTTCAATAATTGTGGTTAGTCTTCGAGTCTCGTGTTTCGTATAATAGGTACATTATATTCAGTTGGAAATACAACTTGAGCTTGTTACTATGTGAAGTAACGTATACCTACAAAACTTAACACTTTAACTGCTGAAAACACTTACCTTGTGTTTTCCTTTGTGCAACGCGAATGCGGCTACACACGCCAGGCGCGTAAAACACAAACGCATGTGACTATTAGCAGCAGTTAAAGTGTTAAAAAATACACGTCCTACAAATTTCGTCTATTATCATCTTTTACAGAGCAATGGTGGGTAAAATATAAAATAGTAAGATGTTATGTGACTCTGGTTTGCTGAACAATGGCTCTGATTTTTGTCGGAATAATAATAGCCAAACGCAGAAAAGAATACAAAAAGACTCAACAAACATAATACTACCACCATAGAACACAAGTTTAGCAAACTTGTCTCTCACAAAAGTTGTTCACTTAGACGTGTAGAACACCGTTAAGTATTACTATACCTTTCCGTTACACCTTGTACATGGCAGATAAATCGATGACAGCAACTAGAATCCGTAAAGCAAATTTATCGTAAAACCGCGAGCGAGGCTTATGATAATTTTGATATCCGCAAAAATTGCTTGTTTATCAGTTTATTGAACATTTCGAGTTGACATCAAAATCAAAGCCTATCTTGTTCTTGCGAACCCCGTCAATGGATTCCTGATGAAGCGAGACAACCTGTTCCCAAAATGACAGGACGTTCAACTCTGCAATTTGCACGTCACCGAAATTATTAGTGTTACGAAATTATAGTCGCTGATGGCGTTTTTCACTAGTCTGGTCGGCGTTCCACCTGCGGCCTTTCTTCTTACTCTTTTGGATATAATCTCGTAAATTGAAGTGTGAAGAATTTAGCCAACAGTTATTTTATTATCATAATTATATTTGATTCTGAATCTTTTATTTGATAAATTAGTGGTTTATGCAAACAAGATTAGGTACGTTTTTTAAATAATATTGTATTTGTATTAAGCAAGCTGGGTAAGCTGATTGCAACAAGATTTCTAAAATTTAAAAGCCCTGTACAGATCGGTGTAGTGAATAATTTAGACAGATTTTTGCATTCGCTCATTTCCTTTGTGGGAATGCACATATTCTGGTCACGGATAACCGCTCTATCATAAGAGGAAAACTGTTCAATTCGTAAGTAACATTTCCTTTCCTCATTTACCTACAAATAGTGTAGGTAAGTGTGTACCTAACTCATTAAATTCAGTCTGCGTTTGATGTGACTATTGTCTTCAGTTTGCTCGTTTCCTGACTTGGTTAACTCATTGTCAGGGCCGATTCATAGGGAACTAGAAGCTGTGGTTTATGGTCTTGGGTGTTTTTTGTTCGCTACTGAAGTAAGGCTTGGAAGGTCGAAGCATTTGCCCTTAGAGTCTTAAAGTTTGAAACTCAATATCTTTCTCGATATCGTATTGCACTGATAAGAACCAATGAAGTAATTTCCGCATAGTTTCCTGAGAACTTGAAGTTGATGCATGGAATAACTTAATTCAATGTAGAAAGGTTGGCGCCTCTTACTCTCGAAGGCCAATTCCCCATAATTTGAGTCGCTGCGCCGATATACTTTGTTGATTTTCTTCAATCTGAATCGCATTCATGTTTATATCTAGTTCGCTAGGTAAATCTAAAATCGCACTAATTTCACAAATTCAAAACTTTGTAAGCGCGTGTGTGTATCTTTGTTACTTGTTCACGTTTTATATCCTGGATTGACACAGCTACTTTTTACCATAAAAAATGGTATCAGGCGGGGCGTTGATAGGAATTTATGTCATAAAAAAATAATCTGCCAAGGTAGTGCGTTAAAACAAGGTCTGCTAAATTAATAATTAAATCGCGTGGAAAGTTACAGTTATAAAGAATTGCCTTCTCTTCTAATCTTTTAATTACTTTTATACCACTTATGGCTTAGTAAATTATTGCAAGGAGCCATATTTCGTTTATTATGTTATGTTTTTTCGAGGCCCTTTCTACAAAGTAGGCTCTGTTTGTCACTTACCTTGAGGATCCGAATACCTTCTGTAATTCCCCGAGTTTTCCGGCTTTGTGAAGAGTACGATTAAAGCAGTTATCTTACGTTTTGGAATTACACAAAATTGTGTCCGCTCTAAGAATGCATTTGATCTCTAGGTACTGTAACATTGCAAGAAGTTGAAAAAAAAGTTGGAATATGGCATCGAATTCTGATGGTGTATAACGGGTTATTCATAAAGGGTATGCTAAGCCGAAAAGGGCTCACTATTCATCATTATGAACAACTTTTACTATGGGACCTACCCAAAATTCGCGAAAAAAATCAGCTGTTCCATACATTTTGTCGAGTGTCATTGGCATTTTTCCATAGAACAGCTGATTCTTTTTTCGCGAATTTCGGGTTGGTCCCATTGTGAAAGTTGTTCATATATGCGTAATATGAGTCTTTCTCAACTTAGCTTACCCTTTTCTTTTATCTCTGAATTATCATTTGTGTGTAATGTTGACTGCTTTTGAGCTAACAGATCATATTACTTCACTTTCTTTTACTTCCCTACCAGAAAATGTACCCGGGTTTCGGAACATTTTTGCCAACCTATGGACCTATGTAAAGACCTCAATAGACGAAAGAGTTTTAGTCGGGAAACCTATAAAAACTCTGCTAGAGTGGGAGATACAGAAGAATTTTTATTAGTGCGTGAGTTAATATCGACAGAGTTTTCGTCGACGGAAGGTCCATCGTCTTAAGATAATGCTGATGGCCACAACAGACTTTTTGTCTTTGTGTTGTTTTGTCGTTTGTTATTTTTGGCTTTTTTGTTGTTTGAAAAGCATATTTTCGTCCAAGCTGCGCTGTTTATTATCTCCCTCTCAGATTGTGACCCACTGCGCTGCGTAAAAGTCTGTCGTGAGCGTTGAACCTTATTGTCCGGGCGTGTTTCGTCCACATGTCGCCATACAAACAAAGACTGTGCAAATGTTTGCGCACGGCGCGGCGCGGCGTTCGGTGAATCAGTCGCTTTGTCTGTCTGCTTGTTTACAACGCGCCTTTGTCGCGGCGCACATGTCGTCGGTTTTCTTTGAAACTTTCTTCGTGACAATAACACTGTTTTCGCTTTTCCGGAAATTGAATATTTCGGTATGGAGAGTTTTTCAGAAAGTTTGTAACTAGACATGTACTGGTATGTATTCTCCATTAACACTTATAGAATTTCGACCCATTCAGAGTTAGTAGAGGAATCAGAACACCGCCCCTCTGCCTGGAAGAAATTGCTCCTGGCGATAAAGCCACCAATTGTTGCACTTACTTGTTGTACTTTTAATTTCTGATGTGAATAAAGAGTTTAGCCATAATTATCTAGACAAGGCATTATTTTGCTTTTGCTTCTAATTTCTGGTGTGAACTACGAAGAGTCTATTCATGTCTAGACTAGGTACATGATCTATACTTAGAAGCTCGGTGTATGTCGCGAGGTCCGGTATTGAACTCGTCCATGGCCAACCGTCTGGCCCGCAGTCTAGAATTCTAGATGTCTAATACGTTCTGAGAACCGTAGAACGTTCGATATAACGCCCAGAGCTAAACGCCGCAGACACTACTGGAATGTAGTGTAAATACCATTTATTAATTTCGATGCAGGATTTTTTTTATCAACTGTTTGTAGCTTTTGCTTTCGGACTACATTCGCCTTAATACGAACTTTTTTGATGTTAAATTGAATAACATTAAGGATCTCCACTTTTATTATTATTTACTTTTTATTTTGCACCTCGCAGTCCTACTTAGTCTGTGGGACCCACGTCTGCAGCCCACGGGTCGGCGAGGTTTATTAGTGGCGTGTGATGGAGAACTATCGATGACGGAGTCTCTATGTTACGCAACACACAGTTGTTCTTCCAAAATTTAAACTAAAAAAGTACTGAATATTTTTAATTCTTGTAGGTAGGTACTTCAGCTAGTAGCCTGATACGCAGAGTTACTCTAGTCTCAATACCTACTTAAGTTATGATTTGTCTTAAGATTGATAATATAATAAACAAACATACTGACGCCACATTATATAAAGAATAGAATTAAGATGCGGTGGGAAGATGATGAAGTTTTTTCACTACACTCATGGCCACCCTTGCAACTGAAGTTTAGAAAATTGATTTACTAGACCGCTTTCCAGCGACCATAATAATTTAAATTTATATCAGTGGTCAGAGCTATATTTCCAATTACAGCTAAACGATACCTTCAAATTGATATCCATGTGAGTAGACTGAGCATTCCCGAATTCTTAGTTTAAACTGCACACCTAATCTACTCTAAAACCGATCCATACATGGCATGATAATATTATTATAATTCTCGACTGGTCATATAAACGGTGTTTTAAATAGATAATTTTATGATTGGTATAAGCCGCGCACCATGGTTTCACCCACTAGGTACTCTATGGGACCCTTAATTTCTCTTCGATTAATAAACCTATTTGTTCATCCAGAGTATAAGCTACTCCCATAACAAAGCATCCGTTGAACCATTTAAATGCCAAGATGAAACAAACATAGACACTTCTTACTCACAAAGTTTCAACCGATCAAAAAGGTTGCTCTAAATTGGAATACTTGTCACTTTCAATGGTTTTACTATGGTGTTACCCAAGAAGTATGAGAACTGACCAACCAATTATTATCAATAATAATTGCTATTTTTTTCAATTTAAACTAAATACGTTTTTCATTTAGTACATGGTGACTTATCATCGCCACCATGGACATACAATTCATAAGAACACCTCGTGACAATGGAAAGTGCCGCTCAAATGATGTAAAGCAAGCATTGCAACCTGTGTGGCGACATCATGGCATTGCCGCCGATACGTGCCCCCGAACGTGCGGTACAACACGTTTGGACCTTATCTACTTTGTTTATTGGTAGTTAATCGAGTGTTTTTCTTTTTAAACGCTTTTATGGTTTATGGATGGCATTTGCATGATTATTTTCATTGCGTTCTGGAAAGTGCCATTTCAACGGTAGTGTAGTTTAAGTATGCGTTCGAGTCGAGTCACCTACTCGTAGTTGGTGAAGTGCGATGAATAACTGCCAACGGCCAAGATTGAGACTACTTATTTGTATTCTAAAAAAATAGGGCAAGTGCGTGTACACGCTCGTAGTAGAGTTGACAGACGGACATGGTGAAATTATAAAGATTGCTTAGTATACAGGGAACTACAAAAATAGACTTAGTTTAGCACAAACAAAAAGCCCTTAGAAGAATTTTATTATCCGGAACACTTCTGTTACGAATAATTGAAACTCCACTACAAAAAAATTTCAAACTTTTATTTGGCTCGCAAAGCTCTCAAGTTTCTTGAGCAACATACATTACTTCATACCTATTAGCGGCTCGTGCATATGTATATTGTACCCACATATGTATGCAGATGTGGTATTTGTGTGTGCTTAACATTTTCCCCTAAATTATTAGCATGGTCTTGCACGACGGCTAATGGGCAAACAGAGACGTTTTCGCAGAAATTAAAAGTTCTGCTATTTGCAGAGTCAAACCGCTGGCTAATGCAATTTAATCGATACCGATCCGAATATAACTCGAGTTAAAAATGGCAACTTTCGTTGACCTCCAGAGAGGTGAATGTAATGTTTTTTCATTGCGTGCTTACATCATCGTATTTAGTGATTTTGTACACGGCTTAGGCTGTGCGTAGGCTAAGTAACAGGTTCCTGGTACATGCTGCATGTTTTAGTTAACTGCTCTTTAGCTTACGTACCGCAGTATTCCTAACCTAATAACCGTGTTGTGTACTCCGCAATAAGAAAAGGATAGGATTTAGAGTCCCAATCTAATCATACCTTCCAAGTTCCTAATTTACCTCCTAAGTAAACGTAAAATATTTTTATAGGAAAATTTTTAATTCTCCAAAAACAGATTTATCAAGTTAAGCAAACTACTAAAGTTATAAAGGTTTGAAAATACGTATGTTGTTCTCGTTAAACTAGTTTTTAATTATTTAATAAATTTTATTTATGGATGCCTATAAATAGGCATTAGTTAGCTAAAAACCCGAACACTTGTCAAGATGCTTGTGATGTGGAGTGGGCACTCGTACCGAACCGTACTTCAATATCTGCGGGTATTCACCAAAACCTGAGCACCTACCAAACTATAGTACCTATAAGTAGGGTCATAAGTACTAAATTTAATTGTCTAAAGAGTTTGTCTTATCTTTTGTACCGTATGAAAAAAAAATTTGCCTAAAAGGGGTACCTCTCAATATTCGGTCAAACACTTGTAGGTACTATATTTATTTTGTGGCCTAACAAAATTTTACAAGCTAATAATAAGCAAGTAGATGTATGTAGTGTCCGACCGAAACTAGTTTTACGACCGAAACCGAAACCGAAAACGAATTTCGGCAACGGTCTCTGTTTCGGCCGAAACCGAAACCGAAACTTCCTTACAAGGATCATATTTTGAGGGAAAAATAAGAAAACGTTATTATAATCATGACTGAAAACAAAACAATAAAGACTCACGTCTTTATTGTTTTCTCTTAAATTACATAGATAAGCTGCAGTCTTCGACATTTTCATTTATTAATAATCAACATACCTCGTGTGTGCTTAAGTTTTGAGACGAAATAAAAGTTGTATAACTTTTAAATAATTAACTTATATTTCTAAAATTTTCAGTACACATTAACTTAATAATAATCAACAATAAAATATAATTGTTATTCAAAATGACCACCTTTATTTTTAATACAGGCCCTTAGACGATTTGGCCAGTCATCAATGGCGGCACGAATCTTTTCCAGCGGAATTCGCTTAGCTTCTCGGATAAGGGCTCGCTTCAGTGACTCCAAGTTTGGGTGGGACTTTCGACAGGCTCTGAGCTCTAATTCAAGCCATAAAGAATAATCCAGTGGGTTGAGGTCAGGGCTAGAGGGGGGCCATTCGTTCGCCGCGATGAAGGCCGGCACATTTTCCCTCAACCAAGCTTGGGTGATTTTTGCCTTACGGGATGGCGCTGAGTCTTGCTGGAAAACCCAATCCTTGTTGTGAAATAAAGTATGAGACAGGGGTTTCACAACAGGCTCTAAGATGTCACTTTGGTAATTCTTGGCTTTCACCTTGACGCCTTGTTGACAGAAATGGAGCGGAGTGACACCTTCATATGAAACTCCCCACCATACCATCACACTAGCCGGATGATGCGTACGCGAGACATTCCGTGCTGAAGCTGGGACGTCCTTGCTGCTTTTGGCATACACTTTATTGTTTTGTCGGTTAAACTTTTCTTCGACAGTAAAGATTTTCTCGTCGGTGAAGAGTATTTTCCTCGCATCGTGCCTCCTAAGCAGTATTGGACAACGTTCGCGTCGCAATTTACGAAGACGTTCGTTTAAAAAGTTAACTTTTCTACGGCTATACGCCTTTACCTTAAGATCATATTTCAGTATTCTGTTGACGGAAACGCGGGAAATATTAGTCTGCAGAGCGAGTTTCTTCTGAGTGCGACATGGATTTCGGCGAAGTTGCTCTCGGATGATTTTGATGTTCGCAGGCGTCCTCACAGAGCGTGGCCGACCACTCCTTTGGTGATCTTGCAAAGAACTTGCCTCCTTGTTTGATAGTGTAATACACGAAGTTTTCACCTCACGGAAAATTTCCATTGATTTTTTTCTCGCCTTAAATAGCGAAATCATCACGAGAAAATTGAAAGAAATTAATTTGAAAATCAAAGAAAACAAAAGTTAACATTCCAAATTCAGAATTGGAAAAATAAATAAATAGCAGCCAATAATATTTTATTTTATTTTTTAAGTACAAAGTTTGTCTCAAAACTTATGAACACACGAGGTAATAAGCGAGTCACGACATTGGCTCTGATGGGATTCAATATTTAATTCATTTAACGCGCCGAACACGACTGATCACAGCGCGAAAACTCCCGAATGCACATTCGGTTTCGGTCGTAGTTTCGGCAAGTTTGCCGCCGAAAACGAAACTAAACCGAAACTCGTGTTTTTGCCGAAACTCAACCGAAAACGAAACCGAAACCGAACATTCGGTCGGACACTAGATGTATGTAATATTAGTAAAAAAAATCCCATTATGAAGGTACTGCACCTTTTCAAGCGGATTTTATCGCATTTGTTCAAATTACCTAGCCAGTTTGTCCCTGCCTCGTTGCTTTTTCCTTATTAAATATCAGAGCAGCGAGCTCTTATTACTTTATCGATGGCAGTTGACGATAAAATCTGTGATACTTAAGAAGCTTCGATGCTCACACGATACCCGATTCCAAATCGTGTCGTGTAGAGCCTGCGTTAGCCGAGTAGCCGAGCCGGCGCACCGCACGCGTCGGTGTCGTGGATTCCGCAAACAAACACCCGCACTAAACTTGTGACAGCAAACAAATTACAATTGGATGTGAAATCGAATCGTGTTCGCTGAATTATCGCCCGTCTAATACATGCTTTGGTAAATCTCGCTTTGTACCGCTATATTTGGTGCTTACATAATTATAATGGCACAGATTTAGCAGTGACTTCCGTTATTTTTCAGTGGTTTGACCTGAATTTTGCTGCCAAAGGTATTCAGAAAACTCATGGTAACAAAGTTGGGGGATATAGTTTGGTATTGCAGCTACGTAACTATCATCTAGGTACATGTAAAATGTAATAACAACAAAGGATCTAAGAACTAAAACATTCCTATTATACGCTCAAAGACAATTATACCCTAGAGGTATAATATATAATTATACATGTATTTACGTAGAACGTGGTAGAAATCACAGCCCTATCCATTTTTCTGCATTTTTAATGCGTTAATAAAGTGTAAGTTTCATTTCCAGTAACCACCTATTTGTATTAGACGGTATACTGTATTGACATGTCGACAATCCTTCAATTTAATTACCTTTTGTACTTGACTAATTATTTTATGAGTTTATTGAGCCAACCGCGAGCCACGTGCGACATCGAGCGAGGTTTTATAACGTGACTAGTGTTACTCATGCAAGCATGTTATCTGCATAAATGTAGATTATACACTTTGTAGTTGACAACATTGATTTGATATCTTTATCTTAAGCGAGTAAGTATGGATTATGTATTGTTTACCGTTTTTAATTACACCTCTCTACTGCAGTCACGTGAGCTTTGCTCAAAAGATAATCATAACAACTGCTTAGATATGATGTATGAACTAGAGTTCAAATAAACCAAATCGTAAGTATAATTTCCGTAACTTCAAACTTCTAGACTAGCTTGCATCAAGCAGCAGGAGCTACGATGCCACGCCACAGATAGACACAAACGCTAAACTTGTACACCTCTGTTTGCGTCAGGGGCTAGAAAACCCCAACAAAACCATATCGGAAATTTCCGAATAAAGCGCGATAAACTGAGATCAGAGTCAAAAATCGCGAGCGTTATCAATGCGCGTATCAAATCGTTAACCTTGTCGGACACGCCTCCACGTACACTAATGAAACTGAAACAAAAACGGTGAACCTTCACTCTTCATTGGGTTTACGGACTAATCTGAACGTAAACATAGCAGGTGAGGCTATCGCTTGCAGGAATTCGACTCGATTCATACATACAGCTGGTTATGTAGGTTACTACTGAGAAATCCTACAAATATTATAAACGCGAAAGTTTGTAAGAATTTATTGATGTGTGGATGTATGTTTGTTATTTTTTCATGCAAAAACGGCTAAATTGATTTACATGAAATTTGGAGTGAAGGTTGTTCATGGGCTGGATTAACACATAGGCTACTTTATATCCCGGAAAACGCGGGTGAAACCGCGGGGCACAGCTAGTAAATTATAAAAAACTTTATTGTCTGAAGATCAATTTCCAATCTACACTAATCTACAGCTGGTGGAGCATTCCACACTCTGGCGGTTCGCACAATAAAGCAGGCTTCTCGTATATTGTCAAAAAACCTTCTTAGTTTTGTTCTAGAATAATAACTTGGTCTTTAGCTGAGAGAATAATTGTGATTAACAGCACTAGTTCTATTTATTTCCGGACATAATCCAAATTAAGCGGAATTTTTATATTTTCCATTAATCTAGTGAACGGAATTTATTTTCACACGCAAGCCAATCACTTCTAACGAAAAAATAATTCCCTTAAACATTCTTAGGCTGCATGAAGTCCACTCTTTCATGACAGCGAAGGCCACTAGAATATATGCATATCCATTAATAGCTTACCTAATAGAGCCGCAGTCTCTTTGATTGGGTTATTATTATTTTTAAATACACAAATATTCAATTGCAATTTCAATTTAACATTTTTGTTAAATAATTGTAAGATTTATTTTACGCTTTTCATGAAGGTAAAGGTAAGTAAGTACATATTGTTTACATTTCGTAGACGCTTTGAGTGAGTTGTAAACCCCACCCACTAATTATGTACCAAATTTAGACAAGGTGCTTTGATTTTACGCAGCCAAGTTATGGCTTAATTTACCATTATCTTTTTTTCGCCAATTCGCGATATAAAATGAGTCAGTCTAAAGTTATTTCAGTCAGACACTAACCTATTATTTACTTTTTGCCAGCTTATGAATGTCGATTCAAAGTTCCATATCCCTAACATAATGTTCAAAGGTGCTCATTTATGCGTAATTTACCGGAAAAACTGCCCGTGACCGACGTTGCGATTTATTTTTTTGTAATCGTTTATGTTGAAGCAATCTTTTGAATATAATTATGTATTTTGAAGAGATCCAAAATTGTCTCGTCTAAAGCAGTTTTGGAATTGAAATTGTTACGTGATTGTATTCAATAACATTAAATTATTTTGTATGATTCAATGCGCTACAATCTATATCCTTCAATCTCGAAACAATTTTTCGAAAGGTTTTGGTGTAATTACCTATGTCGTTTCCTAGTTTTACTTTGACTGGGCAGCCCGTCTTCCTCTTTGAGTCATATTCCACATATCTGAGGGCCAAACTCGCTAAAAACGTATTTTTAAGAGAAAATGGACTGTTGTTATTGTTCCTTAACTTTGTAGTTAATCCAATCTGTTTATTTTTTACAGGTAAGTTGACAACTCCGATTCTGTATCAAATTATCGAGCCAGTGGTAAGTGACTCAATAGTAAGAAGTAAGACATAATAGTATACAATAGATAAAGCAAAAGGATGCCTTTCACACATCCCCAGTCGTGAGATCCTACTTAATTCATGCTCGTGTATAAATCAGTTTTGTAAACACGCCTTAAAGTTATCACTAGATTACGTTATTGAAGTTCGGTCAGAAAAACAAAACGTCAGTTAGTACCGTTTAGCACTATTTGAAATTTAAAAACATAGTTATATAAGTAACGAAAAGGCATAGAGAATAGGCGTGACGAAAGATTTTAAAATCCTCTTCCATAATGTGAGTACACATTTACTATTTACAAAAAAGCCTTTATTTCGGTAATAAACTTAAGTTTAACGAAGTTTGAAGCCATTTTTCACATATTTTTTCAACAGTGCCCGAAAACAGCTTGCTTGTGTCATGGCGTCGATTTGACGTCACGGCATTGTGTCATGTCATTGTGTCTATGCGTGATGAGCGGCGGATGACCTGAGTTCACTGAGGCGTGACGTCATACGCTGTGATTGTTGTTTCTGACAAGATGGCCGATTGCTGTATTTTAATGTTTTAATTTATTGAAAATGTTAATAATCTGTTTTTTTTTTAAATAAAACTAAACATGTGTTTTAAATTTTTTTAATCTGGCTAGTCCCCTGAAAGCATTGAATCGGAATTTTTTTGATACTGTCGTCATGCCTATTGAACGGTTTCACTCGCATTTTCCGGTTTATAAAGTCGAATATGTGTCAATCCAGGGTTCAAGTTTAAGCTACCAAAGGGTTTGAGGTGTTATACCAAACATCCCAAACCGTTCAGCCGTTTTTGCGTGATTGAGCTACAAACATCCAAACTTTGACATTTATAATATTAAGTAGGATAGTAGGATGTGCCCATTGAGATGAGCAACTTCGCCATTGAGCCATCCTCCGGCGTCGCCATCACCAGCGTAACACATCATTTGGATGACATTTTGACAGATCCAATCTCCATTGTAAATGGATCATCATACACATTTAGAAACACAATCGGAACCGTTCACTCAAATAGAATTACTCATCAAATCGGAAGTCGCGAATAAATAGTAAATTTCTATGTGATGACAAACTCGACTGTCACCTTTTATCTCAATCACGGGATAGATTTATCATTGATATCTATATTGTATGTTTTTGCTTTGCCTATTTTAAACTAGATACTTGAAACATATTTTTGAAATCAAGCTTTTATTGCATTTGTCATCGGAGTTACACAGGCATACCAAAAAGCTCAATCGGACGGAAGTGGTTCAAAATTCATTTTCGAAATTTTACTTGAACAAACAAACAAATATAAATTACAAGTTTTATAGAAGCCGTTATTAATACTTGTGATTTTGTAAAGGTAATTGTTCTGTTAGTTTTAAGTTTTACCTCATCAAGATTCAAAGTTAAAAATATGATATGTTTTTTGAGTTTGCGACATATCATTGCACAGGTGAAAATAAGATAACAAGATACAACAAAAAACATTGTTCAAGTTCAGGTTCCCCAGACTTGTACGAAAAATAGAAAGAGTAATAAATTGTCACGTAATTCACTGATATACTGATAATTTACAAAGCTAAGTAAATAATGTCGAAAACGAAGAAGAACATGAATCAAAATCATGATTTCATAATCTCGAATGCACACAAAAACCTATCTTATCAATCTAAATAATGAATTAAAGAAAAGCTCGAGTAAACAGCGTTTGACATCTACCCGGTAGATTGCAGAAGATACGTAAAAATAATAAATTCATGACAATCAACTTTACACTGTGCGACCAATTAAACTGGGGAGGTGGGTTAAATATTTACATAGGTATGTTATAATATTAAATCACTACTCAGTGATTAAAGACATAAAAAACATCCGATGGAATTATTCAAAATAGCATTTTAACAATTTGGATTAATTTCAAACTGAAATGAATGAGTAGAGAAGAGAGTCATTCATAGTTATATTGTCACAAATATTATGAATACGAAAGTTTGTGTTGTCTTTCCGCTGAAATGACTAGACTGAATTAAACGAAATTTTAAATTAGATAGTTTATATTCCGGATTATCACATACCTAGCCTACTTTCATCATTATCATTATCATCATCACTGCGCGGCTATAATTCCAGCGCAGGTAATTAATGGCGCAGGTAATTATAATACGACGCAGGTAATTATGGCGCAGGTGGTGTCTTAATAAAAGTAAAATTGTGCGTCAGAAATAGCTAACATTGGCAACCGTTTACTTTTATCTACCCCTTGCCTAAGTGCAACCGGAGCTAAGTGTTGAACCTCGATGATTCCAGACACATTTCAACACAGCTCACGAGAACGTTAACTCGTGATTGACAGCACGTGAAGATTGATAACGATCAAGGCGATAGCGATATCGATATAAATATTCGTTCCAAAATTTAATAAAATGAGATGCAATGATTATCACATACTCACATACCTACCTACCAAAAAAATTGTGAAATTTTAAAACCTACCTATTTAATTTTTTACTAACTGCGTCCCGCGATTTAACACGCGTTTTCCGGGATAAGAAGAACATATACCTATATTAATTCAGGGTATAAGCTACCTTCACAACAAATTTCAACGAAATCCGTTTAACCATTTTTGTGTAATAGGGCAACAAACATCCAAACTGTGACATTTATCATAGGATGGATACTAAGTCGGTATTTCTTAAAGACTATGCGTACATTATATCACTGGTTCTGATTCGATCCAGTGTAGGTAGTTACTAGAGATTAAGAATCACGACTGATATGTCAAATAGTGTAAAGGAAATGATAATATTAACAAATGTCAGACGAACACGATAAGACTGGACCATTCCGCGTATCTACCTGCATAATATACCTAACTTTGTAGTATCTATGTTCAAATGTCCTAACGTAATGTAGGTTACCATGACAACGCAATTTTTTTTGCTACAAATATACCTAATAGGTATCTACCTAACGGTACCTACCTGATTATATTAGTTTAACTTTGACTGAAAATTTAAAAAAGCTAAATTTTTTTTTTATTTTTTTTTTTTATTTAACACATGTTTAATTTTAACACACAACATTTATTTGAAAACTCTGCAATAAGTTAATAGGCGGTTCAAATCACGGCCATATTATATTCTGATGAACATAGACCTAAGATTTTTTCAGCACATAGGTGCGCTTCACCTGGCTAAAGGAAGCACTAATGTCAACTAGAAGATTGACTAGAAAGTGCTTAAGTAGTTAATTGCAACTCTGGATTAACAATAGATATTATAAATTTTACTTTGATTCAACGGAGGACAAGAATAAAAATGTTATGATTAGCATTTAGATTCAAACAAATGCTTTTGTTGACAAATGTCGTCCCCCATGGCTCTACCGGGCGAATGCATCGCGGCAGCATCTCAATACGCCAGAGGGACGAAGCATGTTAGAAACAATTTTAAACTCGCAGTTTATCGGGAATGGTTTAATTTCCAATACTTCATGCGTCGTCTCTGCAGCGGGTGTTGCACCCAACCACCCAAAAGCCGCATCATTGCTTACCATCAGGCGAGAAAGCGATCAAACGCAGGCCTATCTTACAATAAAAAAAAATGCCATTCCAAAGCACTGATAGTTACATAATAATAATTATGAGATAATAAATATAATTATTCGCATTTATATTTGGCAGACAATAAATCATTTTAACTAAATAAGCAGTATTCACACCATGAGCGAAGCAATCAAAGTACATAACTAATGGTAATGAGACAACTCAAGGTGAAAAAACCGCCGTACCTCGAAACATCGCGTGCAGACATCGCGTGAGCCTGAAAACCTGCAGTACTAGGACCTGTTATAATCTAAAAACGTTTTTATTATTTTCAACGAACGATGAAACAAAAATTAAGCTAAACTTAGCTTTACCAGTCGCGTTAGTAAATTTTATTAGTAGTCCCGACTCAATTATATACGAGGGAGGGAAGTTAATGAACACGGGAGGTGTTCATTAACTTAATTATAACAAAACGTTTTATAATGACCTGATCACTTGTAGATTTATAATAACGATTATTTTTTCTTGATTGCTTCTATCCACATATATGAATAAATGCCTTTGACCATCCCTTATCAACAATTCCTCAAAAAATTGGTCATTGCCCGCGTGACGGTAATGTCCGCCCAAGTACGTAAAACGCAAACCGAACGCACGACTTACACAAATATACCTAAGTGAATAAACACTAGATTGGCACGCGAACCGAGAGTTAGGCGTACCTCCACTGCCATTACAGAATCACACTAACAACCATTATTTGATCTAAGAATTATAGTAAATATTGACGCGCCAAAAACGGCACTCAAATGCAATGCTAAGAAATACAAGACCTACTTCTATCTTAAAATATGCAGGTAAATATCAAAGTCGTGGAAAAAACCGCAGAGCCGCAGGATACAGCTATACAGTAATAATTGCTCCACATTATTA
Source organism: Alcis repandata (assembly GCA_949125135.1). NCBI lineage: Eukaryota > Metazoa > Arthropoda > Insecta > Lepidoptera > Geometridae > Alcis > Alcis repandata. The sequence continues at coordinate 11,747,379 of OX421239.1, read as the reverse complement.
CAATAGCGGAACCCACACGCGACATATACTCGTACCAACGACCTATGGTACCGATGAAAACACCGTAAGCTATAGGTACAATGTCAAGGCGATACGGGCACTATTGTTAAATTCTGACGCGCCCATGTCGTCACATTGTTGTCATTCAAAACGGTTTATCCATGCCCCAGAATGGTCCTATGAAATCAACAGCAAACTTTTTGACCGCACTCAAAACCTGGGCTGAGTGTATACTTTGGTGAGCTCATCCTTACATCTAACCGTTAACGTCAAAGATCTCAAAAATGTAGTGAGGCAAAGCTAGGCGTTTTTAAGTGGCAGTGGATGGCAGATTTCCAAAGTGGGGAAAATCTCTCCGAAGCGCCGCGGAGTGGCGACTTGCCAAGGGCAGCGCTATTGAATGGATAGTTGAGACTTTCAGAGCGTCCAAAAAAATTGACACTGTCTATACGTCTCGTATTCATTCAGTTAAATCAAATAACTGATTCAAGTAAGTGATACATTCATAATGTCTAGCATTATTTATGAACTGTAAACAGCATAGTACCATGTCAAAGTATTGAAAACAAACTATTAGTTGTTAGTAATTCGGGAGACTACTGGACCCACGCTACGCACTGTACCTGAGAGCATTTCTGAACATAGTACGAATTCATCCCTTATTGCGACATGGTACAAAAGTGTTGTATAAGTAATCCCACGCTTCATTTCGCACTCGGCCGTAGGACACTCTATTGTACTCGTATCGTGTAGTACCGTTTACCTACAGCGAGGTGTGAATTAATTTTGGGATCAGATTCTGCTTTCGATCATTATACGGTTTTATGAATACAATTATTTGGTAACGGCACCATTTTAACAGGCACCGATGCTTACCTAATTACTTGTGGTAATAAAGATATATATAGGTACATAAAGGGTTATAAGGAAAGGGTATGCTAAGCCAGAAAGGGGTCATCATTATAAACAACTTTTACTACGAGGCCATCCTTGACACTGCGAAAAAAAACAGCTGTTCCATACATTTTGTCGATAGTCATTGACATTTTTTTTATCGCATAGATCGCGATTTCAGGGTAAGCCCCATAATAAAAAATTGTACATAATGTTGAGTACTATTGAGCCCTTTTCAGCGTAGCGTACCCTTTCCTTATATCCCAATATACGCGGTTATTAAAGGGTATTCTAAGCCAAAAGAGACAGACATATTGTCCTTCTACAATTAACATCATTTCACTGCTAAAATATAAGTTTCATTTCAGACAACATTTCAGTTACAGTTTATCTGCTATGAACAGGACGGATTAACCCCTAATCAAATTAAGCAATTGCCTAGGGCATCACGTCTGAGGGGGCACCAGAAGAAGCACAAAAAAATCCGTCCTTAGGGCATCACGTCTCACTCTCACGTCACCAAAAACCACACCAAAAAAAGTTTCTAGGACTAATTTGAAAATTCGCGCGTTTTAAGTAGACATAGAGTCCGACCTAGAGTCATAACCCCACTCCCGCTTGCCCACTCGCTGCCCGCTAGTGCATTCGACAATTCGAATGCCCCGGAATTGACAACATTTCAAATTTTTTATGTTATATTTCGATATATCGATATTGTACATAGAGTCCGATATGTTAAAAACGTTAGATGTTAATACTATCTTGCGTGAATTCAAAGCTCGGAAAAGCCGCAAGGCGCATTTCAATAAATAAATAAATTATGCTTTGGTTTTTATTATTGTCGCACCTACTCCACTTCTAAAGTACGTTACATATCATCATCTTATTTTACAAAAAAGTAATGTTTTTAGGCGGTAAAGGTTTAAAGACCGATTCTAGTTGACATACGGTTGCTAAGGGCATCTAGTAGTCTTAATCCGTCACTGGCTATGAAGCGAGGCCCACCCTTGAAAATATACTTTAACGTAGCAGGGTCGGTCATCACCCCTACTTTGCATAATAATAAATAGGCACCTTATTATACTTGTTTAACTTTATTCGCATACTTCAGTAATTATAAAATTACACTTTTCAGGCATTTAATTGGTAGGTAGTTAAAAAATAAATAAGCTGCACATTTGAAGAAGGCAGATACGCATAAAATTACACGGGTAGATTTATTATTTTGTGGTATTCTGAATTGTATGCGATCTAAATTTAAACCGCAGTTTCGATTTCCCGCTATTTTTAGTACTAACCTAGCTCTACTGTGGCTCTTATCTTCATAGACAATTTTATTTTTTCTGGCTCCGCGCGGTTTGTGTATTTACCCCACCCACATCCTATCTACTTCCTAAAAGTCTTCAAGCAAATGTAAAATTTTGAAACGTTTGCATTCCCTACCCATCACTACTCTACACACCTTGGTACAGATAATTCTTGTAACAATAGACCGTAGCAGAGTTCTTGGCAAGGCGTGGGCGTCAATCTAGACCGGCCCAGGTACATCCGGTGCCGGTGCGTCACAATCACACTCTGTCACAGAATAAACCACAGTATATACCAACTTATCTGCTGAGTTGAGTGAGGGAGCCACCATTGCATTTTGTAAAGAAAACTGACAGTCGCTTGTAGAACATCTTTAGTTCCGTCATCTGGCTATCTTTTTGCAAAGATGGTCGCTCAGCGGATTTTAGTTCCAGAAATGCTACTTTATCTTGTTAGAAGTGGCCTAATGAGGAAATTAAAGACCTTACTTTGAGCTAAATGCTTACGAGAAGCGGCGAGTTACATACTGAAAATATGATGTGACTGCATCACTTTAAAGACAGGACAGGAGTTACCTCGTGACCCGGTCCAGTTATTCGATCTTTGTTCTTCTAGTCAAGATACAGTGGGTATGGCTGTGACCTATTTGAGGTGACCTAGAATACACACACATGCCCAATTTTGTCTAATATAATATTTAGTAAGTAATATATATTTATGAGATTTCCTGGCCCTAATTTTAAACCATCCATCATGTCATGAGCCATGTATGATGCCAAGGTTATTCATAAAGGAATGCGTAGGTACGGGGCATTACTGGATATGATTTCTAATTCCGGCTTCTTCTAACACGTTTCCCAATCGATGGTATAGGGTGAGGGTAGGACATTTTTTTTCAGATACTAGCCGGTCTACTGAATAAAACTGACGGCACTTAAAATTACATCTTGGTACCTAAACCTGTGTAATCTCCATAAATACCGAGTTAACAACAGTCACTAAGTTGGCCATTATTATTACCATTGTGTATAACGACCAGCCCATTAAAATAAATGATTCGAAAAAACACGTTTACAATAACAAACTACAGCTCAACAACCGTTCGAGCTGAAAACGACAGTTTACGGTGAAAACGTAGAACTAAACTACAGCTGGCGCCATCTAGTGCGTATCTTGAAAAATTTGAAGGTTGTATGTAACGCAGGTCGTGATCGTTGTAAGTCTTTGTGATGGAATAGTTCTGACAATATAAATAGATAACAGTTCGTTATTATTTGACTAGATGGCGTTCCTTACTGAAATAAATTCGTCTTTTCTCATGATGATTGATCCGAGCCGAGCTTTTCTCTGTAAAATTCAAATAACCGACAGACGGCGAACTTTAGAACAGAAAATGCAAGTGATTCGCGTATTCGCCTTTTCTACAAAACACCGACAACATGATTGACCCTTTGAATTAGTAGTACCCACGTAGTTTTGAGCAATAAAGTCAATTAAATTTTTTATTCGAAGTTTTGGGGTGGTTGTATACATTATGTGCCTATATCTGGTGCCTGGTGCCATGCTTTGCTATTGAGCCGAACGCATGGGGTTTCCACTTTGTGACATGACTCATTGCATTATAAGTAGTTAGGTATGGGGCTGTTCTTTAGTTATTACTGCGCCCCGCGGCTTCACCCGCTGTCCTACAGAACTGATGAGTTTTTGGGATGAAATGTAGTATATTTGTTCGTCATTTATTATATTAGCTAACTACCTAGGTAGGTTATTTTTTACCTATATAAAATGTGGTTGGTTTTATTGTACCCCTTCCATTTCGATAACCAAATATTTGGTAATTTTTGTATATATACCGTCGGTTGATTTTATCCGAGTCTTGGGGCTAGTTATTTTACAAATTTTAATTAGGTAGGTTTATCTTATTGAAAACAGGTAGTACATAGTTAGCCGTACAGAAATCTTTGCATCCTTCAATAATTGGCTGTAACATCCAGACAGACAGACACCGAACTCTCGTTCTTAAGGGTTCTTCTCGAAAGAGGTTCAGACCATAAAAAAAAATTCGACTGATAGAAACAAAACTGCAACAAAAACAATCCTACCGCGCGCAGGTGATACTGCACCTCGTTTGTTATCTCATTTCATTACCATTCAAGCGGTAACTATTCTACTTCCTATCATTGAAAACCACATAAACACTAATACTAAAATTGCAAACATTGTCTACATATTATTATTCTGTTCTCAATCCCAAAACGACTGAACTGAACGGGTTTTGTCAAACTGCAACCGACTTTATCAGGAAATCCTGAAAAAAATGTCGTTGAGGCTGAAACTACTGAGTCTATTCTACACAAAACACAACTGAACCAAACTTAGTAGTATTAGGTACTTCTTTCCTAAAGTTCGCGTTTAGATACTCCACGTTGATTTGCCCACGGATCTAGATTTTACCGCGCCGACCGCGGTAGCGCGGCTATGTACCTACATTGTACATCTATCTATCTATCTTCTATATATATAAAAATGAAACCCGTTTTCCTTGGTCACGGCATCACGCGTGAATGGCTGGACCGATTTCACTAATTCTTTTTTTGTTGTATTTGTTAGTATTAGGAGAAGGTTCTTACGGAAAAAAATATTAAGAAAATCTCTCAGAAATATTGAAAAACCCTAAAAACAGCCCTTTTCTTTTTCCCATACAAACGTTTTCTAACTAAAACGAGCTTTATTGCTATTGTATAAAGTGCAAATTGACAAGTGCAATTGATTTCGAAGGATTTGACTCCAAGTCATTTCAAAAACTGTCAATGTCAGTGTTTTTTTTCATGGATGAGTTTGCTTTTGTCAACTGATACACGAAACAAATTCGTACCTATAATTGTAATCTATTATAAGTATAAAATTGTAAATAGTGTTTTGTGCAGTGTTTATATTTAATTAGGCAGTACCATAGAGAAGTACTGTATGGCAGTACGAAGTCTGCCGGGTCAGCTAGTAAGCAATAAAAATATTTTTGTAATAGAAAAAGAAATAGAACCGCGAGAAACAGCTTGTATAGAACGACGTCGCCACAGGTAGACGCTTGAACGGTTCCAATTCAGCGTTGGAAAAAATGTAACCGCGCTCACGTCACCGCATGCCGCTCGCGCGTGCGCCGCCTCCGCCCCTCGCTCCTCCTATCCACACGCGCCAGTCGCCACCAGTCGGCTGCTGGAGTCCCATCACGTGCACCCTCGCCATGTCTCCAACACCACCCGCCGCCGGCTCACTCGCCAACGTTACTTAGTTCGCGTCGCGTCTCTAGTTGTTATCCTTTCTTTACTACTTTAGATAGTTTTCTTGTAAGATGGTCTCGAGGTCGCGAGGCCATGTGCTGGTTTGGGAGCAGCAGGGGTTGGAGGATCAGAGGCCGCGGAAGAACACCGGTGAGTGTTGTTTTTTCCGATTTCGAGCAAGGAGGCTTTTACAACTTTTTCTGGACCGAACTTTAACGAGATCTGTATTTTGATGTGAACTGACTTAAAGTTTGACCATTGTATAGGGATGTCCAAGATAAATAAATTCACCATAGACTACATGACAAAATTCCTTGAAATTGTCGATAACGTGTAATGACTTCTGTGATTTCCATATTAACATGAAACGTCGCCAATCAAACCAAGCGGAACTAAGCTGTCTCTAATCAGTATTTTTGTGTCATCCTATTATTTGATTAAAATTTTGCGAAACTACCTAATCGTTTAAAATCAGTTTTTAAGTAATCCTGTTATTTTAATAAAATTATAAGTATCAAGTTAATTCGAACCTAATGTACCAGTTTAAAAAAGGTGTTTAACCACAGCTCACCAAAGCTTACTAGCGAGACAGCGGAAGGTATCACCCTGGCTTCACCCCTATTTTCCGCTTTACATATCTATGTTTACGTCGATGGTATCACCCTAGTTCTCCGCTTATGTTTACGTCGTCGCCGCGTTTCCCGGCTCCCGGTGACGTCACCAAGGCCGCTCGTCTGGAGGCGGCTTGTTAGACCAGTTTTATCATCATTAGGCTCCCCTTTGATGTGCTAATTTATGTTTTAAGAGTTCGTGATGTTACTGATTTCAATCTTGTTAGGAACATTTACATGTGGTTTTTGACAAAAACAAGTCATTTTAAAACATGTCAGCATGTAGAGTTGGTAAATTACTAAATCCATAGACAGAGAGACAGAATAAATTAACTTTAAAATATCTAGATTCTACTGGAAAGTAATTTCGCCAGCCAGATTTTAGATCATTAGATGATAGATATTATAAAAGCATTGAATTTTCTGCAATTTGCATATTTATACATCCGTCGGTTGTTAATGAGGTTAGTTATTTTGAACCGTTGACAAACTCTTTTTGGTTGACGACGCTGGTAAATATTTTGTCTATGAAATGTAGGTGCAGATGTTCATAAATTTACAGAAAAGCTCCATTGCAGGTTATTTCATGGGTGTCACTGACTGTAGTGTTTAATATTCCCAAATAAGGTTTATTTTCGTTAGTGTCGTAAAATCTGTGAGGTATGAATTTTTATGTAGAGTTAGATTTTGGTTTACCCTTTCATTTATCTACCTGTTAAAGAACAATTACATAAAAATTCCCGACTAAACCACAAACCGATTAAAAACGAAGTTTTCCTGTTAACCTGAAATCTGAGCGTCACAACATTACGTTGAACCTGGCTCAGCAAATAAAATCCATCACATCAATGAGTATTTAGGTATTACGTTGTGTTCGCCGTAGTTTTATCTCCACGGCAATTATCTACCAAATTCGAGTTTGTTTATATTAGCCTGACCGTAAATATGATAAGTGGCGTTATCTACGCATTTTATATCTATAGATCATCGACCAAACTGTGTGAAGAGTGGGAGTCGGTAAATGTTACTCGCAAATGCATGGAATCGATGAATAAATAAATATTTGCAAGAGTTAAACTAAAACATAAGTTATGGAGAGTTGCTCTCCTTAAAGTATGTAGGTACACGCGGATAATGTTATTCGTGAAAGCAATCGTAGGTATTATAATGTGTAATAAATATGAAAGTACCATAAGTTTATGATAGCATAGTTTTCCAATCGATAAATATGTTGCTTTTAATGTATTCTTTAGTTTCTGATTTTGCGATCATATACCTAGCTTCGTGCCATTCCAAGAAAAGCTGGCGCTTTTCTAGACTCCAATTACAATCCTACAATTAAAATGATCACAAACCCTAGCTACGCCACTGACGATGGCGCCGTCATTGTCTAGTCACTGCCAATAAAAATCAGGTAAAGCAAACACAAAAAGATGTAAATATTTGCAAAAATGACACAATGCCTCATAAGATTTGATGGATGGATGACCGAAATTACGTAGTTTTATATTATTTTACAGCCGCTACGTCTCAATTTATGATACGACATTTAGGAAAGTAAACGCACGTAGTATTACCACGTAACTGAAATTTCGCGAGAATCATAAATTGTTTATTATTTATCCGGCCGGTCGGGATTTTATGGAAGAGTTTTCCATCATCGTTATCATTTTATTACCGAAAAGAATACATCTACATGCTGAACATCATATTCTTAAGTACACATCGGAAAGAATAAGATAACTTATAACTATAGACATCGAATCGAGAAGAATATAATTAATTTAAAAAAAACCACTCATGAATAGGTAGGCAAATTATTGTAAACGAAAAGAACGACGAAAGACGAAGAAGCCCAGTGAGTTTAATAAATACGAAAACAACCGACATTTGTAAAATGAGAACACTTTTTTTAAATCATTTTATAATTGATCAAAACGTAAACATTTCATCAGCCGAGTCTGGTCAAGCTAACTGTAAAATAAAAGTTTAGTATAACTTCACTGTCAAGGTCTCCAAATAATCATTGTTACCGTCACAGTGTCTGGTCTCAAGCATGTTTTGTCCACATTTATGTGAACTGCATTAAATTTGGCATTCAGTTTGGCACGCGATCCGTGAAATAGATTTTGCTGACTCACTGTTTATTGATACTGCTGAAAGAAATTGACTCTTCTTGTACCTATTTAAACTTTATAAGTTGATTTTAGAAGCCTTAAACTAACAGGGAAAAAATAACACATGCGAAAGTGCGAAGTCTTACTATCAGTAAGTCTATTGGGAAAGAAACTCCCAGTAGACAAACACTGTAAGACTACTGGGAATGGGTCTTTATTGCATTGTCAGCGGAGTTACACATGTAAAGGTAATTGTATACCACAGCTCAATCGGACATCGGGAAGTGGTTCAAAATTAAGTTGCAAAATTCCACCCGAATAACATAGTTAGGTACATAGGTACCTACATTGCAAGTTAAATAAAAGATTTTTAAAAGGACGTAAAGTTTTTCTGAACAAAAGTTCAGAATTTTCTGAATGAAAAGGTCTGAGTTTAGTTTTTCTGATAAAGCTTTTTCCCAGTGAAATATCTAACATTTTAACATTTACCTAGGTACCTAATAACAAAAGCATTCGTTTACTCAATACTTAGATAGGCTTAAATTTTTAAGTAGAAGGACGAAGGACCGCAACAACAAGGACCGGAAGAAACTAAGAGAGGCTGCTATTTAGAAGTGGATTCTCCTGTGCTTATTACAATTATGATATTTTATAGATATGTACATATAAAACATATAAAATCCACGGAGGTAACCGATACTTGAACCGCAAACAAGAATGATCAATTTACACGTCGTCACCGCCAGTTATCATCTGCCCATGTATCGTGGTTAAGTTAGAAGGGCCGTAAAATTAAATAACCCAGTTAAATTGACTAGCATTTTAAATATATTATATATTATACCTACTATAGGAATAGGTGTGATATGACTCACTAGTTTTATTGTGAAACTATGACTTTTGAACTAATTTTCAACCGACATGTTAGCGGACTTAGCAGTTTATTAGTGGGCCTCTTTGTTTCATAGTTTTTTTACTAAAACATTTTTTAACATTGAAATGTTCATGTACCCGATTCTTGCGAAACACCTAATTATATCAATGCGTGACGTTCTCGCCCACGTAAGTGCTATACGTCGTTGTAACGCCACTTAAAACTCACGTGAAACTTTAACGTTTACAAAACGTTTCTTAGGAAAACATTTACTAATCTTTGCACCTTTTTTAAAACAAGAATATACGTATAATGCCTACTAGCTGCGCCTCGCGGCTGTGTCCGCGCGTATTTATGTACCTCTGACAACGTGCATGCAAAATTTAATGACGCTCGGTTGAATAGTTAAGAGGTGAAAGCGCAACAAACAACCACATTCACATTTATAATATTAGTATCGATTAGCTAAGGAAGGTACAAGGGAAGCGAAGCTTTACAAATGCTTTTCCAATGCGTGCAACGTATTACATATCTGTTTAGGTTTCTACGATCTACCTAAGCTAGATATTATTGCATCTAGGTATGTACCTACAGATACCTACAGTTAGCGCTATTCTATAGTAACTAGAGCCTAGGCATGGTAAACAGCAGGTATAACAGGAACTTAATTATATAGAGGAAACTTTGTTTTTCAGTTTCAGACATGTATAATGAGTGTCTTAAGACTTTCCACGGCTCTTGTTTGGACACTGAAATTCTATTCTTGTTCTAAACGCATGCAGATGAAAGCAATTTAGGTACAAAAATAGCCCTTTATGAGGCGCTTAGCGTCGCATGATTTATGGGATTGAATTTCTGTAGGTATCTGTAGTCTTAGCTCTAAAACCATGTGAAAAATGTGTGTATATGTAGTACCTAAATAGGTACCTACGTATTCTAATAGGAAAATGTGTAAAAATGGGATATGTTTGGATGTTTATCGGGTTTAAAAGAAAACTACTTTTTCAAACATTATTTAAATAGTTCGTAGAGACTCGGTGGTCATAGTTGTCATAGATCAAACATTAATTAGGTATATCAGTTTCTATATAATAGGCATTGGCATAATATGTGATCGAAGAGTACCTTCTACGTAGATAATTATGTTATTAATAATTTTTGAACTAAGGGTACCTACTGATTTTTGTCTAATGTCTCTTTGCCTAATTTTAAACTAATTAATAGGTAAACATTCCATAAATGTAAATCACGAATGGCCGTCTTGGCTCTCGATTCATGTCTTATTGCCAAGTTAACAGAACCGTGGAGATGATTTAACATCTATTTGATACTTTTACGTATTTTAGAAAATATAGGAGGAGGAAATAGCTATAAACTAATATTCGTGTTTTATGCAAATAGCTATTGAATTAATTAATACATACAGCTAGTGCACTAATACAAGCCTAGAAGAGATTATCCTGAGCGTGAGCGATAAAGACAAAATGGTAAGTAGATGCATTTGGTAACGCAATTAATTTTGAGGGGAAGCTTCCATCAATTCTACAGTTCTCAGACTTCTACAGACTGCCATAGAACTGTTTAGTTCGGAAGAAGAATCAGAAATAAAATAAAAAATCTTTTTGCTTCTGTTGTTTTTCGATATTGTGGTTTCTCGAGTTATCCCATCATTTGAACTACAAGCAATTCGCAAATTTTCTCATTCGGTCACAAGATCTCTATGTGAAAATATCGTAGCAAAGTCATTAGTAAGCAGGTGTATCAGTCGTTCCAGTTCACGTGATCATTGGCTGAATTTTCCGACAAAAAAGTTTAGTGAAATATTTATTTATAGCTGGATTGAACTGAGCTTTGGCTCTCTCGGTGACACTTATCCGATCTACCTAATCTATACGTACTTATAGGGCTATAGGTAGATATTAATACTTTGGTTCACATGTTTTTTAATCCATATTTTTTAGTAAGCTGATACAGATTTTGTGCATTTAACTATGTGAAGGAAAAAATATCCCAGTCAATCTAATAATGGTTCAAACAACTCAACAAAAAAAATTGAGTTTTCAGACAGTTCTTTTTCGGCTTTGTAGCGAAAACATGCTGTAGCACGTTTTCGGTGGCACAGTAGGTAAACATACTAATAAATATAATATAATAAATAAAAATATAAGTAAATATCTAAATAGAAATTGGCTCTATTGTACCTACTTTGACAGATCATGAAATGAAATGAACCATGAAATTTTGCATCGGGTACAGGCTTTCACACACATCTGCCACATTTTATGCGACGATGTTTGACGTAAATAACTGACCATCACCTTTTTTCCAATTCTCCTGTTCGCAATCAATCTATCATCAAGCTGAATTTCGGCGCCACTTACCCCGTACTGGGGTTGGCGAAAATAACATTGAATGACGTCAATGAGTACTTATGTACCTAATTTTGTATGCACGAGCGGTCAGCACTTACACAGACTTCTCTGTAAGCTCATACCGCCATTATAAACACATTTGCTAAGCATAATACATTATATGTACCTAAATAGTAAATGTAGACCAAAGTGCTTTACCATGTTTTTTGTGGACCACCCTATTTAATATAATAATATTACTTTAGTATAATATTAAGCCTATCGACAACTGTAGCGCTGCTATCAATATATTGATACATACCTGTATCAGTGTTAGTTTTGTAGAATTGTAGATGTAATAGCACTGGTGAGTGAGTGAGTGGTACCTTGCTGTTCCAACCGAGTGACAATAATCCGACTTGCCTAGACTGGGAATCGATAGGCCATAAATCTAACTTTGATTTGTCATTCTTTTTGTTGTGTTATTTGATTTTAGTCATTGGCTTTGTGTTCTTTAAAGACTGTTTTTGACTTTCGCGGTCGTTTACCACTTATCTACACTTGAAACATCCACCCATATTCTTCAGGTTGACTGTAAACACGGTGCATGCAACTATACGATGTGCCAAAATATTGGAAACTCAAAAGTCCAGAGAGCGTGATCTCGTAGTCATATCACCTTTTTCTATGTACCTATAGCGAAGCTGTACTGTGTACTGTACTTTATCTATCTAGTAGTCAAGTCGCTTAACAGTTTTACTGTTTGTCCGCAGGCGGTCTCGGCATGCGGCACTGGGTGACGTTTATGCTGTTCTTGGGAATGGCGAACGCGTACATCATGAGGACCAACATGTCGGTCGCCATCGTGGCGATGGTGAACCACACCGCACTGCCGGTCGCACACGAGGCCATGGACACGGAGTGCGGGGAAGGCGACGCCAATAAGACAGTTGTGAGTAACTTCTCATCCAGTTTTTGAGTGACGAAAGCAAACGGTGCTGAGTCTTCTTCAGAGATATCTTTACTCAAACCCTCCAGGTACGAGTGGCTTGTCTTGCTTCCCTTCGCCAGAGAGAAGTTCAAACCAATGCACCAGATCCCTACTCTTCAGGTCCTTTCGCCGATCTCTCCCTCCCCATAATAATTTGGATTAGGGTTACTAATTGAATGTATTGTTTTCAGGTTAACCAAGATGGGTCGTTCATCTGGACCTCTACACTGCAAGGCTACATATTGTCTTCCTTCTTCTACGGTTACGTCCTTACACAAATTCCCTTTGGGATACTTTCTAAAAGGTTTGTTTTCTTGTTAATAGATGTATCTGTATGTATGTTATAGATGTATGTAGTTAAATAATGGCATCTGCATTTTTAGCTATAAACATTCGAAGTTTCTAATTTGCTCGGACGATTTAGACCCAATATTGAGTTTCCGGTTGACCGCAGATTCGGTGCCCGTCTGTTCCTTGGCGTTGGCATGTTGATCAACTCTACGTTCGGGCTGCTGGTGCCGGTCGCAGCCAACGCAGGCGTCGAGTACCTCATCCTCGTGCGGTTCATCCAAGGCTTGGGAGAGGTGAGGCCATTACTCCATACAATATCTACTGACCAGATACTGACAGGTAGAAAAGCATCAACATCCCTAAAAACTAGAACATGGTCCATTACTAATTGATGATGCTGGTAGACTGCTGGGTCTATCTCCAGCATCAAGAAACCACGCAAGATGGCATGAAAGACCTAAAAAAATTGTTAAAAGACTTTTGATTAAACAAATTACAGAAATAATCCAGCTCTGAATCCGACAAGATAATTTAGAACTAGGCAACCGAATCTAGGTAGTAATATCCTTCATGTTACAAGTTTACCTTTCATATTGCAGGGTCCGATTGTTCCCTGCACGCATGCTATGCTCGCCAAGTGGATCCCGCCCAACGAGAGGAGTAGAATGGGTGCTGCTGTTTATGCAGGTACTGTAAACTAATTATCGTCCACCCTTATTTCTTTTCTCAAACTAAGTGAACAGTTTACAATAACCAAAGGTTTCACATCATTTAGCAGTTTCAGGTTATATTAAGAATAATTTGACAATTTATTAGTCGTCTCTTTCAAAGATGATCGCGTTATCTAGCTAACGGTATGTGAAATTGCGATGCGATTTGCGATTTGTGTGCGATTTGCTCGTCTCGTCACTCAATTACATAAAAAAAAAAAAAAAAAAAAAAAAAAAAAAAAAAAAAAAAAAAAAATATATATATTGCGACTAAAATCAATCAATCAACCAAATCAAACTACTGTTTCTGCGATCCTTTCCTAAATATGAAGACTCCCAAGAATCAACTTCACAAAAGAAAAGTAGCGAAACTTTGAATCTCTTCATGGCTAACTTTTTTTCTTTGTTCATAGGAGCCCAATTCGGCACGGTAATTTCCATGCCCCTGTCTGGCTTGCTATCAGCGTACGGATTCTCCGGCGGCTGGCCGTCCATCTTCTACGTCTTCGGGCTGGTCGGCACGGTGTGGTGTGTCGCGTTCCTTCTCTTCGTGTCCGAGGACCCCGAGCAGTGCCCCAGGATAAAGGAGCAGGAAAAGAAGTACATCTTGAGCTCTCTGTGGGGAGCCGCTGGTTCCAGCGTAAGTAGCTTGAGAATTTTTTTTTGTTTATTTATCAACTTTTCAAACACTTACAGTTGTTCTTTACCAAAACGTGATCGACGTGTCAGACGTGTCGTTGTTCAATATAATATTTACTTTCTACTGATTTTCCCATATATGTACTTAATAAGGATATTTTTGGATATCCTTGGTTGTCGAGATGTTATTTATGGCTGTTCCGTTCTCCTAAACATGGAACATTAAATCAAATAAGTATAACTTCAAAGCAAAGCAAAGTGTCGTTTTTGAAGGCCGATGTATATTCCAACAGTCCCCTCCGATCCCGTGGAGCAAGATCCTGCTGTCGATGCCGTTCTGGGCCATCATGCTGGCGCACATGGGCCAGAACTACGGCTACGAGACGCTCATGACGGAGCTGCCGACCTTCATGCGACAAGTGCTGCACTTCTCCATCAAAGATGTAAGTGTTTACACTGTTTTTATTTTGACTTTACTTTGCCAGCTACATACCAACAAGATTTACAAAACCTTCGGAAAAGTTTGCATACATTTACTTACTTTTTGCCTAGTCAGTTTCAAAAGTTATGACTAGTAGAAACATAGTAGAGTTTCTTGATCTACAAGCATAGTACTTATCAGGTGCTAGGCACTTTGTTTTTATTATCATCGTCTTGCGACATGGCTCCAATAAATTAGCATGTTTACAGCACTGTACAAACCATTGCGGCTGCCACTCAAGTCTATTATGCCATGCAATGCGTTATTTATAGCATCTCCAAAAGTGTCTGCTTCATAGGGCTGTCACCATACCATAGGTTAGCAAAGTTTTCTAAAAAGGCGTACACCAATTCTACACACCTCTCAAATATTAAAAGCAAATTGAACTTAAAACTGTCTATAAAGTGATATTTTTATCGAAATTTTTAATGTCTCATAAATATTTTTTGTCTACAAACTACAAGGTATTGATGATGCAATGCAAGTAAAAAAACTAAGCACCAAGTAAGTAAATTCACTGAACAAGAGCAAGTTTAGTGTCAGCCCTAAAGACCAATTTTAGTCCGTTGCTTGGGGATATTAATCATTCTCCGTGGAATTGTCGCCGGAGGTCGCGAGGTCGGCGGCGGTCAATTGCAAATTGAGTGGATGAACGAGTGAATCACGCCGCTCTGCGCCGCGTATGGGTTCATTTCATTTGCCAGAATTAGATTAGGGAAGCCGTGTGAAATCTGGAGACTGCTCTCCCAAATTGATGTTATTAGCTCAATTGAATGATCGTGTAGTGGCAGCTTATATACATACATATTTGAAGCACTTGAAATCTGGTTATAATCTGAGGGAAGGTCTGGTGACGATGATGATTGAACACTTACAATTACTTATTGTGTCACCCAACAGCCGGACCACAGACTTTTTTTTTTGTTTTTTGTTGTTGGTTTTCAGTTGTGTGGTTGACCACGAAGGAAAACTCCATTATCGCAATCGTGTTATCCTTCAGATTGTAATCCTCGCCTTCTCGTTTCAGAATGGGTTCGTGTCCGCGCTGCCGTACCTGTGCATGTGGCTGTTCTCGATGTTCATCTCGGTGGTGGCCGACTGGATGCTCTCCAGCGGACGGTTCAACCACACGCAAGTCAGGAAGCTCATCAACAGTATCGGTAAGATATGTTTTAGCCCCTGAATAAACAGAGGCTGATGAGTTTAAGCGTTTAACGCTGTCGCATTGTATTGCTTCAAATGAAATCGTTTTTGATAGTCGTTTTTTAGGGTAGAAGAAAAAAAATCTTAGCTAAGATTCAAAATATTAGGTATGTTCTACTGTTTAAAGATTATCAGCTAATCGGGAATTTATTATTTTTTATTTAATTACATGTACCTAATCGTGAACAGTAACTGATGACCTATGTTTAGAATACTATCACATCACACATTCCATGCCACAAGAGACCTCTCTCTTATGCCAAGGACCATGTAATATTTGATATCATGATCTCATGATAATATGTGATATCCTGCTTTGACCCAGCAGTGAGTGGGTCGATGCAGGCTGACGACGATGTTGATGATTCCACACTTAAATTGTCTATCATGCTCAAAATGTTCGCCAAAATGAGTAAGTATGAACGAAATATTTTGGTCTGCAGGTCAGTACGGCCCCGCGGTGGGTCTGTTCATAGCCGCCAACACGGGCTGCAACCCGGCCGCGACCGTCGCCATCCTGGCCGTCGGCGTCGGGCTCAACGGTGGTATCTACTCTGGTTTTAAGGTAACTAATAACTATCATCTCCTAGAGTGAAATAAGGCCACATTAAGCACAGTAGACGATGAACTTCAAAACTTTTTGAATATTTGAATATTTCATTGTTTCACGACTCACCTCTTGAACCGCAGAAGTCGGTTCATCAAAGTCTCGCTTTTACAAAACAATCAAAGGTGTTATTTATTAAAAAATTAAGACACCTAAAAACTCCACTGTATCCTACTAAGCCAACAATGAAGAACAAAGCTAACATGAAATATGGAAGCAATGCTTAGCAAAAGTTCAGTCCCTTCCGTACCATGATATTATTATTCTTAAGCTTCGACTAATTTCGAGCCACTCCTCGCCCAGGTGAACCACTTGGACATCTCCCCGCGGTTCGCCGGCATCCTGATGGCCTTCACCAACTGCCTCGCCAACCTCACCGGGCTGCTGGCGCCCATCGTCGCCGGGTACATCATCGAGGGCAGGGTGAGTACCAGGCTACGACCCATCCGGTCTATGACGCAATTTTTTTAAATTTTTATTAATTTACTTACATAGTTCATATATTATTATTTTATTTATTTTTTTATTTAGTATAAATATTATATTTTCGGACATGTAGGTAGTTTTAGTATTTGAATTTATTTTATTCGAATATATTTCTAAGTATTTATTGTATTTTTTTTTAATGTATGAATGAGTTTTCTTCAATATTGCACACCCCGTTTTTATATTTTTTATCTATCTTCTCCATGCTAAGGTTGCCTGGAAGAGATCGCTCTTAGCGATAAGGCCGCCAGTTGTCGCACTAGTTTTAAGTGTTATAATCCTTTTGTTTGCAATTTATGGTGTGAACAATAAAGAGTTTTTCTATTTACCTATCTATCTATATTTTATTTTACTGTCCAACCCTAAAATCGCGAAAAAAGCTCTTCCATACATTTTGTTATTGACATTTTTCTACAGAACAGCTGGTATTTGTCAAGATTTCGGGGTTGGTCGCATTCCCAAAGTAGAAGTTTTTCAAAAAAAAAATAGTACCTACTAGTCCTTTTTACACGCTTTTTATTAGGTTGACATGGCCTTTCTTTATAACCAACCTTCCTTTACAGAAGACTACCTTTTTTTTTTTTTTTTTTTGGGGGTTGGGAAATCATCAAATGACCCCTCCCACTCTTTGGGCAGAGCGGAAGGGAGTGTCAGACTTCTACTGACCAAAAACCACCCATGTTCCTTCTACGCCCTTGTGACGCCGAGGCCGCGGTAACTTCTACCCGCAGCCCCGACGGGCATGGGCCCTTTCGGGCCCCTTCCATGTTGCTGACATCTCTTTGAGGCGCGAGTGGAACACGAACGCGCCGTCGACACGGCCTGTGTCGTCATAAGACGGACGGACAGCGAGCTAGCCCAATAGCTCACCGTCCACAGGCCCGACAGAAGACTACCTACTGTACCTATTTATTTATGTGTATTTCTTTCATTCCAGCCCACGCAAGCGCAATGGAAAAAGGTGTTCTATATCGCTGGCGGTATCTACATTTTCTGCGGTACATTCTACAACGTATTCGCGACGGGCAGAAGACAAGAATGGGACAACCCCGCCCACGATGAGGCCATCGCGAAAAAGGCCGCTGCGAAAAAGGCCATCAAGCAAGAAAAGAAAGCGACAAAGAATAACAACCAAGAGGAGACGGCGCAATAATGGCCGGTTTACATTATTCCAGTCCAGTGATCTAGCGAGATTCCAGTCCAGTGCTGGA
Source organism: Alcis repandata (assembly GCA_949125135.1). Classification (NCBI taxonomy): domain Eukaryota; kingdom Metazoa; phylum Arthropoda; class Insecta; order Lepidoptera; family Geometridae; genus Alcis; species Alcis repandata. Next base: position 11,729,327 of record OX421239.1, on the reverse strand, counting down.
CTGGATCTGTAACGTCTACATTATTCCAGTTATTTATAAGCCGTTGAAGTGTGAACACTACAGTGACAATGATTTCAAGAAGAGATCAGTTTCGAAAATGTTTCGAAAATGTTCTCGCAAAAAAAAGTCCACAAAAACAACCAACACGTGTGTACTTCGTCAGCACTGGAATGGCACTGGATTGGCCGTCTACATTATTCCAGTTGCACTGGATTGATCGCACTGGATTCAAAAGTAGACCGCGAATCCAGTTACTGGACTGGAATGCTTACTGGATTCAGTTCATTCCAGTGCCGGTTTACATTTTTCCAGTAAGCAATCCAGTACTGGACTGGATCGCTGGACTGGAATAATGTAAACCGGCCATAAGAACTAAAAAGTTGTGAACGCAGATAGAATGTAACTGGCACGAAAGAATTTGGCAGAATCGAACGTGACTCGTACAGCGAAGACGATTCGATTTATAAAGTTAACGTAGTTTCCCCGCCATTTTTTTAGACATAGAACGTGCGGTTACGTCTGTGTGTGTTCGATGGGATGCAAGTTTTATTGATAGCGCGTTTTTTTTTGTAATGCAATAAGCATGCATGCTGGATGATTTAAATACTACGGTATGACACGACAATCCTGCATGCAAGTTTTTATTGCCTCAAACGTGCTTTTAGGTAAGACTGTTCTTGCAAATATATTGGAAAAATAATTTTAATCATACCTAACTTTGAAATTCATTTGTATTCAACTCATGCGCATGCAGTCTTTCCGACACTATCCTATGTATTTATTAGAAGAAAATACGTAAGATACGCACATCAAGACGGCTGTGATAAAATCTTGTGTAGATATTAATAAAGCATTTAACTTGCATCCGGTCAACTTTTTACCCTAGGGAAAATTTCTATTTATTAATATAGGTTAAAATTACCATACAAGTATTGTTCTTATAGCTTGATGTATATTAGAGACGTGTGAAAGGTAGTAGTGTTGTCGGGTCCAACTATTTGATCCTAAATGTTACCGTCCTAGCCAGTGACTTTTACAATTTTATAAAAATCTTCGCAATTTGAATTTCAACTTTGGATCGTGCCATTACAATTTTTAACTCCCGTGTTAAGCAGATACTCGAATATCAAGCACGAATTTTATGAAAGTACCCTCAATTTTTATAAAATGTTTCTACCCTCATTTTTGCAAGACGTGCCTCCAATTTTTGAAATACAGATTATTTACAATATTTATATGACAAATGAGATTAAAACTATACAATACAAGGTAGACATATTGAGTTAAATATCATTTAAATTTCACATTCGGCTAATTTCCAATCCGTTTGCATTTGAGTAGTGCCAAACGGTAATATTGTGTTGTGAATATTAATTTGTTAGTATTAAAAATAATTCATATTATGAATCGCTTAAAGCGAATGTTGTTGCATTAGGTAAGAATTTTATGTTTTCGTGTAAGGTTATCGTATTATTTATGGATTTAGTGTTAATTCGTTTAACGTCGCCTGGCGCTGAATGTGGAGCTTATGTGATCATTCTTAGTTTAATTGTGAGAAATCATTTATTATATAAAAAAACTAGTTTCTGCCTCTCAAAAAGTGTTACATTTTTATGTCAACTTTAATCGAGGCGGAGACTTTTTAAATGTGACCTAATAAAATAATAAAATGCGAAAAATACCACAAAAATTGTAATTTCTTAATTTGTAAGTGGTTTATATTTTAATGCTTATTCAGCTTTGTAAAAGTGAATTTGACAATCATAATAAATCCCTAAACAAAGTCAAAGTCGTTTTGTAACTAGCCTACAAAAAACACATTAAAATCGGACCGCTATTTCGTTGGAGATAAAAATTTGTAATATTTGTATTTTGTAAAACAAGTAAATAAAGACATTTGTGACAAAGATGCTATCGTGCCTTGTATGAATAAGTACAAATATTTGGAACACTATTAAAAATACATGGGCTCAAACAGACAGACAGATAAATGGCAATGCATAGACAAACATCAGACAATCTAAAGTTATCAATAACTTTCACAATAGAACAATAAGTATGCAAACTTTGAGTCAAAATAACAAAACTGCATTTAAAGCCACTGCTCCGACCATTGGTCGTTGTCTTTAATAGTAGTTGTAAAGAAACTGAAAGGTTTGGCTTTTCTAGGATCAGTTTTACTGCTTGGATGATTAGTTCAGAGAAGCTGTATAGTGAGATTAGTTTGTGATTTTATTTTTTACACTGTCTGCAGGCTAGCCATCTGTGAGTTTAGCCCTAACCGGTCCGATGTTGTATACATTTGTTTTTGTATAGACTCAAGATACTAGATCGGAGAAATACAAAAATATTTTTAAACAGATTTCTTACTTTTATTTACCTATCAAAGCTAAAACCACAGCAGGAAACGATCAGATCGGAAGATCAGTCTTATACTGGCACTTCACATCGCTATTTTGTGTTCGTGTATTTTCCAAATAGAAAGGAATGCAGCTATGCAGCCTGCATTGCTGCGTCTCTTATTATTTGACGAATACGCATATATGAATAGCGATGTGAAGTGCCACCATTAGATTTAGATTTCAGCTAGCTATCCTAAACTAGAAATTAAATAAAATCTACAATATAAAATATTTATTTCTTACCAACATCTCAAATATTTTGTTTGAATACAAACATTTTCACAATTATACTTCTACTTTACTATAATGCTGGAGCTGGAATAACCCAGTCCCACTCCTGCAGGGCTGCCCCACCATCAGGCAGCTCGTCGCCGACCGGAGGTTGTCCGTCTTAGAGTTCAACACAGCATCTTTCAAGAACAGCAGAGTTGATTCGAAGGACATCTGCTGTAACGGCGACGCAGAGGCTTCCATACCCCTGCGACTCATCGGCTCGAAAACTCCGTTACAAGTCATGTAATCAGCTACCAGAGTCAAATGCCTCGGATCGACCGTGATCCCGTAGACGTTGAACACGTTCTGTATCTCCTTAATTATGACTTTGTTTGCCGCTTCTATGCCGTAAGTTCTCGCGATGGCGTGTATATCGTTGCTGTACAACTTGTTCAAATCTAACAGATTATTGTATTTAAACATTTGTAATATGTTTATGCCTTCGGTCTTGATGTATAGGGTATCTTTTTCTTTGCCAGTGATCGCTCGCTTGATGTTTTTAACCTCATGGAGGACGGATCTTAGAGCTGCCTCTCTCAGTGCTTGCGATAAGTCCACTCGTAGAAAAGAGATGGGGAATAGGACGGTGAGTTGGCACCATTGGTAGTTTTTGGTGTCGAAGGAATAGTGGGTTGCGTTCTCGAGGCTGTCGAGGACGATCTTGCTGATTTCAGTCTCATTAACAGTCGTGTCCTCGAGTTTGTCCTCATCTTTGTCCTTGTCCTCGGTGCCCTCGTCCGGTTCTACTTCGTCGTCAGATTTTTCCTCTTCTCCCGACTCGGGGTCCTCGTATTCTTGCTCTTCAGTCCTCTTGTTTCGGATCTTAGCCTGGAATTGACATAAACTTAGTAAATTGGAGATATGTATTTCAAAATGCTAGTAAATAACAAAGAACAAAGGAGTATATATAACCAATTGGACGACACTTACCGCAGCGGCATCGTCGTCATCGTTGGGGGCCTCATCGTCGGAGCTGTCCAGGTCGTCCTTCCCGGCGACGCGCTCCGTCGGCGCGTCCTCGTCCTCGTCCTCGCCCGCTGGAGCTCGACTTTTCTTCTGTCTTTCCGTAGTCATCACCACACCGCCGGTCGCTTTCGCCTGCCTTTTCACCGCCCCGAACATCTCGTCGAAGAATTTGTTCTGCATGTGGTTAATAATCTGTTGGGGCTTCACAGTATATTGCGTTCTGTACTGAGAGAACGGTAGGAACGCGAAACGCATCGTAGTCTTCAACTGCCTGCTCGGCGACGTCACGATCTCGCAGTTCACGTCGATCTTCTCCAATACGTCAGCCACGGTGACTTTGTTCAGTTTCTGTCTTAGTTTTTCCGCTTTTTTGGTTAAATTGGAGATGTCATTTCGGAACGGGATATCCATGTTGGGCGTTTTGAGGTTGGCCGAAGCCGTCATGAGGATTTCCCTCAAACGCGGAATACCGAGCGTCACGTTCATGTCACCGCGCCCGGCGAAGTGGAAGGTGTTCAGTGTCATCTGCGTCGAAGGCTCGCCGATGGACTGCGCGGCCAGTAAGCCCACGGGCTCGCCCGGGTCCGCCATAGATTCCAGATACTTCGCAGCCATGATTTCAGAGAATTCGTCGCTATCAGTGCTCTCGTTAAACATACTGGCCCGACGATTCTTCAAGTAGTTCTGAATGAGGTCGTCTAGTTTCTCGTTTATCGAACCGAACTTGAATTCTGGCGAAATTTTGTGCGGTATCGGGTCGGGGCAAGCTTTCCTAACATACTGCGATTTTTCGTCCTCGTCCATGCCCCGCCATTGTTCTTCCAACTGTTTGTACAGAGGATCTCGTGATTTGTCGTTTGACGGTTTATTTTTCTTTTTGGATTTCGTTTTTGAGCCGTTATCAATATTATCTTTGGCTATGGAACAGAACTGCGTGAAACCGCTGATGCGTTTCTTCTCGAGAGGATCACCATTTTTCTTCTTCCACTTTTTAAGCGTTTTTTTGGCTTTGGCTATAGTTTTAGTATCTTCGTCTTCTTTTAGCTTCTTGAGCACGCCTTTTCCCAGAACAGCCTTAGAATTTAAATCCAGGAATGGCAACTGGTTTTCATTTAGATACTGACATTTAAGGACGTCGAGTCCATCTTCCCCGTACGCGAACTGAATCACGCTGCCGTCGGCGTCTCGCACCGTCTGGTCGTAGTTGACGCACAAGCTTTCCAAATGCTTGATCAAACATCTCTGTAGATAACCGGATCGACTAGTTTTGACCGCCGTATCGATGAGACCTTCTCGACCCGCCATACAATGGAAGAAGAACTCCTGAGGCTGTATTCCTGTCATGAAACGTCCGTCTATGAAGCCGCCGGCTCTCGGAGACACGTCGTAGGGCGGGAAGCTGGGCAGAGATCGTCCAGATATCATCAACGGCGGACGTTTTCCTTCCAACTCGATTTGTCCGAGCAGACAAGAAATCTGCATAGTATTTACTGTTGACCCCTTGGCACCGGATTGGACCATCAACTGCAGATTATTGTCAGGGAACTTTTCTAACAGGCCTTCCGACAAGCACACAGTGTTAATGTTGTTCGTGTAGGAATCCAGCATGTTTTTATACTGCCTGTCCAAGTTGGCCCTGAATTTCGGATCTTTGGCGTGCATCTCACTGATGGTAGTCTTCAGTTTGGCGTCGTCGACATCTACGGGCAGTTCCGTAGCCTTGACAGCCGCGAGTTTTCCCGCTTGTCGTACGAGGCAGATGTAGTCATCGCGTTTATTATTGGCTTCGTCCACGACGAGGATATCTTTGACGCCGAGCGTAAACCCGATCCATTGTAGGTAGAATGTAAAGACTTTCGAAAAGGAGCTAAGCAAGGCGCTCGAGCTGTCTCCTCCATACAGTTCGTACATGCAGTGCACGAGACCGTACGGCGTAGCTCCGTAGTGGGTCTTGTCCAAGACTCCAGACAAAAGCTCGCCTCGTCTGATTATAACTACAGCCTCTGACATGTCATCTGGGTTACTGAAAGGCGTGCCTCCAGCTTTCCAAGGCCTGGGCTTAGCCAGCTGCCAAGCTTTTGAGCTAATTTTAGCTTTACCAGTCAGGGATAAACATGGCTTCCCCTTTGGAGTCGTATTGATTATGATGGTTGAGAGCACCTGTTTTCCTGACCAGAGCACTACCGGTTTCAGTATAGTCGGCGGCAAAAGTTTGATCTTCCCTTTACGATTGGCTAAAGCCTGAAACACCAGTTGCTGGTAGTCGGCTTTGGTGAAAAACGCTCCTCTTAGCGACATCTTCACTCCCGAGATCACGTGATCTTGAATGAGGCCACTCAATGGAGTCCCATCTTTCGGCACGAGGTACTGCTTCCGTACCGACATGATGTTGTACGCTTCGCTTCTGGCGATTTCGTTTTGCGGGAAATGGGCGTTCATTTCATCACCGTCAAAATCAGCGTTATAGGACTTGCAGTTTGCATAGTGCAGCCTTAAGGTTTTTTCGCCTTTTAGAACTCGAGCCCTATGCGCCATCATACTGGGCTTGTGAAGAGACGGCTGTCGATTTAGTATTAAAATATCGCCATTTACTAAATGCCGGTGAACTATTTTCAAACCAGCAGTTTTATACTCATCTGGGGTCAGGAGCCGTTTGGCGATGCTTTTTCTCTTCTGCACTGAGTCTGGTGGTATTCTAATAATTCTTCCATTTTCTAGCTCAAGTTTCTCAGCCCCTGGATGCTGGTTGGGTCCATTAATTATCATTTTCCTCAGTTCATCCACATTCCATTCGGTGACTGGGACGGGGTAGGTCAATTTTGTGGCAAATGCATCTGGTATCCCAATTTCATCAATATCTACATTTGGATCAGGTGTGATGACTGATCGAGCTGCAAAATTTACTCTTTTACCCATCATGTGCATTCGGATGAGACCAGTTTTCTTCTCCAATATTTGCTTGAGCCCTTGGCTTGTGAAGTTCAGTCCTGTGCAATTGAGAACATTATTGACACTCTTCTGCAACTCTTGCCATGCAAAATGCAATTTTTCTCCAGCAGACTTTCCTGGTGCAGTGGTTTCATAGAATGTCTTCAGGGAGTCTTCCAGAGATTCTTTAGCTTTTTCTGGATCTTCTGAAGTTAACACTTGGAGGATGATTCTGGTTACTAATGATGTTTGGAGTATGCTTTTGTAGGTGTTTGATTGAGGGTGCTCTGTAACTTGACCGCGCACAAAACTACATGGCCTAACATTAGTTGGCATAACAGGAATGACTTGCATGAAAAATGCATTTGTCACAGGCTTCACATTTATGTGTGCCAGAACGGGGAAGCAAATTTTTAACATTTCCTCATCATTTTCTGAGATACCGTTGCAGTACTTTTGTATTTCATCTGGCAACACAATTTTTACACTTTTTGTTCCAGTGTCTATATTAACATGATTGTACATAAGTCTTCCTTCTGAAGTAGTAATTTTTATTAATCTATCAGCGCAATACATACATTTCTTGTATATGTTTATTTTGCTTATATAGCTGGCCAAGATTTTTGTCCTTACCTTGTCCACATTTTTGTTATGAAAAGCTTCTAGTATCGGATCTCTTTTCTTTAGTAATTTTTGGCACTTCTTTATAAATTTCCCCGAGTATTCAGTATTACCTTCGATAATTCCTGCTGCATATTGATCAAGATCTAAAGCTATGGCCACATGGCCCGCATCTACTAATTCCAGCTGCAACTTCAATAAAAACTTCATCGGGTCACTCATTTGGATTTTACAACATGCCAAACAACTGACTCGAAAGAGCATGTAAACATTCTTTATGAACAGTGGGTTTACCACAACAAGCGGCAGTTCTATGTGTCCAAAGTGTCCCGGGCAATGTAACATGAACTGATTACATGTTGCGCAAGCTTCAGACCGGTCTCTAGTCGGCCCCAGAGCGGGATCGTAAACACCTCCTTTATTCGCATTGCCCAAAACATCAAAAGTCGTTGTACTGGTTATTTTAGCAACACTCAACTTCTTGATTTCTTCATCGGTGAATAGCAAGAATTGGAGTGAGTCCGGGTCTATAGAAGGTAGCCCAGACGTCGACGAAGAAAATGGAGACTTTGTAGCCATGTTGACTAACTGAAAACAATATTAAAAATTTCAAAGAAATGTGTTATCAACATGACCTAACCTATAAATCAGCTGTTCATTTAATTTACTTATCATATATTACACACAAAAACAAGCAATTGTAGCTAATTAAATAGATTTTACCTGACTCGAATTAGCGCATAATATATAAATTTTAAGCTATAAAAATAGTAGATTTTTATTTTTTCAATCACGAAAAGGAAAACAAAATACTATTTTGCTCCTTTACCATAGATTATAATCATTACTAAAGAAAGAATGAACTAACCATAGAGTAAATAAACCGGAAAAAGTTTTCACATTAACCAACGACAAAAACCGGTAAAATGTTACTGCGTTACATTCTATGTCAGCTAATTTTTTTGTGATAGCAACTTTTTCAAAACAGTGAAAATGGCGGCCCAAGATGAAGTTGACGTATGTGAAAGTTGGGAGGATATGGATGAAATTGGTGTAAGTTTATCCGCGAAATGAATTCTTCACTCATTTCGAGGTCGGTTACCGCAGCTGTAGTGTTATTTACTAATGGGCTTGCTTCTTTCAGTTGGAACAGCAAATCAAGCTGAATAGTGACTGCTCGCCAGTGGTTTCTTCAGTCAAGGGTTGCAAGGTGACTGTGGAAGAAAGCGCGTGTATTGGATCTCAGTGCATGATGCCAGAACCCGCTATACGTATCTTGAAGAGGCCAACGTCGACGGCCGGCGGCCAGCAGAATGGCGAGAGCCGAGCGCGCCCTGTCAAAACTCTAGAGCAAAGACAGAAAGAGTACCAGGAAGCTCGACTGAGGATATTAGGAGAAGCGCGGAGTCCCGAAGATGTCATTGATGACAAGTAAGACACTTTTTATTAAATGACATAATACCACCAAGTAACACTAAATCCAGGTGTGATTGAAAATATGTTTGTGGAAATCATAGTTTCATTATATAAGTGTAGCTAATATCTTAGTTAGAGCAATTTAATTTCCAGTCCCATTATTGCTCACATACCGTCTCTAATTTAACAGTTCAATTAGTCATTTCAATGGTATGTTGTGAGATATCAATGTTCATTCTTCAAGGTTCCCAATGCATTATTTGGTATATTATGAATGAATTGATTTCTTGGTTGTGTTCCCTGTGTTTTATGAGTATTGATGCCAATATGATTTTATAACTTTGTTATCGGTTTCTATTTTTCAAACACTATGCCTTCACATTTTAAAATTTTAATTTAATAAAGTATAACAATGAAGGATATAGCTAAAATATGATATGGATTTCGGAGTGAAAAATCTTTTTGTCATTAAAGGCGAGAATTCACTAAAACTTTGGGAGTCAAAAGTGGTTGACATTTCTTATTTTTCCAAGGAAATACAAAATAACCAAAACAGGAATTCAGGCATATATCTAGAAAAATTAAACCAAAACCGGTATGTACCACATACACAGCTTAGCTCTACATATTTGTGTGTGTGTCTCTGACTAATTTTCAAGATAAGATTGTCAGAAGTCAACTCTACACTATAAAGATCACAGATCACAGGTAAAGTTTGTAGGTATGTTTGTAGTGCTTGGTAATCTCTATAATTACTGATCAGATTGAATAATTCATTCACCAATAGAAAACTACATTATCTCCAAGTAACAGACTATATTGCTCAAAATGCAGACCAAGCCAAAGCTTGCCAATAAACCACCTTTGTCTGCAGAAATAAGTAATTGCAGGGGCTCATATTTTAACCAGTTTTGGAAGACCTTCTACTTAACTAAGGGACAGAACCAGTTTCCATATTGGAAGTCTTGTTTCTTTATTTTATTTTTTAGCACAATGGTTCTTAGCTCTTTGAATGGATTGCATTTCTTTAATGTTACTAAGGTGAAATATAATAGGCATTCACTGTGTTGCTAAGCAGTGATGTGTTGAGCTTGAACATCTTGTATTATTCATAAAGATTTAATGAATAATGCTTCACAGTTATTGCTGTCCATTCGGGTTCTTTACGTCACAAAACATCAAATAAACATATAGAGCTGCAGGGCAACTAACATTGAGACAGTGTGTAAAGAAAATAAGATTAAAAATAAATGTGGAGAAACTGACAATCATGAAGAATACCATAGGGGGTATATTACTATGATTTATGGGAATTAAAACCAGATGTCTTATTCATTTCAGCCTGAGCCGGTTACAAGACAAGCTACAAGCCAATAACTTAAATGACAGCCAACCGAGCAAAGCGAAAAATGACACCAAAGTGAAGGAAAGGAAAGTCCTAGCAAGACTTCCCCCCGGCGCCACCTCTGCGGGGGTGTTCCCCTCCCCGCCCCCGCGAGGGGTGCTCGTGATCCGCACCCCCCGGGGTCCAGATGGCACAAAAGGTTTCCAAAGGAGGTAGCATTCAACCTGTGAGCAAAAACATAATGAGTTCCATCCATGCCTTTACATGGTAGGTTTTAATATCGACTTTTTATCAACCTGTTGCTGTTATTTCATGTTATTGGTAATTCGCCAGAGATGGGAATTTTAAGATATACTTTTGCATTTATGTTAAATGGTTGCAACAATCCCCAAACACAGGTAACAATAAATTTAAATCAGATATCATTGTAATAACTAATCGAGCTGCTATCTTATAGATCTGACTGATGCATGTCTTTAGAACGATATTGTAGAGAAACGTCCAAATGTCGTAACTTATTTGAAACATGTGGCGTAGCTGAAATGTGTCGTCTCTTTTCCTCACATGATACTTCTCATCAGGGAGAAGTGGACAGGGACTATATAAAATACGTAAGCTTCTCAAATGCTTGTAAAAAGGGGTAAAACTTACAAAATTTTCAATCTGTTGATAGATTTACTAAAGAATGTGAAATAACACTATACAAAGAGTGCTCATGTCAGGGATCAATAAATATTTATTGTTAATAGAAAATATTAGATCTACACATAAGACTATGAGATTTACGAATTGACGCTCTGTTACTTGTAAATGGCATATGATTTTCATTTCGTGTCTATGATGTGATAGCTTTAACCCTTTGAATGCAGGTCATGCAGAGAAGCGCTCTCTACGCTTGGCCATTTTGTATTTTCGATAATTTTTGCTAATTTTCGAATTACATTAATCCTAATTAATTGTAATTCAGTTGTTAACTTATGGATGACAAAATCACATAATGAAATAATTAAAATAGTCCTTTTATACATATCCTGTAAAAAGGTTATGTTGCCGAAACGCTTCGCTGGTGTCCTAGGTACGAATTTTCTTTGTCGATTATAAACGACGTTCAAAGGGTTAATTCTACTGAAGATTCTTACAAAATAAATAACATCATTGTGATTGTATTGAAAACTTTTTACCCACACATTGAATAATAGAAATTTTTAAAGATGCTGTCAAAGTACTTGCAGTTATAATAAGTCTTATGTCATTCATTTAGAACAAGTGACTATCTAACTAAGCAGTTCTTTAATTAGTTTAGTTTGTGGTTAAAATTAGACAGAAACCCTTACAACATCGCCAGCCCATCCCGGGACAAACTGTTGGTTTCCGAACAATGTCAGATCTTAGACTAAGCTCGATTCTACACTGCATGATATTTTTTTCTGCATGAGTCTAAAATTGAGTGAGATTTGCCGATTAGTGCTATATTCGGAATCAGGAAGCTGATACTCTTATTCGAAGTTGGAATGAAGTCCTGCATTACCCATGCCAGAATACACTTGAGCCAACCACGGGTCCTTTAAAATACTAAAGCCGCTTGCACATGGCGTATAAAGTTCTTATTGAAAACACAAGACTGATTGAGATCACTTCTATCTTTGAATTAATACATTCTTGTCAATGAAATACAATGCAATGGTGTTATTTCTTTTAAAAAAATGTGTGTTCAAGTCTGAATACTAATTTTAATGATAGACCATTTTTATATACAGTTTTTTACTTGTATAGAATATATCTAGGTTAAGGTGTTCTCTAATTGTATATTTTTATTTTAGTTTTACATTATTTGTGGTGTTAATAATAATAATAATAATCATTTATTTCAGACCAGGTCCATATTACACACATATTATTATACAAAATTGAAAAATTAAAACATTAAAAAATTAAAAGTGAATTATTTGGATTGGTACATGTCAATTATAAAATTAAGGAAATAAAATCAAAAAATAAAATAAAATCAAAATCATAATCAAATCAAAGAAAACATAAAATAAAATTAAAAATAAAATAAATCTGCACTGTCCAACTAATTATTGCTATTATTGACATGTAGCCCAACCGTATGACATATAATATAATATTATGTTGATGATGACAAAATGTGTAACAATAATGCTGGATCTTGTAAAAACTTGCAGTTTGATTCTCGGGCAAAGCTGACATACTGACATACTTGCTAAATTTCATACAGATGTAGTTACATCAAATTTTACAACAAATATTTTTTTCTTTAACTTAAGATTGGTCATAACATAAATAATGTAAATCTAGAACTTGTGTGACTGAATGTATGTAATGTATAATTGTGTTGTGTTTGTATGAATCAAGAATTGTGATTATTATATCAATTCTATTTAAAAAGCTACAAAGTTATTTTTTCAAATAGATGGAAAAATAGAAATAGCGAACTGTGCGACGAGAATCTCTGAGGTTATCTCGGTCACTCTCATGAGATTTGTAACAAGAGAGACAGTGATAGAGATAATCTCGAGAACTAGAAAACCGAGCTTATCTACAAAGTTGTAGATTATCATATTTTCGAATGTACTAAATTCTGGTTTAAAAATGCTTCCTAACACCTCGCCTCTGCAGGTGAGTTGGACGCACGGTTGTGTTGGATGGGGTTCCAATCTCAATACAACGCAGTCGCACGTATTATGTATTTTCAAAACAAGAAATAGTGGAAAAGTTTTTTAAACTTTTTACTTTTTTATCAATGATTGCAAACTTAAAATGTGTACTTGACACCAAGCCAAAAAAAGACGAAATAAAAATACTCGTTTATGATGTCGACAATGAGATCCTACTTTTTCCTGTGGACCGGTTTTCGCGCACCTGTATAGTGAACCCGCCAATACTGAGGTCGCACATGGCTATGGATTGAAAGCCCTAATACTTGTATTTATCTGGTTAATATAGTTTTTTGTAAGAAATACGCCTGATATACGAAGGTACAGCTAGGTAGATGTAAAATTATAATCATAATAAAAACTAGTGCTGTACTAATTTAAGAATAAGGACCTATTACAAGGATTGTGATATAGAAGTAACTTATTGCAAGCCTTAGGCGAGGGCCTCACCGCAGGAACCGTGATTGCAGGTTGGTTAAGGCAAGTCAAATTGATAGAAGCCACGCCAAGCCAAGCCAAATGTCCTGAATACAGCGACGCCTTTGCATAGCCTCCGTACTTGGGTATAAAAGATTAAAACTAGGATGTCCTCAAGGCGATAAACTAATCTTTTTATAAGTATGTCTGCAGTGGGGCCCTGGCCTTAGTACCAGTGTTTCCACTTAAGATTTTGGTTTTGCCCTAAATTTCTTGCAATTTATCCCTAAAAATCCCTATTTTTTTTTTGGAAATACCCTGATTTAGGGCGCATAATTTTATTTAATAAAAAACAAAGTTTTTTTACATATTTTAATACTAAAAATCAAACACATGTATTATTTGGAGGTGTCGGAAGCCGAAGCATTACTTCTGTACGTTTTAGCGGCGCTGACCATAGCTTTAGTTGGCTGCAAAATTGAGCAGTTGTTAGCTAACATATCTAATTTCGTATGTAGAACTCCGTTGAGGGTTTCATTGGTCAGCCTGTTTCGTTTGTCCGATTTAATATTTTCCCCTTACATCCCTTATCAGAGTAGAGCATTTTTTTTTTATAAAGTATAAATCCGCATTTGAACACCAACTCGCCTGTTGGTAAGCGACGATGCGGTCGAAGATGGAGCACGCAGATTTAGAAGATACCTATTCACTCTGACCTTGAAAAGTCCAAGATTATAAAATCTCTCAGGGAACAAGGAAGCCGGAAGTCTGAATAGATTAAATAGACCAATTTGGGGAATCCCTTTATATTATAGATAGATATATTAGAGCAATAGAGTATAGATAGAATAAGAAGAAATAGACCAATTTGAGGAATCCCCGAATAGATAGAGACATAGAGCATAGAAAAAATAGGATTACTAGTACTACTACTACTACTACTACTATATGAAGTTATTTTTTACCCTAAAACTCCCTAAATCCCTGTTGTAAAAAAAAAGGCCCTAAGTCGTTCATGAAATACATAGTTTCGCCCTAAAATAGGGCGAAATCCCTAAAAGTGGAAACACTGCTTAGTACATCGTTTTAGTAAGTACCAATAAGGTACAAAATATTCTAGAAACTTTTTCATAAAAATGTCTTAAAAATCCTCCGATAGCTAAAGTGTGTTTGTCGTCTCGAAGCGTTACACTCATTAGTAAGTATGTTGACAAAACACACTTTAACTAAGATAGGTTTTAAACCTATAGTATCGGATGTTTTAGGTTTTTCATGAAGGGGTAGCTTTTTACCAATCTATACTTGTTAATAAATAATTGTAAGTATGTTAAAACAACTGAAATATGTGCTTAAGGTTCAATGGGTATCAAAAGAAGTCAATTGAGTATTTACCTGTACCTATATCACTTTAGTCGAGTACAATATGTAAAGAAAGAGTATTTGTAACATATCGATTTGAATGAAAAGTCGTTAGTTCATTTTACGTCCGATAGAGGCGCTGATTGAAACTAGATTTTCGTAAAATTCAGGGTTACGTTATGAATGCTCTTTCTATTAATATTTTGTTTTGCGTACGATATTTGGCGCAAAAAATCTAATTATGTAAAAGTTCAGAATGTAGCCAAGCTTATGCCGGAAAAACATTGCCCTGGTTGCCTCAAGACTAAGATCCCAATTCAAAAAACAGAGGTACAATAACGAATTTAAACTGTCGGAGAATTTTTGCCAAAAAAGGCTAAGGTAGGGCAACGGCATTGTTTTGAGATTTTGACTTTTTTCCGTCTGACTTTTGACCCATTTTCTCACTGGCTGCCTACAATATCTGCGTACTGATGTAGGTACAGTACCATGTCTTTAACAAATAATGTTTGTAAGTTAGCGAAGGCTAGAATAGACAAAGTAATATTTTTAATGGAAGTGTTTGAGACGTCAACCATCGAGTTGGCTGAAAAATAATGTAAGAGTGAACCGAGACAAAGGCCGGTTCAAATATATGGGGTATTTGATGCCGCTGTGTGTAGTGAAGTGATTTTGTTCGAGACCAGCGGGCCTAGACAAAGTGAACACTAATAAAAAAGTCCACAGCCCCCCTAGCCAAGTTGCAATTCTATACGCAAAACGATATAGGAAAGTAGGAAAACGTATGGAAATGACATTCCTATAATCTATTTATAGATTCTATATTCTGTGACAGAAATGTCATTCCCATACATTTTCCTACTTTTCTATATCGTATCGATTATAGAATTGCAACTTGGCTAGGGGGGCAGATGTATGGGAGTGACATTAGCTATCGTTACCGTTAGAGCGTATGACTGAAGAAATAGAATCGCTACGAAATAAATGCCGGTTGTCTAGGCCCGTAGGGAGTGAGATAATTATCTCGGTCACTGTCGCTCTCATTTCAAATGTGAGAGAGACGAGAGTGAGATTGACTGTGATAATCTCGAGTGCCCAAGAATCGGGTCCCATATCAAAGATAAATTACTGTGTGATATTTTTCTTCGACACCTAAGTGGCAGCGAATACCGTATACCTAAATTCGTAAAGCCGATGTTCTACGATTCTGCATGAGTAAAAATCTATTTTTACACCTTGAAATATCTACATTTACTTAGTTAATGTTATTTATTTACTAATTATGAATTAAAATTAATATTTTGTGTGATTTTGCTCTTATTGTATACAAATGAATCAGTTGCATTTTTGGAAATAACTGCTGACTAAACTGATTAAGTCTCGCTTAGAAAATATAAAGCTGTGAAGCGAAGAAACTAAATTACTTTGTGCCAATTGGAGATATTTATTGTTTGACGTAAGTAAAGTCACGTTTGCCAAAATAATAGAAGGCCATTTATCGTACTTGCCACTCCAGTGTACAGAGTTATAAGGAGAGGGTATGCTAAATTGCTAACCCGAAAAGGTTGGTCCCATAGTAAAAGTGAACACATAATGAGCCCTTTTCGGCTTTGCATACCCTTTCGTTATAACCCTGTATTGTGTGCATCTAGAGTACCATTTCTCAACATATTTTTTTTTTATAAAGAATAAATCCGCATTTGACCACTAACTCGCCTGTTGGTGAGCGACGATGTGGTCGAAGATGGAGCACGCAGATTTAGAAGATACCTATTCACTCTGACCTTGAAAATATGCATGCTTTACAGATTGCTTGTAGGTACATGGTTAACTCTAAAACTCTCCACAGGCAGCCTGAGGTGCTTGAACTTTTAAACATCTGTTCTACGACTTTCGAAAATCCCCAAAAAGTCAGCTGTTCCGTACAAAAATTTCATTGACCTTGGACAAAATGTAAACAAATTATTAACAACAAACAGCTGATTATTTTTTCTGAGTTTCGAAAGTTCCTTGGATCATTGCATAGAAGCCGCCTGTAAACGGTCTTCAGTGTTTAAGAGTTGATCCAGTATATTGCAGAAAAGTCAACAAGAGCAACGCTCGTAACAATTAAATTGAATGAAGTCAGTTATTGTATCAAACATGTTGAAAGTACAACAAAAATGCCGCTTTATCACTTTAACCGACTATCGTTAGCAAAGACAATGTAAACTATACTAAACAGTGTGAACACAATACCATCGAACTCTCTTAGTTGTGTTTAAGTTTTATGTTTAGGTATTTTAGTTTGTAATTATTATTTTAACCGAAAATATTAAATATTGTTAAATTTAAAGCGTTTTTTTATTTTAAATCACAAACTATACATGCGAAAGATTATTTAATTTTATTATGTCCGTTTCTTATTTCGTCACGGTGAAACAACTCAAGGGAATTATATAAATTTTGCCAGGTAGCTTATACCCTGGATTTACACATGAGCTACTTTTTATTATTACCGCGAATAGGTCAGGAAAAAAAAATAAAAAAAAAAATTATAGGAAAAACAAATAAAAAAAATAGGATAAATAAATAAATAGGTCAGGTCACCCACACCGCGGGGCGCAGATGTAGACATTTATGTACTTGGTAAAGACAGCGCCTTAGTACTTATCGGAGGCCAAGATGCAATTTTGATTCCGCTAAAACCAACAAAGTTAGTTACAAACGTAAAAGCTCACAAGGAACATAGCATAGTAATAGGCGTGACGAAAGATTTTAAAATCCTCTTCCATAATGTGAGTACACATTTACTATTTACAAAAAAGCCTTTATTTCGGTAATAAACTTAAGTTTAACGAAGTTTGAAGCCATTTTTCACATATTTTTTCAACAGTGCCCGAAAACAGCTTGCTTGTGTCTTGGCGTCGATTTGACGTCACGGCATTGTGTCATGTCATTGTGTCTATGCGTGATGAGCAGCGGATGACCTGAGTTCACTGAGGCGTGACGTCATACGCTGCTGTGATTGTTGTTTCTGACAAGATGGCCGATTGCTGTATTTTAATGTTTTAATTTATTGAAAATCTTAATAATCTGTTTTTTAAAAATAAAACTAAACATGTGTTTTAAATTTTTTTAATCTGGCTAGTCCCCTGAAAGCATTGAATCGGCGATTTTTTGATACTGTCGTCATCCCTAATATGCCTATACATAGTTACATTTGGCGAAAACTGTATATTCAACTCAACAGTCGAGAAGCGCAGTTTCTCAGGTATTCTTTGGCGCTCTAGATTATTTCCGTCACTTTTACTCTCATGATATTTCTAATAAGTAAGACAGTGGTCGAGATAACATCTCACTGCAAAAATAGGGCCCAGTAGGTAAACGCATTTAATGACTAGGTGCCTAAGCTTTAGAAATCATCTTTCCCATGCTCCAAATCTGACATCCTCGCTTAGCTCTAATATTACATAACATTATGATATTTAATAGTAAAGATTGTCGCTCGGATAATGTAGTGAATGTAAACACACCCGTTTCAATCAGCATGAATCGAAAGAACCTTGGAAACCGTAACTAATATTGTCAATGTTTGTAACTTCAATTATTCATTTGTATGTTTTATAACTATAAATTACCAAACTAGCATACTACCTGGAGATGCATCATATACTTCGCCGCTGCATTGTTCTTATTCAATTGAGCAACCTTACTCAACTTCATTTAGACGCTCGTTGTGCAGGTCATGCATTATGTACCTATGTTGTATTGTATTTGTACGCAAAATACGAAGAAATATTTTAATTTTTCTATTGTAATAGAGCAAAAGAAAGAAAAGTCCTAAGACGAGTATTTGTAGATAAATAAGTTAAATACTTGCTTTAATGCCTCAAGCATCTCCACGGTATAAACATAGCTGATTAAAATAATGTTAGATACGGGAAACTAGTTTTACCGCCATCAGACTTGTTATGAACTACCAATCGTTAGTTTATAGCAAGTCTGTGACCGAACCACTCGTGTCGTATTGTAATTAATTTGGATACTCGTTTTTATAAAGTTTCCCGCGCCATAGTTGTACAAAGGTTTTATTCAAGTGTTCACTAAAGCCTCCTTGCACATAATACGTACTTAATCGTCTTAGTCACATACTTATTTAGTTGTTAAGTAAGTACCTATCGATAGTATCAATTTCTAATAAAATGATAATTCGTACCTATTTTTCATCACAGTAGGTAGGTATTTACCCACTTAGTATGCAAATACTCTTGCTATTAATTGCGCATTGATTGATAAAAACTATAGTACCTACTCGCACTGAATTTAAAATTTTGAGCCATATAAACGTCAACAAATAGGGCAACTAAATAAAACCGTTTAAAATAAGGTACGACATTAATACCGAATTGTGGTTCTGTTCTTAGCTCTTATTGCTTTATTTCTGCTGTGAAAAAGTGAGAAAGAAAGAAAAAGAAATGGCTGGTTTGGAAAATCTGAGCGAGAGGGATAGAGCAGTGCTGAGGAGCATCTTCGACCCGACCGCGACCATCGGAGACGTGGTCGACGACGGAGACACTTTTGTTGAACAGGACGATGGTAAGTGAAGACTGCATTATTATTTTTTTGTTTTTTATGTACCTAAAGCTGATACCTATACAATTTTAATTTTCAGCTACACATGATACAGAGTAGCTTCCGCAGTTAGTAATTGCAATTAGGTTAACATATTGAGATCACTCGCACTTTTAACAAAAAGAACAAATAAGTAGGTAGGTAGGTACCTACTTACTTACTTAGTCGAATTGAGAACCGTCTCCTTTTTGAATTCGGTTAAAAAGCGTAGTTAACAACAAAGTTACGTAGTAATATTATATTCAACTCTACCAACGATAGGTTAAACATAAAGGTAGATAAAGACTTGCTAAAAAATCCTTAATTCACTGTTTTTTTTTTAATTTTTAACTTTCGTAACATCTGCTTTTCTTTGGCGAGTCTCTCAATTTTCTACTATCCTTTACAGATTCAAGCGCCGAATGTAAAGAATCGCTCGCTCTATGTGCCCAAGGCGTGCAACTAGCGGAGGCGAGGCAGCTCGACGAGGCGCTGCGAGCGCTGACCCGGGGCGTGGACGCCGCGCCCGGGCGCCCCGCCGCTTACAACGACAGGGCTCAGCTGCTGCGGCTGATGGGGAGGGATGAAGGTAGGGGGACTAGACTGTACAGTAGTGTACACTGTGTAGGTTCTGAAATTAAAGGATGCCCCTTTAACTGCATATGGATCACGTCATATATTTTTCTTAAGAAACTCCAATAAAGCATTTCTTAATAAAAATCTAGCCTAGTTACCTCTTTCCTTTTTGAAATCCAAATTGGTTTTCGTGGAGTATATTATTGCAGTTTAAAAATGAAATGATTCTTTTATAGATAAACTAGCTTCCGCCCACGGCTTCGCCCGCGTGGACTATACCTCGGGAACCGAAAATTTTTCCGGGATGAAATTAAGTTAACCCTCTTTTTTGAGAGCATGTAAAAAGTGTCATACAATGGAAGCGGGGACCCCAAAAACCCCTGGATGCAATAAGTCAGCCCCCTCGAATCATTTTGAAAAATGGCGGCCATTTTGAATCGTTTGGATTTTCGCCACCACCATCAAGTAGCCCTTGTTAACTCCTATGACATTTAGTCAAACACCCACCCATCTTCAACCGTTTCGGAGATATAGACCCTCAAAGTTTATATAGAGGCCATGTTTTTGAGGCGACTATGTTATTTTTAATGGCTCCAAAAAGGTCCGAGGTTTTGATGACTTTTTAGTCTCAGCGCTTTGGTAAAAATGTTTTTAGTTTTCGAGATAATTAGCAGTTCCACCTCAAGGATGTGACTTTTCGAAGGTGATGGATTTTTTCCGGATGTTGTTTACCCGCCTTAAGTTTAGTACATCTGTAAAGTTTTATTGAGTTAGCATCAAAACAATTTTTTCCCCGTAAGTACTATCTTTACCACGCCGCCATTTCACCCCACTGGGGTTGATTTTCCAAAAGTGGTGAAAATGGTGAAAAATGGTGTTCGTCATTTTTTTAAGCTTAGTATATTTGTAAAGTTTCAATACCGTGGCGTCAAAAACAATGCTTCCCCATACAAACTTTAACACCCTATTTCACCCCTTTAGAGGTTGAATTTCAAAAAAATCCTTTCTTGGTACACGTTTACTCATCAAGACAAACACACCTTCCATATTTCTAATTTCTACGACCAGCGGTTTAGTCTGTCAGTGAGTCATTACAATTCTCTCTCCGTACTATATTTACCACGCCATTTCGCCCCTTTAGGGGTTGATTTTCCAAAAATAATGAAACCGGTATCTATTATTTTTTTAGCTTAGTTTTGCAAAGTTAAATAATCGTAGCATTAAAAAAAATATTTCCATACAAACTTTAATACCCCGTTTCACCCCTTTTAGGGTTGACTGTCCAAAAATAATGAAACAGGTATCTATTATTTTTTTTAGCTTAGTACATCTGCAAAATTAAATGATCATAGCATTGGGAAAAAATATTTTATACAAACTTCAACACTCCGTTTCACACCTTTAGGGGTTGATTTTCAAAAAACAAAAAATAGGTGTCAATTATTTTCTTAAGCTTAGTATATTTGCAAAGTTTCATAACCACAGCATTAAAAAAAAAATCTTCATACAAACTTTATTGCTCCGTTTCACCCCTTTAGGGGTTGATTTTTAAAAAATGTTGAAATAGGTGTCAATTATTTTTTTAACTTTAGTATATTCGCAGTTTGATAATCGTAGCATAAAGAAAAAAAAATTTTTCATACAAACTTAAACACCCCTTTTCACCCTCTTAAGGGTTGAATTGGGCAAATTCCTTTCTTAGTGTGCGTCCGCTTTTTGATATAAAACTTTTGTCCAAATTTCACGTTTGTAGCTTAAGCGGTTTAGGCTGTGCGTACATGTGTCAGTCAGTCACGACCTTCACTTTTATATATATAGATGTATTGAAATTAAATTAAATATAATTAAAAAAAAGAAATTACTCATTAGCCTGAGCTAATGAGTAATTTAAATCTAACCTAATTTTCTAGGTAACTAGTTACTAAGAATACATTTTTCTTATATTTAATTTCTTTTTTTTAATTATATTTAATTTAATTTCAATACATACATTTATCTATAAAAGAATCATTTCATTTTTAAACTGCAATAATATACTCCACGAAAACCAATTTGGATTTCAAAAAGGAAAGCGCACTTCATTGGCTATCTTTAAAACGCTGAAACAAGTTTATGAAGATATTAATAATAAAAAAACAGGCATTGCTCTCTTTTTAGACTTAACAAAAGCCTTTGATTGTGTGATTCATCATATCCTTCTTGAAAAACTAGAGGCCATTGGCATAAGAGGTACAGCTTTGAACCTACTAAAATCTTATTTAAGTAATAGAAGTCAGGCCACAGTAGTTGATGTCTACAATAAAAATACAAAAACTATAGAACACATTTTCTCAGAATATAGTAACACAGTTTTAGGAGTACCGCAAGGTAGTGTCCTTGGCCCTTTACTGTTCTTAATTTACATCAACGAGTTACCACTTGTCACTAAGCACTCAACAGTCATGTTTGCTGATGATGCGACAATCTTTATACCACAAGACACGCTAAGCCGAAAAGATTTCGAAGATGAAGTAAATTCTACGCTTGAATTAATTATAAACTATCTAGCTTGCATCAACCTAAAGGTTAATATAAAAAAAACGAAATCGTTACAGTTTAGAAATTACAAAATTGTACCATTAAAATTAAATATCTCAAATAAAGACACTACAGTAATTGAAGTCAATGAAACCAACTTTTTAGGTGTCAACATTGATTCAAATTTAAACTGGAAAGCTCATATCTTCAACGCTAACAATAAAATTTCAAAATACTGCTACGCCTTATCCATATTAACTAAAATATCTAGTAAATCTATTGCAATAAATGCTTACTATGGCTACGTTTATCCTCATTTAAGTTACGGGATCATATTCTGGGGAAACTCTGTCGATGTGCAATCTACCTTTCTAATGCAGAAACGTTGCATAAGGTCAATTTATAATTTACACAATACGGTATCTCTTCGTGACATTTTTCAACAAAATAATTTTCTCACTCTTACTGGAATTTATATACTAGAAATTTGTTTGTTTATAAGAAATAACGAAGATTATTTTTTTAATGTTATATCTAGTCGTGCTAGCAGTTTACGTAGTATCCTTAAGTATAATATTTGTATACCGCAAGTGAATAATACAATGTATCAGAAAAGTTCCTACATAAGTGCAATAAAAATATATAACCATCTCCCTCTACACATTAAAACTTTAAAAGGAAGGAAATTCAAAAATGATCTCAAAGATTGGTTAATTTCCAAAGTTTTCTATAATTTAAAAGAATTTTTCGAGGATGTGTAGCATATTATTGTTAATATAAGCATAGTTAATACCTATTAGTTAATAAGCTACTCTAATGTTTAGTTTACTATTAAATAGCAATATTGTACGCCCGAAATGGGAAAACTGTTGATACCATACTGAAATTACATTATAAGACCTTTGTACACAGTTATTACAATAAAATATATTCTATTCTATTCTATTCTATTATTGGTCACATCATGTGGCCAAATTTTATTTCAGTAGGTAGGTAGATAAGATACCTAGTCCCACCATTTTTGAGATTTTCCCCAACTACCTTCGTTTTTGTCTAGAATTAAAGTATCAGAATTCAGAATCGTTTTTTCCACAATGTGTAAGTAACATTAGTTAGGAAAGATATGTCGCATAGGAGCAGCCCACTGTTTTAATAATTTATCGAGAATACGTCCCTATCGAAAACCATTCAGAGTCAGAATTGATTTATTAGCCGTTAAGTATTGTTGTTAAAAATTTAAATAAAGAGAGAAAACATTTACATTGTCACTTTTATAATATCATCGTGATATTTCCCAGACGCTCTCTCAGACATCAATCGAGCGCTCGCCCTGACCGAAGGCAAGCAAACCCGCGCGAGAGCCCTAGCTCTCTGCCAGCGAGGAGTCCTGCTGAGGAAGCGAGGAGCCAACGACGAGGCGCGGGCGGCTTTTACAGAAGCAGCTAAACTGGGGAGTGGCTTCGCTAAGAAGCAGGTGAGGATGCGAACTTATCTAAATGTGAATTTTCGAACCTTTGTATTTATGGACTGTGTGTGTCTGAAATAAAGATAAATGTTTTGAATTTAATTTAATTTGGCGCTAAGGATCAAGTGCTGTCAGTAAAGTATTGCTGAAACAGCTGGACAGATTTGGATGAAATTTGGACTAGAGGTAGGTAACTTAGAGGTAGGAAAATGTTGCTAAATAAATAAGTGTCGCTTCCAATTTCTCCTGTGAAGCAAATTGTGAATTGCAAGTACAAATAGATACTAATTTACATACCTACTAATAAATGATTATTTTCATTTCTATCTCTTGCCAGGCGGTGGAGTTGAACCCGTACGCAGCTCTGTGCAACCAAATGCTGAGTCAAGTCATGAGAGGCGAAACAGACATCAAGTTGTGAACTGACTTTCTACATTTCCATCCGCCCATATAGATAATACTATAATACTTATAGATATACTTTCTACACAAGAATTTGTCCTAGAGATAAGGGGGAAATCAGGAAAATAGAGGGTAATATAGGGCTGTAAATAAAACAATTGTAAAATCTAATGGATTAGAAATGTATATTGTTGAGTACAATCGACATTCACTTTCCAGATATTCCATACAACCACAGATCGACAGATCTAACCATCAAGGGCCCTATTCTGTCGCGCTCGAGATTAACTCCGTCATTCTCTCTCGATAGATATGTCATGAGAGCTATCATAAAATCTCGAGCGCAACAGAACAGGGCCCCAAGTCCCGCTCCGGAAATAATTGAAAATGACAAATTTAATGCTACTAATCGAGTAATAGAAACTGTTAACTACACTATCGATATTATTACTTATAGAATATTCAATGAAATCTCATAAAATGATTGTGTGCAGAAATCATTTACAATTAAAATTAAATGGAGAAAATGCTTTGGTAACGACAATTTCCACACACAATCGTGATCGTAAATTGGTTAAAATCCAAAAATCGACATTAATATTAATTATTCTAGTGAGTGGCTAAGACAGGGGTCGATTCTGGTACAATATTCTCAAAACTACCGATAGCTTTTACAGATCCGCGTTACCAAGATCCGAAAAGTAAACAATAGCATAGACAAAGTACTTAAAATAAATTTAAAAAATCTATCTTGTATTTGAGGTTTTATTCTTATTTAAAAGTCTGTATTCTGGCTTTTCAAATTATCCTCGTTTCGTATTTGATTGTTTTAAAAATACAGAGACAACTAAAGACTTTTAAATTAATTAATTAATTTAGAAAATATTGTAACAGATCGACGTCAATAGATCTAAACTGAAAGTGCAATTGAATACAGTTTAAACATAGTTCAGCGCTGCGCAATGCTGAAATATTACCAACCTATATTATAGTTTGGTCCTTACCAAAAATGTTAACAATACAATGGTGCTACAAACTTATCGGAGACCAAAATGAGCAATAGGTTTTCGACCAAAACTGACACATACTCGTATTTGTCCAGAAGATATTTTGTGGTCACAAATTTTCGCCAAAAGTTGAATTTGTAATTTGTGGTTAAAAGTTTGAATATAAAGTTCGATGGTGGTTTCCTTCATATATTTTTGTAAACGTCATTTGATATTGACTCTACGGATAAGTTGGTAGCATATAATATATATAAGTTGATACATTTTGGCAGCTATGTAATTTGCACTTAGCATAAAAACTATCGACAAGTATTCCGTCCGTTCGATAAAGTTGATATCAATCTTTTTGGTGACAGCTGTATCTTTCTTTCTTTGCAAAATAAACCAGCGATGGTTTCTGTACTTAAAAAATTGTTATCCGCGCTGAGCAGATTGTTTGTCATATACTTTACACCAAATACGGATGACGATCAGTATTTTTCGATAGTTTTTGTGCCAGTTATGTAATTTTCAGCATTATGCGCAGTTTCAAGCTTTGTCAAAAAGTTTTCCAAAATTAACGTTGTTTTTGATAACTAAATGACAGATAAAACCGATTGAATAATAAGTTTGGCACATTCGATTGTAAAACTATTTTGAATTTTTAATAAAAAATCTTCATGAAACATTTAAGTAAATAAAAAAACTCTTGAACGTAGTGCATGAAAGATGATTGATTATATGATTTTGACATTATTTAGTTTATATACCTACCTATAATGACATCAAAATATTGCAAAATCGTAAACGTTTATTGATATAAAAATAAATAGGTAAATTGGAAATAGTGTTTTATTGCACATTAAATTAATTTGGAATATTCATTAGTTCTTTAAAGATAAAATAATTGAGTAGGTATGTATAATTGTATGTACACTCGTTAATAATAAAGTGTGACAAGGAATATTAGCAAAATTTTTATTAATGCGTAAATTTGAAAAATTATCGCTATTTATTAGTTAATAAATTATTGTAGTAGTTAATTTATTAGCGAATTAACCACATTTTGGCGAATCAACACACAAACAATCGAATATGTAATGAGTGAGTACAGTTATCAGATACCATATTACTAAAGTATGGAAAATATTTACACATTTTGGCACAGGTAACGGTGCATCGTCAGTTTAAAATGACAAATATTATAATATCATAAATTCATAATAAATGTTTTCTTATAGACCTGTATTTAACTACGGGCTTATTCTATACGAGTAGGTGAATTTTAGGCCTATAATTTCATGAAGTTATCCAGGGATACATATTGCTCTCATTTCGGCGAAAATGTCCAAATTAAATCTACGAACATTTATATAGCGATTTAGTCTTTAACAAAGCTACACTAGAGATTCCAATAGGTATCTTCTTTTGTCATTAAATGATAAAAAATATCTATTTAAATTGCACACCGAACTATTTTAATAAGTTATAACTTTAATTTAAAATTAAAAGTGAAATAAACATCTGATAATAAATTACTACATTATTAATGACTAAATCGCGTCATGGCAATATCCAATTTATTTCGCAATCAAAATTAACACTAAAACATTAACTAGGAATAGCAAACTAACGCTAACATTTTATTAACCCTACGCTAAAATAATAATTATCCCAATAATTAAAAACTAATTCTCACTGAACACGTACTATTATATATCTAATTAATTATTTTTATTCAAAACACTAACTTCAAATTATGGATAAAATACTTCTGTTCACAGCGTCAACTAACAAATAAAACGTAAATAAATGCTAAGCGAAGCAAGGTGGGTGTAAAAAGC
Source organism: Alcis repandata (assembly GCA_949125135.1). Lineage (NCBI taxonomy): Eukaryota > Metazoa > Arthropoda > Insecta > Lepidoptera > Geometridae > Alcis > Alcis repandata. The sequence continues at coordinate 11,702,539 of OX421239.1, read as the reverse complement.
GAAATAAACATAAGAAAGTTTCACTTGATTTTAATCTATGGGTATGTTGACCACTTCCCCACATATTTTAATAATATAAATTAAACCTCGATTAAAAGAAATAGACTGAATCATAATCGACATCTTAACGTGATTTTTTGTCGGTTTTGGATCCGCACGGTTTGTTTTGTGCATTTAACCAATAAAAAACTCATTTGTAGTTTAAGGATAGTAAAGTGACAAATTAATAACTTGGCAGAAAAGTAAAGACATGGTATTATAGTTCGACTCATGCCCAAAATTAAGAAAAAACGACAACAGCAGGATTGTCATCCTTCACGGATTAAGCAGAAAGTAAATTGTCATTGATGTTTTTGCCATGAGAATTCAGAACCTCCAGGGACAACACAACGGAGAAAATTGCAGCACGAGCACGAGTGAGCAATGCAAGCAAAGTGATGAGTCATTTGATTTTGGATTGTTTTAAATTTTTAACCAATTTCTTTGTTCTACATTCTACAACTTGTTCTGAATCGAATTAAACATTTTAGTCATATCCCGCGGACTGCATGCGGTCTGCGGGAATGACTGTCAAAGTAATTGTGTTTCCGCGGCCATAACGTTAAAGAAATTATTTGCTATAGTGACGTCACAATGTTTTCTACATTTTTCTGCCAAGTTGTGCCTACATTGTTCATTTCAATAATATCATTACACGAGAACAATTTTTTATTCTTTAAAATCAGTTAATTTAGATCAAATTCATTAATGTTCACAAATACATAAGTAATGCTTATGACTTATTTACAAGTGAGATCCTAACACGAGTGGTTAGCTAGAGTTAGCTTATAAGTTTTTAAAACTTTTAATTCTATATTAATTTATATACTGACCAGGTCAGTGGAAAACAGGATGTTAAAGGCGTAAGCTAGCAGACACTAATTTTAAGGTTAGGAAGTAAACTTTCTAGTAGAACTATTAGATATTACGATAATTTTGGTGTCTAATTTGAATTCTAAGATAAGTTTTGTTAAGAATACAAATACTACTGGATATTGAAAATGTCAATTTATATTATTACATCTTACGAAATGTCTAAATGTTTTGGTTTGATTTGATATTATTTGATATTAGTTTAGCTTAATATATTGGTGTCTTCAATTCAAACAAATGCCTGCTCTTTTTAATCAATCGTAAAATGAGACATGTAGGTACTAAGTTTTCAGAACAGTTCTTTTTTAGGTATCGGAAAGTTGTTTTTTTCTGCTATAATGTTTACCGCTGAATTACCATGTCTGATTATTTGTTTTTATTTAATGAGTATAGACATCAATTACTATGGCTTTGTATGGCAATTTATTCATTTCTTTGGCAACCTACTATTTTTGTGTCATATACGACGGTAAAATCACCTTCGTAGAGCATCGAGTTATCTACCTATGTACCTGTACCCCGTCAGCCATTTAGTAAACTTTTAAATAAATTGTAAAATTTAAATACATAATTGTTTTGTAAATTTTTTTTACTCACGTTTTGATAAGTTTGCTTGATTTTTGATACCAGCTGTACTACGACAGTCGAAATCAGTATCAGTATAATTAATAAACTTGATTAAACCGTATGCTTTAGTAGATAATAATATAAATGAGCCAGCGTGTTCTAAACCATAAAACTTACGCCTAAAAGATTATACTTAAATACTATCGTAAAGAATAGCGAAGACCAAGTTGCCGAATAATGAGATGATATACGGCAATACCTAACTTTGAATGTATTATTGAAGCCGAAAGATTCTCTGTACTTGGCGTACTCTCAGATCAAGTAGAAAGGCAGATAGAGTCCCGCCTTAGATTCTAGTGAAGCCAAAATCTACCCTACTGCTCGTGTACAAGCACATAAATTGACGCATAAAAACTACACAAATTAATCGTCAGTTCTTACGTCAGTTGATCAGAAAACGTGGACAAGAAAAATAAATAAATAAAATGATGATAAATAAATAAAACAGTAAAAATTACTCAAAAGTAAAAAAGACGTCCGATGGAATAACTTTCCACATGTCTACTGATCGTAAATAACATCTCATGGAACACATAAACATCATAATATTGGGTTGTAATTTCAAATACAAATGTCAAAATGACATATTGACATTCGGGTAGTTTTTTGCGTCACTTAGTGCGTGAAATTTACGTACACGGACAGTAGGGTAGTTTTTGGCTTCACTTGGATCTAAGGCGGGACTCTATCTGCCTTTCTACGTGATCTGAGGGTGTACTAGAGTCGATTTTCAATAATATTTTCAAACAACGCTATCGACTTATTTCGACTACAATATAGCAATGCAATATTCCAAATGCTAAATATTCATGAAGCTATTTAGTATTGCATCAAAAAGTCGAAGAAGTCTATAACATACTTAATAAACTAAACACATTTTAATGTCATTTTATTACAATTCAATTTAGAATCAAATGCTTTTCCTTTTTAAAATTCACAATTATTTTAATCTAGCAAGAGTGTTTACATGATTTATATGTATCTTTAATTAGTATATTATTAATTAAGTTAGTAAGGCTATTTAGTAGACGATTACAGACAGCGGTAGCTGTTGATAATTTGTAACGATATTAGGAATGAAGCATAAATAAAGTTATTGTTAAAATACATGGAAAACAAGTGAAAAGTTTATTTAACTACTTAGGTACTCTGAAATCTGAATATTGTAAAACCACTGGTTAGCGGAAAAAATCTAGTATCTTTGGTACGTCATCACGAAATTTTATCTAATATCGCTACAAATTACAATCGAATCAAAAAGATACACACACAAACACATGAAAACACAACTACACAACCTCACAATCAAGCTCATATACATACATGATTGGATTATAAATAAACATTAAAATAACGTAACATAGACAATGAAAACTTCATCACATTTCATTCGTATCTTATCTACAAAACATGGACGAGAAAATGAAACGCCCGAACAAATACTAGCTACTTATCAGTATCTAGTGACGAGATTCAAACAATTACTTGTATCTAAGCGTTGATAATATTCAGGTAAAACGTAGGAGATATCTAAAACTTTAAAATGGTCATCCACACGACACGACATTTATATAATATAGATAATAATATACACAATATACAATTAACATTGATATGTAACAATAACAATTATTGAAAATGAAACACAAATACCTACCACACAGAAGTGCTATTAGTTTACCGAGTTCAAATCAGTGTCGAGAATGTTTTATGCTAATTAAATGATTCGTAGCATGTGCGCTGTGCTAATTAATTTATCAATGTTAATCAACGAATTCAACGACAATAATTGGAGCATAATTTTTTTCTTGCTTGATAATTTGGCTTCGCACGATTTGTGCATTTACACACTTACACATAGAAATGCCAACATGGCTTTTTTGGAAGTCTTAAGCCATATTTAATGCGAATAGAGTGCCATAAAGGCTAAATACGGAAGACGAAGTTAGCTTATATTTTATGATAGTAAATATCTGCATAGGCGGCAGTGAGTAGTGGTGGTGGCCCATAATGGCCTGTATTTTTGCCCACAATGCACGTTGCACAGTGCGCATGCTCCATAATTTAATTGGAGCTGTGTGGTTGGTAGTACTGAAACATCGGTGAATCAAGTGGCCCCAAGATTATGTTATGATGAATGCAATATTTACGACAATGAAAAAATTAAACAAATTGCCTAGTTTGTCGCAAAAAACGAACAGCCAAAATTTGATTAGTAAAAATAATATCATATTAAAATGTGGTCATTAATTTTGTAGCATGATATAAGTCGCTTGCGACAGATTAATATACTTAGCTTATAAAATAGAGAGCATCAAACCATATCAATCAACCCATATTGCTTGAGAAAATTCGTTGAGATTTTAGAATTTTATTACAATCAAATGAGTTATTGCAACAAATACCTACATGAAAAATAGAATCAAGTCATGTCGTTCTGGATGTAGAAAAAAACAGGGAATGAGCAATTTTATTTCTTCTCTATTTTTCTTTTTTTAAAACCTCATAAGGTTACGTTTCGTTCCAACTTCCCAAGATTATACTGACTTGATATTACGTTCCGTTCCCAAATTAATGATTCTTGAGATATTAACTCCGAACTTAAGGTTAACAGTCGAGAATGAACGAGATAGCGAACTGGCGCCGCGTGAGTGACAGAGACAGCCGATAATGAGAGAGATAGCGCGCGTCGGTCCCAACCGCTGGGCGAACTCCAAATGACAAGAAGATTTTTCAATCCTGAAAATAAAATAATGGTAATCAATTCCTTCCTAATAATAATATCGATAAACATTCCAGTCCAATAAAAGTTAAAGTTTCCATATAAAACACTGCAAAATTATTTAAATTTAGCTAAACTCGAGGAGGGACTAGTTAGAGGGACTATCTTGACAATGAAAACAGCTGAGATAGAAGCGAGCACGAACAATTTCGATTTGTTCACTCAATGTATCAGCTGTGCACAATGCACGAGCCGAGTTAATGCAAAAGGCATAATAAAATTATTTTATTTAATAGAGCTTAAATTATGAAGTTGTTTACAAAATAGTCGCCAAGTATAAAAAATATTAAAGTTATTTCTCGCGGTTCATAATGAATCAGAATGAATTTGAAATAGAATCATGTTGTGTCTTGGTTGTTGTCTCCTGACAGCGCCCAGCGACCAGCGACCGACCTGCCCCGTTCAGACGTGCTGCACGTACTCCGGGTTGAGGAAGGAGAAGCCCATGAACTCGGTCTGGTCGAGGTTCATCATGAACAGCTTGTCCGTCGGGGTCAGCTCCGTCTTCTCCTGCGTGAACGTCTTGTCGAAGTTCGACACGTCCTTGCGATGTTTCTGGGGACGGAATAGTAGGTGTCGGTTACTGGGGCGCAGATACTTCGAGGACAGATGTGTCAGCGGACAGATTGTTTAGGGAATAGACTCGTTGAAGTGCAGTCTTTGAAGCCAGAGGTAGTGTGTGTAGCGGAGTGATACACTGAACAAGTAAGTTTGTACAGGCCTAGTAGCTAAAAATAGCAGACACCAGGTCAGAGTTTTTAGACTCTCTGAAGGCCTCTGACACAAATTGATCGTTAAAGATATACACGCACTCTAACACAGCCATCTCTTTAGTCATTTAGTTAATATTATTGACAGTGTCACTATTTGACCAGCAAATATAAAAGCAGATATATATATAGATCAGGGCATATACCAGTAGTTCCTCAAAGTATAGGTTTAAATTTTGGAGTACTGCGGATATCAGAAAAAAACAAAGGAACGTAAAATCCGGAACAGAACAGAAACGTTTCTGTTTTATTAGACCAGCAAATAGGTTAAATTTTGGCGTCCTGAGGATATCAGGAAAATTCACAGAAAATTAAAATAGACTGTAAAGCTACTTACAATCTTGGGCTTGAAGGGCGGCTGCACGTCCCGCGCCTCGACGCGCGCCCAGTCGATGCGGCGGAAGAAGGGGTGCGTGCGCACGTCCTCCTCGCCGCGCGGCCCGCAGCCCAGCCGCTTCGAGGGGTTCTTGGTCAGGAACGACTTGCACGCGTCTTTGGCTTCCTGGAACGAGAACGTTGAAGGCTTAACATTAAGCGTAAAACATTTTCACCTTGTAAAGTACTTCCTAGTTTTTCGAAGCGACACTGATTATCTCTCCAACCGTTCGATCAATTTTGGTCATATTTGATTTTAAAGGTTATATTGGAATAAACTATTCGTCTGCAAAATTTCATGGAGATCGGATCAACAATCTTTAAATTATCGTCGGACAAACATTTTTTTAACAAACGATCATACTTAATGCCTGTTCGTTTTGGGGTATGATAAGTTGTCGTCGGAGAGAAGATAAAACAGCTCTTTACCGGTAACTTTACCTAATTTTGCTCGAGACCAAAAGGTACCTTGCTGAGCGTCTTAGGGTAGTTAGATGTTGTAATTGTATCTGAAAATATATTTGTTGCCGGCTTGTCAACCCACTTAATCAAAACCAGCTGGAACCAACCTTGCTGAGCGTCTTGGGGTAGGACACGTTGTTGTCGGTGATGGCCGCGAACAGCTCCTCCTCGTCCTCCCCGTCGAAGGGCGGCTGCCCCACCAGCATCTCGTACAGCAGCACGCCGTACGCCCACCAGTCCACCGACCGGCCGTACGGCTGGTACAGGATGATCTCCGGCGCGATGTAGTCGGGCGTGCCGCAGAACGTCTTCGTCGTCTTGTCGCCTGCAACGACACGTTAGCTGGAGAACCCTCCAAACTGTATTTTACACTAGCTGTTTTTGGAGCTTCGTACCCGGTGCAGCTTAGGCTTCGGCCTCGCAAGTTTGGGGCTACAAAATATGGCCTATAGCACTCAGGTATGGTGTAGGTTTCCTTTGGTGACATATATATTTTTTTAATGTAAAATTTCAACCCGTTGAATAGCAATAAATATTAAAGTAGCTTCGCCTCAGTGAGCGGCACACCACACAGCAAGGCGAGGCGCATCCGCGTCGCGACTTTCGAATTCCACATGTGATTGAAACCTATACCCAGTATATCCCAGTCGGAACTACCCAAATTACGTGTCTATCAAAATGCGCAACTTTTAGTGTAAGCAACAAATGTCTGGGTGTGTATCTAGTGTAGTGTAGTGAGTAGTGTAGTGTGGGGAGACGCACCAGTGATGCCCTCCTTGCACATCCCGAAGTCGGCGATCTTGATGTGTCCGTCCTGGTCGAGCAGCACGTTGTCGAGCTTGAGGTCGCGGTACACGATGCCGCGCAAGTGCAGGAAGAACAGGCCGATCGCGATCTCCGCCGAGTAGAAACTGGGATGGAGAACATATTCGTACTTTGATGAAATTTAAAACGGTTTTACTTTTGAGTGTGAGAAGATATAATATGATGTTATGTAGTTTTGTTGTGTGATTTTTGGAAGAGGCTTATGTCCAGCAGTGGACAGATGTTAGATAGGCTGATGATGATGAGTAGTTATTGCATTGACTGTTTTATTTTATTTTAAAATACGTACACTGCTACGGGTTCCTTGAATTTGCCACATTGCTGAATTTGGAACATCAGATCTCCACCATTCACGTACTCCATCACGAAGTATAGTCGATCCTGTAAAATACAATAAAACAAGTCAATATAGCATCATCCATTGGCTGCGGCCGTAGTTCGTAGTAGGTCTACAATGTACAGCATATTTAGAAGATTACTAATCTTACAAGAAAGCTGTATATTGTTTTTTTTTTAATCTTCTCGGCTCTTCACTCTTGGTAAGACACGTTTTAAATTGTTGCGATAGAATTTTAATTTCGTGGACAATGCATAGACCCTTAGGCAGATGGACCTACAGTATAACACTTAAGACGAAAACCAGCTCCAAGCGTCGCGTATTTATGTTTATGTATGTTGTACGTATTCGTATACGTAGCGCGTCCCGTCTCCCTCGCACGCACCATGGTCTGGAAGCAGGAGTGCAGCTGCACGAGGAAGGGCGGCTTGCTGCTGAGCGCCAGCACGCGCTTCTCCACCATCGTGCACTCCACGTCGTCGTCCTGGATGATGATGTCTTTCTTCAGGATTTTGATTGCATACAGCTCGTCCGTGCCGCGTCGCTCCGCTAGCATCACCTGAGCAAATAATTGATTGAATGCAAACAAACACAGCGGTGTTTCATTACAGCCACCCACACCCACCCTAGTATACTTACTTACCTTAGACTGGGAATATAACTGATTTAATCAATTTGAATTGGACGTATAATATTTGATATTTTCCCCGAAGCCCAGAACTTTCTAAGGGAGTTTCGATGTTGTTGAAATAAGCCAAAAAGCCGCCAGATTAAATGGAGTTATGAGGGACAAGCGAGACGAGGAAACATCCAGCGTTTGTCAGCGTCGATACACAGACCGTGACAATCGTGGCGGTTTCTATGATGGTTAGCGCATTTTAGTGAACGTTTGTGATGAGCACTTGCTATGCTTTCTATAAAACAAACGACTTGATCGTTTTGTCAAGCACTCAACAGTAAAACCCAATTATGTCGGGCACAGTTTTTGGGTTAAAAACTGTCACCTCTAACCTGTTAAAACAACCACACAAAACACCTAAATAAACAACAACCTTATAAATAAGTACAAGGAGTTTTGTTCATGCATAAAGACAATTACCTAAGCTTCAAAGTGTTTCGCCAAAATTTCCTGAAATCGACAGGCCCTAATGTACAATTACCGTTAAAACGTTCCAGTACCAGCCGTTCAAAACATAAAGGCGGCTCAGCATTTTCGGAATTGTATAAGCAGGCTAAACAATAGCGGTCCTAAGATAACACTTATGTAGGTCTGCGAAGCTTATTAAAACAAGGTTTCGTATAAAACATGTAATCATTAAAGCTAGCACGAGCAAATAGGTCGGTAGATATTATTTCGATTCTGTAAACTGCCTGCGTTAGACTTGTTGTTTGAGTCTAGTACTGAAAAGGCGAACTGAAATCTATCTAAGCAATTTAATTAGGACGAGATATTTTTCTAAATGTTTTTTAATTTTTCCTATTATTAAAACCGGACGTAAAGATTTAGAAAACTTAAAAAAACACTGGTAAGTTCATTTTTTTTATTCCCAGACTTTTGATCGAACTTTTCCATCTGAAAATGTGATGCCTTATTTTCGAATGGCAATTCTAGCATAGAGTACCTCTTTGTAAGTTTGTGAATAAGTGGCTAAACTGGAACATAGTACCCATCTTTCTAAACACTCACTTTTCCAAAAGATCCCTTCCCCAGCACCATGATGAAATTGAAATCTGACGCTCGAATGACATCCGAGGCGGCCATGTTATGCGGCACCTCTCTGTCCGGCGGCGGGGCCGTCTTCCGCGCGCCCACGCTGGTCGCCCTCATCTGGTTCTTCAGCTGAGCTAGGTCTGCGCCCTCTTCGGGCACCGGCACGTTGTAGAACTCCCCCTCTTCTTGAGTGAGAAGCTTGAACCACCCGTCTACAGGGGCTTTCATTATTTCAGAAATTCCGAAAGAAAAGGAGCCCATGAAGTCGTTTCGGGAAGTCCGATCCCAGTCCCAAACCTGAAAATACTCGTAGTTAACAATATCATACAATAGAAATATTGTGTGTATTGAACGAAACTGTTGCAGAGTGCAGATAATATTTTATTTTCGTTTTGAATACAAAAACTTAACATTGTGAATATTGTGATCCAATGAGCGAAATAAGTTTTAGGCTTTTAACATTATAACATGTCGTTGATTGAAATTAGGATAGCATTGAAGATAATTAGAACAATTATTTCGGATTCAAAATAGTTGAGACAAAAAAATCTTCGAATCACAAAACTTACATTGTTGGCACAAAACGACTCACCTCAATAAGTAACCTGCGATCCTTATCTTCAGATTTCAAGTCGAAGGCGAGCGTCTCGTTCCACACGGGGTTCAGAGTCGCTTTGATGGTCTTGGTTTTTTTCTTTACATTGTCCGAGTCCGGGACGAGCTTCATCTTCACGTAGGGGTCCGATAGGCCGTTCGGGTCCATTGGGATCAGGTTGCGACCCTGCTTGACTGTGATTTGTAAGTTAGTATGACAGTTTCACTGTCCAAATGCATCGTGATAGATCTCTATACAATGATGATGATAGATTAAAAGTAGCTACCTTCTACGACGAGATGGTTGCCCTTGCAGGAGACGTTGAGCTGGATGCGGCCGCGCCGCTCCGTGTGGTCGCAGCCGCAGAGGTTCGGCACCGACTCCTCGCATCGCTTGTGCACGTTCATGTCGCATGCTGTATCCAATATGTGTTTTAGTTTATTGTATTTAAGAGTAGATTTCAATTAAAATAAATAGCGCTATGTTGGTTGGATAATCAAAAGCCAAGGAGCAAAATTTAGAACAGCTGCTGATGCAGTGTGCGAACGACTATGGGTACTATTCTCTCTTATATAGGTAGTTAATACAGGATTAGCAATACTTTTCTCGTTCTACGTTTTAGGTCAAATACTGTGGTAATATCACAGAAATACGTAGTGAATCATAGTTAAGTAGATAAGCTTTATGCATATAACGGTAAATAGATCACTAACTGAAACCAAAGAAGGAAAAACACCACAAACCATATGGGTAATGGACTAATTTAATATTGTTATTTACAGTAAAAATAAGTACATCTGCGAATTGTATTTCTGGACAACTTACCTTGACGTAATCTAATAGTTATAAAATAACATCTAAAGCTAAAGTAACCAAGCTTTGAGTGACAGGTAGGTAGAGACTAGAGGTAGTGCGAAGTGCGAACACACAAGCGTATCAAAATCAAGGTACAGAGCCTGCCGAGTTAGCCAATCTTAGTTGCACAGCTTAAGTATTAATCTTAACTTAACACAAAGTTACCGTGTACGGTGAAATTAATAAGTTTATTACATAAGGGTGAGATAATAAGCGAGACGAGGAAACTTCGTGACGAAACTTGATAAAGGTTCATGTTAAATTCTACAAATAAACTTGGAGGTTCTCGACAAGCTCTCACGAAGTAGGGGAGTAACTTTCCAATAAAAACATTTGAACCTCAGTCTGGAAAGTTTCGTAGTACATCAAAGACAAAACCGGAGAGTAAAAATAATTGGTACATGGCTGTTGTAATGATTGAAAATAACTTACAGGACTTTACGACGAAATCCAGTGACGAAAGATAACGATATAGATTGCTTGTAACAATTTAAGTTTTAGATAGGTATGCAACGGGTATTTTATGTTTTACGTAATCACGCTAAATAATGTATGCTTAAGTTCATATGTGAAAAATTGCCATACTCCATTTACCATTACCTTCAATGTGACATAAACAAAAGATGCTTGCTAAACAATCTACAACTATAAATACTACATAAGTGTTTCTAAAGCAGGCTCTCTTGGTAAAAGAACTTTCTAGTAAACTAAATTCTAAATTAATACAACAGATAGACAGGGGATTGAATTAAAGTTTAATTTATCAAGCAGGCCAAACACAAACAGAGAACAAAGGCTAATTGAATTTGTTGATCCAAATGCCAACTTGGGAAGGACCTTTAAGAAAGATTAATAATAAAACGGGATTAATCGTGAACAATATCCAATATCCATTTATTCTGAGACGTCACGTGCAATAGGAAATTTAATATTTCATAAAAAAACACTAACTAAGAGGCTTTAGGAAGCATGAATCAATCAAACCCAATGTGCTGGTCACAATAGTTTCCTTTTGCAGTTTACAATAACATAAAGGACGATGTTTAGTGATTGGGTCACGGTCTCGGTGAAAGCATTCTTTCGTCGGTCCGTTTCTAAAGGGAACCAGGAACTATTTTCCACAGCCTTTTGTTATCATTCAGCTAGTTCGAACCATCCAAATGATTGAGTACCTCCACATTTATATCCTTGACTCGCGAGCCCGTGGAGCAATGTGCCACAATGATCGCAAAATGTTGGAGCTAGGAACGTCCACGTGTTCCATTTGTGAGGGGCGTTGCCAGCCTTCACATTAACAAAACATTAATGATAGCTCACAACCAGAAATAAAGAGAGTTCGTTAGCGTCGACCATGTAAGACATAAATTTAAAAACGATCTTGGTAAGTAAAAAATCTAAAGAATAGTAAAATCTAGAAAACGAAGAAGAAAATAGGCATTAGCAGAAAAGCACCATCACCAAAATCTGAAAACATAGAAGAGCAAACGAAGGGCAGTTCTTAAGGAGCCAAGCGTTAGTCGAAGCTTTTAGCAGGTTCCGCTCTGGAGCAGTCCAGGTGTACCTTGGCATTTCAGGCCCTGGTGGAGGAGGCCGTAGAGCAGAGATCCACAGTGGTCGCAGAACGCTGGCGACGAATACGTATATACCTTGAAGTTGTGACGCGTACGTGTGTCCTGTTAAATACGTGTACATTGTACATACATGGATGACATTATCGGAACTGGGGAAGAGTCAATGAGATACCCAATGTGTTTGTTGGCATATTTTCCTTTTATTTTTGGATTTCATTATTGTTTAAATTATTGATCCTTTGTGATTTTGACTGTTCAGTTTTATATAATTAATATAATAAGTAAACGGGCCTCGTACATGCCAAACTTTCTTAAGCATGTCGCAACATCGAAAGCAAATGAACTATTAATATTACTAAGTGGTTTCTTAATTCAGAGACTAGCTCAGAAGACTTTAGTTTGAACAAAAGCTAACCGAGACCGATGTAACAATACCGAGAAAATTCTGAGTTTCTACCGTAAAAACAACAAAACCGCTCGCGAATTAATTTAATAAAAGGCGAAAAACATATTTACATGGCACGTGATACTTGAGAAGCAACATTATACTTTCTTTGAACATATACTTAAGGCTTTCTTTGAGCAAAGCTCGTGTAAAGCCGGTATTCAACAAGTATACGATACGATGTATTGGAGAACGGATTCAGAATTATTTAGAAGACAATTTGTACCTACAAGATTGTATTATATAATAATAAAACATAAAACAGGATTTTAAAAGCCTAACTAAATAGAAAAAAACATTTTGGTACTTCGTTAAAATATATTTCATCAAATTTTACTAGAGATAAATATGCATGAAATTTTAGTTTTCTTTTATGGCAGTACACTGATGCTATAGCTTCCTGCGTCTACGTCAGATGTGCAAAGTTAATTAAAAAATCGTTTTGTTCGCCCCGTCCGCGATCCATCCCTGCCCACCTCAATTTAATTTTACTTTCAATTATCCGATATGAAAACTCTTCATCATCAGCCTATCTAATGTTTGTCCACTGCTGGACATAGGCCGCTCCTAACGAACGCCACAAGGCACGATCTTCTGCCTCGCGCATCCACTTGCTACCAGCCGCCTTACGCAGGTCGTCGATCCACCTGGCCGCAGGGCGCCCTACTCTACGTTTGCCGATCCGTGGTCTCCACTCTAGAACCCGTCTACCCCAGCGGTCGTCGGTTCTCCTACAGATATGGCCAGCCCATTGCCACTTCAGCTTGCTAATCCTCTGAGCTATGTCGGTTACTTTAGTTCTTTGTCGGATAATCTCATTCCTGATTTTATATTTCAAAGAATCCCCGAGCATAGCTCGCTCCAGAGCCCGCTGAGTGACTTTAAATCGATGGACCAGCCTCACTGTCAGTGTCCACGTTTCGGCTCCGTAAGTTAGTACAGATAGGACGCACTGATCGAAGACTTTCGTCTTCAGGCACTGCGGAATGGACGACGAGAAGACATGACGAAGTTTTACAAATGCTGCCCAGCCCAGCCGTATTCTCCTATCAACCTCCTTCTCGAAGTCTGTCCCGCTAAATTGCAGAATACGAGTATGTCCTAGGTAGGCATATTCTTGGACAACTTCGAGAGGTATATGGTAAACATAGACAGGCCCCGGGGAAACATGTATGTTAAACATGATCTTGGTTTTATCAAGATTCATCCCGAGACCTACTTGTCGAGAAGCATCAGCTAGGCTGGTCAGCATTTCTTGCAAGTCTTGCAGCGATTCCGCCATGACGACTCTTGACTTCCACATATTGTTTGTCTTCAGTTTACATGCATATTAAATGAAAGCAGTATACAGAAGCTTTGCAGTTAGTTTTGCGTGGGGGGCGGGATCCAATCAGCGCCCTTTTAGGACCGCTGAAGGTGGGTAGATAAATACAAAACTAGGTATCGCAACTATATTAAGCTAAACGATGTAGCTATTTATCCCACCATACCCATTGTCCAGGTATTTTGTTCGAAACGGAGAAAAATAAAAGCAATGTAATTGGTAATTAGAGAAGAGTGCAGCCGCAATGGATCAGTTGATAGCCTAATGTCACGAACGTACGCAATTTACGTGGTACTGCTGGTGTGGTGGGTTTATAGCAGACCATTTTACATGTATTGCCATTTGATGATGCTATTTTTTCGAATTGTACAAAGCAGGTTTTAGTAATTAATTACTTAAGTCAGATGAACCGGAATTTTAATGATAAGGTAGAAAATAAGTTCTAGACAAGTTAATAGATTAAGGTGTAGGTGGTTTTTGATATAAAATAATCGAATTAATCATGTCTCTATTAAAAATTTCAAATGAAGGCCTACAAACATACAATTTTGCAGATAAGCTCCTTATAAGATGTAATCGTCCGCTAAGCAAGGATTTGTGATAGAGGCAAAATTATAGAGGGTAAACTAGGGTTGGTTTGTATAAAAGTCTCGCGGGATTCCACGAATGTTACATGGCAATAAAGCGGGACGGTAGACATTCCTTTACGAAGTCGCTGGCAACCCCAATTAATTAGTTCTAAGTGGTACTGAAGTGCAAGTATGGAACTTTATCGATTGACAAATTGAAGTTCTCTACTACTCTACTAAGTGGTAAAATTTCAAAACGTTGTCTATGGTCCGACCAAAGCAGTAATATGTAAACCAATTCGTCGATTCACAACGTCAGTTTATCGATCGACAAAGTTCAATACTTGCACTGCTGGTAAACAAGAGTCATATATTATTTAAGGATACTGGCATAGCCGTGCCAAGTAGAGCTAATAGCAAGAACTTTTATATTATGCAGTCCATGACCCAACCATCAGCCTAGGTCGTAAATAATGGCTTAGTTATTCAACATTTTTCAAGACGCAACATTATTACGTCCCAGTAATTTGATTAAACTACTACGGCGAGGCCATTATTCTTCCCGCGACTCACTTTATCCCGCGCATTCAATATTTCACTATTCTTGAGTGTTTACGACCGCCTTGTACCGTTGTAAAGTTTTTCTATTTTGTTTTCCATTTTCTTAGAGAGGTTGAGATTTAGACGGGGAAAGAGAATGTTCATTATTTTGTCTGGTTTATTACCAGCTATTGCTCAACTTTAGTATACACATAATTATGTTGAAGACCAGAATAGTTAGTTTTATATAATAATGCAGGATAATAAAATTAAAGCTAACATGTTTTGTTGTAAGTATGCAGAATTTTCCAATTAAGTAAATAAGTCACGTTTTCCTAAGAATACAAATGTTGTACCCCGACGCTAGGTTCAGTTAGACCATCAACGCCTTTCTAATTAACTTTCTTGTGTTAGACCAAATAAACTACTACTAGTTTTTTAACATTTTTGCCAACTACGTGTCCTCCAGCACTTCCCAAACCGAAATTTACTTCAGGTGAATCTTTTGAACACTCAATATTTTTGCGACGTCAACAGTAAGACGCTAAAGAAGCGGCTTTGATTCAATGATATATTGTTAAGAGAGCGAGGGGTATGTCGATATTTGCAGGTGAAGACGATGTTTTTTATTGATTCATGATGAGTATTAATGTGTTGATGATGATAGTCGTCCCCTTATTGACGATACTTACGTCTGAGTCGGCGCCCTTGTCGGCCCCCGGACACGTGAACGTGACGTACTCGTGGCATCTCTTGTGCACCACGAAGCTGCATACTAGAAACAAACGAGAGAGGTTTAGCACACTCTTAAAGGTAGGATTCATGTTTTTTGAAAATCAGATTCAGAAATAGTTATATATTGAACAACTGATACATTGTAATTTATAAGCTAGATGTTAGTGCATTACTTGAAATTATCAGTTTATCCACTTCGGGCAAAATTAAATAAATACTTAAATTTTAGTACACAGTCAAATATAGATTTAATAACAATTTCCAAATCGACTTTTAATTCAATGCAATATGTCAAATAATTTTAATGAAATGTCAACAGTATTCAATTAAGATAATATCGTGTCATCAAATATCACAAAATTCACAGGAAAATCGAATAAATACTTTTGGAAGGCAGCAGGTAACGAAAAACGCGACGGCGAAGCAAGGGCCAGATATTGCCAGATATACTCATGTGAAGTGCTTGGTGTGCGAGGGAAGGTAAACTTCCTTCATACCCCTAGCAAAGGGACCATTCAGTGCTGACGAGGACGAAGTAAGTGGGTAATAAATAAGTCTATTCTATTGAGTTTGGTATAAATAAAAATTCTCACCTTGGCACTGGAATCCTTGTTTACCAAAGCCCCTGAAACAAAACATAAATAAGTTAGTTAAAACATTAATCAAGTTTCTATCAAGAGCCTTGCTTATAAACACTGCTTAAAATGTTCAAACAATTCGCTGACGTAAAATGTCATGTGCGCAAATATAACGAATAATTTTAGGCAGTGATTAAATTTAAGCAGAGCATAGTAAGACGTTAAGTTTAACCACATTATTTTGTGCTAGACATGTTTTTTAACGCATCTTTATACCCCAAAGCTCTACAACAAAGCTAAAGGCAAAAGCTCCATGTATACTATTCGTATTTGTATACTGTTTAACTGTACCAAAGTACAGTACAGTTACGTAGCATAACCATAGTGAATAAGTGAAACATTGTAAAACAAAACTTTTGTAATCCTATCCTGAAAGAATATTCGGGGATTAGCAGAAACAATAAAAAAAAGTTACGTATCGATTGCTCAGTACCAAATACGTACAGCACAGTCTCGTAGCGAGTGCTCCGTACCAACTACGTACCTACAGCAGTTTCGTAGTGAGCAGTACGAGTAAATCGGAAGCCGTTGAAATTGGATCGGCGATTCGATGCCATTACTTCAATTAGTGCTCGGCCGTGCACCGTGCCGCCCAAACTGTCCATTTACGTGGATATCCTGTACTCTGTACTTGCATTCGTAATGGATGGATATATAGACCAGGATTGCGCTTAGCTATATTATAGTGCTTAGTGATTGCGATTTTGAACTTTGTTATAAGTTAGACCTTCTGAAAAGTTTCATATAATTTTGTGAAGAACGAACTAGATATTTGGCTTACTGTCTGGTAGTGAACGTTCAGTCAATATTCAGAGAATGAAGTAGAAATAAACGAATGTTTTGCTTGTTTCGTTTTTGTTTTAGAATTATCTATTAATTTTATTCGGTGAAATTTCGGATGAGTTTAAAGGGGAAATTCATACATTTAGCTGGCAGCACTGAAAATAAAAGCAATATCTCTGCAGACACCATCACACGAGATATTTGAGGAAAATATATGATCATAAAGTCGAATGTTAATAAATGTAGAGTCAATCGAGTGGGAATATAGGAAACAGTCGATTACATTCATATACGAGTAATACCGAAACGAATGTTATATTTAACGCGTTTACATAGACATGTGAGTTATACAACAGTTATAAGGAAACTCTTATCGAAGACAGTTCAAAATATCCTAAACAAGCGATATTTTAAACCCATAACGATTTGGTTCACTCACACCCTTCGACAATTTTGAATGGCGTGTTCGAAAAGTTCATCAAAATAATCATAAAAATCACTAAAACCCTTCCTAAAATATTTTCAAATATCACGCAGATAAATCAAAATTAATAAAAAACAAAGCGTGAACATAGCCTGCTCCACGTTACCCGTGGCATAATCACATCGGCGTCATCACCGCTCCCAATGCCTCTCGCGTCACTGAGCTGTGAAATTGCAGCCCTGCGCCGCCGCCGCCCCTCATTGGCGGAGACTTGGGATTTTTATGTTGGCAACAATACATTTTCAAACGTTAGTGGAAATAGCGGGAATTTTTAATGGGAAACTGAAGAATTCTCATTTGGTTATTTCTGGCATTTAAACATTTTGGACCTAGAAAACGCTATTGTAACAATCTGCGTGCATTCCGATGTCCAAAAAGAGAAGAGCCACGGATTCAGAAAAAGGCTGGGAATTTTTTTTCAGTTTTTGGTTCGACACAGGTGGCGCATTTAGCCAGCGGCACAAAATGTTTCATTAGATAATGTTATGCCTGTAGAAGGTAGCTATAACTACAAACATGCCTGACAACATATGCGGAGTTGCCTAGTATGTATTGTATGCTCCTCATCAGTGTGAATTGAACCGGAGCGATACAATTGGCTAGGCATCTGACGCTTGATGCACAAAGGAAGTCGTGTCTGTGCTCCGTCTGGCTGCTACGAGTATATTATAATGCTTGGAAATGATATGCGGTACCTACCTACCTAGTAAGGTATAACTGTGTATGTACATTAGGTTAGTAACTTAGCGCCTAATATTCTCACACAAAGTTTGGACTGTTGACCTCTTTAAATAAGAAAAGTAAGCAAACCTTTTTATTTTATTTTGTTAAACTTTTAGTTTCAGAAATTTTAATTGGAGTTGGAAATTCAGCGTGGAAAAGCTCTCTTCTTTCCGAAAACCCTGTATTAGCATATAGGCTGTTTATCCTGAAAAATGTAACGGTTCCTGTAAGAGAGCGGGTGCGACTGCAGTGAGCAGTTACTAGTAGGTAATACTATAAGCAAAAATGTCAAACTTGATATTCGGAAAACAACATCAAACTGTTCGTATCCCTTACATACGTAGGAGCAGTTTACACCGTAACGTAGCTTCTCTAAATATTATAGCTGGAACTACGCCAATCATACAGTACAAGTCCAATGGCAGTAGGAGTCTTCACGCATAGCGGGGGCTGTGGTCTAACCCGCGGAATTAGTTTCCTGCGTTTTTTTATGTAAAAAGAATCCCAAATAAAAGACATATTACTATAGCTCATTAACTCAAAAACTAACAATAGCCAAAAGCCTCATAAAAAAACTAGCTCTTCTCATTTTCTTGAATATAAGCTTTTTATTGTCTGCATTAAAAATTACAAACAAGAGGATTTTAACGCTTAAAAACATGCAGAAACTGGTGGCTCTCTAAACACAGTTGGGTTTTTGAATTACAAATTGATTATAATATACTCGTACAAATTGTAATTATAATTTCAGTGTGGTGTTCTCTCGTAACAGCTTTAGCGAGTACCGGGCCCTTACTGTTTTAAACTGTATAGAACCCCAAGCCCTGAGCTTTCTCCCGTACTAAATTATAATGAAATGATGTGGCGTAGCATTAATGATGATTTATACTCTGTGGAAATAACAATGCGAGAAATCTGGAGAGTGGACGAAACGAATCATTAGCGATCCGGCCGGTATGCCGGTACGCGGTTCATTATGTAATGCTCGGACTATTTCTCGTTAACATATCGGTGGCAATCCATATAGTTTTAATTTATATTGGAGGTGCATTGGGATTTGGTTTATCTTTTTTTTAAACAAAGAACATTCTTTCGTTAAATTTGGCTCTGAACGGTGCGGACAGAAAATGCAAGGTTTCAGGTATCAGGCTGAGAAACTAGTATAAAAACTTTTTGAAATGTTTTAACGTAATAATTGTATTTCTTACAAGTGATAAAAAAAATCGATTGTCTGTAAAGTCGGTTTACTGACGATAGTTGAACGTGACAACGTCATAAGAAAATACTGAAGGAATGGTTTCATTTTTCAAAAATAGAATAATAAATCACATTTTTCACTCAGAGCGAGGTAACGCCTCATCGAGGTAACGGCACATACGTCACACTTTTTTCGTACTTGCACCCGACTCCATCGAATTATAAGACGTTATCACGTCAATAACATTATGTATAACGATTTGGATAGTTATTGCAGATTCGATCGAATCATTGAAGTAATTATAGTTGCACTTTAGTTAAATAACTTTTTTCATGCCTATTTTAAAATTTATTTATGTTTTCAAATGCATCGTAATCGTCGTTATTAAAACATTGTATGTATGTTGGTAAGTAACTTAATAATATTGTGAGCTAAAATTAAATGAGGAATTCAATCCTGAATATCGAGTTTATTCGAATAATTCGCGGACGGGCGGCCGTCACGGTGCGATGAACCGGGCTGGATTTCAGTTTTATTCGAGAGTTTGTTTACGTTAAAATTGTATGAAATGAAATGGAATGGAATGAAATGTTTTTTTTGTTTGAACAACCGATGCAACCCAAATTTTGCTTTATTTTAACAAGTTAACCGACCTTTAGGACAGGGCAGTCAGTTATGTCTTTCTTATAAAAAAAAAAATGTGAGCCGTCACGGGACGCCTGGCAGATGTGAAACATCGACATTATTTTGTAAAAGTAATATGCAGAAAAGAACATATTGTGATAGGAACTAAATATGTCATAATGATAAAATAAAATATTACGATTTTTTTTCCAGATAACGATGACTATTTATTGAATAAACATTTATTTTCATTAAATACAAAAATTTACGAATTTATTTCAAATCGTGACTACCTTAATTCGTTTAATCAGTGACTTTGGTAATAGTATTCGATGTTGCCTCTGAGGCCGTGCGACGCATCGCCACGCCAGAAATCGGTTTTACGTGCGGCTATAGATGTTTCACATCAAAAGGTATTTTAGTCGATTTTAGAAATAGTAAAATTCAACGCGTTGCGAGCAAATGCACTCTATGAAAGGCGTAATTAACTTATTACAGCTCAACTTAAATGTTTTTTTTTCTGGTAAAGCAATAAAGAGTTTATCGATCTGTCTATACTTTATGCTCCATGGCATTTCACACCAAGAAAAAAACTTTTTTTTTCTCGAAATCTCTGTAGACACATTCCTCGGAAAGCATAAAGTTTGTAGCTAACATCTATGCTGTTACATTTCAGTGCACAATATTCTTTTTAAACGAAAAGTGTTGCCAGTATGCACTGGCAACACTTTTCGTGTAACGAGAGTCGGAAACACTCGACTCTGTCGCCGCAGTAGTAAACCGGAATTGCCAGCAAAAACCGCAGTGAAATCTGCGAAAATTGTGGTTCGAGCTTAAATACTTTTATTTCGTTTTACAGTAACAAAACACGCTAAGTATAATATAAAGCTGTTTTATTAAACTACTGTTTTATTTACTTATTTCAAAGAATACGTAATACAATTTTTCAAATTGTGCCTACTACTTAATTTTAATGGGGTATCAAGGATAAAAAATTATACACGTGTAAAACAAGGAAACAGCTCACATTTCGATTCAAAAATGAGGTAGAGCAAAGGGCATTACTGGAACTCAGCCAGGTAATAAAAACATAATTAACTTTTACGGACCTGCAGTGCAAGTACGGACTTCATTTTACCGATTATAGTCGACACGACTAGTTCGACTAGATATCGATTTTTATCGACAGTTGCAAGTACGGATTGGATTTTACCGAATCGATAAAATATCTATTATTTATAATGGCAACAAGCCTACGAGTATATTTCATCTTGTCAAATACAAAGTATTTAAGTATCCACATATACTTGATATTTTATTATAGGTACCCACCTATTACAAAATAAAAAGACACTGACTTTTAACGTAACATTGGCGTAGTTGTGAATAATCTTTCAAGAGTAGTATTCTGTCAAGAGCTACAAACAACAGTATATTATTATACCTATATCAATATATTATATAAAAGTGAAGGTCGTGACTGACTGACAGATCAACGCACAGCCTAAACCGCTTAAGCTACAAACGTCAAATTTGGACAAAAGTTTTATATCAAAAAGCGGACGCATACTAAGAAAGGAATTTGCCCAATTCAACCCCTAAGAGGGTGAAAATGGGTGTTTAAGTTTGTATGAATTTTTTTTTTCTTATTGCTACGATTATCAAACTTTGCGAATATACTAAACTTAAAAAAATAATCGACACCTATTTCATCATTTTTGAAAAATCAACCCTTATAGGGGTAAAATAGAGCAATGAAGTTTGTATGAAGTTTTTATCTTCTGCGAGGTCAAACGGATTGTTGGCATCTCTGAGGATTTGTGTATAATTTTTTTCGCTATTGCGGATAGCCCTCTGCTCGTCGTCTAGTAATAAAAGGAAACCAAAATCCATGATTTGGCCACTCGAACTTTAAAAGTTAAAACCGAAACCAATTTGTAAACCATTACAGAAAATTAGTTACAGTGTTGCCAGGTCTAATTTTTAATTCTTCCTATTTTTTTCCCTAAAAGGACACTACATGGAGAGAAAAACCCTAAAATCGTCTTGAAAAAGTGACCTAAAAACAAAGAAAATATACAATTTTTTTCTCACGCTGGGGGTGAAATACGTGCAGCGTATGTGTGGCAAACCCCCAATCTGGCAACTCTGCCAGTAAAGAAGTTAGAACGCGCCGCCGGGATGTGTGCAAAGGAAATTTGGGTTAAAGGAACGGAATTGAAAAATAAGTCAGAAACAATTATATTTCTTAGAGACGATTGAATTCTTTCAGTTAAATATTGCCTAGAAGGTGAAAATTGGCAACTCATCATATTAATAAGAAGTTTTATGTAGGTAAATGTTTATTTTTTCTAAGTTACCAATTAAGTAATTAATTACATTTTCGATACATATTTATAGA
The DNA here is from genome assembly GCA_949125135.1 of Alcis repandata. NCBI lineage: Eukaryota > Metazoa > Arthropoda > Insecta > Lepidoptera > Geometridae > Alcis > Alcis repandata. The sequence goes on along the minus strand of OX421239.1, from coordinate 11,680,253 downwards.
AACAATTTAATAAAAGGAAAATAATTGAATATACAGGCAAGTATGTCACAGGTATACTGCTAGACAAAGATATTCGAGCTCGTTAAATTTTATCGACCTCATTTCAGACGTCGATAAGAGTCGGTTAAAATCTATAAAATAAAACTAAAATACTTAGACCAACAAAAAGGAATGTAAAATTTTGACGTTTATAGTCATGTTTGAATGTCACTTTATCGATCGGTAAAATTACATTTTTGCGCTCCATACATTTTTATACAAAATATACAGTTGCCATAAGTAAAAAGTGGCAAATACGACTAAGGCAAACTCGATAAATTTATCGACGGCACGACTAGATCGTTAATTTCAAAACCATAGACAAAATCATAAACAAACGATGGTTTTTTCGAATTTTACCGATTTTAAACGTCAGTTTCTCGATCGATAAGAGTCCGTACTCGCACTGCTGTTATGTTTATTTATTTTACATTCCAAATGCGACATTCGAAATTCTTCCCTGAATGAAAATGAAATCAAAACAGCATAAAAATACAATTTGTTTTGACTTTGCGAGCGCTTGAACAAATTCGGTTACATTTACAAAGAGAGAGATGACGTCACGTTTCACGTCTGAATCTGCCTTTGATCTTACATTACCTGAGGCGAAGAACCTACGCGAGTATTTCGCTTTGGTTTCTGAGCAGGTCGGCAGCCCACTGCACCGTCCTTGAAAGTGAAAAAAAAAGTCGACATGTGTGGTTTTGTTATTTTTTTAATATTATACTTTATGCAGCTTTTGATATTTTGATATCTATTTGATAAAAAAAAATATATTATTTACCTTATGAATAATACATGATATTAGATATAGGGATACGCTTATTCTGGAAGATGCGAGAAAACTGCAAAATCGGGTAAAATCGAAAGGTTTAGATTTCGCAAGATTGAGTTATATTGTTAATCTAACTTTTACACAAATAATTTACGAGCGGATGTAACCTCTCGGAACAGTTATATTGAAGGCAATTTCACGAACGCCAAAAGCAATAGAAACAAACCAAAAGTTGACCGAAGCCATTTGTTCAATAAACCGAGAGGCAGCCGCCGCCGCCGACCGGACAGGGACAGTACCGGTCAAGGGTGGAGTAACGACCGCGATAAACATTCTACCCCGGACACACACTTCATAAAGATTTGCCAGGTTGTATGAGAACATCCACTACAGCCAAAAACAGTTAAAAAAAAAGATAACCGAACAATTGTTTGGCTCGTAACTCCACACGGATCGTGATTTTTCGCCGCCTTTTCAATAAACCATTCTTTCGTACAACATCGACGCATATGAATTTTAAAAATGGAAATCAATTAAAAGTAACACTGGTTGAAAAGTTATGACATAAAAAGATAGCCTCAATTCGTCGGATGCTGTTAGCCATTCCGGAGATCAATTAAAAAGTACGTTCAAAACTGCAGCGCTGCAGCGCTGAATTCGCGTCCGCAATCCTGACCATTTCAGAAAAAGAAGCAAAAGCGCTTCAAACGAACAGTCTGCTCCCAAAGTGGGACGAGGGGGGTGTTGCGTACCAGTTCCCTACAATGGCTCTCGACTCGACAGATGAAAACCTCCGATATAGTATAATGAGTGTTCTGCCTCAATGGGAAATGATTTTCAAACTCTTTTCAGAGCGAATCGAAGTCGGTCTTTGTCAGAATTGAGTTTCTTCTAGTGAAAACAAAGAGCATTCGTAAGTTTTGGACGGAATTGGATTACGTAATAAAATAAATACATACTTTTGCGTTTCTATTGATATTTTAAAACGATACTTAACTGTAACTTAAGTAGACAACTTTGTGCTGATATTGCTGTTACGGTTTTAGGAAAATGTAATTCAATCTTCAGGGAAAGTATAACGTTACTTAATTTTGTGGGAGTAGAATCAATTAAGAAAGGGTATTATGGTTGAGGAATTTTCAGTGAAATCCAAAATTTCTTGCCGAAAATAAACGAAAATAACAGTTTTCAGAGGTAGACCTCTTAATCAACGTAACTTAAGCAAAATGGAAACTATTAATATGTACCTGATGGTCTTTATTTTTTGTTAACGAGACAGAAATAATAATAGAGCGGATTTTTGATATCTGATCCTACTGTGAAAGTAATGAAAACCAGTATCCTACTTTTTTACTACAACGCGAACGGTTCAAAATAAATTTTATTGAGCTATATTTTAGTATAGGTAAGAATACTCGTATCAAAAACTGTTATAACGAAATATTTTACAAACCGTATTTAGTTCGGTACTCGTAAAAAAATGGTTCCCTGTAAAGTCGGTTTACGGACGATAGTTTAACGTGACAACGTCATATAAAACATTGATGAAATGATTGCATACTTTTCTCGCTCGGATCGTAACGTTACAATGAGCGTAACGGGACACTTTTTTGTGCGTGCAGCCGGCGTTCATCGATTTGTTAGACGTTGTCAAGTCAAAATTAAAAACAAAAAATAAGAAGCAGGTCCAGTTTCTCCAACCCTGATTTAGTCGGTAGTCGGTACACACCGTTAACCGAGCGATTCTGAAAGACCTTACAACTTTGATTGCCTGTCGAAGTTTAATAAAGACGCTCGGCTCAGCCGCGCCTGCTCCCGACAGATACGCGCGGTAATTGGACAAATAACTTATTGTAATTTTTTTTAAATAAAGGTCAGTTATAAAAGTTACGAAGCGTCGTAAAAAGTAAGGTAAAGAAACCTCCATGGATTCTCCAAGTATTGATAAAGTATTAAAATCTGCTTATTACTTACATTCTTAAGAAAGTTCTTAAAACAAGTTAACAACTTACCTACCCCGGGATTCTATTTTTGTTTCTGCAAAATAATACGTAAGTAAATTTTTTGAACAATAACCGTTTTAAATGGTAAACTAGCTGCACCCTGTGGTTTTACCCGCTATCTTTCAGGAACCGTCAAATATTCTAAAATGAAAAGTATTCTGTATTTTCTGAAATAAAAAAGATCCATTACATAAATAATTAAGCATTATACAAGTTACATCAAAGTCCGTTCTGTAGTTTTAGTAAGATGTGGTAACAAAGGGACAGACAGACTTTCCTACATGTTTACTTCCTACAGATTTACCATAATTTGAATATAAGTACCTATGGATAGAGTGATTCGTGAGCTATGACTATGAAATTGGCCAATGTCAGTTATTCGGATTATTCAGTCCGCAATAGCTGGCGGATAACACGGCTGCATAATCCAAGACATGCAAATTGCGACCTACGTAGAGTAAATTGATTGATTGTATAACATGTAGCTGCATCGTAGAAACTGTGTCATAGGATTGAACAATCAGTACTCGTATAATACGGTGTCGTCTCTATCTCCCTGAACTACTTGACAGTAAAGAGGATGTTATAACGAGATTTTTACTCGACTGTCGAGAAGGAAGATAATACTTTTCGGATATGAGTATTCGTGTATATTTTGTATACGTATTTTTTGACCGATTGAAAGATTTAGGGGGCGAGAATTCATTATTATTTACTTTCTTCAATTCCAATTGTCATAGGCTACATTTTGCAAAATTAAATGGTTTTTGCACGACTGTCCAAAAATAAGTTTTTTAGGTTCATGTATGCCTTAGCGATAGGGCGAGACGGTAGTGGAAGGGTAACTTTTTGACACGGACTGATGACTCAAGAAAAAATTGGTTAGTGTCTAAAAAGATAGATGGATAAACTCTCTATTGTTCACACCAGAAATTACAATCAAAAAGAAAACAACACTTAGAACTTACAACAACTGGCGGCCTCAATAGCTAAGAGCGATCTCTTTCAGGCAACCATAAAAAGGAAGTAAACGAGCTTAAAAAGAGAGAGAAAAAGAAAGATAAAAAAAACGAGAAGATGATTTTTTACGGATAGCTGTCAGTTTTGTTCAGAAACAACAACCCCAGTCTCACACAACTACACTCATAAACTGGTTGCAAAGTAATAGCATCATACCCAGCACACTCACCTAGGCTCGCGAGCACGGGAGGTGGAAAAATAGCTAAATGGCGACTGAACAGTCAGGGCACGTTGGCACTTCACTTTTATTACGAGTGAAGGAGCAAACTTTGCGAGCTAAGCTGATTTCACAAGTTTGTCTGCCGTGTTTATAACTCCACAGCTTTTATTTGAAGACCAGTTTAAGTACAAAAGTACCTAGTTTGTTTGGTGAAGTCAAGGATTTGGGCGGATAAGGAAATGCCTATTTAAAATTTAAAAGTTGCTGAGTGTAACGGAAGAAGATTTGAAATCGTTTAAAGAAGGCAATGATTGGAATTGGGCAGTGGATTGTGAGTGAGAAAATACAGAACCATATTCTACGCATATCTTTAAGAGACTACAGCCGATATACCTACATATAGCTTTATCTTTGCGTTGGTAAATCCAGCTAAAACCTGAGCACCGAATAACATCTCCATAAAATCATTTAGATTTAAGAAAAAGTTTACAATACTTGTAATTATTTTCTTGCCAAACAAGCTGGTAAGCAATACTTCCACCGATCACCCAATTGCCCACCAATAAGAAGCATAAATAGCTTTCCAAAAATAAGGTACACTTTTCATAAATTAACCCCCGCTGTAAGCATGCCGACATAATTATCTAGATGTTTGTTGTCCAAATGTATTAGGGCTAAAAAGGGTCCAATCATCCCTCCTTGATTCATATTCAGCCCGCGGAGGAGGGGGGGGGGGGATACTTGCAAGGAGGGTGGGGGATACATAAACAAATAAAATGTAAAGCTCGTAGGCCCCGGGATTTAGAAAAATTGAGCAAGATGAAAAGGTTGGAATAACCCGAGGTGGGACAATCTTTCGAATTGCTAATTATGGCAGTTAGGGTTGGGGTATAGATTTCATTTGAATTCGAAATCGATGGGTTAAAGAATCGTATTCTCAACCTCAGCATAGAAGTTTCAAAATAAAATAGGCGATTAAAAATCAATGCGTAAACGCTAACTCTACCAGTAGTAACCTACCAGTCTACTAGTAACCTACAATTTAGTTTCAACAATAAGTGTAAATTTAGATTTTTTTATTTTACCAGTAATAATTAGGCCTTCTTTCTCTGTGTTTGTAATTGTTGGTGTGAACATCAAATAATTTATCTATCTAATATATAATCTGCATTTGTATTATGATTTTAAAATCAAGTAGTAGTTAGCTGTGTAAAACCAAAACAATGCATATTTTATCAAATAAAATTTAGTTGAAAATGTATGTAAAAGAAGGTACTCGTAGATAAAACTAAAAGCAGGTATATAAAACTAAAAGCAATGTAGGCCGGAGTCTCTCAGTTAAACTCTGACCACACCTCAAGCCCTCACAGTAATAGAACATGTTAAAATGAACACGATAATTGCCATTTATGCGTCGGGAATAAATCTACATGATTCTCGTTACCCACGCGATCTGACAACAGCTGGGAAACGTAATTGAATAATTAGGGTCGATATACATCTGACGGAAAATGCGTCGCGTATTACTCGACTATATACTCGACGCACTAGCGCATCATCGGTTGAGTGTGAAAGGTTAGATGTTTTATTATACATTTCTCTGTTCTGGCGTTACGCGACCGATAATACGCGACGCATTTTCCGTCAGATGTGTATCGACCCTTAATTTGGCCCACGAGACGCACAACACAAAAATATACGTACATACATAATAATATTAACGACAGCATAGTTATAGTTTTGAGTCTGTTAGAAAACGTATAGAGGCACACTTTCAGGGAACTTGACAGGTTTACAAGAAGAAACGGTTTCGAGTTTTCATGGAAACGATAGAAATATTTTCTTACTAACCGCAAACTGCGATTTTACCCGCTATTTTAAAGGAACTGTTATTTTTTTCTAGGTTTTAAGTAAGTTTTAATCTAGGGTATAAGGTAATTTGATGATGATGATATTGATTGAGCAACAAACATCGAAAGTTTGACAGTGATATTTAACTTTCCAAATAATCTTTATCTTTATAATTTTTTCATATAGAGTAAGATAGTACGATATAAAAGATTTTAGTTTTCTACTATCGCTCTGTGCTTTGTCGTCGCACTATTTCGGTATCCAGCTAGATTTCAACAAAAGATTTATCTAATTTGTTTTTATTTCGTGATAGACTTGTGTTTGACTACCATCTCGCCTGCTGGTAAGTAATGATGCAGTCTACAACAAAGCACGCTTGCCGAAAAGAAACCACTTCACTCACGCCTTGAAGACACCCAGACTTTATCCATCGCGAAACTCCCTCTCACTCCCACACTTATTTTAAATATGCACCATTTAGATAAATATTCCTTTGTCGAAAGGTTGTTCAATAGAAATTAATTTCAATATTAAAACTCAATACACATTTCCCTAAGCGCCCGGCGTCGGACGGAACATTTCCTTAATTAGAATTAATTAAGTTCACCTCAACTGATTTAAATTTCCACGTGTTTACACATAAGTATCGATTTTCATGTGAATGTTTAATTCATTCGCGCCAAATGTTAGGTGAGCACGGCGCGGACAACATGTCTATAGAGTTGAGTGGGGAGCCACGATCGTATGTTCTGAAGAAAACTGAGAGCGTTCTGGAGAAAATGTTCAGTTCCCTCAAATGGCCACCTCTGTGAAAAACTTGGTAGCGTTGTTTTTAAATTTCATGTTATTAGCTGAAGTTATAAAAACCTTTTTATTTTATGTTTCGTTTTACAGTTATTTTGTAGATTTTTTATTTTCCTTTCATTTAATTATTAAATCCTCGGTTCCTAAATATTCAATAACCGTTTTATTTAAAAAGAGTTTTGTCTCAATATCGCGCGTTACATTCATTATTCAGCAAAAAGTTGTCAAAAGTTGACTCTTATCAGCATCAGCTTATTGAGCGTTTATGAATTATAAAGTTTTAGTTGTTTTTGCATAAAAGAAAAAAATATCATAGTAACTTATAGTTTTTAAAAGTAATAGTTAAATTATATCCGTAAAGAGATATGGTATTGTTATAGTGATATTGTTTGATAAAGATTTTGCCAGGGTCGGGCTTTTGTAGGACCTGTTAGCTTTAACGTTTCTGTACGGGCAGCGGTTGAACTACGATGTCTCCATTGGGACCAAACTCACGCTAACGTTCCGTAAAGCCAAACGCTTGAACTAACTTCAGTGCCTGGAGAATAGCACTGCATTTAGACGTAGGTACTGGTTATTACCTTAATACCGTGAAATCGAAAGTTAGTGTCTCTCTTTTGTTTGTCTGCCATTTCTCGACTGAGCGGACGATATAAAAGAAAAATAAGTATGTTAAAGACTGAAATGACATAGGCAGGTTTTGGTAAAAAAAATCCGGAAAACGCCCGAAAGCTGCAGATTCCTGCTAATTTATCCTAATTGCTACAATAATTAGCCGATCCGATTCCCCGTCCGTCGACATTGAATACCGTTTCTTCGAGAAAAATGCAGGAAAACCGTTAAATAACCGCGGGGTGTTGCGAATTCAAAGAAAAACACTAGTACAGACCCGTATAAACAGTCCCTGCGGCGAGATTTACTGGCACGTCGACAAAGAATAAATTATTCGATCGCATTTCATTAGATACTCGCTTTTATCGCGGCGCCTGCCGTTCGGGCCGCTCGTTTTTATCATGTTTATTCGAATAGGACAGGTTCATTCGATTACAACACGTGGGTTTTAACAAACTGCGATGAGGTTATAATAAACTTCGAAGACGAGTTAATGGGTTTGGCGAGTGGCGTTTGTGTCAAACGGAAAGTTTGATGCGGTCGCCACCTACTAAATTATGTAGCGGGCTACGAGCGCAATCGTGTGTAAGTAACTGAAAAGCATTTCAGTTACTTTTTAGTTCTGGAGTTTAGCAGGGTCGTGTTAAAGAGGTAACCGTATGTTTTAAGAGTATAGTGAGAAACCGAAAACTAAGGAGGATCATTTTTTTGCCTGGCAATTAGTTTTTGGCTGATATCTTTGTTTTTTTATTTGTGTAGAAGTTTCTGAGCCTAAAACCTAAAAACGGTTTTAATGTTGTTTCTATGTGAAGATTGTCCATATTGTACGGAATCTTTGAGATCGTTAGAACTAGATTTCCTATCGCGTGATCATTTTTTTTTTAATTTGTCAACGGAACATAAATATCTGGCTATTTTCCCGTTGATTTTAATAAAATTTTAAAGAAATAGGGGACAACGAACTTTAAAACTGATACTATTCTAAATTAGACTCGTAGTTTTGGCGTCGGCGTCGGAATGTGAGAATTTCTCAATGAAGCGATATAGAACTCCTGAAGTGAATGTCGTATAGATTTTATACAAATGATTGTACGAGGGTTTTTGAAAGTTGGTGGATTAGTTATTTTAAAAGTTTCTGTAGAAGCGATTGGTTTTGATATTCAGTCAATGGACCTTGTTTCTTTGTAACTTATCCGATAGTGTACTAATCAAAGATGGCGCATTAAAAAAGAGTCTCGTATAAGATAGGCTTTAGCAGCATTTAACCTCATACTATTCACGAGAAGACGGGCAAAATTATCAAATTAAATGAATTTCTGCAATTTAAGTGAGTGACGAGGTGAGCAAGTTATTCGCTGATTGCTATGCTCTATACGCTTTTTAACTGTCAAAAAGTTCAATACCACTAAAGATTTTATTCACCATCTGTTCAAATTCAAAATCTTTGCGCAGCACTACAACGCGCTCGTCAGTCACTCTGAATGTTTTAGGTGATATGTTACATTACCGGAAACATTGCCCTTCAATCTCACAGAGTAGTTTGATCCCACTAAAAATAGCTGGCTGTATAATGGCTGGGAAATTCTGTGAAAATGCTACGAGCATTCAAATGTGGAGTTTACTATCAGACGAGCGACTGCCTCGTCTGGTCCTTTAGGCGTATAAAAGAAAGCTTTTCGGGATGACTCCGTTAATGAACATTGCAATTTTTTTTTGTATTTGCTATCATAGCATTTCACAAGAATCAATTGCTCGGCAAAGGAAAATCTGATATCCAGCAAAGCACAAACATTAGACATTTTAATGAACATAAAATAACAAACAAATATACAAATACGAGTAACAATTAAAGTTATAGTAACTACTCTTCTTTGTGAGTTTCTATTTGTTTATGCCTATTTCTGTTATATAAATGTACGTAAGCGTAGTCTCTTCCAACAGACTTCAAACGAATGTAAACGAATAGATTTTTAATTCCCCCATGAAAGGTAACAAAGTGCTAGGCCCATCGCAGAGCCGCGACCCACATTCGAGAACAATCGGCGGAATGCAGGGCGGCGGTCGATGTGCGCGCGCCGCAACAGGTGAGCCGGCCTGCATTCGCTCCGGGCCTTTGTTACCCGCTGACTGTTGGCCCATCTGTGCTAAACGAGATATTGCTGCTGATAGAAACTGCTGTTTTATCTAGGAAAATTATCCCTGAGTCCGCCAATATCTACGCCATACTCAGTCTTGTAGATAGTGAAAAGGTTGACGTCAGGTAGTGCAAAATAAAACATTTAGCAAGATTTATAATATTTTCATTTGCCATGATAGGTTTTTTCTCTATCGTTATTTGTAATGTAAATTGTAAACTAAATGTATACTTTCAATCAATACTCAAGAAAATTATAAGAAAAAAAATATATGTTTTCTTAATTTTTTTAACTTACTGCACACAGCTGTTCGCAATCGATAGCAAACTGACTATAATCGCATAAACATCAATAAAGAAGTTCCTACACAATGTTATCGCCAAAAATGTTCATCTCTTTTCGATTTCCTCAAATTTGAGACATACACCTAATATTATTTTCTCATTTCGAGAACGTCTCATGTTATTTCGAAGTTAACTTCCAAACGGAGCGTCGCTGGAAAATTGTCGAGAAAACACGAGATAATTGGCCAAGTTAGGTGTAAACGTTACTTTCTCAAGAGTTTGATCGAGGTACCAAGTCTTCTTCAGATTTCGGGCTCTTTGAATTTAATACACCATTTATTGACTTTATTTGTTGTTGAAACCGAATTTAGTTCTTCAACATATATCTTCTTAATATATATAAATCTCGTGTCACAATGTTTGTCCTCAATGGACTCCTAAACCACTTAACCGATTTCAATCAAATTTGCACACCGGGTGCAGTTCGATCTAACTTAGGAGATAGGATAGTTTAAATCTCAAATTATAGTCGCAATTTTAATTTATTGCAAATTATATATATACTGATAATTTTTACTATAAATTGACAAGTTAGCATTAACATACTACGGTTGCTATAGTTACGCAATGGCTTTTGACAGGACAACGTCTGTCGAGTCAGCTAGTTATTATATATAATTCCTTAACAAAAATATTAAATTTACAAGTAACTTAGGGGGGGAAAGTGGAATAGCCCACATTTTATAGTACTCTAGCTGTTCCCTGCCACGCTTCGCTGTGGATAAAAAAAAATTGATAAAAGCAATCCTTGATGCGGATTCTAAATCATGCTAAAATTTCAGCTCGATCAGTGCACAACTTTTTGAGTTTTTGAAGCGTACACAAACCAACATAACATTTTTATATATATAGATTTACGTTTCATTTAAGTAGCAATTCATCTGCTATAATCAAAATTGTGGAGTTCTACTATATCATTCACATTTATTTGAGTAAAAAAGCATCTTATTTATCTTAATTAATTGATGCACACCATTTTCCAGCGAAATTTGACTACGATTCATTGATAGGCTTGCGTTTGACCGCCATCTTGCCTGATGGCCAGCAATGATGCGGTTTATGATGGAGCACGCACACCTAGAATAAACTGATTCACTATCAGCTTGAAGACACCCATATTATATCTATCGTACAGCAGTCTTTGAAGTAATAAACATACAGATAGAAATCCACCATCTTTATATACAAACACAAACGTGTAGTTGTACAAACAACCAAACAATAATTCGGAACACGTTCAAACAGGTAACGGATCTCCGTCACCACAATACCGCACTACCTTTGAGGTTTACCCTTATACAAAATCAAAGCATAGCTACAGCGTTACAAACTTATTTCAAAGGTTGGCCAAATGAAGAGACAAATATTTACAAACACTTATGTTCAGAACTTACGATGGTGGCTCCACTACACACTGCAGATAAATTGGTTGTATAGTAAGTAATAGTATTTGTTCTGTGGTATAGGTATTGTCTGATTCTCTTTGATCGTTTGGTTGTTGTTCGAGTATGACTGAAGCAAAGCTCGGCGGATTTCTAGTTGGAAACTACATAAATGTTTGGCTTTTAGAGAATTATTGCAAAATGGACTTTATGTGACTTTATTTTAAACTAGCGGCCCGTCCCGGCTTCGCACGGGTAGACTTTGGGATAAATGTAGAGTAAATTGAAATCGGTCCAGTCGTTCACGCGTGATGGCGTGACCAAAGGTGTTGAGAATAATTATAGGAACTCTTTGTTATAACCTCTATTCTCATGCTATTGCGTAACTATAGCAACCGTAGTTTGTTGATGCTAACTTGTCAATTTATAGTAAAAAATATCAGTATAAAACGCACACTGTTTTGATAGATATGATTGAATTTGAACTTTGTACAGAGGTAATAAAGTGCAAATTGACTCTTGGACGTTAGGAACATACCTACATTGCTTAAACAACAGTGAGTGCTTGCAATTCAATATGAACTTTATACAATAGCAATAAAGCTCGTTTTAGTTAGAACACGTTTGTATAGGAAATATAAAAGGGCTGTTTTTAGGGTTTTTCAATATTTCTGAGAGATTTTCTTAATATTTTTTTCCTTAAGAACCTTCTCCTAATAATAACAAATACAACAAAAAAAGAATTAGTGAAATCGGTCCAGCCATTCACGCGTGAGGCCGTGACCAAGGAAAACGGGTTTCATTTTTATATATATAGATACTATTTTGCATGTTGAATATTATTGTGTTTGAATAAGACTGGTCAAACACGGAATTAATTAAAATCGATTAAACGCTTTACTTCTCTTTATGACACGCGACTACAGACCGAGACGTCAAAAATTTTACGAAACAAGTCTCCTGACGCAAGTGCTCTGCTGACGCTTTGCGATACTGTATCCTTAATGGTAGGTAAGATATTTAGGAAACCTACTTAAACACCAACTATTTCATAAACCTTGTACACAATCAACATAGTTACATAGCCATTGTATTCTTGAGAACTTAGAGCACACATGAGAGCCAACGAGCCGAGCAATCGAAACACAAACCTAACAATAATTATGTTCGTGTACGAACTAAACAAGTAAGTAAACATAGAATAACTGATGAGCCAAGCTCATATTTCAGCTCAATTTTGGACATTTTCGATCTAGAAATAGAGATCATTTTGGCTCGAACAGCCAAAATCGGTTTCTGCGATATTCGATGGTACGTGGTGTTCTACGGTTGGAATAGAAATTAAGCCACATTCTCAGGTCCGAATGCCGACCTGCAATTTCCCCGGGCTGGTTCTGCAGTTGGACTTGAGCTAGTTAAGTTATGAACATTTGTTCCACGAATGATTGTGTAGGTGTGGAATCTAAATGAGCAGTAACTCTAACTAAGTAATGGATGTATGGTACGCAAAAAAAGGGAAGACATCTTTTCAGGAGTAACCGTGATTTTCTCATCGCATTTTTTATCTTATGTCGTAAATAAGCACCCCATTTAGTGTAAGAAAAGAGTTTCATTGCAAAGTTTTGAGGTTTTCTAATTTGGGCACTATCATAGCAGCATCCATGCTATTGGCATATATCCTCACGCAGACTCGTTTCGTGCTCTAATGCTATTCTATGAGGGAACGGCAATAATCAATGATAAGAACGGCACCCATCACGTTATTCATTCCAAAAATTATAACCAAAAAGAAAAAAGTAAAAATTATAGAAAAGACCAGCCAGCTGACAATTTGCTCTTCATTAAACGATTAGTCTTCATTCGTTCAGACTGAATAGCAGAATTATCGGAGACAAGATTCTCGATAACGATTATTCGATAACGATTTTCCTCCAGACCAAACAAAATGATAAATACGACAGTTTTACCGCGCTAAAAGACAAAGTACCTGATAATTTTGTCTGTTTATTTTTCTTTTCCAGAAAGAAGGACTATTTAAGTCAAGTGTTCTGGATTACACATATCTGACTCTTAATTTGCGAGCGGCATTGATCCAGTCAAGTTTAATCTGCGATAAAAAATCGTTTAATCTCGTAACAGTAGCATCATTCTGCTTAAACAACCACACTAAATTTAATTTCAAAATAGATTTTATTCAACGAGATTTATTCAATCGTTCAAAATTTTATTGATGACTTTATCCGACTTTAATTTCATTTTATATTTTATTCGAGAGGAGCACATTCAGATTCAAATAACGTATTTACGTCAGAACATGGTTGGTAGGTACACACCTACACAAAAATACAAAATGCATACAAGGTGTATTATTATTTATTTTTATTTAACTTATTTTCTAATCGCACTTAGGTACCGCAAGCTGTGACCTTTCAGAACTGAAAAGTGTTGAAGCGTGGGAAGACATTGAAATGTTAAAGTTCATCCCCGGATGATGTAAGGGCTCGTTTCGCTGACTGAATGGGAGCAAAAGTGACTCTTGCTTGCTTATTACTTTACCTTTAGTATTTATGGAATTACTAATTATTTTAGGTTGATACGGGTAATGTCAAATTAGGTGCTTCTCTTCGTAATAATATTTAAGCAAATAAATAATAGTTAAAAAAAAACTAAAAAAACACGCTTTTTATAAAAAACCGAACTAAAAAAATAGAAAATAAAATTTTATAAATTTAAATTAAGAATAGGGTTGAAAATTTCAATAAATATAAATTAATAATAGTGTAAATAAATAAATATATGTATTTTATTTTTAAAAAGCGTGGGGTGCATGGGTCAATAGATATTATATATTTTGTAGATACATTTTGTATTGACAGACATGAGTAGAGTGATTAGCATTTTGATAATATCTTAGAAAGCACCCCACGCTTTTTTAAAAATAAAATACATATATTTATTTATTTACACTATTATTAATTTATATTTATTGAAATTTTCAACCCTATTCTTAATTTAAATTTATAAAATTTTATTTTCTATTTTTTTAGTTCGGTTTTTTATAAAAAGCGTGTTTTTTTAGTTTTTTTTTAACTATTATTTATTTTTCGCTTTTTAGTTCGATTTGCTAACTATTAACCATTATTAATATGTACAAATGTGTTGGTGTTATCCGATTTTGGCCGTCTGCTCAAGCAAATCTATATATATAAAAGAAAGTCGTGTTCGTGTTACACTACTTATAACTCAAGAACGGCTTTACCGATATGGCTGAAAATTGGTGAGGAGGTAGCTTAGAGCCAGGAAACGCACATAGGATACTATTTATTCCTATTATACTATTTATTCCTATTATACTATTTATTTCTATTAAATAAATTCGATAGCATTCAAGTGTGAATTGACATAAAACATCAGTCACTATAAAACGAGGTATAACAAAAAAGAATCAGACTTGGAATAACAAAACGACTTAAAATACTCTTTGCGCAAATGACAGCTATGTAATGGACGTATGGATGACAATTTGATTTAACAATTTAACAGCTAAACAGATTTTGACGAAATTTGGTATGAAGGTAGCTTAAGCCCTAGGTAATATGTAGATTACTTTTTACCCCAGAAAATTGAACGGCTTTCCGCTATTCTTGCAGGACAGCGGGTGAAACCGCGGGGCGCAGCTAGTAGCTAGTTAAAAATAAAATTGATGCGTAACAAAAAACATTGAGCAAAAAGATTTGTAGCCGCGTGGTTTCGATCCTCAGACCTCATAAAATAAAATTGATGCGTAACAAAAAAATATTGAGCAAAAAGATTTCTAGCGCGTGGTTTCGATCCAGGGACCTCTGGGTTATGAGCCCTGCACGCTTCCACTGCGCCACTCTGTTCTCTGACACGAATGTCGAAATTACCATTTGTAAGTTAAACTGTATTAAAAGTTAAAGAAACTTTATAGAAAAAGCGTGTTAAACAAATTAATAGTTAAAAAAACTAAAAAACACGATTTGTTTAGTGTATTGTCATCGGTCCTCGATATATCTACAAAGTTTGAAAGAAATCTGACCGTTTAAAGTGGGTCAAAAACGCGCTCAAAGGAGTCGGTTACATACAAACATACAAACATACAAACATACAAACATACAAACATACAGGTGAAGCTAATAAAAGCGTGATAAAAAGTGACAGCTCGTTACTTAAAAATAAGATATATAAGATGGTTTCTACATCAACTATTCAAATGGATTGGTTTAGATGCATTCATCGGCAAATAATGATTTAGTCGTATCAGTTCTGAATCTGAAGGTTTAAATATATAAATATATAATGTACCTTTTTTCATGCTATTGTGTGACGAGACGACCAAATCACTCGCCTGATGTTAAACGCCACGTTTGCCTATAACAGGTCTACACCACCCAGATTTTTTAATATTATTTGCAATTTGAAGAACCATTTCATACCAAACCCTCCAGTGTTTTCTATAGTCCACCGTTCCAATAGCAAAATTAAACTAAAACTTTCCCACAACAAACTCGTAAAGAAAAGCAACAAGCTCGAGCAAAACACTTCAATTTAGCGTTGCTCGCGGGCAGTCCGCAAATCTATCCGTAAACAAGGCTTATAAAGCGAATCATTGGTTTTATTGCGGACACAGCACCAGCCGAGCAGCGCAGCGGAAGCGGACCCAGCGTAAGCGGATTTACGCTTTCACAACGAGTACAATCCGAGATGTACGGCGCTGCAGGCAATATTATGAAGCCAAGATTATGAAATTTTGCTTTTAGTTTTGTCGTGAAAAGACTTTAAGTAATAAAGTTAATGTGACGACGAATAAACTTAAATGCGAATAAGATATTACGTTTAAAGTTTATATACATACCAGAAGGTATGACGAGAACTGTTTTAGTTTCGATAGTAATAAACATGAGCATAGTTATAAGAGATTGAGTATTTATCATTAGCCGGCTCCTGACTGACCAAGCCTCACTCGCGAGGCATGTTTTCATCTCACTCTGGCTGCCAAGCTTACCACGGTGCAGAACGTGATAAAAACATGGCTTGCAAAGCACACTACTCTTATTATTATACTTATTATTGCCATCAAGATAGTCAAGCTTCGAAGCTCAAGAAAATTATACTACTTACGTACAAATTACGTATTCAGAGAGGATCTCGTCAAACTTCAACCACAAATTAAATTTTAAAGGAGCGGGCATGTATAGTATAACGACGGTTCTGTATAATGGTCTTAGTACACTAAACACGCGGCATTCGACACAACACTGATCAAAAGCAAAGTTATAAAATTTGAGCTCTCCATACATTATGTTGTTTTACGTCTGGATTGGGTGATACGTAATCCGTGTGGTGTCAAATAAATGCCAAAGGTTGCCTAGAAGAGATTTCTTCATAATAAAGCCATCATTTCTAGTACTAGTTTGTGAGTCTTACCTGTTTTTGCATCTTAAATTTTTGAGGTAAGTAGGTACAATAAAACAGTACCTAACTATCTGCATAATAATACCCCTTTAAACTCTTTCTTTTTACTACGTTTCCAACCCTTGTCAGTCGGTCCGGTATCGACTCGGTGTAGTGTGCTACTTCTTAAAGCCAACTTAATTGAATGAAGCCCGCAAGACGATCCTGTAAAAATACTAGACTCAAAGGATCTGCTGGGAAATTGATCTTCGATATCATTAATTTTTTCATTTCGTTTGCTTGAGAAATTGTAGAGATAGATAGTGGAGATAGTAGTTGAGATAGCATATTGTAGAGGTAAGTGGATTATTAAAAAGTAATTTAAAAACTATATTTAAAACCAGCTTTTAGTGCATTGTCATCTGAGTTACACAATTATACCAAATTTCAGCTCAATTATCATCGGGAAGTGTTTCAAAATTCAGTAGCAAGATTCCACCCGAACAGATATAATAACATACATTGCAAGTTAAATAAAAGCTAGTAATAGTTATTAGAATAAACAAAAAGTCTGCAAATGTTGTATAAGACGCTTGGGACAATACAAGAATTTGAAACGACGTCGCTTGCAACAAAATTGGTGCAAGCGTTCAGAAGATAGATAGATAGATATACTCTTTATTGTTCACACCATAAATTACAAACAAAAGGATTATAGCACCTAAAACTAGTACGACAACTGGCGGCCTTATCGCTAAGAGCGATCTCTTCCAGGCAACCTTAGGATGGATAAGTTATTGTGGAATTACTCTTATGTACACATGGACCCATAATAACAAGACAGTCTTTTTTTGAGCAGTCAGTCGTTTAAAATTCAAGATGAAAGCCTTTATTACGGAGAAAATTGTAGAGGAAAAGACAAGATTAATACCTTGTTCGTCTGTCGTGCGAGTCAGAGTAAAACGTCTGGAACAATACATGAGCATTTTTTTTACCTTTAGCTTTAGCCGTTTGAGACAATAATTGTTGGACAAAAGTTTAAGATGATGTCGGAAGTGCTCGAAAATAATATTAATTATGGCCTATAAAATAATAAATCTGACTGTCAACTGTAAATTATCATAAAAACACTGAGATCGTTGATGTAATACTCTGAGACTGATATAGGCATCGCAGCACATCAGCCTTTATCCGATATTTATACAATTTTTGAGTGTGTGAACGTGGGTTATTATTATGTGTGTTTAATTGTTTATGTGTATAATGATCTCGCGTTATAGACACACTCATTTAATAAACGTCAAATGGTTCCCCAAATTGTACCATTGTAAACTCCAATTCGGATAATTAAAACCGGCTGCTCCTCAGAACTTTCTTAATGAATCCTATTTGGAGACGTCCAAAGTTAGAACTTCGGTTCACTCGCACGTAGCAGTTAGTTTCTAACCCGAAGTATCTCGACCTACTTCTTGCTACACTTATTAACCAAAGACTTACACAAGTTTCGTTCTATGTAGCTGTTAGTAAAGTCAACTCTGGGACCCTATTTTTGGGCGCTCGAGATTATCTCCGTTACTCTCACTGTCATGACATTTCTAATGAGAGCGACAGTGACCGAGATAGGGGGGGTTCCCAACCAGTAGATAATATCTCACTTTTCAGAATTGGGAGTAAGTAATGTCAAAGTTTGATAGCATTGGTTAGATTAGGTTGATGAAACGCTCCCACTTAAATAATTAATTAACCTACTTGAGCTTTCTCTAATTCTGTGATTAATTTGTCTAAAAATAGAGATATTCTGAGTGCCTCGACAAGTAACCACAAGCCTGTGAGTCTGTGGATGGAGGTTAGCTATATCTGGAGAGGCTACTTGGAGGCGAATACTGCTCAAACCAGATTCAATATTAAATAATCAATTGAATCAGCTTCTGTGAGTTCAACTAGATTGTCCCAGTAGTTCAAATCTTTAAAAAAATTGTACGAGTTGAACTACTGCAACAAACAACTACCATTAGTTCAACCGTTGAACTTATTCGGTGTACTAGTGGGATCGAGCCGACAATGATAGGCTTGAGTTTGTCTTATTATTTACATTGTTTTTATTCACTGATAGGCTTGCGCGTGACAGCCATCTCGCCTGATGGTAAGCAACGACAATTCAATATAAAAATATGAGTGGCAGTTTCATTCTCGCAGAAACGACGAGCCACAAAGACCTAGCTCTAACAGAACTGAAAATCGCGGTAGTAAACCTTTATTTTGTTCAATCAAACAAATCCTCAACAGCATGAAGAGTAAGACCGTATTAAATCCCGTGTTTACAAGTCGGCGTGCGAATCACACATGACGTATATTCAAACCGTATAAAAACACGCGTAATATTTATCAACATTACCCCACGTCGGGTAAACACGTCGCTGATACTTTCCCAGGAACTTCACGAAAGAATTTCCAAGTTTCCAGGAACGATAATTGGTATTTATTTCCCTATGAAGCTTTGTACTAGTTTCGTGCCAATACTGGGAACTGGGAACCCACTGAGGTCACTCTGTCTCGGTTTTGTACACGATAATTTATTTTTAAAATATTTGAAGTATAACAATGTACATATTATGTCATCTTAGCTAGTTTTCTGTTCGGAGTTATGCTCTAGGTACTCGTAGATGAACAGGTCAGTCGTGTTCACATTCAGTTCGTGGCAAAGAATTGATATGAGTTAACGAACTGAGTTGATATAATATAGAATACTCGCTGCACCCTGCAGTATCACCCATGCGAGGGTAAAAAACGGTGATGAAGATAATGAAAAATTGCATAGGTCCTTTTCTGTACCCTTGACAACGTGTATGCCAAAATTTCGTGATAAGCGGTTGAGTAGTTAAAGTGTATAATAAAAGTGAAATAAACTAATAGCTTTTGCACTTTTGCATCAATAATTATGATTGGATTAGGTACAAGAGGAGTTCCCCCCCTCTCAGTCGAGGAGAGGGGTTCGGGGTACGTGGTGGCCAAGTGGGAGGAGTACGCGGTGATCGGCGCGTACTTCTCCCCCAACAGAACCGCCGCGGAGCTGGAGGCCTTCATGGACCTCCTGGCCGCGGCGGTGAGACGTCAGGCGCCACGTCAGGTCCTCCTAATGGGGGACCTGAACGCCAAGGCCCGGGAATGGGGCAACCCCTCCACTGACTCTCGCGGGGAGATAGTCGGGGAGTGGGCGGTTGCCTCAGGGCTGACCCTATTAAACAGAGGGTCAGCCCACACGTGCGTGCGACAGCGTGGGGGGTCCGTGGTGGACGTGACGTTCGCCACCCCAGCTGTCGCCGCACGTGTCCGGGCCTGGAGGGTGATGTCGGAGGTGGAGACGCTCTCGGACCACAAATATATTAGGTTCGAGATCGTCCCCTCCGACATCCAGGGAGGGCCGCGGCGCGTGGTGCGGGGGGATTTCCCGCGCTGGACGATCAGTCGCCTCGACGCCGAGTTGGCTGAAGAGGCGGCCATCGTCCAGCTGTGGTTTGCCGGCCCCGCGCACCCGGAGGTGGACGTCGCAGCGGGTCACCTTCGGGCGGCGGTAACGGCCGTATGCGACGCGGCCATGCCGCGGTTCCGTCGCCGTCCCGGTGGTCGCCGCCAGGTCTACTGGTGGAGCTCGGAGATTGCCGATCTCCGAGCGGCCTGCATGCGCGCGCGGCGGCCGTACGCCCGCTGCAGGAGGCGGCGGCACGGTCGGACGGACGACCAGATGTCGCCGGAGGCGCTGGCTGTCGAGGCCCGTCTCTATGGCCAGTACCGCGCTGCGAAGAAAGAGCTGCAGCTGGCCATAGGACGGGCCAAGTCCCAGGCCTGGGGGGAGGCCCTGGAGGGCCTCGACAGGGACCCGTGGGGGCGTCCGTACCTGGCGGCCCGGAAAAAGTTCCGGGGCCAGACGCCCCCAGTCGCGGAGTCCCTGGAGCCGGAGCTCCTAGGCATGGTGCTGGAGGGGCTATTTTCTGATCCCCCTCTCCACACCCCGCCGGCGATGGCGCAGCCGTCCTCCACGGAAGAGTTGGACCCGGCCTCCATCCCGCCTGTGTCGGAAGCGGAGATGGAGGTTGCCGTCGGCCACTTGCGCGGCAAGACGGCCCCGGGTCCGGACGGGATCCCGGGACGGGTCCTGAGGATCGCCCTCAGGGAGTTGGGCGGTCGGCTTCGGGAGCTGTTCGACGCGTGCCTCACGTCAGGACAGTTCCCGAAGCTGTGGAAGGACGGCCGATTGTGCCTGTTGCGGAAGGAGGGACGTGCCGTTGAGTCGCCTTCCGCATACAGGCCAATCGTGCTGTTGGATGACACGGGAAAGCTGCTGGAGAGAGTCGTGGCTTCCCGTGTCATCCGGCACCTGGAGAGGACTGGGCCCGGTTTATCCGAGGCCCAGTATGGGTTCAGGGCAGGGCGGTCGACAATAGACGCCCTGCTCTGGCTCAAGGAGTGGACGCAGGATGCAGTCGGCCAGGGGGGTAAAGCGTTAGCCGTCTCGCTGGACATCGCCAACGCCTTCAACAGCCTCCCGCATGGAACAATACAGGAGGCGCTCCGGTACCACGGAGTGCCCCTGTATCTGCGGAGGCTGCTGGCCGACTACCTCCAGGACCGCGAGGTCCTGGTGGAGGGACGCGACGGCTTGAGGCGCCATCGCGTCTCCTGCGGGGTTCCACAGGGGTCGGTGCTGGGACCGCTCCTGTGGAACGTGGGCTACGACTGGGTGCTCCGTGGCACGCTTCCCGCCAACATCAGGGTCGCGTGCTACGCCGACGACACCCTCGTCGTAGCCAAGGGGAGGGACCTCGGGGAAACG
The DNA here is from genome assembly GCA_949125135.1 of Alcis repandata. NCBI lineage: Eukaryota > Metazoa > Arthropoda > Insecta > Lepidoptera > Geometridae > Alcis > Alcis repandata. The sequence goes on along the minus strand of OX421239.1, from coordinate 11,658,882 downwards.
GTGCGGTTGGCCACGATGGGAACAGCCCTGGTGGTCGACCGTATCCGTGCCCTGGGACTGGAGGTCGCCCTCTCCAAGACCGAGGCCCTGTTGTTCCACGGGCCTCGGGGAGGACCCCCTCCAGGTACGCGGGTAAACCTGGACGGGGTCTCGGTCCGGGTCGGGGCCCAGATGAAGTACCTGGGCCTCGTCCTGGACGGGAGGTGGACTTTTGGGGCACATTTCGTCCAGCTTGCCCCAAAAGTCCTGGGAGCCGCCGCCGCTTTGGGGAGGCTGCTGCCCAACGTGGGTGGTCCTAGCGCCATATGCCGTCGGCTGTACTCCGGGGTCATCCGGAGTATGGCCATGTACGGGGCACCGGTCTGGGCGGACGCCCTCGGTCGTGCTAATAAGGCCCTGCTGCGACGTCCGCAGCGGGTCATCGCGACGAGGGCGATACGCGGGTACCGGACGGTGTCCTGGACGGCCGCATGCGTCCTAGCCGGGGATCCCCCCTGGGAGCTCCAAGCGGAGATCCTCGCCGAAGTGTACCACTTCGTAGCGGCGAGGAGATCCCGCGGGGAGCCCCCAGCGTGGGAGGAGGTGAAGCGCATGCGGAGGCAGGCGCAGGCCACCATGTTGAGGCGGTGGACGGAGGACCTGGCTCCACCGGTCCCAGGGAAGCGGACGGTGGAGGCCATTCGACCGGTCCTCCGGGGGTGGATGCGGCGGCGGTTCGGGTCGCTGTCGTTCCGACTTGTGCAGGTGCTTTCCGGGCACGGGTGCTTCGGAAAGTACCTGCACGAGATCGCGAGACGGGAGGCGACGCCGGCCTGCCACGAGTGTGGAGCGCCGGAGGATACGGCGCTCCACACGCTGGAGGCGTGTGCTGCATGGGGCCCGCAGCGGCACACGCTTACAGCAATCGTGGGCGGAGATCTCTCGTTGCCGAGCGTTGTTAGGGCGATGCTCCGCAACGAGAGATCGTGGCAGGCCGTGGCCTCCTTCTGCGAGGCGGTAATGTCGCAGAAGGAGGCCGCGGAGCGGATCAGGGAGGACGATCCCCGCTCTGATCCGCTCCGACGCAGACGACGGGGAGGGAGGAGGGGGCGATTCGCTCGCCTCCTTCACTCTCCGTAGTGGGGCCACTGGCGGAGGGTCGGGGGACTCTCCGCCGGCTTGCACCGGCTCCACACGTCTGGGGGGCGGCCTTGGTGAGCAAGGCCGTCCCTCCCTCGGCGACTGGGGCCCGGTTCCGATCCGGGCCTGCCGCCGTGGCGCGAGATGGAGATTGCTAAAGCGCCCCCATCTCGCTCCACAATGGCGGCGGACTGCTCACCGCGGGGGTTTTAGTCGGTATGGGCACCGGTACCCACCATCTTCACCGGTGTCGAGTCCGACATACCCCCACTCGTCTCCCCCGGCGGGTGGGGGATGCGTAAGTGCATTACCCCGCGTCAAAAAAAAAAAAAAGGTACAAGAGGAGTTGCTTTCAAAAATAAACGTTATCTTTTGGACACGAAAGAAGATCACACATAAATAGACATACTCGTAAGATGCTTTTGCTATGCAGGAAAAATAAAAAACAGTAAGAAGTAGCACGCTTTACAAATCGTCAATCCTATCTCGTGAACCGGTAAGACAACAGGCAAGTTGATTCCACCGTCAGTCGGGGGCCTTTGTAGCTTCTGCAAAGGATAGCTTGTTACTTGTTACCAAGCGGGGGCGTGGCAGCTGCTGTACGTACTACGAGATTACAAGGCGAATTATGTTAATAGCTACTGTTTTAGCTTAGTCTTAATTTAATTCGACTTTATTTTTAAAGCTTGTATTTAACTTGCAATGTAACATGTATGTAACGATGTTTGTTCGGATAGAGTTTTGCAACTCAATTTTCTAATATTGTACTATGTTGTAATCTTTACTCTAACTGTCTGATCTTTTTTCTTTTTGAGTAAATATATTTGGTTTCCCATTTATTCATTTTTTCAGGAACATACGCTTTATTGAAATATTTTCAGGTATTTGTAGTACCTAGGTAATAGGTATAGGTATAGTAATAAATAAACGACAAGAGAGTCACGTTTTATTTAAACATAAGCTCAGTAAAGCTTTTAAATGAAACTTTCTAGCCGAGCTTGTCGTCAGGTACAAGCCAAAAGCTTAAACTTTTAAACGAAACTTTCTTGAATCAAACTTTAGCCTAACCTCTCGTTCAGTTTCATAAGTTGCTCTAGTAACTACTATTAATCTGTGCCAAAGCTGAAATGCAATATGCATTAGGTTCTGGATTATGGATTAGAACTTGGTTCGTGGAAACCTCTTCTCGAGTAATACGAAGTTCTCGAGTAAGTGCAAGACTAATTTTCTAGTCGGTTGCGAATATTCCATTCACTGAAAACTAACGTGATTTTGACACAACCTAAAGGTGTGAAAGTGACTTTGTTTAGCTTTCACATAGTAAATAGGCTACTTTTTTATCACCACACCGTATTTTATCACTTTTTGATATTTTTATACGAAATTTTGAGTATTCCTGCATAATTTAGAGGGAACGTTTTTATGTACTTAAGGAGATGCGCCCAATTTTACTAACACAGATGTTGTGTATTACCAGATATCGTCAATTTAAAAATTCACCAAGTTTCGAATACATCCAAATCAAACATTTATGTTAGGACCTTGCTTATGAAGCCAATCACTGCTTCAAATTCTCTGACAACTTCTTAAGCAATCATTAACTTTAAGCAGGCTTTATAAGTGCCGTAGTTTCCAATTAAAACTAGTACGCTTACGCTATTTACTACTACGTAACGCCTGAGTCGCAGTTAAGTTGCCTCCACCGCACGAATCCAGCTTCGAATTGAGGGTAGCATTACACCCGATTCAATTTCCTATGCGGAGTCTCGGTGCGCCTCGCCTGTTTGCGATGCTGTTTGTATGTAAATATCTGCTAACTTTTATGGGATGCGACGCGGAGAACCAACAAATTATTTTTAAATATCTCTTACACTGCAATATTTGGATAGCTTTTTTGTAACAGTGAAAATTAACAGTTTGGTTATAGATTAAACGGAGTTAATAGAATTTAGTATTCAAATTAGTAGTCCCTTAGTCAGTCGGCGTTAAAAAGTAATTAAGTTCATACAAGCTATTGCTATTGTCAGTTTTGAAGGCTACCTGAAGATTTCTTTCATGGGTTAACGGTTGAAAAAGTATCAAACGGCTTTATATCGAAAACACACACAATTTAATTTGGCTTCAAAATCATAAAGTTCGATAAAGCCAGAGTAACGTCACCTTGGGCTTGAGAAAAGTCAGACCGACAGATGATTTCGTATTTTCATGGTATTTCCTCATGCAAGAATCGAACATCGGAGAACTTAGCCAATATGGCCGCGGGGCAAGTGACTTACGAGAAGAGTCGATTTTAAGCTATTGCATAGCTTCTATCGCGGGCCTTGAGCGTGGAGACCGAATCCAGAAATTCCGTAACGAAAATAACCTAAGATATAAAAACTTAAACATTTAAAAAAAAATATAATTACGGGTATATACTCGGAAGAGAGAGTCATGACGTTTGAAAAGTCAACGAAACCTTACACTCGACACCTAGAGGCGAGTTGCTGAACTAAAGAGACAAGCGTGATATTTCAAAAAGTCATTAAAAGTCCTGCTATTCATCGATAGATGGCAAAACTAAAAAATATCACTATCAATAGCAATAGCTTTACCGCGGCAGTCCCCGAGTGCCACACGTCCTTTTATTATTATTTATTTATTAGCATGCCGATTAAGGACTGATGATGATGATGAAGCTTCTTGAATAGGTATTAATTAGTGTGAAGCTGCTTCATATCAAATATGACGTATTAAAATTCTAAAGCTCAGTGGCATGATTTCCGCCATTAATTTCTCTGGCTTGTTTCTGAAAATTGCAAGACGCCCCTCGCATTAAATAATCAATGAGGAACATTTTCTGCTCGTTCGTTATGACAACAGCCGTTCGTATTTATCATGAGGATGTTCTCTTGAATTTTAAAATATTTTGACTCGAACAAATGTGGCAGCTACGTTGTTCGCTTTATTTTTGTATAAAAGCTACAAATATTTTTGCAAGCAAAAGTGTTTTGGGACCATTCTCTAATCTTCTCGTATTTTCAAGATAAATGTATTTTTTGTGTTTTGATTTTTTTTTCTCTGCTAAATTGGATTACGTTTGTTTCAGTCGTTTTTTTTTTCGAAATTATCTTTACTTTAAATTAAAGTCACCTACTTTAGTCTCTATCAAACTTACTTTTAAATTATTTATAATTTGTAAGATATAGTTAACCAAAGCATAAATTTTTCGAAAACGGAACAAGTGTGAACATTGCTTTACGACTCCGACCTCTGAGTTTTACTCCGGCATCAATTATGGAGGATTTCGGTTCATAAATTAGGCTGTTTCATACACAAAGATATGGAAATCTCGCGCTTTGAAATCAACGATTTTCTAAGAAATGCTACTCCTATATTTCATTAGGATATTAATATAAAGTACGCGATTATAAAGTCAATTACCTTGATATACTGGCCTTAATGGTAACGTAAAGACTGTTTTTATTATGAATGCTGTAACACCCGTGTAATGGTATTTATTAAAATAGGCTTTTAAAATGTCTTAGGGTTGTAAAAATTAAAACATATTATGCAAATTGACGAGAAAACTCGAACGAAAACTATTACCTATTATAATTTACAGTTGAATTTCTCAATTTTTTTTACAATAATCTCAAACGTCTACAACTTTTATTGCTTATTTTTCTGTCATGAAACTTAGGTATTTGAGATTTTTTTACAGCTTTTGCGAGAGGTTGTATGTAATTCAGCACCATAAGACGACCCAGATTTACCGTCCTATATATAATATATCCCCGTTTAATACCACCCGTTTAACACCTATATTAATAGCAGCCGGCCCACCTCCTGACAAAAAGTCTCAGCCCAGTGAGCCGTTACAACCTGCATGACGTCAATTATCTGGAGTTGACATATATTTAGATATTATAATACTTTAAGGACTCTATTCTCGGGTTATGCGATATTTTAGTTGTGCAACTTGAAGGTATTGTGAAATCGAACGGTGCCAGAAAGCTAGAACGGTGCTCATCGAAGCTCAAAGATAAGAGCGCGTGTCAAGTGCCGTAAGGAACTTGTTGCTCGATTAGAACTAGTTGTTTATCTCGAACTGAGACCTAGCTATCTTTCTATTTTAAGGAAATACTTGCCTATAAAATGTTATCTTTTTAATTGTATGTCTATTTCATTTCATTTTTGCAAGTTTTCATCTAACAAATATTTATGCAATTTTGTTTGTTCATTTGTTCATGAAAGATGTTTGCTTCGCTCGGGTAATAAAAATTGCTGCCTCGTTGCTTCAGGGTAAACCCTCATCGCGGTTTATAACAGGTGCCACACTTGTCTACCATAGTTTCAGCTACGCCGACTCCTGATGGACTTTGTCGCATAAACATTATAAATGCGAAAAGTGTCTATCTTTGCTACTTCTTTGAGCTGAAAGGGATTAACGGATTTGTATGAAATTTTGTAAAAAAGTACTCTAACCGTAAGCTTATACTATTGATTAATATACAGGGTTATTCATAAAGGGTATGCTAAGCCGAAAAGGGCTCATAGTACTCAATATTATGAACAACTTTTAATATCGGACCAACCTGAAATTCGCGAAAAATAAATCAGCTGTTCCATAGAAAAATGTCAATGGCACTCGATACAATGTATGGAACAGCTGTGGTTTTTTTGTCGCGAATTCTGGATTAGTAAAAGTTGTTCATAATGATGAGTACAATAAGCCCTTTTCGGCTTAGCATACCCTTTATGATAACCCTGTAATATATAGGCAACTCTTTTATCTTGGAAAAATAAACCGTTCCTGAAAGATAACGAGTAAGACCGCAGGGGTTGCTAGTTTTATCATATCGCATGTTATATCGATTGATTCAGGACCATTCGTTACATATCAAACAGGTTTCTATAAAATATTTTTCCGTGTTTATTTCTCGAAAACAAGTGATTTGACCTCGATAGAAATGTGGACTTTTTTATATAATTGAGTGACGAGCAAACCGCTCGCCCGATTTAAACTTACCGTTTGCCCAGCACGGGTGCGCCAATAGAATTTGAGTGGTATTTATCGAATTTAATATCATATCGTAGAGCACGAGAATAGGGTCCTTATTCTTTGCATATTAATGAACTTTCGCTAGTATAAGAAGAGATAGACACGCTGATTTAGTACATTCACAATCCGGTTTAAGGAAGAACAACCAAGTACAGGAACAACCAACCAAAAACCAAACAGCATTTCGCAAGAATTAACAAACAATAAAGAAAAAGTGCAACACGCCAGAATAAAACAGCACCAAGCAAGAATGAAGTTCCAAACTCAAATCGCCCTGTTTGCCTTAGCTTTCCTGGCGGTCGCATGTCAGGAAAGTCATATTTACTGCGGAAGGAGGTTAGCTGTGATGATTGCAAACATATGCAGCGATGAAGAAGCAGTTGAAAAGAGAGCTAGCTTCTATGAAACCGGAGCATCCAGTCGGTCGGTCCACTGGCCCTGGATCGCGCCCCACAGGGCCGTGGCGATGGAGAGAGGGAAGCGGCAGGTGGCAACAGAGTGCTGTGACAAACCCTGCACCATAGATGAAATGCTGGCGTACTGCCCTTAAATAGTGTTAAAGTGGAACTGTTGTAAATTTGTTGATGTTATGGCACTGTTGTTGGCGACTGAATAAATTAATTTGTTATTTATTATTGTTTTATTAAAAAGGTTACAAAAAGGATTAAATATGGTGCAAAATGTAGCGTAAGTAGTAGATAACATAGCATGCATAGATGTTGTTAATCAAAAGTTTTCATTATCACGAATAGTTATTATTAGGAAGTTTATAATTATCTACACGCTTTTTATTAGCTTCACTTGTATGTATGTAACCAACTCCTTTAGGCACGATTTTGACCCACTTTAAGCGTGTTTTTTTTAGTTTTTTTGTACTATTGATTATTTATACAGTCAACTCCTTATTATCACATTCATTATCATCATTTATTATCATCATTTATTATTGGCACTGATGCGCTTAGGTCTCTTGCACCTCGCAATATTTCCGGTTTTGCGCCAGTCCTATTTACTACCACCACCCTTACAAATCGTCCGACCATCGACAATCACACTAACCATTCTATTTCAAAAAGACGATGTAGGTTCAGTCTTGTTGTCGGCACATTCTGAATGTATAATGAAGAGTTGTCTGCAGGAGGTCGCGCCTCCGACCGCTGAAGGGCGCGATCCATTAAACATGCAGAGGGCGACACCAGCGGCACGTCAGCATTAACCTCAGATTAATGATGCTTAGCCCGCTAACTATATTGTAATTATGTCATTAAATATACTTAATTTTTAATTATGCCCTTTTTATAAAACAGCGTCAAACAGCCACCGCGTCGGTAGGGACATCGTCGCCTATAAACACATGCAACACTAGCGGTGTTGATGATGCTTTGTCAGTCCAGAGGTGTCCCCTACCAGCAGGGCCGGATTTAGGGGAGGGCAACCGGGGCGACTGCCCCGGGCCTCCACAAAAGAGGGGCCCCCACAATACAGCCTTTTTTTTTATTTCGACTAGTACTACTAAATACTGGTAAACATTTTTCCTCAAACGGCTCAATTTTTTGCGCTCGTGCACTGTTCTCATATAAGGTTTTGAGTGACCTGCCGCCTGATTTTTTTTCTAAATGACAGAATAAAACTCAAAATTACACGCTCGCATTTTCTTAATTTGTGAAAACCATTGCATACACCCCGTTAAGTAGTAGCTTGTCTTAAATTAAACAAAAATACCTCAAAACCTCTGCGCTCGCTACGTTCAAGCATTATTTTATATAGGCCATAACTATTTTTAAATTGATCTGAAAATATCACAAACTTTAAAAATATACAATAAATAGTAAAATCTATCCTAAATTGATCAAACATTTCTCAAATATTCGCGCTCGCTACGCTCGCGCATGTATAGACAAGTTTTATTAATGGTTTCTGCAATATTAAGAGTTTGGTATCATTTGAATTTAAGACCTTGAATTTACTCTGTCATTGAATAATTGGCCTTAGAACTAACAGAAATAAATTAAAGAATGTATGTGAATGTTATAAGTGATGTTTAAAAAGAAAGAAGAGCAAGAAATTGAAATAAATAATAAAATACATTTATTCATATATCTGTTATATAAAAATTTTAGACGATGACAGTTACTCGTTTAGCAAAAAAGACAGAAAACAAACAATAAGGAAAACATCCGTGTCAAAAGAGACAGTGTGCCCAGTGTGAAAAGGTTTACTAAGGTGTCACTTATCTTTCTTCTTCCTTCTTATCTTTCTTCTTCTTTCTTTTATATATAAAAATGAATCGCTGTTCGTTAGTCTCGCTAAAACTCGAGAACGGCTGGACCGATTTTGCTAATTTTGATCTTGAAATATTTGTAAAAGTTCAGGGAAGGTTTAAACGGCGAGAAACATGAATGATAAGTAAAGAGAAAAATACTAAAATCGACAATTTAATTTTCCAATACAAACTGTTCCTACCTGTGAAACATTTGAAGTTCGTCCTATCGGTACGGTAAACTCGGGATGTCGGATCTCTTTTGTCTTTTTAGAAATAAAAAATAGTGTCACTTGGCTGTCACATATTTATAGGTGTGTTCAGATATTGGTCCGAATTTTTTGGTCTGTTTGTTGGTTTTTTTTTTGTTTTTTTGCTCTAATACAGGGAAGGTTTAAAAGTAAAAAAAAAACAGCGTGTGAAACAGCCGGGTGCAGCTAGACTCAAATAAAAAAACAATGTTTTTTTTATTTCAAATTTCAATTTACTATTTTTTTATTTTTTATAAAAAAACAATGTTTTTTTATTTCAGTTAAGATTAAATCCATAGATGTAGAACAACTTTAACATAAATCCCATCCTCAAGTCTACATAAAAAAAACTACTTCGCCGGGTGATTAACTATGAAAACTTTCCCCTGTTTATGTTTTTCATAATTAGACTGAGTTAAGACTTAATGGTCTAACTTTGATAACCCCGTCCGACTTGCTCATTAGCCGGCAATTTTTCTCGGGTTTTTTATCTGATTAAATTATTATTCATGGCTTGTCTTGAGACGTCGTTAAAGTGGAATTTAATGTCTCTCAGGATTTATAGGGTGTAGTTGTATTTTATACGAGTCCGATAAGATTTGTTGAATCCGTTTTATGTGGTTGTAATAGTATTTTGTTAAAAGGTTCAAAAGGTTAGATGGTGACATAGAAGTTTATCAAGTGATCTGTATTGAGTTTAGCATAAGTTAATATTAACTGCCTTTTTAAATTTCTTTATCTATGCGACCAGAGTTTTAAATTTTTTCTTATTTTTATAAAATATGATTGTATTTTTTAACGTTGCCTCCTTAAATCAGATTATAATAGAAAAACAGACACACAAGAAGCGAGTTAGTAAAAAAGGTGGTATATTTATATTAGAAATACAGTCGATTTGAAAATTAGAAATTACGCAGACATCGACATGGAAAAAAATGTATTAATAGGCAGCCGATCTCGATTTTTGCTATGATAAAATGCCTTGCAACTTAAACCTATTAATTTTATTTATAGCTTTCCAAAACAATTAAACGTACGAAAACTAAGCCAGTTGAAATTGGTTGCCTTATTTATTACCAATTTTTGAACAGCAACTATTCACTGCAAAATTTAATTTAAAAGTAATAAAGCACCGATAAATAACAACCTTATTTCAATACCATTACGGTTGAAATCTTACACCGAGTAGAGGGTTTCTGTTTCCCTCTATTAAAGCACTCATAAAGATTCAACTTCGAACGTCTAACGAAATTAACCAGCTAATTGGAGCACGACTCTTCCGAGTAGCAATTTACACTAGAAATTAGAGAAACTCAGTTATCTGTAGATATAACCGAGTTACGTGCTCTGAGGAACGGTTAGTACCCAAGAGTACATTAAAACCCTATACATTTAGGAGAGAACTAGCCGATTTCTATTGGTTTAACTTTGACCACGAAATCTGACAAGATTTCTAAAATAAATGGACATGAATTACTCACCGAATGCCGAATTTAAGCTCAATCGGACATCGCGAAGTAGTTCAAAATTTAGTTGCAAGATTTGACCCATATTGCCAAGGCGAATTAAATATAAGCTAGTAAAACTACTTTTAGCTGGAAAATCTAAATTTAGTTGAAATGAACTGACTGGATTTTATTCTATGTCGTTACTGCATGTCTCTGAAAGGCGCCGGCTCATCAAAATTCCTGCACAACACTGAATTGCCAGACTTGCCATATCGGTACATAATTGTACGTAATCATTTTAAACTGTTATATTACTGACAGATATCAATCGCCGCAAAACCGTGGGAAAACCACCTGCGGGGGGGGGACGGGGGGACGGGGGGGGGGGGGGGGGGGACACCGGTCGCGGTTTACATTACATTACACAAATAGCTCAAATAAACATTTTGCACTCGTTTTTGGTCTTATTTGTGCCAACCTGGTTTTACTAAGTGACAGTGGTAAAATCAATGTAAAAACTGCCTATAAAACGAGTTCGTAGTTTGAACTACTGAGACGTAGATGGTAAGACTCAAGTAAGGTCATTTAAAAGTGCAGCGATCATTATAATCTGCACACCTAGCACAAACACTATCTATAACCTATTACCTAAGGTACTGTTCGTAGAAAATGAAAACTCATTATCTATGGAAACTAACGTGGTTTTCACACATTTTTGTTATAATTAAACACGGGTATACTCACGTAAAAATTAAGTCGTCTACTACGACTAGTTTCGGTCACATTCGGTGACCTTCATTCCTTCCTTCCTTCTTTTCTTCATTGATGAAGGTCACCGAATGTGACCGAAACTAATCGTAGTAGACGACTTAATTTTTACATGAGTATTCCCGTGTTTAATTATAACAAAAACTCATTATCTGTTTGAAATTCAAAGCGTATTTAAGCAAACAAATATTCGAACCGCCTCCACCCTCGTTCCTACTTTGATTTGCACGTGTAATCAGGCATAGTTTAATTCCATCTGCTTTCATGTGTTGCCTCCTCAAAATAGCGATGTTGCTAGGAAACTTGAGTCTTGTGGAACGTAAAAGCCAGCCATCCATACACACATGTATCTAATTATAAATGTACGTATTATTGTAGGTGTATCCTTACACATATATAAATACTAGCTGCACCCCGCGGCTTCACCCGCGTTTTCCGGGATAAAAAGTAGCCTATGTGTTAATCCAGACCATGAACAACCTTCATTCCAAATTTCATGTAAATCCGTTCAGCCGTTTTTGCGTGAAAGAGTAACAAACATCCATACATACATCCATACTTACAAACTTTCGCCTTTATAATAGTAGTAGGATAAACCATACATTAAGATAGATAAACTCTTTATTGTTCACACCAGGAATTACAAGCTAAGAGGTTAGATGATAATGCTTATAACTAGTGCAACAACTGGCGGCCGTTTCGATAAGATCGTTATGCAATTAGGTATATAATAGGTGTATATGAATTTAATACTTTGCTTACTGAATGAATGATGTCGTCCGCATCGTGTCCGATGATGGCGACTCTGGCTATCTTCTGGCGTGTGCTCGTATGTGGCTGGCAATATTGCAATTCTTTTCTCTTTGCTGAGTGAAGTACTGTATTTTTTTGGTATTATTAATTAGATATCTAGTAACTGTAAGTACATTATTATGCGAAAATATTGCCTAGACAAACCCGATTGGGTTTAAAGGCAATTATAGTTTAAAAATATACTGTAATATTGTAATAATTAAATAAATTAAAAAAAAAGTGACGGACTTAGCGTTAATGTTTATAAAACAAGTTTATAGGCTCTGAATTATCACTTTAATTCTGTTTAGACAGCAAAAAGTATCAAAACAAAAAAGTTATACGTAATTGTTTTCCACTCGGAGTCGAGTAACCCACGGGCGAAATATAACAAATAACTTCTTAAATCCTGCTTAGAGATCGTAATATCAGGCGAATGCGACCTTTGAGGCAAATTAAAATGCTCTCCTATTTCTGGTTGGGTTTCGACGAGCCCTGTAGCCCGCCGGGCGCGGTACTTACATGACCCTAATTATTATTTAGCCTTTTTTCCGTTATTTTTTTAGTTTATTCCACGTAAAGTTGTTGTTATAGCCATAGTTTACGGAAAAGGAAAAAAAAGGTAAAATGTTTTGGTAATGTTAAGGATTTAGAAGTATAAAATCACACTAAATCGCATTCAAATTAATTCACAATATAAAAAAATGATGCCAGAAGATACATATGTGTGACATATAATTTACAAGTTCCATGATAATAAATAAATAACCAATGGTAACCATAGAGAAGTTGCACTGGCCCCAAACTAGGTAGAGTCTGCATCTTGGCACCCTGAAACCAGTTAAGTTATTAAAGTGGTAGGGCTCTTTTGCAGATCCCGCCTGGGGAAGTACCACACCTTTGCCAGTTATTCCACCGCCAAGCAGTAATGTGCAAACATTACTGTGCTCCGGTTGGAAGGGCATTGTTTCCAGTGAAATTACAGGGCAAATAGGAGATTAAACAACTTATATCTCAGGGTGACAAGCGCAGTGCTGTGCCACGCAGGGTCTTGAATTCTGCAAGTTCAAAATTCTGGGTGGCGCAGACCTGTTATGGGCAAACGTGACGTTTTACATCAGGCGAGCGATTTGCTCGTCTTGTCACTCAATTACATAAAAAAAAAAAAAAGTTAAGTTTATCGCTGGGGTTTGTACACAGTAACAATTACCATTACTTATCACAAGTCCTACAGTTTAACTTGTTTACATTTTTTATTGATTTAATTGATTAAATGAAGTAAGTGTTGTTCGTGGATAAATTGATTTCGGCACTCGTACTCTCAGTTAGTGATTAAGACCCAATTCTCCTAATTCGCTGAACCTTCTCGACATTTCTAAATACACCGAGCTCGTCCTTATCGGGTAACTTCTCTTATATTCGATTCTAACGTAGTGAAATATGAAACGGGCTAATCTGGCCTTTAGTCCAGCCTGAGGTGACGTTAAGGTGACGTTACTTCGCTCTTTTATTGTTGAACTTAATGAGTTCCAATCCGGATGAGTGAACTAAATTGTGTGCTTTGACACAAAAATTGGTATCAACTTTGGTGAATTGGTAAAGAATTTTGAGGGCAACCTGAAGTTCGTAACCGAGCTTCGAGTTCTAGACAATAAGGTTGCTGGTAGGTTTGAAAGGAGAGAAAATCAGCATGTAGAAAACTGAGTTCCAAGCACGAGAGGGACGGACACGGACGATTAGTTATTCAGACCATGTCTTCGCCTTAATTGGCTGAACAGACGGCTGTCGACTAGTTAAGGGTTAACGAGTTAGAAGGTTGGGAACATCGTGTGGTTTCCAGCGAATTAGTGACAGCTTCTTGGTGGTTGCTGAAAGAGTTTATTCAACTGGAAGCAATACTACATACATGATCTTCTTTCTTGCTCTATCTCAAGTAGGGAGAGCGAGAGCTGTTACAGAGTAAAACTTAAATGAAAATGTTCCAGAGGCTCTATGTTTTAAAGCATACTTCCCGTAACGTGTGCTGATATTAAATGCCCACGGTTTACGGTTTACGCTTAGTCGAAGTTGCTGAAGCAATGCGAAATGAAGCGACAGCAGAAAATTTCATTTCAGACATTAATTAAAAAACAAACTTTTTCAATGTAATAATGGAGACTTTTAACAGGGACGTGGCGTGGAAATTCATTAAACATTACTAATTATTCTTAACAATGTTTGAAAATTTTATCATTAAAAATATTATGAATATCTAAGACTTTTAGGGAAACTCATTATGAGTAACTGTAATGAATTCCATTCAGTTTCTTGTAGCTGTTCAAGTTTCCTCACAAAAGGTCCTCAATTTAGCTTCATTACATCGCGGAAGTAAGAATTCGTAAGTCCGCACGGAAAGGGAGAAAAATAATTGAATAAAAAAAACCCAACAAAAAGATTTTAGAACCCTTTAGTTAATTAAAAACGTTGGTACTTTGTGGTTCATTTATAACAGACGAGACCGCAGTGTGGTCCAAGATACAGACGGAAGACGGAGGATTGGGAAAGTTAAGCTATTGCCAGAGAGATTGCGGTGAGGTTACGTTTTTATCAAAGTAGCAGCCGGCTACAACGCGTAAAGACATTTCAACATCAAGTTTTAATATAAAAATAGGCAAAATCACTTTTCAACACTATTTGTAGATTATCGTGGTATTTCTTTCCACATTCTCTGCATTAATTAATGTCGACGATAATAAAAGAGATAGTAGCCGGACGAGAGACACTCAAGGGCGTTACCCCGGTCTTGTAGCTACTCAAGTTCTCTCTAATTTCTCATACACTCGGAAGAATACACAATACACATATGTACTCGTAGTATATAGTATACAAACGGGTGTTTAAAATACACACATGCGATTTTTATTAGTTTTTTTTATTATCGTCTTGTATTCTTGTAGATTAGTAGGTATCTTAATCTGTTTTGTTTTTGCGTAAAAGGAAGAACCTGAAAGCCCACGACACCGGTCACCCTAGTGTGGGCTCCAGAGCACACTGTTAAATGTTTTCTAGTTTTTCAGTACAAATAAACGTTTTTTTTTATATAATTCCTAACCGACCCCTAAAAACTTCATACCTTTAACCGCTTCACCCTTCTACTCGAGCCATACCACCATGACTGGACATTTCAGTTTCGCAAAGTTGTCTGTGGCCCGTGGCCCTGTCAGTTCCTTACCTGGAAAAGACGAGAGAACGGTTAATGTTGACTTAATGATTCTGATAGAACTTCATTAGACACCATTAAATTTAAGCGGTCCGCGATTAGGAAAGTTGCCCCTTTCTGGGGCTTCGATAATTTTAGATTGGAATCTGAAAATGGGGAAGAGGATAATATTATGGAATGGGTGGTTGACTAAGTTGATTCGTAGTAACGGTTTTCACGTCACATTAATGTCAAGCGTGGTCCATCGTAGACCGAATCATTATTTACCATCAGGCGAGATAGCGGTCAGACGCAAGCCTATCACAGAATAAAACTAATGGATTGTGTGTAGTATGTCTGTTGCCACTCACTCTTATGTGGTGCAGTATTTTGCTGTTTACATAACGTTTGAACGGATTTTGATACAAAAATCGTAAATAGGGAGCTAATAAATAACACATAGTTCTATAAAACAGTAACACCGCGGGCTACTAGCTAAGTACTAGTCTTACTATACTTATAAATGTCAAAATTTGTTAGTTGGACGTTAGTCGCTCAATCACGCAAAAACAGAGGCACGGATTTGCATTAAATTTGGAACGAAGATACCCTAAAAATTAATTAGGCTAGTTTTTATTCAAAAAATGTGGGCGAAACCGCGGGGCGCTGCTAATACTCACTAAAACATTGTTCGAAGTAACACTCAAAAACAGACTTAGAAACAATGGCGAAGGTTAACAGTACCTATCCAAGTCTCAAAGAAACTCAGAGACCCATTCAGGGGAGTGGTTTCTAAAACAATCATCTTTTGTTCAGTGTATTTGATAAAGGCGGGACTCGAAACTGTAGTCTAGTTCGATAATAGGATATTTCTTTGAATGAAATATCATTTACATCGTCGTTAAACTCGCTGAATTTTAAATAACTTTAGTTAAATCTAGAAACGAAATTGAGACGATAAAGTCTGTGGTATAAATAAAAATACAAAAAGAAGTAAAAAGTGGACAAAAAGTAAAAATCGAGTGACTATTTCTTTACTGGCGATTTAAAAAGCGTAAATTAAGCCGAAATTTTAGTTTAAGCCTACGCATAGAGGACTATGATCCCCACAGCAGGTTGATTCTAGAGTAATAGACAATGCGCTAGTTCTCATCTCTACTACGACGAAGTGATAAAAGACAGCAAAAGTCTTCCCTTATTTTATGCTTGTACGATGCATATTACAGTAGACGAGTGTCGAGTATCAAATATTTCGAAGAAGCTTTACGGCTTTCAGACTTTCATATCCGAAAAACATGAGCTACGTGATGAATGATGTATAATTCAGCGTCTTTCCGGCGATTTAATATCAGAGCAGACGTCTTGCCTTCAACCTGTGCCTTCAAGGTATCTACTTAGCCTGTATCTACTTATACACGTACCTGGTTATACACATTACGTCTGTCTACGCAGACTATACTCGTAGTAGACCTCGCGAGAGTTTGGATGTTTGTATGTTGGTACTCGCGTACAGGTCGCATTTCTCAACAAATCTCGACGAAACTTGGTATACAGGTTCAACGATTTAATAGAATTTTTTCGTCGTCGGGAAATACACCCCGTATTTCCCGGAGTTTACGCGAGTACCAACCAACATACAAACATCCGGACAGATGAAAGCAAATTTGGCGAGTTGTTGCAGAGACGCTTCGCTCGCTCGGTCAATTATACTATGAAACTTCGAATGACAATTGATCAAAATGATCTCTCCGAAACGCGAGGGTCCTTAAAGAAACTTGTAGCGTGTATCTTATTAGAAATCTTTTAGAATAATATATGTAACGTTTTTTCGAAAGTGCTATTGAGTGTTATTTCGAAAAAAACGTTTATAAGTATTTAAGGGTTCAGTAGTTAAAATCACTTATCTGAAACCTTTTTCATCATATGCTTGGTTAAAACTGATTTAAATTTAATGAAAACTGACCTACTTTTTACGTATTGCCGTGGGTAGTCTCGTATAATTATAACAAAATGAGCAACATAGAGTAAAAAATGTTTTTACTTTCTCATCAAATATTTCTGACTGAAAAAACTAATTTATTCATGCAAAGTATTATAATACTGGCCGCGCCAAAAGTTATCTGGGACGTACTCTACGGCATATTTTATTACTATCTGCGCCCCGCGGCTCCACCCGAGTTTTCCGGGATAAAAAGTAACCTATGTTTTAATCCAGATTATGATCAACCTACATTCCAAATTTCATGTAAATCCGTTCAGCCGTTTTCGCGTGAAAAAGTAACAAACATACTTCCAGACATCCATACATTCTTACAAACTTTCGTTTTTAATATTAGTAAGATTATTTAAAACTGACGCAGTTCCCTAGAAGTAATTTTTATGGATAGTCTCAGAACCGTCTGTGATCATTATATTTTTTAGCCACTATTTTAAAACTCACATCTGTGTTGAATTATCGTAAGTACCCATCTGCAACCATCAAACCGTAATGGAGTGTCAGTAAAGCAAACATAAAAGATGCTCGCATTGTTCAATTTTCTCAAAGCTGTAAATAAAGCGTATAATCGTAGACAGCTTGTCTAAACGATGGCGATGGCTACATTATTAGAAGCCCTTGGATTCACCGGCCGGAGTCGGCAAGTCAAGGGTCAAGGAGGGTCAAGGTTCCGCCGGATATTAAAAGAGGGCTCGTATTGAGAAAAGAAATTTATTGAAAACGGGTCTACAATCTACATATTCCTTGCATATTATAGGGAACGATATTTCAGGGAGGTACGGATGTTTTGTGAATAAGATTGGGGTAGATTATTGTTAACTTTCGAGCTTGGCTTTAGATGGACTTGCTAGTACTTTTGGCTTGCCAGTGATAGGAAAACAGCATCCTAAGAACTCTGACTGGCTGCACAAACTAACTCTTTTAGTGACATGATAAATTCATTGCCAGTTATTTAGCGTTATATTCTTGTAATTTATAATAGGAATTATTGTGGTCTATCTCATGTAATTTGTAGCGATATAATTGAGTTGCACGGGAAATGTTGCCAGTGTGGCACTGACATTGCAATAGCGGCAGCTGTGGCGCTTACTATCAGGCGAATGCATAGCAAATTAATAGCAAAAATAGCTTTGAAGTGGTAAATTTTGGAATGGCAAAAACAGTTATTTTTTTAGGCTTTTTTTTGTTATTGAGTGACTAGACGAGCAAATCGCTCGTCTGATGTTAAACGTCACGTTTGCCCATAAACAGATCTGCACCACCCAGAATTTTGAATTCTTAGAATTCAAGACCCTGCGCGAAGCAGCACTGCGCTCGTCTCCCTGAGATATTAAAATTCAAACATTCAAAATTCTTTATTCGTACCAAAACTCACTGGCTAAAAACAAGACAAAACTATGCTACCCGCAGTAGTTAAAAAACTGTGTCGTGGGTAGCAACATTAGATGATAATAGATGGTTGGTAAAAAATAGCCTACATGTTAATCCATGGTGTAAGCTCTCCACACCAAATAATATATCATCCAAATCCTCTGAGCCGATTCAACGTGAAGAAGCAACCACACACACTCGCTCACTTACAAACTTTGTCATTTCTCATGTACGGTAACGCGAAGAAAGGCGCAAATCTATTCTACCCAAAACATTAAGCAAATAATGATCAATCCCTCGAGCCGGCACTTCCAAGACGGGCCTTTATCACTATCATCATGAATGTTATTGCCTCTTCAGCCAGGACCGCTGCTCGCTCTTATGTAAATATAATGGTATTTTATAAAGGCGGCAACCTACTGGCGCTATGCCAAGACACGCGTGCTTTTGCTATGTCAAATTGTGGTGTTTGACATTTGCGTCTGACGTATTGACACAAATTATCCTAGAGAAGAGCTATGAGTGTGAAACGATTTATTTAATTTGTAATGTCTAGTGTCCTGGGCGCATTTGTGTCCTGTGGAGTCTTTCTCTACAAGACAATATAAAATATTACTATTTCACAATCAGTGACCGCAAGTAGCATTTATAACTGAGCGGGACCGGCTCGGATGTACGTTAAATTGAAAGGGCCCAGGTATTTGTCCTATAACAACAACCGCAAAGTCATGTCCGAAGCCTTCCGGCAGTTTAAAACTCTTAATACCAGCTAGCCATTTCGCCTAACACACATATGTGTACGAACTTTAGGTATATGTTTACTTCGAGTATACTATTTCACTGATCAAGTGAAGTTTCGAAGTTTGGCAGACCATAGGAAGGCGTAAGAGCTCCGCGGTACAATTACTTAAAATAATAACAACAATCAATTGCTTCCGCGATCAGTTTGAAACTCGGAGTCATTGATTTCTAAAGCTTAGCTTTCGTAGCATTGGACACACGTCCTTATACGAACGTTCAAATATTGAATCTTTCGAGATATACCGTTGTAAGTATATTTAATAGTCACTTTGAGATAAGTGTTCCAGTTCTTTACTCTCGGTTGATCGATCTTAAGATTTTCTCAAAGGGTTGTAAGAATAAGACTAACATGTAGGAGCCTAGATTAAGGTAAATGCTGCGCATTTTTTTACATGAAAGGGTAGAGACTACAGAGTAGTGTCTTGCTGAAACTCAGTGCTATTTTTTATTCAGATTTCATTTTTAGGCCTTCAAAAACATAAGCGCATAGCATTAAGCAGCATCCGCGGAAAGAATACATAGCATGCAGTGTTCATAAAAATATTACAAGGTAACCAAGGCATGGTGAAAAACATTTGAAAGCATTTTCTACAGTTTCTAACACCATCCGAATATAACTTATAAGTTGAAAATCAATCGCTTCAGTAGAGATACTTTAGTTCCATTCCAAGCTAAGTGAGCCATCTTACCATCTTTGATCATGTTATCAGGGTAATGTTATTTGTTATTATTTTAAAATCTAATATATTTGACTGTGTACATTTTATTATTGGATGCCTGATGTGGGTAAACTGACAATTACAATTAAGGCACTGACATCTAGCTTATAAATTACAATGTACCAGTTGTTCAATAAACATATCTGAATTTGAATCTGAGTTAACATAATGCGATTATTGACTACTAATCTGAAGCTTACTTATAAAAATTGGTCCATTTACCAGACAATAGCGTTTTTAGCAAATTCCTTCAGAGTGTTTCGAGTTGTGCTTTCAAGACCCATTGATCGGCTCATGAATCGTCCCTTAGCTGCCAATATTTTATTTAGTACAAAGGCACACTCCGCTCAGAATTCTAGATTATTCCCCGACAATAGACTCGCAGGTCGTATGAATTCCCGAGACGTTCCGCCTTTATTCACTCACATTTCGGAACTATGAGCCTTTTCTTACTAAAGTACTTGAAAGTACTATATTTGCTGTTGTTTTTTTAAGCCAAACAAGATAATGAACCGCCTGATGGTAAACGACCACCGCACCGCCGCCCATGGATACCTGTAACACCGGAGGCGTTACGGATACGTTGCCGACCTTTTAAGGCTCAGCCTGGGCTCAACAACAACATAACAATGTTTTTCTAAAGCCTTTCAAAATACATATTTATAAAAAAAATCCTTTCCTACCTTCTGAACAACCGCACACGCCTTTTTCGTTACAGGAACAACGTTTTCTTTCGCTTCATCAATGTTTTTTAAAAGAAAAACTCGGCCAGAGATCCACTTTCCCGTTTTTGTTGAGACCCTAAACAAACAGCTGAAACGTCGCTCGTTACGAAAGTTAAGCTAACGGCACAAAAGCTTTGTCTGGTTCAGCGTAAAATAAACAATCCTGAACATAACCGTAAGTTGTTATGCGTATTGGAACGAAGTAGGGTAATGGAAATCCCGTGTAAGGAACGAAGTAAGAACGCGCGAGGAAGCCATACAGAGCGGGCTGAGTCTACTTCGAGTTGCATTTGGTGCTCTGGAGGTACTTCTTTATGTAAGAACGTTTAATGAGCTAAATATATCATTTAAAGTGCTTTGTCAACTTCTCGATAATGAAAAGTCTCACATGCGAAAACGAGACGAGCATTTGAAAGCTCTGCGCTTATTGGATTTTTAGAGCTAATTAATGGCATAATATTCCGCAGTTGCTTGCCTTCGCTTGAATGGATAGTCTATCGGTAGATTCTCCCGTGCATGCTTCAAGCGGGTGGCGGGTGGTCAAGTATGCAATTACACAATCGATACAGGGTAATGTCTCTGAACTGTGTCAGAAAATAATTGTAAACTGTAAAAACTGGACATAAAAAACAATATAGAGTTAACATGAAAGAATATTACTGATGTACTACTGAAGTAGCTTTAAAACATTTAATGCGGGCCCTAAATTAAAAAAAAATAAGATAGCAGGCAGTGAAAGAGTGAATGATGTGAATGAATTAGTGAGCGTGAGTGAGTGAACAGAGAATGTAAGAGTTTGATTGATCAACAGCAGACGATCCAGCTCGTATATACCAGGCTACTCAATACAAATAATTATACCACTCGTGTAGGTGCCTGATGGATGGTGGCCATTCATATCGCCAGAAGCCGTTTATTTGACACATTGTGGACAGAACTCACTGCAAATACAGCTTTTGGAATTGGCCATCAATTGGCTCGCGCGGCCGATAGATCAATGTTGTGTCAACTTTGTTAGCTGCGTTTAATATAATACTGTTGAAAACAATACAGACGTGCCTGTCGCTGTTTTATAAAGTTTATAGGTCTATTATAAACTAGTGAATGTGAAACTTTTTTTTATAATATGTCGTTGTCTGATATGAATTTGCTCAAGATAGAAAAGGGTGACTCCGTTGGCATAACATACATACTTATTCGTAATTTATAACAAAATGTTATTTTACAACTCAAATTCTGTAAACTGAAAAAATACTATTTAATTAAACGTAACGACTTAGCAAAATTCGTAAAAATCAAATTGATCACAGCCATTATATTCTCGATTATATATTGCCAAGAAGATCTTGCCAAAATTGCTCCACCAACCATTTTTTAAACGATTGTAAAACAAGTGCGCAGAGACTTTTGAGAACCAGATGATGCTTGAACCGAGCAAGTGCAGAACATATCACACTCCAATCTGACACAAACGCTTGTCCGCGTAATTGCGCACGTCTTCATCATCCGTCAACCATTGACGCGACGAGGAGACGAGGCTCGATGGGGTATTGAATACGTGCCGAGTCGAACTCCATCATTCACGGCTCCGTATTGTGTAGTCGGAATGGAATTAATTGTTTACGAGCTTCGGTATAGAGTGCAGGATTTAGAGCCGGGATCTACTGCGTAGAGCTGAGCGGAGTTAGGTGTTCGTTCGTTTTGAAGTGGTGTTGAAACTGTAGGCATAGCGTTTACTATTAGCGTTCAAACAAAGCCCCCATATAGCTGACTAAAGGTCGATTCACACATATCAGTGAAGCCACAGTTCCGACACAGTACCGGCACAGTGCGAAATATTATTTCATACATTCTCTATGAACGCATTGAGAGCACTGTGTCGTCACTGACACTGACAAGTGGGGATGCGTTCATAGAGAATGTATGAAAGAATATTTCGCACTGTGGCGGTAGGTACTGTGCCGGTACTGTGTCGGAACTGTGGCTAAACTGATATGTGTGAATCAACACATCATCGATTCACACATATCAGTGAAGCCGAATACATTTGTCTATCGAATACTTGTTACGTATTTTGCATCTGAATTTATACTAGGCCTACAGGTGAAGCTTGCTCGCGTTAATTTTAGTGATAAGAGTGAAGACGATCGATATAATTTGTACTCTATTTCTGCGTATTTAGCCACAATTTTATATTCGTTAATTAAATACCAGTAAAGTAATCAGAAACATGTTACTAACTAAAGTCCTAATATTTTACGGTGATCATTAAACCTCCATTGAGGGGTAATAGCTGCATTAATGTAACGGTAGGAGTTGTTTAAGTGTGTTTTGTAATCGTACCCTTATTTAATGTGGACAAAGCGTCGACGAAAACTCCGATAGAGAAGAAGCGGAGATCCATTACACTATAGCTATGTTTTAGTGACATATCATTTTTCTTAAACGAATCAGAGACTAATTTACGAGTAATTTAGTAAATTTTAAAAATAATTTTAAACTCAAGCTTTTATTGCATTGTCATCGGAGTTCCAGACGTATACCTAATTTCAGGTCAATCAGACATCGGGAAGTGGTTCAAAATTGAGTTGCAAGATTCCACTCGAACAAACATAGTTAAATACATAATGTGTACATTGCAAGTTAAATAAAAGCTTTTAAAATTACAAAAAAAAATATTGTAAAATAGAGTTACTTTAGTTTGATTTAATTTTTGTTTATTTTTGACTAATAAATTGATGTTAATAAAGATTTTGGTTTTGAATAGTTTAGTTTCAGAGTAGTTTATTTATTTGGGTTTGATATACCAAACTTGGGTTTGATTTCCCCCTTTTCCTTAAAGACTCTTACAGCTTATTAGTAGATATATGCGTATAAGCCTTTAAAATCCTTAGCTTATCTTAGCATGATGAATCGTTCGTCCATTCTGCGTCGATTCGGTAAGTTTCCGGCATTATCGCGCAACACGTCTGCGTCACGGTGCGACAATAAATCCTGCGTTATTTGCGCCTGCTGCGGCCGATACGGGCGGCGGACGGCGGACGGCTGTGCTGACAATATTCCACCCCATTTCATCCTTTACCGGGGAGAAATTAAACTGGAAAATCTTGTACCTATAATATTGTAGGGTACATTTTTTCTTGCAATTCTGCGGGCTTAGACAAACTGCATACGCCCGCGTAAAGTCTTGAATTTAAAAAAATCTAAATTCTGGGTGGTGCAGACCTGTTATGGGCCAACGTGACGTTTAACATCAGGCGAGCGATTTACTCGTCTCGTCACTCAATAGCATAAAAAGGTAATGTCAGTTTCATGCATTTTGGATTTTTCTATTAGCGTTATCGCTCATGGAAAGTCATTTCGTCTAAGCTCGTATTTTGGCTATTTTTAACGTTAAAAATAAAGACAGTTATGTAATTAAAAAAAACATGATCGAACAATTTCACCTGCAAAAGTGATCTTGAAGTTTCTCCAATGGAAACTTAGAATGACGTCACTCGTTCAAAGCGGGAATACTTCTCCGCTTCTGCCGATCATTTGTCGAAGTTCGCGCCAAGTAATTTAATTTGACAAAAGGTGAGTTTCGAAGAACAAGTATTTTTCTAATATTTACCAGTGAACTCCACAAAGCTCGGTTCCGAGTTGTTCGTACAATTACATTTGTTATTAAGCCTTCGGGAAATGTAATTTTGTAATGAAACGAGAAAGTAAAAAGTATTCTTCGTATTGCATTTTTAAAGTTTCATCTCTTTGTGTCTAAACAAAATACTCGTAAAACAATTTTCATTACAAAAATGAGGGATTTAAAATACTTTGTGACGTGTTGACTACACGAGGTGACTTTATGACACATTCAAAAAACTGCACACTACCTACTTTATTTACATCAGTCAAGACGAGCTCCTGACCAGGAGCCCTATTTTTGGCCGCTCGAGATTATCTATATCACTCACTCATGACATTCCTAATGAGAGTGACAGTGGCGAGACAGTAAATGGGCACACTCGGCCGAGCAAACAAACCATGGTTTGAGTGACTGACTCGCCTCGTTAAACTGTTTATACAAACCGAGTACTTGGGCGAAGGCTGCACTCGTCACTGTACTCGTTACTCTTAGGAGTGTTCTCGGTCGCTGTCGCTCTCATTAGAAATGTCATGAGAGTGAGAGTGTAGGAAATAATCTCACTCGACAGAATAGAGTCCCAGTTTCGAGAACGGAGGCGCCATCGGCAAACGGGCCGAGCTTCAAACAATGACGCCACTCGACGCCGGAAGGCTCCACAGATAACAAACATGTTCAAAGTGCTCGTCAACCGAACGGATTACGATGAATTTCCCGAATTTCCCCACTAATTCGGGGTAAGGGCTCAAAGGGCAGCATTAATCTGGACAAAGGGCCGGCACCACAACTGGCGAGGAGAAAAAAATACAGAGAAACACTTCTCTCGTTATCTTGACACCTTTTTTGGCGCCCTTGCATTACTCATGTAGACGGTCCCGCAAGAACTGCAGTTAAAGTATCCTATGACATTCTCCAATTACTTACCTAAATTCGTGTAGGTTGAGTAGCCAGTCCTAATGTCAGAGTTATTAAAAAAAGTGTTGTCGCGACGCTATATTTAAAATGAGGGCAAACTATTGAGTTGACGGACACATTTTTTTTTGTTGCCGTTCTTTTTTTTGTAAATTTTATCACAATGTGTTTCTCTGCTAATTTCCCAGTCGTCGACACAACCGTCCGGAACACCCGATTCGGATTATAAATACATAACTGCGGGTAGTCCGGAAAGGGAGGAATGAGCTGTGAGCGCTTTTGTTTCAGTTCCAGTGTCCTTGACGGACAGTACTCGGCGAGTCATTTTTGAAGGTTAGGTCAGTGAAGACAAGGGTCTGTGAAGTCTGGGCAATAATCTGCGGGAATAAAGTAGCGCATGATGGAGCTAGCAATATACCTAACAGTTTTTGTACAAGTTCGATTTAATCTCGAGATAGCAATGTTAGGTATATTCTGCAAGGTCGATAGTCAGAAAAGAGACACGTAAATGCATGTGGCTGCAGTTATTATATTTTTCATAGTAAACTCTTATGTGACATAGATATATAATATGTAGACTATAGACATGTATTCAATAAAATTTATTGTGATACATGTAGACTGCAGAGCATTTATAATTGAGCAAAAACCTTTTGCAAACTCCTTCTCTACATCATGCCGTATAAATTGTAAGGTTTTTACCGGTTCGGCTTTTTTCTATGCTAAAACAAAAACATTAAATGGGAATAGTTTTCGCGAAAATTAATCACGAAAGCTGTTTCTTTTTGACAAAAAAAACATGAAAAAAAACAAGTTAACATGATAATTATTGTCCAAGCATAACTGTAGCATCAAGGCTACATGCTACAAGCAACAGGCTCGTAGACACGCTACGCCGTAGCACGAGCTACAACCGTCACCACATTCATCATGCTACGTCACCGCTACGACCGGTGGCTGCGGCCGAGGCCGGCGATTGGAAACTTGTTGCTGTATTATCTCAGGAAGTCCGTTTCACATGCAGTTGAGCATAGCGACTATTGTTTAATCTGTGCCTGAACTGATATAAACTTTCAAAGCGACTTCTGTTTAAAATCTATACTACGACACACGTCTTTACTTCTTTATTACAAAAACTGAAGTGAAGTATAGAACTACAAAGTTTTATTCATAAGTAGTAATGTATCACTGCGAATTCGATATACGAGTATTACTGTTATAACCCTATGGCCTATAAAAGTTTAAGGGTTTGTTTTTATGTTCCATGATAGACTTGCGTTTGACCGCCATCTCACCTGATGATAAACAATGATGCGGTCTACGTTGGAGCACGCTTGCCTAGAAGAAACCAATTCACTCTCGACTTGAAGACACCCGCTTGATTATTTTCATGTGACCTCTAATCGTCTAAACGGCTTGACAATACCTACATCGATGTAAATATGACAGGGTCTGAGCTTCGTTTACATCATTTTGATCATTGTTATCTGACAAAAAACATTTATAATTCACATACAGCTGTGTCTAATATAACGAATTTATACTAATTTAGATGGCGTGGTGATGGCAGGTGGAGTAGAGCCCTGACAGAGTGGCTTCCGATTGCGGACAAGCGTTTACTTACCAGACCACCAGCCTGATGAGTAGACGACATCAGACCCATCGCGGGTCATGCGTGGGTGAGATTGGCCCGACACAGGGAACAATGGCACAAGGGAGAGGAGGCCTATACCCAGCAGTGGGTCGATACAGGCGATGATGATGATGATGCTAATTTACATTATCCTATTTTTTCCCATCACATTTCGCTTCCAACCTTTGAGACTAGTAATTAAGAAAAGCAATAAAATGTAATTCCCGTAATACCCAATCAGGGAGACAAAACGTCGGGATTATTAATTTTGAGGACGCTCCTTACAGAGATTTAGATGTAGGTAGGGCGGGCCGTGTAATAAGTTGGTAAGAACGCGTCGGGACACGCAAGGGAGAGGGTTCCGTAGTTTGTGCCTAAACTCTATTAATAAATCTAAAAAGTGGTGTTTTATTAAACAATTTCACGTTACTTCCATTTTTAGAGCCACGCTAAGTTTTTTTTTTACAGAATTTCATACTAGGTCTAGGTCTACCGATCTTGGAATTAAGGCGATGCAAAACATTAACATTTTGACTGCTGAAAACACTTACGTTGTGTTTTCCTTTGTGCAACGCGAATGCTGCTACACCCGTCAGGCGCGTAACAAAAAACGCATTTGATTATTAGCAGCAGTTAAAGTGTTAAGAAATGTGTCACGTACATATCACAGTAACCTTTTGTTTCTAAGATCATTATACTAAACTATTATAATTGCCGGTGTGACCCGAAACTGTTCAGTTAATGAGACTGCCGGTGGACATGTGTGTACTGAGATTTATTATTCACGCAGACAGACCACGCAGCGTAGGGCTGGCGGAGTCTGGGAGACGGTGGCCTTATTGGCTACCTAATTATAGTCGACCTGTTTGGCTCAGCGGTAGTATATCCGCCTTATAAGCCAGAGGTCCCGGGTTCGATTCCCGGCCGGGCAGATGTTTGAATGATGAATTTAAATAAATATATGTTCTGGGTCTGGGTGTTAGTTGTCCTTGTCTTTGTTTGTGTTCCATGCCATCCCCGACACAGGATATCCTAGTGGGGAGCTATGAGTGTGAAACGTTTACGTTTTTGTTGGCTAATAACTTCTTCAATGTTTGATTCGGGTTTCATGAAATTTGGAATTGGCGAATCTGGCTTTTCGCAACCCTATTCTTGCGAGTGAGATATTACGGTCACTGTCACTCTCATTAGAAAAGTCATCAGAGTGAGCGAATAGGGTCCCCCTGAGGTGATATTACTCTGGCCATAAATTCTCTAACTTCAAGATTTTGAAGCCGCATGAGTGAACCAAATTGTATGTTTTGACATAGAAATTCGTATCTAATTTGATGACAATCTGATGTTCGATCCAAACTTCAAAAATTGGCTACCAAGGTACTACTATTCTTATACAGACGTTTAGTGCAAGAATAAACCTTACCTCTAAACCATAAGGTATAATTTCAAATCCTGCAATAAAAATCCTCAAACAGCTTGCGCCTATATCGAACTGATATAGTGTCAGATTTTCAATAAGCAGATCTTACAAATTACATGTGACTTGCAGCAAACTTCTAAGTGATTGGTTGCAAAAGTTCAACTTCCTTCTTAGTTGTTTTCTTCTTTGTACAGGCATACCAATGTAGGTCGTTCTGTGCCGTACGTGACTTCTACCGTTCGGTGTCGCGTGCAGCCCTAGCAGGTGATAAATTCAGACTGGGTTATTATTCAGAATGCGCGAAGGCCAACGCTTGACGACACGTGAAATAATAATGTCTGCTGCCAGGGTTGCTGCGGCTCGCTTTCTATTTCAAATGGAATTTTTAAGCTCATAGAGCTAACTAACAGCTAGCTTCATTAATGCTGCGGTTGTGTTAAAAGCAAGTTTGTATAGCTTGGCTAGCTCTGGTGTCAGTTTTCCTGGCTCAAAGCTCTGACATGAGTTGTTTGAAAGTGTTAATTATGGATAATCAAAGTAACTGCAGAATGGATTACGGTGATATAGGTATATTATACCACATATTATTTGAAGATAAACTGTATCCTTGATTAACAAGTATACTTTTTTCAAGAGAATATGCAAAAAATTGAAGAAAGGGCCAAATTTAGAGTGCAGTTAGAATATAAGTCTAATTTCAAATAACTCGTCTTATAAGCCGAAATAAAACAGTTTTTTTTTAAACTTTCCAAAGGCAAATTGGAAGAGCGGCACTCAATCGATGTGAGCGTCTGGCAGCCCTGCTTTATATTCTTTTGATATAGTTTAGTCTCAAATACTACCGGCGACTATGAAAGTCTAATGTTTGTTTTGACGCGCGGCCGAGACAAAGACAAATTGCGGTGTTTTTTAAACCGATTGTTTAAAACGATTTTTTGCTTTTTATTTTGTGGTGACAGTTCTTTCTGTTTAACACTCTGTGATAATTTACTATAGAATATAAAAATAAGATAAACGTTGGCGTTCTGTATTTCTAAACTGAAGACCGGCGCAGAGTTAGACTGAGAGAAAAAAATAAGCGGTTTAAAGTATTTGTGATAGAGTATATATTTCTTTGCTGCGAATAAAAGTACACTTACCAAATGTTTTAACACTTTCAGCTTTCAGATGTTTCTGTGACCCATCCGATCGGAAATAAAGCATGATTTTTCTACGTACCTGTAAAAGAAAAGAAAACATTTGACAACATTGTTAAAATACGACCAAAATGGCGTTCTCAAGTTTCAGAGACCAAAACCCACTTTGGGTCTATGCAGCAGAGAAAAAGAGTAAGTAAATACGATCAAAAATACATTCCTAAGATTTAATAAACAAGTGTTGAGGAAAAACACTTAAGTTTTATTGATTTTGTATTTTATGGTGGTCTATATGTATATTAATAGCTCTACAAATTCTACAATACATTGATTGTAAACCCGCGTAATAAGCGGAAAACACGCGTAATATTACCATTCCATCGACGAATGTCAACAAATTAGACCATTCTCACACCGTTCTCTCTGTCATTCCCACAATAGTAGTAAAGGACAAGAGATGTTGTCGGAACGCCTATAAACTCTTTATGAGCGTTTGACGCTTTAGGATTACTATTAAACACGTGTAAGCAGCCATTTTACGGTTAGTAAATGTTTACGAACAGACAGAAAAACAACCAAGTCTTTGTTCCTAAAGCCACAAAGCTAAAGACAAAACGGAAGTAAAAGACACTAAATATTTCATGAAAATCGCCTCGA
Organism: Alcis repandata; assembly: GCA_949125135.1. Lineage (NCBI taxonomy): Eukaryota > Metazoa > Arthropoda > Insecta > Lepidoptera > Geometridae > Alcis > Alcis repandata. The sequence continues at coordinate 11,629,033 of OX421239.1, read as the reverse complement.
GAAATAATAATACAAGCTCGCTTGTAAAAATAATGCTGTGTTAGAGACGGGCTCGAAAGTCTTACGGCCAAGTTTACCTTCCTGTCTTGTTATTTTTCCGGTAATACGGAAATGGTTACCATCGCTTATTATTTCGCAACAAAGTTCGACCCTGTCGTGGGACGATAAATTCCCTTTCGGTGGCACTTCTCAGACTACGTTATATAACCGCACCATATTTCTTCCCGCACGGCCGGAAGTTGGAAGCAATGTATGTAAAGAAGGTTGACCCCATCACGATCAATCAATCTCATACGAGATACAGTCGTATTGAAAGACAGTTTTGTTTGCACTGCCTTCGACCTGGGGTTCGATTTTGGAATCTTTTGAACCCTTTTTTTTATTCCTACAGGATTTCTTTCAAAAGTTAGTTCTGCATCTAAACACTTATAACGAGCGATACAGAAATGACCTCCTGTACTCCAAACAATGATGCAATCATAGCCTAATCTGAAGAGTTCCAAAATTTCGCCAGCATTTTTATTGAAGTTATTTATCATTCAAACACCTCGTGGGTTAGGCGCACCTTCGTGCCGTCTTTACGAGGAAAAATTGTAACTAGGAAGTAACGGAAATTCCCGGTTGGTCGGCCACAGGGCTCTTAACAAGTTTGAAGGATAAAGTGAAAAAGAAATTCAATATTATTGAAGGGAACGTAGAGTCGAGCAAACGAGCGTTTTCGGAAAAAGTGGCGATAAAATAAGCGTCAGCATCGGTAGACACGGTTCCAGCACCGCCGTACGATTCTCAGATGCATTCGTTCTAGATTTAAAAGCATTGCTGTTGACGATAGAGTGGTTTCCAGGCTTGGCGGTTTTCTGTTAGTGCTTTAATACATTTGCTTTTGTGTTTTTATTACTATTCTTTCATATAAATGTATTCTGCTATTTTCTTTATGGATAATGGTAGCTACGCCTCTGTCATTTCTTTTTTTCAGCCACTAATTTATTCAAGAAAAATATGTCGATACTTGTAACCAAAACCAGACTTAGTCATTATAGCTACCTTTTGTTTTTGTATTTTGCGTACTCAATAATACTGAATATAATGTTACAATTATTTGAATCAAAACCTGCACTATGTCCCTACCTATGTTCATGCAAATAGAAGTATCGGAATCTGAAATCTAACGCAAGATCAGGTTTTAAGAGTCAAATCAAGTGTGGACTTGAGTGTTGACTTAACTATTGAATAGAAGTGATGGTTACAGGAACAATGGGCCCAAGTTTGAAGGCTTTGTTTAACAGATCTTACCTAACTAAAAATAAATCTGTTTTTGTCATTGCAACCACTTGGATAAGGACATCAATATTTTTAGAAAAAAAAATCTGTTTTCAAGTGTATTTCTAGTGTATTTCCGACTACAAACCGCGCCGGGTAGAAACAAGAAAAAAAAAAAAATCTGTATAGTAACAATAATATAATTGTATCTTTTGTTGAATAATTTTTAAATAACTTTTTTGTACCTACTTTTATTTATTTAAAACGAAACAGGTGTTTGAAGATGAAATTCCGCCAAGGAACGCCACATTAAAAAAAATATCTAAAAAAATATTTGTCTACTAAACCCTTGAAGCCTTTAGTTAATTCCAACTTGCGCCCAATGTCGATTGCACTAGAAACACTCTACAGCTGTATTCTCGTCCAGGTTTGTGTGACATCCACACATTCCACACGTCTGCAAGTTATGGTCGCAATAAAACAAAGCTCCTCCCTCGCCTCGAACCCGGTGATCTTACGGCACAGTTATACAGGTGTTTATGTTTGAGATGGATGCAGGTTCAGTGTCGGTGGTCTCCTAGTACAGCCAACCCAACTCATTTATTTAATACTATGCGCCCCGTAGTTTAACCCGCTATTTTATAGTAACTATATTTTTTCAGGTTAAAAGTAAGTCTGTATTAATCTAGGGCATTCTAGGGTATACGCTGCCTTCATACTTTCCTCTAAAGCCATTCAGTCGATTGAGCAACAATTATCAAAACTTAGACATTTATTAATATTAATTAGTAACTTGTGGAGCCTGCAGTTTCATTCGCGTTTTTAGGATTACAAAATAGCCTATTTGTAAATCCAGTTCTCCTAAAATAATACTGGGCAAAAGTTAGCTTCACACCAAATTTTATCTAAATCCGTTTGGCCATTTTTGCGCGATTGAGCAACATTTATAATAGTAGTCATGATATAGTACTATGAAGGACGGTACGGTCAATATCTGTCAGGCACGCCACCGTTCCTCTCCGACATCATTTCCGGTTGGTCGCGTTTTGTTAACAGCGAGCATTTGCTGCACCACTTCCAGTGACCAGAATCCAAGAATCCACAGATATTTTTCACAGCCTTTTAATACGGTCTTGTTTTGGCTAAAATGTATTCGGTTTATCCTAATACTCAATCGTAGAACAAAGCAGTTTGGTTCTGTTAAATTGGAATATAATTATAGCACATCATATCATATGCAACCTTTAATCCTCCCACTGCTGGGATACAGGTCTACCCTCGAAGGGTGATTAGGCCGTATTCCACCACGCTGGCCAAGTGCGGGTTGGTGGATTCACATACGCCATTGAATTTCTTCACCGGACATATGCAGGTTTCCTCACGATGTTTTCCTTCACCGAAAAGCCAGTGGTATGTAAATTCGTACATAAGTCCCAAAGAACTCATTGGTACGAGTCGGGGTTTGAACCCGCCACCTCAAGAATGCGAAGCGGCTGTTCTCCCATTGAGCTACCACGGCTTTTTTTAATTATTATATATTAATTATAGCACGATTACTTATAAATCAAATTGTGCAAACAATTACTTTTAAACCAGTAGGCAGATTGTGCCCCTCTTTAAATTCCCATCAAATTGTAAGACAATTTAATTGGACTATGGAAGCAAATATCTGTTAAAATTTTCCTCGAATCCTTAAGAATTGAATTAAAGCGTCTATTCCGCCGGTACGTCGGGCACCGGAACGTTTCACTCGTGAGTCGTAGATACGTCGTCGCTCGACCCCGCGCTACATATTTATTTGTTCAATTTTTATTTTCGGTCCGCGACGCGTTCGAATTTATCACTCGCAATTTAAACAACCAAATTAAAAGAGCTCCCTTCACCCTCGCAACTCTTTGAAGACGTTCGTTTGAATAAAGATGAACCGCGTTTCAAGGGCTTTGTGTAACTGGTCGCGTTTAACAATTATACGAATACATGTCGCAGACGTTAAGGTGGAGTTCCACTTAACCGTTTACATAGTCTGACATCGGTGTACACAACATCGTTTTTGTGTCGAAATTCAAGTGTGTTTTTAGTCCTGTAGATCTCTCTTTTTGCCAAAAAACTTTGCCTTTGAGACAAAGATAAGGCAGCGTAAGAACGTAGATTGATGTGTACATATGCTCGAGCAAAACTTTAAGCATTCGTTGATTTAAATGTTGAAATAACATTTATAATTCATTAATTTTATCATTTTCTTGTTGTGTTTTTGTTAATTTTGGTGTTGTTGTTTTGTTAAATGTTGTTGTGTATGCTGTTTTTGTGAATGTTGTTGTGAATTTTCGTCAATAATTAACTTCTGTTTTACACTCGAGCTAAATGCTCGCAGATATTTCGCGACTGCCACCGGTGGGTAACGCGCTGAGTCTTAGCATTTAGACTACTCAAGCATCGCATAGCACTGCACAGTGGTACTACCTTTACTTGGGACCGCTTGTGATCCGAGTAAGCTCCAGTTGAAGCGGTAAATTTTCTCAACTGTGCGCTTCTTTGCGACGCAATTTCGTCACTTTAGCGAAATTAGGGACGCGAAGGAACTCGGAAGGATCTGTCCCAATTACTTAAGAGCTCGAATTGTTCTCGGACCCTTAATGGATAGTCGGACGTCCTCGCTCGTTCGTTGAGATTATCTGCTTTATAAAACGGGTTTGCGGTTCTATGGATAATTACCGTTTAGTTGCATGGATAATACTAATATAAAATAGATTTTAAGTAATACATATCCAAAAACTGCAATAGGTTCGATAGACGGTGTGGTGATTATCGTCAACGGTTATCATATCCCTGTGTACAGAAAGTTTGTATTATAGTACTAAAGATTAATATTAAAACCTATTACAGTAATTACATAGCCAGAAGCGTGCTGTTTTGCTAATGAAATAGTTTTGTAAACGTACTTATTTGTTACGCTGAGTGGAGGTCCCAGTAGTGGGACATCACAGGCTATTTGCAAACAACTCATTTCTATTTATACACACTTACAAAAAATCGATAAACTTTTTAATGGCTAATCGAATCGATAATTCAAATATGTAATTGAAATACTAATCTACATCTCAAACTCGTCTATACTCGCCAACTGCTAAAAATAGCACATTTAATATTAAGCGTTCTTGGATACCTAAAAGTCTGAAAGTACTAAAACCTACAATGTACAACAGACCTGACATTTGGCATTCGTCTGACATTGGTTTAATGAGCTCACATGAAACGTACAACGAATATCATAGTACCGAGGCAACTGCGACAGGCAATCTTCATAATGGCGATATTACACGGTACATTTCTGCCTTTAACGTGAACGGAGCGACCACCAACCACAGTAATTACTGTTCACTTGAAATATGTATAATTATACAATGTGAATCGGAGGATTCATCTGCCTATCTATTGTTTTATCTACGTAATAATTGAGAAAGAATATTCCAATGATTAACACTTTAACTGCTGAAAACACATACCTTGTGTTTTCCTTTGTCCATCGCGAATGCGGCTACACACGCCAGGCGCGTAAAACACAACGCATGTGATTATTAGCAGAAGTTAAAGTTTAAAACGAATTATGACAACATAAGGGTATATCTATTATATTAGTAATGTACGTTCACAAGGTGACTGTTAAGGCTATGTTTTATTTACGTATTGCTTTGCTCTTTCTTGTGTTAATTACCTTACACCTGGGCAACCGAGCTCGCGAGCTCGTTAAAATAGAAATCAAGGGGTCTACTTTTCCTGTGAAATATTTATGTTGTGAATCCAAATTATTTGAGTCGTTCTCGCGATAATAAATTAAATTAAGTCAGCCTTAACAAAAGAGCTAGTAAATAATTGATGAATTGGAAATAATCATATTCGGTCAGGACTGACCGAAAATGACTCGCGAAACATGTATATACCTCGCGAGACCTGTACCTATCTGTCTCTTTCCAGACCGTGGTAAGTTTAGGAGCTAGAACGAGATAGAAATGTGCCTCGTGAATTTTGCCTGGTCACGGTCAGTCAGAGCTCTACAGACTACAGTTTTACAAGCTTCTATCTAAAACCACACATGTCACTGATAATAAGATTCAAAACGATCAATCCTGATTCTATAGACTCAATAAAACTACGCTCGGCGTTCAAAATCGGAGAAAAACAAGTAGATTGAGCCGGCAGCTGTCACTCCAGCCCATCACTGCTGTCCTTCCGCTGCCAAGCGTACAGGTGGACAATAAATGTTATATCTTTTTTAACGGTTGAATAATCATGATGAGTGGAAGGAGAATAGAGAGCCTTATTATACCCAGCTGTGGGACGGAATCGGCTTAAAAGAATTAAGAATAGCAACGGTAGAAAACATGCACCAATTTAAAACTAGCGTTTGACTCTTACACTGCCAGCGTTGACTCACGGGAGCGACAAACGCAACATCAAGACCATGTACTACAGACGGACGATTGTAATTCTACTTTATTTTCTTTTATTATCTACTTGAAGTGCAATTTGGCTATATTCTATTATCAAAAAATATTATTCTATTACGAAAAAAATGTTTATAATATGAGTATTTCGATTTATAACAATGTACCAAATGACATAAAATTGCTTAACGGACATAAATTTAAAAAATCATTGACAGACTGGCTACTTAGCAAATGTTTTTATAGTGTTAAAGAATTTATGAATTTTAAAGATAAACACTGAATAAATATTATAATTAACATAATAGATACTAATACGATTAAATATTTGCACGTCTGCTTGCAGGCTAATTACAATTACTATTTACAAAACTATTATTTTTAAGAATGTTATGAAATTGTATTGCAAATAAATGATTTGATTTGATTTGATTATCCTACTTATATCATAAACGTGAAAGTTTGTGAGTGTGTTTGTGCTATTCAATTGAGATGAGAAAATCGCATCATGTCGCGTCGCGACGTGTCACTCCATCGCTCATAGTGACAATGAGCAAACAATCGTAAACTCTACGATAGAGATTAGTCTATTCTATGTCAAGTAGATCAATAACGCTCGTCACAGCTTAGATGTCTACGTTTAGTGAGGATACGGCTAGAAGGATGCTGATTTCAATGGTACTAATTGTAATTAATATCTTCTTATATATAAAAATGAATCGCTGTTCGTTTGTCTGGCTACAACTCGAGAACGGCTGGACAGATTTCGCTAATTTTTATCTTGAAATATTTGTATAAGTTCAGGGAAGGTTTAAAAGTAAAACACAGCGGGTGAAACCGCCGGGTGCAGCTAGTTCGATTTTAATTATTTTCGTTCATCAAACAACATAAAAACACTAACTACCAAGCAGCATAACCACCATCTGCCTAGTGTATAATTTACGATATAATTGAACCCACTTTCTCCGTCAACCTTGTACGTTTGTAGTTTCGTATATCAGCAATTACCCGAAGAAATCGGGGGTAAAAGCCGGTTCCGCCAATACTTCCGCTCCGGCCTGTCACTCTCCTGTCGATGTCTGCTAGTGCGTATGGCAATCTGCAAGGTCAGGGTAATACGGATCGCGGTATAACTGACAGGTCCATTATGACTGTAGTGGCTGAATTATGCGCTGATGGCAGATGGAGAAGAAATTCAAAATTATGTTTGAAAATAAACTATGGTCTATGGCAGAGGTTCTCAAAGTTGATGATAACGCTTCACAGTAGAGTTTTACCAGCGGCAAAACCCCGCTCTGAGGCGTTATAATCAACTTTGAGAACCTCTGGTCTATGGAATATCTTAGACTTATTGGCTTAGACATTCTGAACTAAATTTCAAATACTCACAACTAAAAAGAGCTTATAATTTGCAAACCATGACGCCCTTTCCTTTTACCATCCCTGCACTGTCGATTTCCCCTGGATACGTACAAAACGGTTCGAGTCCACGTTCCTAATCCGTACAGCCCGGGAATCAGACTTCCGGTTTCTTTGTTTCCGATATAATCTTGGACTTTTCAAGGTCAGAGTGAATAGGTATCTTCTAAATCTGCGTGCTCCATCTTCGACCACATCGTCGCTCACCAACAGGCGAGTTGGTGGTCAAATGCGGATTTATTCTGTATAAAAAATAAAATAAAAAACAACTGAACTGATTTTCTTAAATCATGTCTAAGGACACTCTCGATCGAATCGCTTTACAAACTAAAGTAAGAAAATTAAAATTGGTTCATTAATTTTGGAGCTACGACGCCATAGGGCATAGACAGACACAGATAAAACGGTTCAACTTATAACACCCCTCTTTTTGTGACGGAAGTTTAAGATATCTATGCATACGCTATACAATCCACAAAATTACAATATCTCATTCTCTTGGGTTATTATTATTTATTACATTTTAATCCCCAATCTTGTCCCCAATCTATCCCCATAATAAACGTTACTGCTCCATTTCCCTGACATTTTCTGTTAAACAATGTAAAGATAATAAAAAACAGCGGAAAAAACGAAAAAGCATCTCCTGGCGATGGATTGAGGTAGTCCACCTAGAGCACCCGTCCGAAGAGCACCTGCGCGAAGAGCACCCAGCCTAGTCTAGGAAGAGCACCTATCCATTTTTTTGGCAGGTGCTCTTTGTGGATTCAAATTTATTTTTACATTTGTGTCCACGAAGAGCACCTACCACTTAACAGCCTAGTGTTGAATGAAAGATATCGATAAAAATCAAATAGTCCGCGCCTCTGTATCGCGCAGGCGAGGACTAAAAGGTTTAGCTATAGAACTGAAAGAATCTATATAAAAGAAAGTTAAGAATTAAAGGGGGCTCACACAAGAAACATGTTTTTTTGCGTTACTGGTTTTGTTGTTTTAGCTCTATAACCATGAGAGCATGAGATGAATATATAGACGAGCGTGAAATTTTTTTTCCGGCGGCGTTTGAGCACTGCTATTTTACACTAACTTATGTTTGATAAGACAGTTACGGATAGTTACTACATTCTAAAATGTAATTTTTTATTTTAAGATACCCAAACAATATTTGGACTTTCTGTTGGCCGATTACTACGATGGGAGAAATCGAATTCTTCTATTCGCTATGACAAGGAGTAAGAGGAATACTGTCTGTATTTCCCAATGTAACAGTGAAAGGTTGCTACTTCCACTTTAAAAAAGCGTTAAAAAAGAAAGGGAAAGAGCTAGGCCTCAACGAAAATAGCATTAATAGAAAGCACGTTGCTTTGTGTACTGTGCTTCCTCTTTTACCACCGGATGATTTGGATGATGCATTGCTTTACATTATGAGTGAGAGTCTCCAAGATAAAAATGTAACAAAATTTAATGATTATATAGTCACACAGTGGATTGACCACAAATTGTGGTCAAATAAATGGTGTTGTTACGGCCAGGCTCGTAAGACCAACAATTATCCTGAGACTCATTACTCTGTTATCATTAAGGCAATTAATAAATGTAATAAGAGTATTGCTCATGTTTTAAGAGTCCTACAAAAAAATTGCAAGAATTATGCACAAATTCGCGAAAAATTTGAAAGTCTAAATCCCAAAAACTTGCCGAAAAAAAGAACAAATTAAATAGACAGTATAATATAAAAATGGCTTTATTTCCCTTGGTCACTGCATTGAAAAGCTGCGATTTTAAGGTTTTTATGTTGTATTATTTATTTATTGATTTTTAGATTAGATTATAGAACAAAAATTTCCACGGCGCTCTCTTATTAGTTAGTAGGTACTACAATAAGGTTACATTATGGCTGTTACATTTGTTTTCACATGTCGCCCAGACAGATTACATATAAGCGAATATGTACGTAAGTTAGTATGATACGCTTGTATATATATAATTAAAAAACGTTCAGTGATTTTTATCGATATCTTTTATTCAACACTAGGCTGTTAAGTGGTAGGTGCTCTTCGTGGACATAAATGTAAAAATAAATTTGAATCCACGAAGAGCATCTGCCAAAAAAATGGATAGGTGCTCTTCGTGGACTAGGCTGGGTGCTCTTCGCGCAGGTGCTATTCGGACGGGTGCTCTAGGTGGACTACATCGATGGATTGGCCTCGTTTGAAACAATCGATCGTAGAGATGGGACCGTCCAGACGCGCGATTTGTCATCGCTTGCCGATATTTTTATTCGGAAACATAAATATCTGCCCGAAGATGAATTCCCGCAGTGATTTTGAGAATAGAAAGGACCCGAGGCGAACCCGCAAGCGGCGAACGCGTGTTTGTGTCTCTGTGGGTCCATTAGACTCTTATATCGGTCGTGCTGGGATTACGTATAAGGGTATTCGATTCTTTTTTATACTTATTCGATGTTTTTAAACATTGGAACTGTCTGCGTTATAGATGAGGATGTTCCCACAGCGCAAGAGCTGAGCTTTTGAAAACTTTGAATAACAACCTATTGCCCGTGAGAAAGTTAGCTTTACACAATTAAAATATAAAGAAAATATACTGTATTCAACGTCTATTGGACGTCCACAATTATTGAACATGTCTTTATCCTCGTTCCCGGCTAGTTACGAGCCTCTATCGATTGCATATCTATGATATAGAGTGACAGGGACGGCAATATCAATTTCAGGGAAATTGCTCCATGTGGAGAAATTCTCACATTATTTTTGTGATTTTTGGTAGCGGTTTTCGTTTTGAACAATCTCAATTTGTATTCGATTTAATTTTTTGTGCGGCACTAGACAGTTATGGGCAAGCGTGATGCTTGCCATCGGGCGAGCCACTTGCTCGTCGACTTTTCTATAATACAATGATTTAATACAGGCATCAGTCCCTGTCCAATAAATATCTATATTTCTTTCTTTTCCCTCGATCATGATAGGAAAATAATTGGATTCACGACAACTGGATATGAATCATCAAGTTATACGAGCGATAAACGCCCACGGCGAACCATCCAGGTAAAATATTAATAAACCATGCCTTATGGTAATTGATCAATTTCTTCGTATCACTTTGGTTAATCTGCAATAAATATTTTTTCTGCGAAAACTTTATGATAGTAAATGCTGTACAAATAAATATAATGTCCATTGAAATAATATTCTTACTGATAGAAAAAAATCGTCTAAGGCGCCACAGCTCTTTAAACAAGTCATAAAATTAAATTAAGATATTTAATTTGACTGTGTACTTTCTTAATAAAATAGATAATAAATAATTTAGAAATAAATATTTGTCTATATTTTTCTAAAATGCTATTTTCAAATTTTGATTATTCTTTATTTCTTTTAAGAAAAGGGTGATTGCCTTGGTAGCTCTAAGAGAGCATTAGAGTAAGGAACGTAGTAAGTTTGCTTTTAGCTTTTTTTGGCCATTTTTTATGAAACTCATTGTTTCTTTCCATGTGTTTACTACAGTTACACTTTATACTGAAATTGGCGATTATGACTGCAGTGTTTTTTTTACGCAAAATAGTTTCTGTGCAAACTGTAATTTAATAAGCAACATTCCGCGTACATTGCGAGTACATGTAACGTGGCATGTCAATGCGTGTCGTGCATTAATTCGAACGACTCGCGTGACAGTGGCCCGTATCGCGCATGTATCAACTCTAAATGGATTGCCGATGCTAAGTAGCTTAGCCACTAAGTACCTGCGCTGACCGATCGTACTTGAATGTTATTACAAAGTCTTTGGAATCCTTCAACAAGGCCTGCTTGGTTACTATCGGCCGAGATAGCGGTCAAACGCAATGCTGTTTTGAACGCATCTGAAAATAATTTGGTATGGAGGGGTGGTAGCTGGTGGCTTATACCCTGGATAAACACATAGACAAATTATTATCTATCTATAGAAACGTGGTTTCTGTAGTATAGAGTATAAACCTATATTAAACCGTGTGCAGCTTGTGAAACAAACTAAGTTTCTGTGCATAGTTTGCGACAGCTTTTCTAATGATTTCCAGCTAAAAGGCAATTTCTAAAAGGCTGAATTTATTATAATTTGAAAATTAATGCTTTGTACGCGACGCGACCGCATAATATTGGCAACCGCGCATATATTCCGCTAAGTGATTGGTTTCTATACATATGCTATACATTTTTAACTGGAGCAACGCACAGTGGCGTTCACAGTCGATTGATTGAACACAAATGAATGAGTCTATACCAAACTTTACAGCCTCTCCCAACTGGGCTCCCTTATAGCATTATTTGAATCTCACAATGATCTCCCTCACACACAACGTTTCTACAGCAGTGAGAGCAAGACAAAACTTGATACAAAAAATAAAAATGCATCCGCCATAGCTTAACATAATGTTGTACAAGGTAAAAATGCTAGCAAAAGATCACAAAACAAAGAAATTGCTTAAATTGAAAGCAGCAATTTTAAATTCTGATTAATTGAAACCTGCAGAACGCGTCATGACGTTTTTATAGCAAGAGAAGCCAGAAGAACGTACTCAGGTATTGAAGGGACGAATCTGGCCATTTTTCGGAGCGGTCATAAAATATGTCATGGGTTCTACGTGCGTAGGTGTGGTTTGATATCATAACACTGTTGTTTTCACTTTTTCAGGGACTCAATTTGGCTTAACAATGAGTTTGATATTCTTTTTTAATAGATATTCGTGGGCTACCTTTATGATGTTAGGGTTCCATGGTCAAACTAAAGAAGCCTTATAATTCCGTCGTGTTCATCTGTTCGTCTGTATGTCATGGTCCTTTTATTAAGATACTATAAGAACCATACTGCTGTTTGGCACACGTATAAATCATTATAACCGCTACTAAAGAAATCAAATTCAAAAAAAGAATATTAGAAAACCGACTAAGATTTCTTTTAAAACTATCACAACTTGTTCGTTTACGAGTAATAGCCGACCAAGGTAACGCTTATGATGATGGTTTTATATTTCAAACATAGCTACAGAATCGTCGTATGAGCGTGTCACGACGCGCACTTGACCTCTTTTTTATTAGCAATCAACTGAACTGCGGCTGCTTAGTTAGAGGCTCATTCAGTCTTAATACCGTACGGACAGACAGGCCGACGCCGACTTTGTCATTTAAAAAGCGTAAAAAGTTACGACAGGCAAATAATTTTTAACTGACTCAATTCTACAGCCCTAATAACTGTCATCATTTAATCTCACACATTTCATTTAAAGACGCAGTTAATTTATGAGCTCTAAAAATCAAAAGTAAGTTAGGGGTAGTAATCGGTCACCGAAGTTAAGCAACGAACGACACGGTCAGTCTTCGGATGGGTGACCGCAGGTGTCGTTTACAACTGAGTGCTACCGTGGGTCGGATGACACGTTACATTGACGACCTGTTTGGCTAAATGGTAGTATATCCGCCTTTTAAGTCAGAGGTCCCGGGTTCGATTCCCGGCCGGGCAGATGCATGAGTGATGAATTTAAATATCTGCTCTGGGTCTGAGTGTTACTTGTCTTTGTCTTTGTGTGTGTTCCATGGCATCCTGCCACAGGATTTATATCCTAGTGGGGAGTTATGAGTGTGAAACATTTATTATTTACGTTTAATTATGTCAGAGGTCTTCAGGCGGCCTAAAAACTCTGACGCCAGGGCTACCGACTCGGCCTGTACGAGCACACTTTTACTTACTTTTAGTAGTTTTATAAACCCTTCGGCCGTCGATCTAATACGTTTACCTAAGCCTGTAAGTTGCTAGAACGTCCAATGTTTATTGATAACCCCTAGGTAAAAGTTCCCAACTTTCCGGTCGGGTTTCGAACTTGGCTTCGAGCCTCCATGTTTGTTTCGAAACGATTAAACTGTAGTTTTGTGCCGAGATATTTTGTCCGACTTTTGCGTAAGTTGAGACCACTGTGCTACTGTTGGGATAAAGGGTTGGCGGTCGGAATATTTGGAAGTTTTGATATAAGGAAGTGCGTATTGGATTACAAGTTGCCCTTTGATGTTAAGATCGAGTTAGTGAAGAGCTGGGTGCTACAAGTGGGTTTGGACAGGGTTTATGAACTAGTAAAGGAGGTCTTAAGTCTTTAATGACTTTGAGGATTCGTTGTCTGCAAAGAGATGACAAATAGGCTTTAGCTTTGGCCACATTGTCGCTCACCAAAAGAGCTAGTGGTCAAAAAACGACTTATTTGTGATTATGACGTTGAAACGGCTGAACTGATTTCGATAATACTTGTCTAAGAATCACCGCTAGAAAACCTGCTTTCAAATGAAAAAAACCCGCATCCCAATCGGACAGCCAGACAAGACAGACACACACACACAACCACCGCTCATTGCTGTCAAACTTATGACACCTCTATTTTGACGTCGTCGAGAGTAAAAAAATCGGCGTTAGTTTGTTGAAGACATCTATCAAGTAAAAACCGACCTCGCTGCGTCGGTGATGAAGAACAGATTTGATAATCAGACCTCGCTCTTAAATTAGCAGAGACAAAAGCGCGGTGTGCGTCGTCGCATCAGTACGGAGAAAAGAAGCAATTCCTCGGGTGATTAACGGCATAGTTTTAATTAAATTAGTTGAGAAGATAAGAGCGAAAAAGAGGCAGACCGAGATAGTTAGTTACATTTATATCTATTTCATGAATTGGCGTGAATTTTAATCAAATTATTTTTCATTTAGTATTCTTAAATAAGTAAAAGAAAGTTTATATGTACTAGGTTTCCTATCTTTAAGAATCTCTATTAAAATAACAAAGGTTTGTTAATTCTAGTTATTCTCAAATCTACAATTTCTCAGAACCTAAACAATTCCTCGGGTGATTAACGGCATAGTTTTAATTAAATTAGTTGAGAGACAGGCCGAGATAGTTAGTTACATTTATATCTATTTCATGAATTGGCGTGAATTTTAATCAAATTATTTTTCATTTAGTATTCCTAAATAAATAAAAGAAAGTTTATATGTACTGGGTTTTCTGTCTTTAAGAATCTCTATTAAAATAACAAAGGTTTGTTAATTCTAGTTATTCTCAAACCTACAAATTTCTCAGAACCTAAAAATTAGTTTTATGCAAATTGTTATTATAAAACGTCTCGAGGGCAAATATCTTAGAAATATAATATCATTACAGCATGATAAGGTCCCGGACAAAATTAGTTTTGAAATGAACTTTCCTCTATAATAGTAAATTCTACCTAAGGAAGGTTCATACCTATATAATATCTGAGCGTATTGCTCGAATAAAGGGCTAGTTCCCATCCTTTCCCATCAAGATATTGGGAAGTGTTGCCAGATTGGAATTTTATCTCAATTTTAGGGAATACTTTTGGAGGATATTTAGGAAATACAAAAAATTGTTTTTTATTTAGATGCCTTGGTCCAAGTATAAATGATTATTAGGTAGAAAAATCTCAGGAACTAACCTACTGTCCCTTGCAAAGTAATAAATATTACCAATTTTTTTGTTTCAATTACGCGGGACTACTCACGTAAAGTTGTGGTAGTTTGTGTCATAATTTAATTCGTCTATTCAATTATATTTCTATGCATCCCACCTAGCCAACGCCAAAAGGGGGACAGTAGGTACCTGTTTCAATTTGACATAACTTATTCTTGTCTTAAATAATAAAACTTTATTTTTGTTTCCTTTTCTGGAAACGTATAACTTTACTTACTTTACTTTTTGAGAAAAAAGTTACGGGGAAATTGGAAATATCAGACCTAGCAACCCCAATATTGGGAATCACAAAGCAGCACACAGGGTGAATGGCTCGCCGGCGCCCAATGCCTCCAATAAGGTTTTCCCGAAGGCATGGGACGCGGGACTAATCGGCCATTACCGGGGACGTCACTACCCTACCCTCCAAAGAGATGTGCTCTATCGATACATCGATATCGATAGTTGTGTTGTAAAATTTTACGTTACGGCCGGAGTAAACGAGCCGACTCTACTTCTCTGCTATGCTACGTGTGCTATTATTATAGGCCAGTTTCGTCGTTCATCTAAGACACGGAATTGCCAAGCGAGCGTACATTAATTATTATTTTTTAGCATACGACATTGATAACTAAATAAAGAACTAACATTTTTAATCTATCATAATGCTATTTTGAACGCTGACATTAATATATTATGAATATTTGATATTAGTGGTTACTTTTTATTTTATTTACCTTCAAAAGTTATCGACATATTGCTGTCAGCGACATCAACAAAAGCATCGATAAGAATTTAAAAAGATGTTCTTACATTTCTCATCACAAAAAAGAAGAAAATGAAGGCAATTCCGATCCGATACCTAAGGCAAGCTGAGACAAGATTTACATAGCAACTGATTTCGACGTAATGCTTCAACCAACATCTTTGTAAAATCGTGTGAGGGAGCCATCGTCGAATGTTCCAAACAAAATTGAAAGAAAACTATAGAAAACATTTAATTCTCCATTTGTCCACCTCCACAGAAAACGCGTTCGCTCCGTAATGGTGAGCCATCAATTTTATACCACCGTGGATTCGACTCGATAAATTTTGGTACCTGTATAAAACAGGGGATTTGTTAATGACTCGATTACATAGAACGTGAGGTATAAACCGTGTTTTATTGAAAGGCAATTCTCTGTTGTAATTTATGTCTATTGAAGTCGTGTTTCTGCGGTGAAACGACGAATGGTCCGTGAAAATTGGACCTATTTAGATGCTTCTACTCGTATTTGGTTAACAATTGGTTAGTTAACAACCGAGGGCCGTGATTAATTTGTTGTAAAGTGGCGCTAAACTTGTAAATCAATGATTACATTTTTTAAATGCTATCGACAATTTATTATAGGTGTGCTGTCGCACTATTTCTGCTGCTACGGCAAGCATTCGTACTTAGACTTGAATTGTAGGTTATAAATACTGTAAAGCTTCAAATAAAAATATTATTTAACACATTTTCCCCGCTGTTTCCGAGCTATGATGAAAAACGGTGATGATAGATAGTATAGTCTATGTGTCAATCTGGGATATAAGGTATCTCTATTTCAAATTTTATCAAACTCGGTTAAGTAGTTACAGAGATTCATGGTAACAACCATTCCCACACTCATACAAACTTTCGCATTTATAATATTAAGTAGGATAGGATTTTTAGTATACTTACCCTATTTTCCAAGATGACAGTATTTCAAGTACATAGTGCTTTCTCATGATATTACCTAACTCGTATTGTAAAATAGTTTACGGCAGATGTTTACAAACATGAGACATTCAATGCGTATTGTCTGGGATGACGGGGTGTCTCGTATGTTTAACATAATTATGCACTATTATCTGCTCTGTGACATAATATATATATCGGCATTATTTCCTGAATGATCTGGGACCCAATTCTTGAGCAATCGAGATTATCTCGAAATTATCTTCACTCACTGACGAGACATTTCTAATAAAAGCGATAAAGACCTAGATACTGTTTCATTCGCCAGAATAAGGCTCCTGTGTCAAAGATGAAACAGCCTTCTAGTATCATAATTCGTTCTGTTTTTACGCAACTGTACTTCATTTAAGTAATAAAAATAATTAAGTGCTAATAAAGCAGTAAATAAAAGCAAGCAGAAGATTCCGCCAAGCTAATTCATTGTAATGTCTGCAGCTGGACGCAATCAAATAGCAGAACTACACGACAACCCTCTCATCTCGCTAATCTAGACATTTACAGTGAAATACGCTTGGAATGCTCGCCGAGGCACAGAAGACAGGGGCCGTCCACAAATTACACGAACAGTCACACGAATTTCATGATTTTTAGAAGACCCCCCTGTTCTTGTTATTAGTTGGTCATGTTTGTAATTTTGCAACTTTGCATCTAGAAATTATCAAATTAAAAAAAATGTTTCAACACTTAGATATTAAATTTAAATTATGACGTCACAAAACTTAAGACCCTCCCAACCCCCTGTCACCCCCTTCCTCCCCTTTTATGTGTGACGTAATGTATGGATGGCCCCATTTATTAGGGGTCAAGCGCTTGTGTCCCCAACTGTACAACACTCGGCGAGACAGCCCGAGACCCTACAACGTAATAAAATGCATTGTGGAAAGCGCCTTCGTAACTTAATCCGAATTACAATTTCAGACTGTTTTGTCATGACTAAACAAAAGCAACCTTTTCGTTACACTTTTTATTTCAGCTGTGTTCTCTTAAATGCGAAAGCTCAGCGTATGTTTTATTTTAAGATTTTGTTGTAGTTCACGAAATCGTACCTTTTTAGGATTGTTATATTTTATCTTTTGCGCTAGAGGGTGGTGGTTTGGCTTTGAGATTCGTAGACAGATCGAACGGTTTACTTATCTACCTCCAACGACTGCGTATACTGTTGTAAGGAAATAAGTATGAAGGAAAATATCTAAAGGAAACTATAACCTTCAAGTCGAAAATCTGTCCCCAAGATTTTAACAGCGTGTTTTGTCATGGTCAGTGGACTTACTATTCCATGCCAGATGTTCTCACCGCTTTTGACCACACCGTCCCTCAACTGTATCCAGCTTAACCGGTAAACCATAAAAAAACATCGCATATTTTTCGACGCCGTAAACAAAAACGTTCCATTTATGAAACACAAATTTTAACAGGTAATTTTTCATATTTTTTACGGCGATAAAAAGGTCGCCCAGCCTTCTCTCCATCACCATGGCACAATAATTAATTATAAACAGTGTAGGAGAATTAGGCGCGAGGTTGCGAGGCTTCCGAAGCCCTTATCCACTTACAGGCTTTGCGCTACTTAGCCGGCGATGTTTATGGCTTGTTGCTACACGCCACCTACTGCCATGTAACATTGCTCATCCAACTCGTCCGCAATACTATTGTGACTTATATTGCGAGACTAAACTCCCTATGCGAGGTCTTGGGGTATGAGGATAAAATGGCTTGCTGTGTGGTTGCTCACTTCAAAGTAAACGTTTGAAACAGGAAGCAGTCGAAACGCAGCTTATTCGTACTAATGTTACTTATTTCTACTTATTCGTCATCATGTTCAGGGCGGGGGCCGGGGCTGGACAAGAGCAGGAAATGATGAGCAGAGCTGATACTTATGGGATTACTCGTACATATCTAAATATTAACTTATTAACATAATTATGGCACATAATACGAGTAGCAACAGCAAATGTAGTGAGCATTTATTATCTGAATATGAAATTCACCTCTTTATTTAATAACTCAAAACTACGCCAATAACCATGTTTTCCAGTTTTACTACATAAAAGTATTCACTTCTGCAGTACAGACCACCGCAATATGCGAGCTAAATCCAAAGTTCTAAAGCTTCACAAATCGCGTAACCCTTCCAACTCCGCGCGCTACAAATACCATAAGCTATGAGATCCGCAGAGTGTATGCATCAGACAGACAGACGTTAGTATTCAGTTACTATACGCAGTTGTGCCTACATTGCGGGTACGTGATTGTTTTGCAACATCCTGGATCTGCTAGACTGGCTGTATTGCATGTCTATAGGTTTACTTAGACATGAGTGAGACGCTTCGTCTATTCGTTTTGTGTAAAGCGATGAACTGCGAAAGGTGACCAGGTGGTGTATAATGCAGAAGATCGTCTGAAGTAGCCTTTCTTTAAGAAATGCCTACCCTCAGCGGATAAATAAATGACGATTTATTTTTTTAAGGGTTTCCGGGCCTCTCTCGGAGGACCGATGCAAGTCCACACAATTTATTTCTGTCTCATCTAACATTCTGACATTTAATATTTTCCAGGAAAGAAATGGGCGAACACATTTATGTGGAGAATCGCACGACCGCTTTCCTCTGCAATCGTTTCCTATTGAATTAAACTAACTATGTATATCACAGGACAGTTATTAGTACAATTCTCCTGAAACAAACGTAGATAAGTATTTAAGCACAGTTAAATGGGTACTTTAGTCTCGGGATAACAAATGTTATGTTTTGCCAGATACAGCACGTCGCGGGCCAATTCGGCGAAAATAATATCGCGTACGTGGGGGCGTGCAGCTACTGTTACAGGAATATATGCCGCATAAAGTAAATATTTACCTAGATATGGAATAATTGTTTCATTTTCAAGTTATTTACGTCGACTAAGTTATTTTTATTTCTAGGAAATAGTCAAGTTTCACCAAATGACAAAAAACATAAACCACCTTTGGCGATTATATACAGATATAGATGTACACTCTTAATTTTTATTTTAAAAAAAAAGTGGCAAACAAGCGATGGGCCGCCTGATGGTAAGTGGTCACCGCCGCCTATAGACACTTCCAATAATACCTGAGCCATCTTCAGTGCGTTGCCTACCTGCCTGCACGTCATGACATGGCCCTAAGAAATCTTATTTCAATATTACTCAGCTGCCGGAAACTTTCAAATTATCTGAACGATTCCTACTACTCAGTTACATCAAGACCATTTGAAAGGGACAGCTTCATGTTCTTTTACTTGTAATGAAGTGGAGTACTCACGTCGATTCGGACCTTTGAGCTTGAGGACCTCGACGAATAATTCATGAGAAGAATAAATGTACAGTCCCTGAAGGGGAGTGGCCGAGCGGACGGAATACGCGATGAGCATCGCCAATATCACAATGTGGTTTTCGTCGCGTTTAACCAGAAGTGTTTCCTGATCGTTTGTGGAGTATTTACAGAAGTATACTTCAGTATATGCTTCAGTAAATATTTTACAACACGTACCTGTAGGAGTAGATACGTGCGGATGCAGTCTGTGTTTGAATCAGCAGAACTAAGGGAGATTTAGATTCAAGCTTAGCGTATGGTGAGACGCAGGTCCACACAGCGCAGGGTAGAGCAGATTTTGTAACGATAATTGGTAGTATTCAGTCGTTTCTGAGATATTTTCGCGCGCACGCGAAGTCAAAAACACATTTCATTATTTATGTGGGAAGTGAATGAACAGCTAATAATAATTAGGCTACATCCCTACTCTTTAATTTTACATTTGGCTTACCATACCTTTTCCAGCTAACCCTGAACACAGCACAAAGGCTAACCAATGTGACATAAATCACTGTTTAACAAGTAGGTAACCCGTACTTACATGTATTTGAGCACACACGCTGTGGCCAACCAATCAATTACCAGCCGCACTAACTAGCACCCAATCTGTGTCTCATTCGCACTGACTGCTGTCAAATCTGTGCCCTGGTTCGTGGCAACTAGCCTGTATTCTGTGGTCTGGGACGCAGTAATTGTTGTATATTCTGTGGTGTGGTACGTAGTGACTATTATGTATTCCATGGCTCGGGTTTGGGTTCAGGTGAAGCAGGCGCTGTGTCAATTTGGGGCGGCCACTTGCCTAACAGATTGATTTAGCTCTTTCCGAGGATTTCCGGGATCGGAGTTTTTTATTCGAACGCCCAGACTGCACTTTGGATATAAGGAATAATGTAACGACACCTTGCGATCCAAAATTTGGTATACTGTTTGAATAGTAAGTCGGTATAGGCCAAATGGCTAGATGATTTAAGTGGTAGGGAGTTACATAAAAACAAACATACAAATATTCGGGAAAAAAAATGTTATTTGTCTTTTATTTATTTCAAGAAAAAAAAATGGGGAAGACCTTTGTGCAGTAGTGGGACAGCGTAGGTTAATTAATTATTTTTTTTAGTTAACCTGTAATGTCCCACTGCTGGGCAAAGGTCTCCCCCAATTTCTTCCATACCTGCCGATCTTCGGCCAGCAGAATTAGTAGAAGTAGAAAAATATTTTTGATCGCGAATAAGCCCTTTTTGAAAATAGAACACCAACTCGCCTGTAATGTTGGTATTACTCTCTTTTTGAGGTAATAATAGTGTACTATCAATAAAGACATAAGACACTTTTTTTCAAAAAATAGATAACCATCCAGTACAATAAATCAACTAACTCTACAACTGTCAACAGGTGTCATCAAATCCTAATTTCATTCGCAAACTTTTTTTTTATTTTTTTTTTATTCAAAGATAGGCTTGCGTTTGACCGCCATCCTGCCTGTTGGGAAGCAACGATGCGGCCTACGATGGAGCACGCTTGCCTAGAAGATACCGATTCACTCTCGACTTGAAGACACCCAAATTATAACCATCGGGGAACACCCATTCAGGCAGAACATTCCACACTCGTGCGGTTCGCAAAATGAATGTGGAGTCAAAGCGTTTCGTTCGGGTTTTTGGTATGTCAACCATAAAACGATGACGCCTTTTTGTGCCCTTGGTGGTCCGATAGAAGAACGGGCCAGAGGGTATAAGTTCATGTAGATCAGAAGCACACTCTCCGAAATGTATCCGATAAAAAACTGACAAACTAGCAACTTTGCGCCGATGATCGAGACTTTGCAGCTTAGCCTCAACAAGAGGGCCAAACTCTTACGGTTCTTATCTAATCGCGTCGTTTGTCTATGACGTCACCGGCCGGTTATAGCGCCAGCGCTTTGAACCGGCCCACTGAGCCGGATCGCACCCTATTAACGGCGAAATGTATGAAAATATACAATCACAGCTGTGCGGGATGTTGACGCCGAGATTGATGGGAAGCGGCCTTATCTGCTAACTTGTCCGATGTTGAATCGACTTCATGAAATTCTAGATGGGCTAACTAAAGCATGGCTAAAGCCCGATGTGCCGTTACTCTGGCTTTCGATTTTCGAATTTCATGATTTTGAAGCCGGACGAGTGGAATAAATTATGTGTTTTACTACAAAATACATAATAGTATAGGGTTTTACATTGGTAGACCGGAGGAAAAGCCGTCAACGTCGTTCTAACCTCAACAAATGAGGTACCTCGACTGCGCCTGGGCTCAAAGCCGTAGAGCCAACATTCCTGATGTATTTGTCGCGGGTTGATCCGAGTGCATCAGAAGACAACGTGCACAAATTTGTGCAACATAGACTGGGAGTGGCGTCGCCGATTGTGGAGATGCAGCGCCTGGAGTCAAGTGCCCGTAGGACTTGTTTCAAGTCTTACGTACTCCGGGTTCCTGTGAAGCACAAGGTGGCACTACTGTCACCAGATTTCTGGCCAAAAGGGCTAGTGTTCCGGCGTTACTGGGAGACGGTACGAGTAACAAAGTCCCAGAAGAATGAAGAATGAACAAATTTTATTGTTTTATTAATATGTATGTTAGTTTGTAAGGTATTTATTTCCTATGGGCCTCTGTAACTTGCATTGCATGCAAGTTATATTGCCTGAAATAAACGGATTATTATTATTATTATTATTAAAATTTGTATCGGCTAATTTTTACGAGTACCTACATTTCGATCCTAGAACTTCCAAAATCAGTCGAGAGGATACTTTCGAAGGAATGTAGCTTACTGATTAAAAACTAGGCTTTAACTAAACTGGTACTGACTAACAATATTAATCCGTATTGTTCTCGAACACCGTTTTAAATAGTTTCCACTCGTTTAACCAATGTACATGGAAATGAGCACTAAATCCCTCAACAGTTCGTGTTGAAATGTTCAGTGCAGTTTTTGGACGGAAACATGCATTTGGCTATTTACATAAATTAGAGACGATTACTGTTGATGTGACAGCCAAGCTTTCATTGTCAAACGATAACTAAACTAACAAATAATAATTATAACAATAAATTGAAAAAATATTTTTAATAAACAATCTTTTATTGCATTGCCGTCGGATTTACACACGTATACTAAATTTCAGCTCAATCGGACATCGGGAACTGATTCAAAATTGAGTTGCAAGATTCCATCCGAACAAACATAATTATATTAGTTATAAAAAGTTTATCCAGAAAATATAATGCTAACTCCTCCACTCATCTCTTACCTGTATAGTAAAACTAATAATCTTTTACTATCTTAATAATAATAATTAAATAAAATAAAACCACTTAATTCAGGCACATAACCCAAACAAAAATACACTGAAAAATATATAAAAACAAAAGTCTAAACAGAATTTGTTTGTCCTTCTCTATTTAAACCTCTTGGGTCAAACGTGTTACCTAATAGTGATCGATCCAAATCACCCCTAAAAAGGATTAGCGACCCCTAATGCAGGCTTATCATGAAACATGCAAATCCGGGATCCGGCCGCTGGAAACTAATACGAGTTAATAGATATAAGCACGTGAGTGAGGCTTTACGGATTTCAGAGGCTCAGATTTTGAAGCAGTTCTTTTTAACCTCCGACACGTAAAGAGAGGGGTTGTAAGTTTAACGTTAGGCATCGTAGCTTCGACGGACGGTGCTTCATCTTCAACCATATTATCAGCAGCCCAGTTGTTGGGTAAATACGGATTTAATCCCTTAAAAAAACTTAGGTTACACAGGTTGGTTCAACAAAACGACAGAACAGAACAGTTCCGTTGGTTCTACATGAAGACAGAACAGCCATTTTCCCAAGCTATTGTCAAAGGTACCACACTGGTTAATAGGGACATAATATGATTTAGTTCCAAATAGAGAGGTGCTACATTGAAAATAGAGCAATTGAATCAATTCGCAGAGCGCAAGCCACGGCCCACCGGACCGGAAACGTCTCCCTAATGCGACCGACCGCATTCCCGATGAGAATTCCTATTTAACATTTTCCCGATGGAAATTCTATTTAACATTCAACGAGGGTTTTCAGAAACACTGGACCGAATGGAAAAGAATTTATGTCACGAAAACACGATCCGACGCAGTTCGGAAAGTTTGCGGGAAACAATCTGAGTGTTTATTGAGTGAATATTGTAAAATAAGGAGAATAGGTTTGGAGCAGATTTTGACCAACTTCGCGCTCTCAGCTTTTGTTTCGGCTACCTTTTTTAGACGCTTGCTATTGCCAGTGTAAGGAATGAAATTTCTATATTTTTAAATAATAAAAATATTTAAAAAAAATTGAAATGTTGAGAACTCCATGTATGCTAAAATACCCTTAGTATTCTAAAACAGAGTTCCGCTTTTTCTCAATTTATCCTAACACCCCCTTACACGGTACGAATTTTTAATCAAAGTAGGCTAGTTTAAGTATAAATCCACTATTTTTCGTTAAATCACTTACACTACGGGCCTGTATCAGTTTATCGCACCCACGGCCGAGTACGCCTTTCATTTTTCATGTAAGAAATTAGCTGTAAAATAAAATAGTCCATTATTTTTGGATCCAATAAGCAAACAAGCTATTTTTGTCATAAGCCAGCCCAAAACAGGTTTAAAAATAACCAAAATTAAACTTCCAAAACCGGATAATCAGGATATTTATTTTGAATGAGTAGATATTTAATATTCCCTATATAAATAGATTCGTTTAATGTGGGCGTTACAAAATTAAGGCACACCCTAATCTCTCAGATCTTTTCTAAATATAACTGATCTAAATTGGAGTAACAAGAAAGACTACGATGTAACGGACCCTTGCTTTAGAACTGAAATATACAAAAATCTGTTCCACCCACACTTTTTTACGCGGGTAAATAAAAGTTACGAGTACAAGACACTCTCCGTAGTTACGTAACAACCTATTGGGATTTCTGAGCCTTTATCCTAAAGCGTAGGCTAAATCCTAGTTTCGCTGAGGATAAAAAAATACGACCGCCATTTTGTAACAGATCTTCGCTATTTTTCGAGAATTCGCTAGACGATACTCTCGTGTCTCGAACGCGAATCCTTGAATAATAGAGCACTTTTAACGTTTAGAAAAATAGCTGGAAGAAAATTACTTCAAAGAAGTAACGTACTTTGGTATTTACTTGAGATCGGCTCAAGATTATTTTACTGGGTAAAAAAAGATCAATAAATCCAAGTTTTATGTACTGAAATATAAGAAACTTATACGTTATTCACTTAATCGTTTGGTCGACGATAACATGGGATTCCCAACCAGTCACACTCCATCGTGTCACAGTGTTACTCGTTCGAAATTGAGTTTCATACTATTTCATTAAACCCAGTGAGATAAAAATAAAATAAATTTAATCCCAACCAACTAGCATCGTTGTATACTAAACTTGATGCGTTCTATCGTTGCGAACGACGCTTTTACAAAAATTGAATATGATTCGTGTTTGATTGGACAACTAAAGTGTTTGGCAAACAATAAAAGAGCCATCGAACCGTTGAGACAATAACTCCCAAACAAACCATTTCTCAAAGACCTACCCGTAACTGATATTCTGCCGGATCCGGCCTGATCCCAGTTCACACAACAAATACCGGCGGCCTGTAACTGGATATTTTTGCAAAGTTCCGATCCCGCGATTTGTTGGGATTAGCGACGTATCGCTCAGCCATAGCGGTGAGGAGTTTAAAAGTTTACTCGAGATTTATATCGCACTTTCTAAATTAATTTGATAGCGTATGGATAACGTCTCTTTTCATTATTATATGCGAGAAAAGAATGGCAATATTTCAAGACTGTGGTTACTTAACCACTATTTTTTTGTGACATCTGTAAGAACACAAAAGCTAACAAATTTTCATATGTGAAATTATCGAAGCACTAATTATTATTTATTTAAATTTAGCTTTTTGAAAAAAAAAACGTTAGGCATAAAGATCATTTTCTAAATAAATACTATTGAGACGACTTGCGTATTACTTGACAACTATTTGACAACAGCTTCTTCCAAGCTATTAATTATCTTTGCTACTAGCTTTGTAGTCTTTACAACATTCAATTAGCTAACCAATTACCAATTAAGTGTGTCGACATATTAATTAGTTGCGACATGCGTAGTTGTCGTTTTCCGACGTGACTGGCCGACAGGTGACCGCTCATTTACACTGGTATATCGATCGTTGTTCGGAGCCGAGCCTTGTTAATTACACTAATTAATTACCAATTACTATCACGACATTTCGAAGAACATAATTTTAGTCCGTAAAAAGTTTGTTTTTCCAGCTTTAGAGTCAAAGTATTCGGACATTGTGGAAGCCTCTGATATAATATTATATTATTATATAAATTAATAATATATTTTTTGGAATCTGGCAAATAAATTGAAGCCTACAACGTACCGTGACCTATGGTACACCGATCCAATCGTCCATTCTCCCTGTCGAATCAGGTAGGCTACGCCATAAACGCTACTTGACTAGAACTACAAAGTTGTTATAAGACAACTACGTATTGCTAGTTACATAAGTTAGTGAAATACCTTGCAAAACTAAATTCGCACTCTAGGCCGGGGCACAACTTCCAAAAGCAAACTAAACTTAGTGAAAACCTACCAAAGATAATGTTCAACTACTCGTATATCTCCGAGCAAGCTTTGCTTTTAACTGGCAAAAGAGCTATCGTAGAACTTAGTCGTTTAAGACTATGAATAGCTCATTTGTCAACATAAATCATTTGATTTAACATCTTCAAAATCTATAGCCGCAATCTCAGAAAAACCTAGAGAGAAAGATGGATCACTGCGTTAGAGTTGGGTGAAGCCAAGAACTCCTCTACTTTCGCACCTACGTACACAAGACGCACATATTGACATATTACTCGCGGCACTGAAGGGCTTGTGTACATACGCGTGAAAGTAGGTAGATCCATAGATAAACTCTTTATAAGCAAAGACAAGGCTAAGCTTTTTAAGTAGAAGAGCTTTTGTTTTTTTTTTTGGATCCTTTGATAGGCTTGCGTTTGACCGCCATCTCGCTTAATGGTAAGCAATGATGCAGTCTACGATGGCGAACGCTTGCCTAGAAGAAACCGATTCACTCGCGACTTGAAAACACCCAGATTTATTTACCCAAATCTAAGGCAGTGCCATCTTCTTTTCTAGGTATATTTGAGAGCCGCAATACCATTCACTCAATAGAAAATCCCAATTTCAATATTATCAGCGTAATTTATCTTCATTCAATTCTACCAATATTAGATCCGTAAATAAGCCGATGATGCGATCGAGAAGAAATTAATTTTAATCACGGAATCAATTCGCGGGGTTTAGAATTGGCATCAAGTCATTCATCTTTAGTACGTCGACTTGAAATGTTGAAATTTTGTTCAGCATTTTTGAAGTTTTGAATACAAATATCACGTCATAATTGTAAGTAATTTATTTCAAATCAAAATCAGATAGTTTATTTGTGACTTAGCTATTGTTAAGAACTCAATTACAATGTAACCCAAAGGCCCCCGAACTACTCGTAGTATGAACAGAGTGTAAATAACGTAATTTGCATAATATGCAATACTAAGCTGCGCCCTCGGTTTTGTCCGCATTTTTCGGGATAAAAGGTAGACACCAATATCATCCAAATTAGATCAGCCGTTTTTGCGTGATGTGTCTGAAGATAGGATTTCCACACGTATTGGAAGTGTCTATAAGCAGCAGTGGCAACTTACCATCAGGTGGCCCGTCGCTTGTTCCTTACTCATTTTCATGAGTAAAAAGATGCGTAATAAAATGGATGATACAAAAAAAACAGTCTTTTCCTATTTGTTCACTAATACATAATACGTCCGACATTGATGGGCGAGCGGCGGACGGCCCCATTCGTATTGACAAATATTGCCTTATGATAAGTCAATATTTCGACCACGCAGGAAACGCTACATGATGAATAAAATAAAGGAGATTGGTACGTTTTGAAGTAGCTTACCCTATTTTTCTTTTATTTTTTTCTTATATATTATTTTTTATCTCATTTCAATTAAAATAGTGAAAAAAACATAAATAAACAGAATGTAAAATCACAAATAAAAAACAGATTTTGTAGTGGTAGGGCTCTTTTGCAGAGCCCGCCTGGGGAAGTACCACACCTTTGCCAGTTATTCCACCGCCAAGCAGTAATGTGCAAACATTACTGTGTTCCGGTTGGAAGGGCATTGTTCCCAGTGAAATTACAGGGCAAATGGGAGATTAATCAACTTATATCTCAGGGTGACAAGCGCAGTGCTGTGCCGCGCAGGGTCTTGGATTCTGCGAGTTCAAAATTCTGGGTGGCGCAGACCTGTTATGGGCAAGCGCGACGTTTAACATCAGGCGAGCGATTTGCTCGTCTCGTCACTCAATTACATAAAAAAAAAAAAGATTTATCACATTTATTTGCACGCTATTATTATATTTAGTTATCAAATGTCTAAAATTATTCATTATTTTGGAATTTAGATGTCTTGGGTTACTTTAAGTTGCGAGTGAATCTATTTTTTCAAGGCAAGCGTGCTCTATCGTAGACCGCATCGTTGCGTACCACCAGGCGAAATGGCGGTTAAACGCAAGCCTATCACAGAAATAAAAAACCTTTTCCCTAGATTTATTTCTCGTATAAGATAAATCTTAATTTCTTATTGTGAAAATGAAAATGTAATTTGGTAAAGATATAGGAATAATTATACATTTTGTCAAATAACGTCGTGATACACACTCACGGTACAAAAAGGTAAGCAATTCGGTGGCAGAAACTAAGGAAAAAGCTGCGGTTGTCATTGACTGTACATTCTTCAGCGTAGACCGAAACCTACAGCTCAATAGCTACAGCAAATCAAAGGAAAAACAACACCGGCAAACAGGAAAACCAAACATTAAAGCATATCCTCTTTTTTAATACATCAAAGGTTGCGTCCTCTATTTTGGGTCAATTTGACGCGCGGACAAGGGACGTGCGGAATCGAAAGTGCGATGTCCTTTCGCCTGTTTTCCTGATTGGTTGCCCTTTTTCCTGTTACTTAGTGTTGCCAATAAAGCTGTTGTGTTGGTTATATGTTCGATGTATTGCTGATGTGGGTTTTATTAAAATAAGCGATGTTTTAATGCTGGCTGTTTGAATTGCGAATGAAAAATGTGGCCTTTAATTTTTATCGCGCGTAAAGTATCGGTAGTGGTGATAAGCGGTTCTGGTTGTTAAGATTAGCTGTATTATGTTTAATATCAATTGAAATTATTGTGTCGGTTGTATGCAGTTTTTTAATTAATGCGAAATTAAATACGAGCTAAAATACAATTGTTATCTCAAAATCGGTAAACTTCGAGTCGGACTTGCACACGACATTTTGTTGATTTAACGGCAATATGATATGAATATAATATTTAACTACCTACACTCTATGTTCAATTGTTCATGAGGTACAGTCGGCTGACATACAGACGAACAGACTTAGTAATAGCGTCCTATTGTCATCCTTTGCGTACGGAACCCTAAAAACAGTGCAAGTCCCGGCGACTTCACGTGAGAACGTTGCAAATAAGTTTACGTTAGAAACTAGCATTGCTATCGGATCCTCGCCATCCGACTACGTTCGGAAAGCGATTGTCATTCAATAAGACGCCAATCTCACTGTCTCAAGGCAGTAAAGCCAGTCATGTCGACTTGAGAGGAAAACTCCTACTTTTCCGACAGGATGATATGGATTACGCGCATGTATGGAAGTTTCGAGGATACAGCTGTTTCCTCGGGGATATATTAAAAAACTCGGTCGAAAATGTATCTCTTTTAGTTCGTAGTTTCCTTATGACATTAAGGTAAGAATGTTTCGTCATACACATTTAAATAAGTCTGTTATGTTAGTTGCAAAGGGAAGGAGATGTGTCTTTCTTCAAAATAAAATAGAGACATGTTTACGACATGAGGTCCAAGAAAATAGACGACAAAAATGTATATATATAATGTCATAATGCATACTAAACAACAGTTAATATTCTTAAAATGTAGAAAATAATTTGAACTTTTGACTATACTTACTTAGAATTTCCAGCTTTTAAAATACACAGGAAATTGAAACCATTGATTTCGTTGATAAAAATATAAAAGGGCGCCACCCGTCGAACTCGTAAATCATGAGGATTGAAATCGACGTGGGTAGACTACCTGGGACCCTATTTTGTAACGTTCGAGATTATCTCCGTCACTCTCACTCTCATGACATTTCTAATGAGAGCGACAGCGACCGAGATAATCACTTGCAAGAATAGGGTCCCGGGTGGATCCTGCCGGCTGGAGTGCCGGCATCAGAGCCACTCGAGGTAATGACTACTCGATTCCATCCAGTCTGCTGGAGAGCCGCGAACACTTTACACGGCGCAAAAGACGCGCGTTTTTTGCTTTCGGATTTGTCGGTAAAGACTTAAAGAGACTAAGTTTTTACTTACAACCGCCGTTCTCCAGTGTTTCCGCATTTTCCGAGATAAGTTACATTTAGGAAATTGAATTTTTTGGTTTGAGTTCTTTACTCAAAACGTACCTAAAACAAGTGAATTTTTAGTATTTGTTTATTTGTTGATTAATTATCGGGCTGATTCTGGTAACACTCGTGTCGACTATTTAGTCGGATAGCCATAGTTTTGTTTTATGGGTACTAGTGTAGACATGACACGAATAATATATTTTTTGGTCAGAGGCCTACGTTGGGGAAAGTTTCTAATAAAGGTTTACTTAATTTTATTGCTCACAATCAGCGCCCTGTAATTGACCGTATACTTTTCAGTTTTAACCTTTTTTCGGGTATTTAAGTCGGTATGATAGTTACTCGTAACATAGTCTCGATTCTGATAAAAGCCCACGGATTTACGATACGTCTTATCCTAACAAGAACATTATTTTACAAAACAAAAAACAAAAACCGACTTCAAGAGACCGACTATTGATAGTTATTCATCTATTTGTCGCGCACGTACTTCATGCAAATTTAAGACTTATATGGTTTTCTCATGGATACCATTATCAGAACTGGACTAAATTGAAATGGGACCAAATGGGAAGCGTCAGCTTTCTAATAAAAAAAGAATCATCAAAATCGATTCACCCAGTCAAAAGTTATGAGGTAACAAACATAAAAAAAAATGATAAAAAAAAAACATACAGTCGAATTGATAACCTCCTCCTTTTTTGAAGTCGGTTAAAAATGCGAGAGAACTATGAAATCGCGGGCGCAATGAGTTGTGTTTCCTAGTTAGCATACTACAGGAAAATACGGGCAGCAAACTCACACCGATGCGATGTCCTGATAAGTGTACAGTCGCCTTAGTACGGACTATGTATAATATTTATTGTGGCATGGCGTCATCGGACCGGCGATAGTTACCAGTATCCTTGTTACGACTGAAATAGAATCGTTTATCCTCGGCTTATCCTGTGAATTATTACTGCGGTACATATTTGCTTATGAATGAGCTGATAAAAATAATGCCACCATTTTAATATTATAAATGCGGAAGAATTGTTTAGTCGTGAGAAGCTACACACTTGCATTTGCATTTATAGTGTACTTTACGGTTAGAAGCCAAGTAAGTAAAATTTTGCAGAGAAAAAAAAATCACTTTAAATTAGCTTTTATTGAATTTTGATAGGTCATAACTAAAGTTTCTAACAGATCAATACAGGATATTTCTATAGATGACGAACATTTTTTGCAAGTTTCCAGTACCTACCTACTCAAATATGTAAGAAAACAGTATACCTTAATAATTATAATTTTCACGTATCCAAGCACCGTGATAGGTACAAAGACGCGTTCGTCTGAGAAACCGCGGCAGCGGAAGTCGGAACCACAAATTTTGCTAAACAAAAGTTACAGCAAAATAGATGATGAACAAACTAACTTCTTAGTACCACAGAATAATTAACAGAACAAGTACTTGTATACTGAACAAAGCAAAGGAAAGATTAACAACGTTTTACAGTCCAGCTCAGTCGGCAACCGGCGCTAAAGTAACTTGTTTATTGGGCAAATACTCGCTTTACCGAGCAAATCCCGCCTAAAGGGGTAAGCGGCGCACTGGGCCGGCCCGCTGTCTATTTACTGTTAGATGCTCACACGACCGTTCGTCTGTTGTCACTTCATTCTGTTTCTCTCAAAGCTATCGTTACTTAGAACTCTGGGGGCTGACGGTAAATATTTTCGTACGTAAATACAGAGTATCGAGTTAATTTTGTAGATTAACTACGAGCGTGCTGCGGTTTCACCCGTATTGACCGAGATAAAAGTAAGCTACGTGTTAATCCAAGGTATACGCCAGTATCATACAAATCCGTTCCGGCGTTTTTGTTTAATTGAGCAACAAACATCCAACCAAACAAACTTTGACATGTATAATAATAATAGGATTTCAAAATTTATATGGAATTCGACACGTACTTTCGTCAATATTTATACTTCGCCCACTGAACAGTTCTTAGTTATTTGTTCTGAGCGAGTTTTTGCTCTATAGAATTAGAATCAGATATACTCTGTTCGTTCACGTTTAAATGAAAACGAGAAAGGGAATGGGGCTATTCAATCGCATATTTGTTTCGAGCTAATCTTCGCAAATGAAAACGTAAGATCACTGAAATTACAACCCTCACGGTAAAATCGGATGGGTGAAAGTATTTTTAACTGAGCACTGTCACGAGTCGGACAGCATTTTCAATAGATGATGAAGATATAGATCTTTTCTTTGGTTCTAGATCATCGATTTTTGGGTCATATTTTTATGTACCTAAAAAATGTATATGCTATTGACTTCAAAAAGTCAAATGTAATTCAGCAATTATAACACATTTACTTAGGTCGAATATTGGTAGGAGATTAGGTTAAATCAAACTAGTGGTTTCGTTAACCACATTTAATTGAGATTTAGGACCTCTTTCACAAACACGTTTAAAACTCATTCCCCACCCTTCACCCATCCGACATAACATTTCAATTTTGGAATGGACATTTTCCAATTTGGAAATTGTCCAATCAGCGGGCGAAATAATTCCATTAATTACCGACCGAAAGCGGTTCTAAGCGGTTTATAAAACTGCGTATAACCGGTTTTTGCGGCAGAAATGCCTACTAGCGGGCCTTATGACTTCGCCCGCTATCTTATATAGGATCTCTCCAGTTTTCTGGCACAGAATACAGATGGTAAGAATTAAGTACCTTTCTCCAGAAGTCAAGAGGAGATAATAGTTACTTTGAGTAGGAGTATAAAAGCAGCGCACATTATTTAATCAAAATCTACTTAGCTTTTACGGAGTCGCAAGTAAACAAATACAGCTTCTGACAACATTTGCATTTACGAGTTTCATGCCTACTGAAACATTTGAATTTCGCTTTTAATTAAGATTAAATATGTAGCTATTATGGAACATAATTAAGTTGTCTTTGAGCGTTGTTTTGTTTATCTTCTTGCCGTACATCGTTATTGTCTGGAAATTGCTTTTCGAGATGTAACTACTTTGTTTTGAGATATCTGATCTTGTGACGCGCAATTTCAAGTAATTATACAGTAAGTGAGTTAGGAAACTGGTTCGATATCAGTGACAGTCGATATCGGGGCGGCGGCGCTTTGTTAACTACATTTGTACAGATAGCTTGAATCGGGAGAACCAAAACCGTCGTGATATCGTCGAATGTTCACAAATCAAAAATAATTGAAACCCTCAACATTGAAACTGCTGAACGTTTTTGGACGTTAAAGAACTACCGCTAGAAAACCTGCTTTCAACAAAATCAAAACCGCATCCAAATCGGTCCACCCGTTTGAGCTACGGTGCACAGACAGACACACTGTGTTATAAGTTTGAACTCACATAGTGAACAACTCACAACTGTCTTTTTTCGTCGGGGGTTCAGAAGTAAAGCAAGTAATTTAAATTAAGGTAATCTTCGCGGAATGTTTTATTTTAATAACAGTCCTTCCAAAACAGAATTCGTTTACTCAACGTTTACTTTAATCACAATAAAAAAACTTCAGGCATTAAAGAGAATTAAAGAAAATTACACTTATTAAAAAAATAGAGTTAATTTTTTACTGTAACACTAACGAATTCAAGAAATTCAATGGCGTTTACGAATACACCAATCACAACTGAGAAAGCGTGGTGGAATACGGCATAATCCCCCTTCGAAGGTAGACCTGTATTCCAGCAGCAAGATGATTAAAGGTTGAGTTGACTCGAGGGAAGCTAATATTCCGTTAGCACTTTAGACTAAGACCTAATCAGATGCACGTCTAATTTGAATAAAAACAATTTCCGATATAGAAACGTCCTCATGTCTTAAGTGATATGCACTCTATGCTTTTCATTATAAGGTTACTTATTCCATGAAGAACGAGCCGTTCCCTACAGACCGTAGCTCCAGAAGGTAAATGCAAATGAGACCGGCAGCTGCACGGAGAGTAATCCCAGCTTACCTGCAACAAAAGGAAATTGGTGTTATTCAAGACGGATAGAACATAATCGTTACAGAATAAGGGTTATTTTGCAGTGACTGTCGGCGTTGATCGTTTAATATACATCATACATCATATGCTATATTAAACCTACACAAGAAAGACGGCCAACTTTTATGGTTCGTAATTCCCGACGCAAAAACGACGGGGTGTTATAAGTTTGACGTGTGTGTGTGTGTGTGTCTGTCTGTGGCATCGTAGCTCCCGAACGGATGAACTGATTTTGATTTTATTTTGTTTTTGTTTGAAAGGTGAACTAGTTGGCAGTGGTCTTAGCTATTTTTAATGAAAGTCGGTACCGCCATTTCAAAGTTGGGGGTTTTTAACACGCTTTTATTAGCTTCACCTGTGTGTTTGTATGTATGTTTGTAACCGACTCCTTTGAGCGCGTTTTTGACCCACTTTAAACGGTCAGATTTCGTTCAAACTTTGTAGATATATCGAGGACCGATGACAATACATTAAACAAAGCGTGTTTTTTAGTTTTTTTAACTATTAATTATTTAAATTAAACTCTTGTTCAGCGTAGCTTCTGCTCGCGGTTTCGCCTATAAACCATACCTATAGACGATACCTATAGAAAACAATATATTTTATCTTTACTAATGGGTTCTTCTATCACCCCATTTCACTCCCTAATGTTAGAATAACGTAAATTATTTTCTAAATTAACTCGATGATTATTGCTACCTCGCTCACAGAATAAGGTCCCAGATTTATCTTTAGTTTGAAACAAACAGATGTAAATCCGTACCGTGAAGAAAGTGTAGGTAACGGATTCCTTTATAAATAGGCACATACGGTAACCGAAATTCGAAGTGACACGAAGATTCTCGCATACTTGACACTATCTCACCTCATTCAGAATGTCACCCGAGAGAGTGACAGATTATCTCATTTCCTAAATAATAAGGACTCTAAACGTATCTACATGAGCACGTCTCGTCAGACCAAATATGTACGGATTTACTTGTTCAATATCGCCTCTAGATACTCGTAGATATTATTTAACTTAATTTCGCTTCAGGGATGTTTCTTGGGCCCTTCGAGATAGTCTCGGTCACTCTCACTGTAATGACATTTCTAATAAGAGCTACAGCGACCGAGATAATATCTCACTCACTAGAATAAGGCCTCAGGTACCGATTACTTTAAAGCCAATAAGATAAAATATTTTTAAAAACAAGCTTTCATTGCTTTGTTATCGGAGTTACACAGGTATACCAAATTTCCGCTCAATCGGACAACGAGAAATGGTACAAAATTGAGTTGCAAGATTCTACCCGCACAAACAAAGTTCCATACATTGCTAGTTAAAATTCAAAATATTTTATTCAGAATGAAATTGTACATTACTTTAAAAATCACATCCAAACTGGGTGTGAGTTAAATAAAAGCTTTAAAAAATATGTACATAATTCTTCTACAGCTTCATTTTACAAAGAAAAACTGAAAGTCCCAACAAACCGCGTTTACGTCCAGTTTATCTCAGATTGTCATCGTCTAACTGCGTCGTTAACTGTTCACGGCTCTCAATGAAAAACTGTTGAAAATTGCGAACAAAAAGTTCGCTAACAGCGCTCCCAGGACAAACTATTACTCAGCGACCAACTTGTCAGAGCAGTTGGGCAAATGATGGAACTAAAACATTTCACCGGTTGGCTGTCAGTTTAGAGTAGAAAAAGCGGTAGTAGCTCCACTTAATTGAAACAGATAAGTTGGTTGGATTGTTACGCTCAGCTCTGGCGTGAAATGGTCCTCTTTGAGTGCAGTTTTTGTTTTATAACTATATTTAGCTCGTTTCAATGGTCATAGTTTTCAAGTATTTATCCTCTTTTGAAAACCTATATGAAGTATTACTGCGAAATCGGATAAGTAGTTAGGAGTTACGGTGGTGGTTAGACCTTCATTTTAGCGTTATCGTTATCAAATAAAAAGGCAAGAAGGAGTAATGGATGAGGGACAAGTCTTACGGGGTCCATACTGTTAGTTCTTAGTTTGATCCTAAACTGGATCGCTTTGGCTTTTGTCTCGCTCTAACAGCTATGGTAAAACCATGAAATTAATAAATGTTAATGGGTGTAAAGAAATTAATATTAAAATCACGTTAATTTTCATAGCAACATTGCATATTAAAGGCAAATTGAAATATCGAGACAGTACGTATCACACAAAAGCGCAAACTATGTCTTTTCACCCCTTTAAAGTTAATTACTTTTCCAACGTTACAGCTAGAACGTTCCCCTCTATGACCTAACACATCTCCCCTCTATGACCTAACACATCTCCCCTCTATGACCTAACACATTCGCCATCCATGACCTAAATCGAAATTAGGTAATGCAGTTACTAACTTCCATCGGCAACGAATCTCATTAGAGCTACGACAAGAAAACATCTAGCAAATGATTCCGAGACCCAATTTACAAGGGGAGGATGACCAACTTATTTGTGCAGGTGGTAAAAACACGTAATTAAAAATGTTGTATGCATGGCTGCTAATTTTGTACAGCAAATGCGATGGTGGCGCCCCAGTTAGACTTTACGTGTTTATAGGTTGGACTGAAACGAACATTTCAGAGCCCCCTTTTAATCGTACGCTCTGTCAATTGGAGTTAATTATCTCTGTGCCTACCTGTGTTGCCAGGTGTGATGTAGAATGTGGTATTACCACCTAAAATATACGGGTTTATAAGGAAAGGGCATGCTAAGCTGAAAAGGGCTCATAGTACTCATCATTATGAACAACTTTTACTACAAACCAAACAAGGTTTTACATAGAAAAAACAGCTGTTTCATAGAAAACTTTCAATGACACTCGACAAAATGTGTGTAGCAGCATTTCAGGATTGGACCATTGTAAAATTTGTCATAATGAGCCCTATGAGTGTGTAATGAGTACTATGAGCTCCTTATGTTAATGATATCATACCTTTTCTTTATAACCCTGTGGAGGCTTTCCAAAGCAATTGAAAATTCGAATATCAATTTATACTTTATTGGTTTTCCTTATTTAATTTCATTTAATGAGTGAGCCGGGAGTAAGAGTTTACGTACGCAATTGGGTATCGAATTACATGCTTTCAATTTCGAAATGCAAATTGGTTTTGTACACAAAATTTGTCGTAACGGTTCTTGATATTTTTGTTTTACAAAAAATAACAAGGGAGTGGAATATTGTATGGAATTTGTTATACTATAAGATGGTAATATGTGATATTAGTATTTCTTGTTTTCTGGGAGATATAATCTTGGCCTTTGCAAGGATAGAGTGACCTGGTATCTTCTAAGACTATGTGCTTCATCTTTGACTACATCATCGTAGCTTACCAACGGGCGAGGTACAGGTCGGACTTATTTGCAAAAAAAATGTCTTGCTACGTCTACAGATGTCTCTGGGGACGAAGCACGAATCTTTTCTGGGTGATCAAAATCGTTCATAATTTAAACATTGAATGCTTTTACACCTTAATTAAAAGATAATTTAATTTAACCATTTAAGACTTCTTAGCAATCGATTTTAACGGCTAATTAACTTTTCGACTCAATTACGCTTATTTAATTCTGTCAAAGTGTGCATAATAAACGTAAATTAGGTGCGAAATACAAACAATTAAACCACCAAGCCAAATTAAACCCTAACACACCCGTTTAAAGCACATTTTAGGCTGACAGTTCACGAGTCAGACACAAACAGGTCGACAGGAAACGTATTTAGGTCATTGTCACACCTGGGGGACCATTTTAACGAGCGAGACATTACCTCGGTCACTGTCGCTCTCATTAGAAGTGTCATGAGAGTGAGAGTGACTGAGATGATCTCGAGCGAACAAGAATAGGGTCTCTGCGCCGTTTATGGCGTGAACTCGTGAAATATTCAACGCTGGATTCGAATGATAGAAATGTTTCGATTACTCTTGGAATATTCGATTCTATACACTCGTTTACAAGAAAATATGCATGGCATCGTGTTGTAAAGTATTAACGGACTACATTTACTAAACTATTATGATTTAGTTATTTTTATTTGAAAGATGGCTTGATCGAGAGTTGATTCTTGACAGAGCTATTGGATCAATTAAGGGTCGATACACATCTGAAGGAAAATGCGTCGCGTATTATCGGTCGCGTAACGCCAGAACAGAGAAATGTATAATAAAACATCCAACCTTTCACACTCAACCGATGATGCGCTAGTGCGTCGAGTATAGTATGCGATAGTACGCGACGCATTTTCCGTCAGATGTGTATCGACCCTAAATGTGCTTGGCCGTATAGGCCGATTAGTTTGTTTATAACGGGGGTTTTTTGACGTGATAATACGTCTTATAATTCGAAGGAGCCGGGTGCAAGTACGAAAAAAGTGTGACGTATGTGCCGTTACCTCGATGAGGCGTTACCTCGCTCTGAGTGAAATTGTGATTTCCTATATTCTATTTTTGAAAAATGAAACCATTCCATCAGTATTTTCTTATGACGTTGTCACGTTCAACTATCGTCAGTAAACCGACTTTACAGACAACCGATTTTTTTTCTAAATAATTAATGTTTAAACATATTTATTTTCTTGCCTTGGTGTATAGAAGATGAATTTACGACGTAGCGGTAAACAGACTCATAACTATTTCACAATCACAAGAATCCTATCGAATGCGCAACGAAGAAACATTCCATAGTTTTACTCACTGTTTTATATTCTTACACAATGGTATCACAAAAACTACAAAAACAGAACGACATTCAAAACACCTCCTTTATTTTCCGACACAATGATACGAATCCATAAAAAAGGCTTAAGGAAATCCCTTTAAATCTCCATTTTATAGTGAGATAGCCTGTCGACATAAAGAACGCCGCTCAGCCGAGTGTCACTATAAATATTTACTGTCAACTAAACCTCGCCTTTGAACCAAATTGCTTAACAGATCTAATAAATGTTATCATAGCTCTATTCATTGCGTTGGAAAGTTCGCCTTTTTAGTTAACCTTTGAGCTTATGTAGTTATCTAGTTTTTGTTCGAAATGATCTGGACGATTTTCTAGTTGATAAATGTAGTCAGTGAGGTTGGAAGTGTGTCAAAGAAAATAAAATGGCTACTAAAGTTGTGACATACATATTTGATGCATTAAATATTGCAATAAAATATAATAAAATAGATAGAGACAAATACTTTTTTTTTTAACACGTTCTTGGTACTTTGCCACACGGGCAAAACCTACTTTTTGATTTTTAGTTTTGTAAATTTCATTGTCCTAGTTATTTTAGTTTTTACTTTAGCTTATTTTAAATTTAAGATGTAAATACTTGTCTAATTATATTTGAAAGTGATAAAAAATCAAATACCTTAAATTAAAAGTTTAATAACTCTCAATTAGGGAAAAGCTGAAAATCTTCAAAGCTCTAAATAGTTTTTTTTTAAATAGCTAAAAACACCCTCGATCAAATAAACCAAGAAAAAAAATCGATTCAGCCGTTCAACATCCGATCTACATGCTACAGATATATGCGATACACACAAATTACGCAGACAAATACGCTAATTTATAACAATCTGCATTGTCTTTGGGAACTCAAAAACACACTTATGTAAAATCTAGACATCCTTTCCTAAGCTTATTTTTCTTGGCTTTTCCATCAAAACTACCCTTTCAACTCAGCAAACCCTCCGCATGCGTACATAATCAGATAAAACATGAAACGAGCTCGTCCGATCGACCCTCCGTCCCGGAAATCGTACAAGATTCCAGCCAAGCCCCGCCGGTTTATTAACCGGGACACCGGACCGGCCCGGGATTGATGCGGGACCAGCAAGCTGCTACTGACTTTCAATTGATAGTGACAAATCACTTCACATCACTCTATATTATCATCACTAAGCGACATTGTTTTATGGTTGACATACCAACCATGCAACATTGGTTGGTTGGTTGTTTTTGTTTGGTTTAGTGTAATTCGCGCATGAGGTTCTAATTGAAATAAATCAATAGTGAATAAATTGCTTTTAACGAAACACTTTGACTCCACATTTAATATGCAAACCGCGAGAACCCGAAGAGCTCTGCCTGAGTGGGTTCCCCGATGGTTGTAATTTGAGTGTCTTCAAGTCGAGAGTGAATCGGTGCCTAGGCAAACATGCTCCATTGTAGACTGCATCATAACTTTCCACAGGCAAGATGGCGGTCAAACGCAAGCCTTTTACAAAATTAAAAAAAGTATATTATACTTGGATTTGATAATGATAAAAAGTAACTTACTCGTATGTCTACTCTTTATCCCGTAAACTATTTCCTGTAGGAAAGCGTATGAAACCACCGGCCTTAACTGTTATGAAAGATTCATTTGAGAGGTACTTTCCTCCGGTGTGGGACACCGTTAGCGCGGAACAAAATAAACAGCACAACTGAAAAAAGCTGCAAACCACGAGCAACAGCCCTAAGTCAATTCTTTGCAAAAGCTTCATTCAATACTGCGCCTAAAACTCGATGCTTACCAAAATATCTGGAGAATCACGTCATAAGTCAATAAAATTGTGATCAAAGAGGCCCAGAGCGTAAATCCATAAATCAATCAAACCGACCACTCCCGAGATTTTCGATAAGTTTATATTACGGGTAAATAAGTGGCCCTATATTTGATTACTTACAAAATTAATTTGATCTCCCTCTTGATACCTTAGGTGCAGCGCAGACGGCACACTTTTTGTGCGATCGAGTCTGCGGCGCTCAAAAAGTCTGCATGGCGCGCAAAAAGTCGGTCGCGGATTTTTCACACACGACGCACATCTTCGATCATTCTGTCGGCAGAGCTGTAGGGACGTAGACGCTATGGAAATCGTGCAGAGATCGCCAAGTATTGATCGAAGATGTGCGTCGTGTGTGAAAAATCCGCGACCGACTTTTTGCGCGCCATGCAGACTTTTTGAGCGCCGCAGACTCGATCGCACAAAAAGTGTGCCGTCTGCGCTGCACCTCAATGATATAATACCGTAGCACGTGCTACGAGGGTCGGAGCTACGTTACGCTACGAGCTTGTTACGCTCGCTACGCACGTAGAAAAGTAAGTGCTACGTCGTAGCCGTTCTTGGCGATGAGGCTTTCGCGTCAGTTTCTTGTAAAAACATTGAAATTTATTGCAAAAGAAATTAGCAACATGAATAATGTGCTCTTTTATCACTCTAATTTAATAAATGCGATTGTGTGTGTGCGAGGTCGTTGTGTTAGCTACTTCTTCACGCTTGAACGACTAAATGGATTTGGATGGAATTGGGTATAAAGGAAGCTTATGCCCTGGATTAACGCATTGGCTGCTTTTTATTCCGAAAACAAGAACTTTATTTTTACAAAACAAAAAACAAAAACCGACTTCAAAAGACCGACTATTGAGTTATTCATCTATTTGTCGCGCACGTACTTAATGCAAATTTAAGACTTATATGGTTTTCTCATGGATACCATTATCAGAACTGGACTAAATTGAAATGGGACCAAATGGGAAGCGTCAGCTTTCTAATAAAAAAAGAATCATCAAAATCGATTCACCCAGTCAAAAGTTATGAGGTAACAAACATAAAAAAAATAAAAAATAAACATACAGACGAATTGATAACCTCCTCCTTTTTTGAAGTCGGTTAAAAATAATGGTCACTGTAGGAGTGTAGGATATTGGTTTAACTCATGGGTCAACGAGATAGGTATGGTGTAACAATAACTTTTTGAAGGTTCCGGATAAAATTAGTATACTTTAATCCGTGTTTTGTCTTTTCAAGCGAAAGAGAAAGTCCATTTTAAACAGAGAAAGAGACAAAACTCGAAGTAATTATTCAAAGGCGTTTATTAATAAGACTCGCTCTCTTCAGAATCTACATAAATATTTCTTAAATTAACAGTCCTAAAGAAATTCACCAAGTGCTAAAGAATTTCACTTTGGTTAAAAGCGAAATAGAAAAATTCACTTAACGTAATGGAGTTCCAACCTGAAGTGAATTCTCCATTACACGGGAACAGAGCGGAGGCACAATACAGCTGCGCCGGGAACTGTTTCAGACTGCAATACAATACATTTGCTTACATTTGTTGAACGTAGTTTGTATTTCATTTATCAACTACACGCCGACATAAATAATACATTGTCTCCATTCATAGCTTTCTGTTAAGTTGAACTGTTGGCGATGCCATGGAACACGTGTCACTATGTAAAGACGCACAACTTTCCTCAAGATACAGGTGCTTTGCTCCTAGTTTGAGGAGGGAAGTAACGCACTACAGAACAAATGTACCTACTTTTATTCAATAAATAATTTTGTTTTCGTTTTTTTAATTTAAACTTATCACTTACACCGGAGCAGTTACTTAATTTAAAGGCCCAACTTACCGCCTAATTTTGAAATAACTTTGCTCCATCAGAACTTGAAAAGTATACATTACTAACTGTGCCCCGCGGTTTAACCCGATGCTGTTGAAAAACGAATGAAAATGATGAAAATACACGCTAAAATAACGTGCAACCAAGTTTTCAATATATTTACAGTTGTTAGCGGTTTGTACGTCTATTTGTCCTCCATTATGGAAATTGGAGGCTTGCGGCCTGTTTACGGGCACACTGGTAAAAGCATTATTTTTCAGTGGAAAAAGCTCCGGACTTTGATGGCTTCGTCCACTGATCAGGGTGTTAAGCGAAATTGCTTTTTGGTAGACAAATTGAATAAATAAATTATGATCAACGTACTAAAAGGAAAAAAAGGAAGGTTTTAATAAAGGAGGAAAAATAACGTTTCGTTTTTGGCAATCATTGTGATTGAATTCTATCATTCGATTTAAGGTTTCAGCATCATTGAACTTTTCTTCGTCGTTATAAACATTGGTTACTTCACAACCCGGCATAAATTGCGCATTGACGCTTTTCTAGTGCAAAGATTCATGTGACCGCTCACCGCACTCTATATTATTTTACCTGTTCACGTACTCGGTTATTGTTAAAATAACCGAGCTGATATTCCCTACCACTATCGATACAAGTAGAGCACTCTGGCAACAGTTATTATCTCTGGCCACTGATTATTATTAAACTACCCTTCCAGTAATGGGTTGATTACACGCATGGAGTACAGTGGCGAGACTGCTCTCGGCGGAGTACTCGGTTTGTTTAAACAGCTTCACGAGGCGAGACAGTCACTAGAACCATGATCTGTTTGCTCGGCCGAGTATGCCCATTTACTGTCCCGCCATGTACTGTACTCGTTACGTGTAATCTATTAATATATAAATGTAGGTTTGGTTGTTACGCTTTCACGCAAAAACTACATAACCGATCATCATGAAATTTTGTACACATATTCTTAGAGGTTGTAGAAGTAACATAGGATACTTTTTTACTAAAAAAAAATGACCGCGGGTGAAACCGCGGGGTGCAGCTAGTCAACCCCTTTTTTTTTTTTTTTTTGTTTACCCAGTGGAAATCCTTTATGGATACCACGCCCGCCCCGGGGGAGGCGGGGTGGTTATGTGGGAGTCTCCGCCCTAATGGCGTCATACCCACTAAAACCACTGGGGCGTTCGTCATCCGCCTGAGATGGGGCGAGGTGGGGTCGCGTTAGCATTCACCACCTCGCCCCGACGATGGGCCCGATTAGGGCCCCCTGCGCCTGTGGAGGGGTGACCCTGTTCCCCAGGATCACCCCCCGGACCGAGTGGGGTCGTGCAGGCCGGGATAGTCCCCCGACTCTCCCGGCAACCCCACTGCAGAGGAGCGAGTTCACGGGCGAACCGCCTCCTCGCTCCCCCTGTCCGTCTGCGCCGGAGCGGGTCAGATTGGGCGTCGTCCTCTCTGACCCGCTCCGCGGCCTCCTTCTGCGTCATTACCTCTTCGCAGAAGGAGACCACGGCCTGCCACGATCTCTCGCTGCCGAGCATGGCTTTCACCACGCTCGGCAACGAGAGATCCCCGCCTATGTGGGCCGAAAGCGTATGCCGCTGGGGGCCCCATGCGGCACACGCTTCCAGCGTGTGGAGCGCCGTATCCTCCGGCGCTCCACACTCGTGACAGGCCGGGGTCGCCTCCCGTCTCGCGATCTTGTGCAGGTACTTTCCGAAGCACCCATGCCCGGAAAGCACCTGCACAAGTCGGAAGGTCAGCGACCCGAACCGCCGCCGCACCCAATCCCGGAGGACCGGTCGAATGGCCTCCACCGTCCGCTGACCAGGGACCGGTGGGGCCAGGTCCTCCGTCCACCGCCTCAACATGACGGCCCGCGCATGCCGTCGCATGCGTCTGACCTCCTCTCCCCCGAGAAACTCCCCGCGGGATCTCCCCGCCGCAACGAGGTGGTAAACCTCGGCGAGGCCCTCCGCTTGGAGCTCCCAGGGGGGATCACCGGCCAGCACGCAGGCCGCTGTCCAGGACACCGTCCGGTAACTGCGTATCGCCCTCGTCGCGATGACCCGCTGCGGACGTCGCAGCAGGGCCTTATTCGCGCGACCGAGGGCGTCCGCCCAGACCGGTGCCCCGTACAGTGCCATACTCCGGATTACTCCGGAGTACAGACGACGGCATGTGGCGCTCGGGCCGCCCGTGTTGGGCAGCAGCCTCCCCAGAGCGGCAGCGGCTCCCAGGACCTTTGGGGC
The DNA here is from genome assembly GCA_949125135.1 of Alcis repandata. NCBI lineage: Eukaryota > Metazoa > Arthropoda > Insecta > Lepidoptera > Geometridae > Alcis > Alcis repandata. The sequence continues at coordinate 11,584,127 of OX421239.1, read as the reverse complement.
AAGCTGAACGAAATGTGCCCCAAAGGTCCACCTCCCGTCCAGGATGAGACCCAGATATTTCATCCGGGTCCCAACCCGGACCGAGACCCCGTCCAGCACAACCTTCGTGCCTGGAGGGGGCCCCCCCCGAGGCCCATGGAACAATAGGGCCTCGGTCTTGGAGAGGGCAACCTCCAGCCCCAGGGAGCGGATGCGGTCGACCACAAGTGTCGTGGTCACTGAGGCCAACCGCACCGTCTCCCTGAGGTCCCTCCCCCTGGCTACGACAGCTAGTCAACCCCTAAGTAGACCAGCCAAGCAACAATTCTCTACCACTGGATACTAAGTAATTCGCTCGTCCGAGACCCCATTACCGGCTAATCAAGAAGGGACTAGCGAAGGTAAAAAGTTAATTAAGAGAATAACCCGAGTAAGTAGGCGGACTAATAAATTGTGTCGGATGCAAAGATATATGAGGCTATGGGAAAATGGAGGTAGCTTGGTAACTTTTAGTCGATGCAGAAAATGTTAACTAACGAGACGACGCGACGCGCACGGTAGCTTTGTCTATTCATAGATAGGCTGCAACATACAGACAAACTGTCGCATTCATAATATAAGTGAGATGTGAAGTATAATATACTTTTTTTTTTATTTTATGATTGGCTTGCGTTTGACCGCCATCTCGCCTGTTGGTAAGCAATGATGCGGTCTACGATGGAGCACGCTTGCCTAGAAGAAACCGGCTGTGCCATCTAAGAATTATTATTATACGAGTAGGTATATTACTCGTATAATTCTTTTCTTATCTTTTATCTTTTCTTGGTCAAATAATATTGTTTTATTTCATACTTTGATAAAATTACACCTGTATAATTGTGTTCATGTCGTACTATACTGTACATGCACAATGGTACTCAATGCTGAAGCAATGTTACCAGTTATCTCTACTTTTGAAGAGGGATATTAGGCGTGTGTCAATATTCATAAACAACATACGACCGACCTCGAAGGACCAGAAATCATCAGTACACGTCAAAAACCTTTGTATGAAGTTGTAAAAAGTCAAACAAAATGTAAGTTAAGATAATACCGCAGTTAGCATTTCCCGAAGCCTTAGATAACGAAGCCCCGAGGGATAGTCTGTCGAATATGAACACGGGATGGGACGTTCGAGACGGGGAATAAGGAAATGGAATATTGATTGCTCTCCAGTCATCTATTTAGAGTACTTGAAGTGACCATCCCTACTTTTCTATAGCGAGTAAGTCCGCGTTTGACCATCAACTTAATATTTGCTTAACTTCTACAAACTTTTATAATTGCAAGTATATAACTCAGCGATCAATAAACTACCGTTTTGCTGAGTAAATCTAAAATTTTCTCGATTTTGTTTATAGTCTGAACAAAATTGAAACATGTTTTTTTTTAGTTTAAATTTTTTGTTCATCGTTTATTGATTAGCAGTATCGTTCCATACTTAAAAACAGAAAGAAAAAGTCTTAGAAGATATCTATAAGACTGATCTTGAAAATATTCAAGACTACCTACATTTAGCAGGAAACAAGGAAGCTAGAGATAGAGCTCTTGTATGGAATAAATCAATTCACTTCTAGTTCCGATTTGAAGACATCCAGATGGTACAGGGAAATATTTAAAGCAATTCTGCGCAAATCGCTCGCAAATTGTTTGTTACCTAACTAAACGTCCCGCTCCGGCCATTGTCCGGGTAATTCGTCCACCCTTCACCCGGGTATCGGAGTATTATATCCGGGGCGATTGGACGTTCGGCCAATTATGGAGATTACGCGACCTGTCGATACTTAGCCGGGGTAAATACTTTAATGGGGTATTTACTGTTTTATAGACGTTTACTGCGATTAGATCGAAACGTGATTATTTTCTGGCTATTGGAAGTAGATTGGATTTATGAAATTTTTACTTTTACACTAGTTTTTTTTTTACATAGCTATGAAACCTCTGTACAGATGTATAATATATATATGTCATAACATACGCTTCTGACGAATTTTTTAAATTAACGAAGGACGTAACGAATAACCTACTTTTTTTGTAATATGCGTTGAAGTAAGTAACTATTCTTACATGAAAAATAATAAATTCATCCGGCATTAGCGACACACGATATCCCGCGTCCCACACACCGATATAATATATTTACACCTATCTTCCACGAGGAATCACACGAAACCAATAAATAAAGACACGCCAAATCGTTTTCGTTTATTCCGCTACCAATACATTATTCCTTGTGTTTCTTACATACTCTTTGACAGTCACACACGGATGTTACATTATCTACTTTCTTCGTTTGAGATACGGTTGTTTTTCTTTTGCGTGCTTTGGAGCTCACGTTTTCTTTGCTTCGCTGAGCGCGGTACGCCCCTGTGTTTATTTTGGTTCGCTCAAGTTTTCTATTACTTGGATTTTTGTATTCCCCTCTTTGGTCTTTTACGGTGTATTCGTGGAAACGTATCGGCCGTGGCAGTGAGGCACGCAGGTGAGATTTGTGTCAATATTAGGAGAACATACTGAAGCAAATTACGCTTTGGGGTGACCAACATAAACGTAAGGTTAAGTGGTGGAGAGACCAGTGTTTTAAGGCGAAATATATGTAACATGAAATTAAATATGACATTACTCTTCAATTACTTATTTAAGTCTATCGGCACCGCTACACCAATACAAGGCCGGTAAATATCTGCCCGATGATCGCTTTTTAACCGACTTCAAAAAAGGAGGAGGTTATCAATTCGACTGTATGTTTTTTTTTTTATTATTATTATTTTTTATGTTTGTTACCTCATAACTTTTGACTGGGTGAATCGATTTTGATGATTCTTTTTTATTAGAAAGCTGACGCTTCCCATTTGGTCCCATTTCAATTTAGTCCAGTTCTGATAATGGTATCAATGAGAAAACCATATAAGTCTTAAATTTGCATTAAGTACGTGCGCGACAAATAGATGAATAACTCAATAGTCGGTCTCTTGAAGTCGGTTTTTGTTTTTTGTTTTGTAAAATAATGTTCTTGTTGTTTCGCACGGCCACCATTCTGTGAATACTTTGGTCTACCGTCCGTCTTTCCTTCTGGGCAAGCGTCTGGAGATGAGCTTGACATTCTCCACTTGAGTCTTATGGTCTGTTTAAAGTCTTAGTGCCTTACTTATAAAGCCTGCCTAAAGTTAATCAACGTTAAAACCTCTGTCTTGTGACATTCCACGTCAGCGAGAAATTGTCCGAGCATTTTAAGCAGCGTCTAACTTTGAGTAGGCTTTATAAATAAGGCTTTGTCTACGATATTTATTTGCATCTTAATAAGAGTAGGTGAGCTGTAATTGGTACAGCTGTTAGTACCTGGCTGTTATAACTCATATTCGAGCCGAGAGCGCTTGGAAGCCGTATTAGAGCTCGACTAACTGCCTATTTGTAACGTTAATTGCCTCGTTAACAGACTATGTAAACAAGGCGCCGAAACCGCGGTTATGAATGAGGTGCGTCGTGTTTTATTTGGTTAACTTATTCGAATGAGTAACGTCGTGTTTTAGTTGACTTTATTCGCTAACGGCTATATTTTAACACTTTGACTGCGGCTAACAATCATGCGCTTGCCTTAAGTGCGGCTAATAGTCAAATGCGTTGTGTTTCACGCGCCTGGCGTGTGCAGCCGCACTCGCGTCGTACCTACAGAGGAAAACACAAGGTATATGTTTTCCGCAGTCAAAGTGTTAAAGTATTATAATTTATTACTTAAAATGGTTGTGTATTCATCGAAGGTGTAACTTGAAATTACAAGTGTTACAACAGAAGATCAAGGCGGTGTTGTGGCCTAATGAGACGTCAAATCAAATAGGGTTTGTATCGTTAAAATGTAACGACATTTTTTGCAAATAATACAATTGTAAATACGGCATGAAGACAGTGGATGAGACTAGCACACACCAAAGTCAGATAATACTTGATCGATGCTTACAAGAACATTATTTTTACAAAACAAAAAAACAAAAACCGACTTCAAAAGACCGACTATTGAGTTATTCATCTATTTGTCGCGCACGTACTTAATGCAAAGACTTATTGGTTTTCTCATGGATACCATTATCAGAACTGGACTAAATTGAAATGGGACCAAATGGGAAGCGTCAGCTTTCTAATAAAAAAAAAATCATCAAAATCGATTCACCCAGTCAAAAGTTATGAGGTCAGGACAGTCGAATTGATAACCTCCTCCTTTTTTGAAGTCGATTAAAAAGGCATGGCGCTCTGAAGAGAAGACCTATACTCAGCAGTGGGTGGAAAAGGGTTAATGACGATGATGATGAATACAATTATGCAACATTGCTGCTAAATACCAAAAGGTTTATTTCATATGAAGTTCTTTCTTACGCGGCGAATTGATGCTATGGTATTTAGATATTATTTGTATGTTTTCGTGCAGGCGTTATAACGTAGCATGCCCCAACGGCGCACATCGTCGCCTTCCTACGAAACCTAACCTGTGTGTATTAGGCTAATTTTAGGTGTTTTTATGTAGTGGCATTTTAGGAGCGGTTTACTAAACTCTCCCAATATTAGCACAAAACAAAAAGATGCGTCAGCGTTTTACATTAAAACACGCAAGTTGAATATTCGAAACAGGAAGGCAAAGTAAAATAAGCACCGTAACCCCTCGTACTAAAGCCCATTTTCCCTCGCCTCATCGTGATCATTAGCGAAGCCTTGATTGGTCCGCTGACGGCTCTCCCTTGCCCTGTTTTGTGCTTTTGTTAACCCTTATAACAATTGCGTGCAAATGATTTCTAATCTTAGTACCCAATGAATAAGGCTAAAAATGTAATGTTGCTCGAGTTTCAGGGACGCTTGTGCAAAGTGTGTTCATGGATCGTAATAAAGGTAAAATCTAAGCGAAAATGGGACGTAATGAGTGAATTTAGGAAGAGAATTGATTAGGGAAATTATTAAGTTTTTTTTTAGAATCGGCTGTTGGTTTTATTTTTAGGGCGCTTTTTATGAACCTTCTCTAAAGTCAATGAGTGTTTATAACGCAAGTGAACATTTTGAGTGGATACTAGTATTTAAAGTTTTGAAAGAGTTATTGTATTGTAAGTCTCTTATGGCGCATTTTTTTTTTAATTGTATTTTTGGTTTGTGACTTGTGATTTAGCGCAAATAAGTGGCGTTCTTTCATTTGTACGTATGTACAAACAGCGACACACAAAACATTGGTATTTTGCTATCAGGTACACCAGGAAACAATAATCAAATCGGGATCAATAATATTGAATACGATGATGTAAAAGGTGAAAAATGTTGAATCCATTATATTAACTAACAATGCTTAATTAACAATTGCCTTTATTATTAATCGGAAAACATTACACAAGAATAAACTTAGGTAATCAATAGTTATCTGGGGCAGGCATTAAACAATAATATTTTATACTCGTATTTGTCATTTTATAGACATTTAAAATAGCAGACCGACTAGACAATGAGCCCAAGTTTGAAGGCTGTATTTGATAAATGTATTTAATATAGTACTAGTACTAAAAATATAGCCGTCTTTGTCACTGCAACCTATTAGACAAGGACATCAATACATTTAGAAAACTTAGACCTGTCGACTAAAGACCAAACTTGGGCCCGGTAGCTTTTCTGTGGTCTTTACAGCTTCGATTACTAAACTTTACACTCTATAAAATATACGATATAATAGACATCGCAGTCTAAAACGGTGATCGGGCACGTTTGATAAGCAGAAATATTCACTCTTGATTTTAAATTGAAACAATTGGGGAACGCGCATTCCGCAATATATCTACTTATATCTGCATCTACCCACGTACCTCATGCATATGTTGTTATGTAGATACTACGTACCTGAACAAACACGTACGTTTGCCCAAAATCATGTCACGTGGCTGATCGTAACACTTATTGTGGTCTAGTCGTAAACCGGGATGACGTAACCCGATTACACTTGAGACAAAGAGTAATGTACCTACAATACGAGCTACGGGATCAAATTGTTTGGCATTGCGGAACATTTTATTGAGACTGGCTGTGCCAGGTTCCAATACCAATTTTCTTGTTTGTCCGCAATTTTCCAGGACTAAAAGTAGCACATGTGTGTCCTCATACTGTGAACATTCTGTCTTAGCATTAATAGACTCAATAGGAAGTGTTATTGGACACATTTTTAGTAGTTAGTTAGGTTTTTTTCATGCCGTAGTATATATAGTGGCCAACAAGCAAACGGGCCGCCTGATGGTAAGCACATATCACACACACGCTGCCAACCTTTTAAGATTCTATTAAAAGCCCCTTTGAAGAACCCAATGTTGTAGTTCTCGGGAATTACTTATTAGCCTGAGGCTACATTGTAATTATACTAAGAAATGCGTTTCTTTATTCGCTTCTTTCCTGTGAGAACGTGATGCTTTATGCGCGATCGCCTTCGACAAAAAAAGAGAGACAATTCCCTCGTTACAGAGGAAATTCATGTGCTGATAGTTAAGTTCACCCTGACTTAGCATCACGTGTTAGAGCACTTTTTCTAGGACAATTAGCGTTTACTTTCAGTTCCCTGTTCCTTATCGCTTTCTTATCGGTTCCTTATCGCGGGACTGACTTTTATATGACATATATTCAGTATTAGGATTTTTAATTGGCCGAACACGATTTGCAGAATACTACGTTCCAGAAGGTATCTGCAAAGTCTGCTTCCTTCATCTTCGACCACATCATCGCTTACCAACAGGCGAGTTGGTGATCAAACGCGGACTTATTTGCCATAAAATAAAATACACACACACTTTTGGAATCAGAAAATACATTTCATAGAAGTATCATTAGCCAGAACCAGTTTCATTAGAATTTTATTTTCCCAGTATTCAAGACTCGACGGCACCATTTAGGTACGGAACCCTAAAAATGATGACACTCACATTTGTTTCTATATTCATTTTATTAATGGGTCTCATAAAAAAGCACTAAAAAGTGTAATTGTCTGTGAGGATAGTGGTTTTAATTTTGACAGTAATGGCCCACGCAGCTGTTAAATGAAAATTTTACGATCTTACTGTGACAGGAAAATGACAGGGCTGCATGGAACAATAGGGTTAGGTTAGTTTAAGTTTAAACCATGGTTAAAGTCTGACTATGTGTTAAAAAATAAAGAGTGGTTTTATTGTCACTACAAAATAAAACCTGGAGTGCGTTTATGCCAGTTTATTCGAGTGAAATTCAATTTAGTTAGTCGTCAAACTTCGGTAAGTATTATGCAATACTACTTTAGTAAATAGGAGATTAGTTAAGTTCGATATTTGTTTGACTAGTTACAATGCAAACATACAAAAAGTCATAAACTTTAGGTGAAGAGGAAAATACAAGACGTAGATCGAGTTTTTCAATGATTTGCTATCTCGAATACCTGCATAATAGGCATGCCTAACCATAAATAGCTTTCAAAACACATGAAATTGTAATGCATTAAATTTCTTTCCTTCTTTCCATTTCTTTTTCTTCCACAAATTGAATAAAACACCTCAACTTTTCCCATTGTTTTGTTATCCCCAACACACACGCACCGCCGTACACGTACCTCGTTATAGGTAACACAATATCCATAATCGCCTCAGAGGCAAATCCAAATTCAATACTCCCGTCGGCTGATTGCAAATACAGGTATATGTATTAATGTATGCATATGTATACAGATAGTTAAGAAATGGGTAGAAGGCATAGAATTTATGCTCGCTGAATGAAGTTTGAAAAAGGTAGGGAGTTTGACTAATTTTATTCAGTGAACTAATTTTTGTATTATTTCTTTACAACTCTTCTTTACTATTGTGTGACCTATAATTATATATTGATGACTAATGACTAAAATCGTTAACAAACTAAATTCGTTGCGAGAATTATACATTGTCACATCATTTCGTAACGACGACGTTCATTTCGTCGTCGCAACGACGCGCGGATAGAAACGGAAAAAAGACAAAGCGTCCACAGCACGCTAGGCCTACAGATACACGTTTATCTGATCCGTATAAGCACTGCACAAAAAAACATTAAAAAGACTTATTTGTCATCGATTTTCACGCCTCTTTCAGGGCCTCTCCCTTTTCCTCTAACTTTATAAATAACAATGTAAGTAATATATTTAGCGCCGTTTCGGGGCGAAATAAAATTTTATTCATCCCTGTCGTGCTATCATCCCTGCGTTGTAATATAGGATCTTTAGACAGAGGGTTTACTTGAGATTTATGCGGCGGAGGAATTTTCACTAAGAGGTGCGTTGTTTCAAGGTCAGAAGAGCAGTTAAAATATCGTGGAGAAACCATAGAATGGGCTTTCTGGAGTCCACATGGCACTACCCTTAAGTTGAAAGTCTGTCACTAAGAACACAATGATTATACAGGGTTATAATGAAAGGGTATGCTAAGCCGAAAAAGAATCATGGTCCTCATCACTAAGAAAAACTTTTACTATGTGACCACCTCGGAAACCGTGAAAATAAAATCAGCTGTTCCATATAGTTTTTCGAGTATCGTCAACATTTTTCTATGGAACAGCTGTTTTATTTTCGGCTTAGCATACCCTTTCTTTATAACCCTGTATTTTAATAGTCTCACCTGAGACCCAGTTCACTTCCAGGATAGGTGTTTTCAGTCATCTTCGAATACACAGTCACTTAACATCAGAAGACCTTTGGTGAAATACCTAACCAACCCACAATAAAATGTGTTACGAGTAGGTACGCAGAAAACATTTCACTCTAATGTTATTGCTGTATTTACCTTTTCCCAACTATAGGACTGAACTAACATAGAATTTGCTAACGAAATAGTTTGCATTATGATAAAGAGCATATTTTACGATGCTTCGCTCGCCGGAATATGCGGGAAAATAGAAAACCACAAGTAAAACCGCGGGGCGCAGCTAAGCCAAGCTTAACTAGAGTAGATAAACTTGCTACAATGAAGAATAAAACATATATCTCTTGATGAAAACCCGTCAATAAAACACTCTTATTTATATGCTCCGAAATATCCGCGCTGTTGTTAAATTCCCCACAAAAACATTACCATTTCGTCTCTCAATAACCTCGTAAAATTTTAGCCCCGAACCAAACATGGCTGTTGTTTCATCAAACACTTTCATCGGTAATTGAATTCGAGGGGACCATTGTTCAACACTGTTGTTTATGCCGTGTTTTGTTTTTATAACGTTAATTAATAACACTCATAACTCTCCACTAGGATAACCTGTGTCGGGGATGCCAAAGAACACACACAAAGACAAGGACAACTAACACCCAGACCTAAAGCAGATATTTAAATTCATGATTCAAACACCTGCCGGCCGGGAATCGAACCCCGGACCACTAATTGTTCACTACAGTTTATGTTCATAACCAAATTGGTTTAAGAGGAAAGCAGAACTAAAACTTTGATTAGTTCGAATTTTATGAACTGTTTTATAAGCATTTTATGTTCATAATATCCTGGTACAGACTTCATGCAAAATGAAGTTTTTAACGTCAAAATAATGAACCTTTATTAAAAACTAAACTCGTGAAGATTCATAGAGAACCGACTAAACGGATATTGAACGTAAACTAACATAATTACGTAATAAAAATTTAATGCGATAGTTATAGGAAGGAAAACAACAAAATAAGAGGAAATTGGCTACAAGTTACAAAATCTCGCGGATTTTTCGCGGGTTATATTATAAGTTATGTCAGTGAAAACAAAATCAAATCTTAAGCCGTACCGGTTTGTGAATAAATGGAGATCATGAGTGTAATTTGCTGATGTCTGCAAAGTAAAACTTTTGAAATTCTATAAAACCGGATTAAAAGTAAAATCTTGAGCTTATTCCATAAAAACCGGATTAAAAGTCAGATTTTTAAAGCTTATTACGCAGCTTTTGAAACTGCGGAAGTTAGACGAATCTATCGACATCTAAAAAAAAACGTACAGTCGAATTGAGAACCTCCTTCTTTTTTGAAGTCGGTTAAAAACTAGTCAAGCCGTTTAACAGGTACTTACATACTTGACACGACTTACCTGTAACAATCAATATTAAAAAAGGTTAATATTTTTTGTTGATTTCTTACCAAATACATTATAGAATACAGAAAATTTATTTTTGGGTCACAAAAATACAGATATACGTAAAAAACAGACAATTGACAAATCAACACAAACAAAAGACAATGAGATGCATCCGTGCTCTTGAGCCAAAAACCGATCCCAACAGCATATGCTGGCTGTAAACAACGATAACCAAAAATCAAAATCAAAATCAATTTATTCAGCTTGTGGGCCTGGGTATATCATATTATCACCATATTTATATCATTACCCTTTTTCAGGTAATCGGGTATAAATAAATCTCGCGACACGCGCCTACTCACCACGGACTACTTACTCAACGATCTGATTGCCCGCCAGCTAGATTTCGATTTATTTTCTTCTTCGTTCAAAGAAATTTTGTATTCATAGTATACCTGATTTATGTTATTCTTAAGTTTGACACAAAAACGATTTGATCTTTTTTTTATCTAACTTATGCTGTCCCACTGCTGGGCAAAGGTCTCCCCCAATTTTTCCAGTTCTGGCGGTTTAGGGCCAGAACACTACGATCTTAGATAAAATAAATAAATAAACAGCATTTTGGACTCCGAGTCACTACAATCGCTCGCGTGTGCCCTCATCGCCGTCCCATCGAACTCTAGTTTCAAGGATCATTAATTCTTTTCAAGCGCAAATGGAGAGTTTGAAATTGCGATTAATTCCCAAAGTTAGCGACAAGTTTCCCAACTTGAGCTCTGGTTCTTAATTTGGTTAGAAGACAGACGGCTCCGTAGATACAGTACTAAGATGTGGGTTCGGGAAGTTTTTATCTTGACTTGGATTAAATGAGTGCTTTATTAACAAGTAGCTGAGATTCGCGGTTTCGCCCCCTGTGCTATAGGAACAGTTTGTTGTTCCGAATTTAAAAGCATTGCGTTAATCCCATGCGTTTATGAAAAGTTTCAAATTTTATCCCAACAGTGTGATGGAATAAACACGGATACATACTCACAAGCTTTCGTATTTATAATACTAGTGTAATAACAGGCCATGCTTTGGATCACGACTGAAAAAAACATGTGTTAAATAACTTATATTCTGATAAGTTATTTAGAAACGTGAGATAGGCCTATTTTTGACGTAAGACAGGCACTGTAACTTTTTAACACAACTGATCCGATTTGACAATAAAAGGAGAAAGATTTTTTTTTTTTTGATGATTGTCGGTGGCAACAAACAAGGCAAAGAAGCAACGAAAATAACTCAAACAAATAAAAAAAAACTCGGTTTCTTATGGCTACTTTAAGACTATATAAATAATCCCTTCTTTTGTATTCAATACAAAAATCATGAGGAAAACACTACGATCATTACTTGTATCAAGATGTGAACTGGCAGGAGTGGGTGAGAAGTGATGTGAAATGTATACAAAAATGCCACTAAAATAACGCAACCACGCCGGCATGTCGGGACGGGAAAGATATTTCAGATATTTTTCAATAGCTTTCCTCGAGGTTTCCAATTTTAATATTTCTGAGCGCATTTGTGCTGTTTATGTTTTTGTTATTTTTATAGACATGAAAAAGAATTTGTAGACAGGAATTTAGAGACATAAAAAAATGTCTTTAAAACTTAATTAATATTAATAAAAATGAAATGATGTTCGTTGGTGAGCGCATCATTTGAGAACGGGACTGATTTGGCTAAAACTTTTTCTTAAGTGCTAAGCTAATAGTCCTAGATTCGGTTCCGAGCCCCAAACTGGCGAGGTCGAAATGGCAGAGAAGCACCGCACCGGGCAAAGTCCCAGGCATCAGCTAGTTCATAATAATAATTTCCTGTCAGCGAAATAGTAACCGTAACCACTGCTTGTGACGTCACGACTGTTAAAACTACAAGACCCGTAAAGTTATTTTCATAGACAATGTAAGATCAGCTGGCAAAATATACAGTGTGGTACAGTCGTCTACATTAATGAAGAGGCGTGACAAAATGAACCAAATTATGAACATGTTGCAGAATTTAGGCATAAGTAGGTCAGTATCTAATGTATTTGTAGGTTTGTTATTTTCAGAAAACCTGTTCACCAGAAGTGGTATAATTTTTTATACAAAAACAATGGAATCAAGTGATAGTGGGTTCAAAGTTATTCATCCCACTGCTGGTCAGATCTACCCTCGAAGGGTGAATAGACCGTATTTTACCATGCTGGCCAAGATCAAAAGATCGAAGAAAAAAATCATTCGACCTTTTTAAAGTTATTAATTTATTTGGTTATTAAGAATCAACCGTTTTCGTACCAATTTGTATAAAGTAGGTTATTGAGATTGACTAATGAAAAAAACACTACCCTATAAATCTGTGGTACGAAATTACGAATATAAGAGTTTAGTTTGTGATAGTACGTTTGCGAACACTCAATGCCAGGTTCCAGCCATGTTTACTGTGCGCCGCGTTATTTGATTGGTCGTAACGTAGCCCGCTGTAACATCATACTGTGTAACTTCGAAATTATATGTGGTTATAAATCAGAAGGCGGGACAGATTATATCTTTCTCATTAGATCAGATTTGTGTTTTAGGGCGTATTAATGTATGATACGACCTCACGACACGACGTAGATTTGGTGTTACGATTATAAATATAACGTTTCACACTCATAGCTTCCCACTAGGATAATCTGTGTCGGGAATGCCACGTAACACACACAAAGACTTTTAAATTCATCATTCAAAGATCTGTCCGACCTAGAATCGAACCCTACCTTTGGCTTTTAAGGCGGATATATTTACTACCGCTGAGCCAAACAGGTCGTCAAAAATATTCATTGTCATCTAAGCCTTCTCTATCCTACTGGTACGTTTAGGCACTCTCAAAAGTAGATTGGCTTCAAATAATTATATCGTAGAACGAATCATTGCTTACCATCAAACGAGATGGCAGTCAAACGTAAGTCTCTAATAAAACAAAATTACTTCTAACACACAATACGCCAAAACCATTATTACCCCCTTCTACCCTAATTTTACTTGTGTGGGGTCGGTACAGTATTTAGTATCGACGTTTCTTTATTTATTCGATGAATGGCTTGCGTTTGACCGCCGTCTTAGCCGATGTGAGCAATGAAACGTTGTTCCAATAATTTCTAGTGTTATTATTTTTTCAGAATTTAGTTCAAGACGCTGCGCGGCACAGCACGGCGCTCGTCACACTGAAATATAAGATGTTAAATCTCTTGCTGCCCTGATTCGCTTAAACCTTGTCCTCATTGATCATTCGTCATATCTGAATTACTATTCACGATACACAAAAAACGTTGCAACGATAATAACCAGTTACCAGTCACAATGAAAGAGAGTAGGGATCACGAGTAACAGGTCAAACGTGAACCGACTCGCGAGCATTAGTGCTAATGGTATGAGCGCTTTTGAGTCGCGCTGTGACTCGACACGACAACGTGACGCGCGGCTGTGGCGCAACACACAGGCGGACACAGCTTTTTCAAACTAATTTACATGCTGAACATCTTATATCTCAGGGTGACGAGCGCAGTGCTGTGCCGCGCAGGGTCTTGAATTGTTAAGAGTTTAAAATTCTGGGTGGCGCAGACCTGCTGTGGGCAATCGTAACGTTTAACATCAGGCGAGCAGTTTATTTGTCTCACCCCTTAATTGCATAAAGAAATGCTCGCAATCTACTTATTCGTTTTGAGAAGTTGCTTGAAGTAGGTAATTTTTGCGATGCCTATAACCAAAATGACCGCCATTGTTTATGAAAGTAACTACAACATAGCGTTCTTCACAACTTGTGAAAACAGCCCTTGTAAATCAAAAGAGCTGTTAATAGAGTCTTAAAAGGTCGACAGCGTATCCGTGACGGTTCCGGTTCCGCTTACCATCAGCCAGTCTGATTACTATTTGCCAAAAAATAAAGTTCTCGAGAAGTCGCTCGCCGCTTTCCTCTCAGAACTCCGACGCACGAATACGGGCGTACTTATATCAGAGCGCATGCCAGATAACATTTCCTTTGTGGATGACACGATTGTTGCCTAACGTCCTCGTACAATGAGAATGCAACCTTTTGTTACTGTATTAACTTCCACATCTGGTGGGTGTTAATTCTATTTCAGTTAAGTTGTACTTTTCTTTATCATTTATCTCAGTTATCATCATTTCAGTCAAACTTAAAAATATGTAGACTATAGTGACAGGAGCTAATATTTGGTCACTCTGTAATCGAACCATTTCATTAATAAATTTAATAAATTGATTTAATTTAATTAGGCGATTCGTTCGCTTGTTTGGCATCTGTGGCATAAAATAATCAAACAAGTGGCATAAGCCAGAATTTGGTTTATTTCGAACCAGACCCAAAAACCTAACCTTGTCGTGAATTAGGTTAGAAACTTGAAAACAATTATTACATTTCATCCGAAGATAACTCAGGCCATGCCATTTTTTCGAATAAGTCAAAATTGCGCCGCAACAGAAGCGGTTAATCGCCATCACTGTTTTTAATGTATAGTGTTATCGTTTATTTATTTTAAGCTACGTCGTCATAACAATGTATAATTTAGCTCCCAGCACTTGCAGGCTTTATGCGCAGATTAGTAAAATTGCTTTGGTCATTTTTGTTATAATTAAACACGGGAAACAAAAATGACAAAAACAAAAAACTAAAATAACAAAAACACAAAAAAAAAACAAAAATGGGTGAAAATGACGTTAGTTTCCATAGTATAATTGCTTTGGTATTACCGCTTCGTTTATTTTTAACCGACTTCAAAAAAGGAGGAGGTTATCAATTCGACTGTATGTTTTTATTTTTATTATATTTTTTTTTTTTATGTTTGTTACCTCATAACTTTTGACTGGGTGAATCGATTTTGATGATTCTTTTTTTATTAGAAAGCTGACGCTTCCCATTTGGTCCCATCCAATTTAGCCATCCAATTTAGCCCAGTTCTGTTAATGGTATCCATGAGAAAACCATATAAGTCTTAAATTTGCATTAAGTACGTGCGCGACAAATAGATGAACTCAATAGTCGGTCTTTTGAAGTCGGTTTTTGTTTTGTAAAAATAATGTTCTTGTGTTCGAAAATGCTTGTCTGACTCCATTTCCATTGTTTCAAAAAATCTTTGCTTTAGTGTAGCAAATAAATGAAATGATTATACTAACGTTAATATAATTTTAGCAGTTTTATTCTAGCTAAAAGAATATTAAGTAAGGGAATATTTCCACTCATTTTCAAATCACTGTCTATGTCTAGATGATGTAAAAGTTAATCAGATTTTATGATAGCCGTGAAAACTGAAATATTGTTTGAAGTTCTATGCTAATGTTAACTGTACATACAATTCACACCAGCCTAAGGATTTTAATTTTCATATTTATTTAACATGATAAAAGGTATGAAAATCAAATTAGGGTAATAAATAAAACTATAATAACAGAAAACATTAGTAATAAGTGAAAACATTCTCGTCGAAAAGGAGCCAATCTCAGCATAAACGCTGAGAGGCACTCAGCGCTGGTTTTCTGTTAGCCCCTACCACATACTTCAGAAATAACCGCTATAAATTATCCGATATTTTCTTGGTCACTTCTAAAGTTGTTACAAACACGACGAGACATGACAAAAACTTTATAAATGTTTTTTTAATTCTATAATAGGAGGTTTGCGTTTGTTCGCCCATCACTCATAAAAACCGGTTAATCGATCAAGGATTGCAACGCCCCGTCACTATCGCTCGTGCAAACGATCACTTAGCTGCGTAGCTCCGTAGCTCCCAGGCTACGGCGTAGCTGTTGCTACGAGAAAATAGATAGAATACTCGTCAAATTAAATATTCAGTGGTTATATATGTTTCTCTCTTGCTCCAAGGCTGTGTTGGTTTAATGGAAATGAACGAACGATTCCCGGTAAGCTCAGAATATTGTCGAATAAACAAGAGTGGAGTAGTTGGTAGCGTCTGTCTTCTACGACGGGGGTTCTGGATTTGATTCCCGGTTTTTAGTTTGAAAGTTTTTATTTCCATCGAACTAGGCATGCATTTTACCACAATATCACCTGATGGGAAGCGACGATGTGGTCAAAGATGTAGCATGCTTTGCTTGCCTATGAAAAACCTATTCATAAACTTTTACCTTTTCATATTTGCGAGTATTTATGAATGTAGGATTCGTACTAATTTTATAAATGTGAAAGTTCGTGTGTGTATGTGAGAATGTCCGTAACTACACCGATTTTGATAAATTTTGGATTAGAGATTATGTCTTGGATCAATACACTACTATACTTATATATATATACTTGTACAATTTTTTTTCACGATTTCCGGGTTGGTATCATAGTAAAAGTTGTTGATAATGACGCGTGCTATGAGCCGTTTTCGGCTTGGCATACTCTTTCCTTATAAACCTGTACATCTACAACACCAGAAGCACTACCGTTACGCTACTCCACTATCACTTCAAGAATTCCTTTTACATTTCTCTTGAACCGATCGAAAATATTGTAGAACTGTACGGAGACACATTCTCTTTGAAAACAGCTTATTTTCCACACTCTAGTTACACAATCAGTGTTTTCGTTACGTTTGCGAACCCACTGAGCTCGGAATAATGTTATTCAAACGAGAGCATATCAAGTATTCTTTTTATAAGGCTTCGTATTGTCCCGAATATGTTTGGGAAAAAGGTTATCAACGTTTGGCCCGATAGGAAATTTGTGCGGCCCTTCAAATGTTAGAAATTAGCATCAAAATCAGTCAAAATCGTGGTACTAGTACCACGATTTTGACTTTTGATTTTGAGTAACATTGTATTATCATAGGCATTTATGCTATTGAACCATTTTCTGACTGAAACAAACTAATCTGACCAAAAAATATCTGAAAAAAACCTCTGTATGTTTTTCATCTTTTTTCGCTTCAACATGTGAGAATAGGATGGGATCAATTCTAAAATTGTATTTACAACATGGCATATCACAATCGGTGCCAAATTAGCTTTAATAATCTCCATTATTACAAGTAAATAATAAAGGAAAGCTGAAGCGCAACATATTTCATACGCAAATGCGACCCGCATAGCAAGAACCACAACAAGCGACCCCGCATATAGTACTGGGTCAACACGCCTGCTATAGAAACATTGTTTGAAGAACTGACGAATAGATACAAGAGGAAAATACAAAGGGAATGTGGACTCGATAGAGCTTTTGTAGAAAGAATAATTGTTCAGTGTGCTCGATATATGAATAAAAACGTAACATTTGTTTGTCAGAACCCATTTTCGTATTATTTGCTGATTGAGTACATACATACACAAACAGTTGTGGCGGAAAATATCTGAAACATTAATACATAAAAATAAATAACTTACTATGGCTCGCTATTCTGCGCAAACTTTCGGGGTGAAGTGGATGGGGTAACCGCTAGTGGTATTTAGAACTGAGCGCTTTAGTATAATATTTTAGTTGGGTTTGTTGAACTCGATAAAAAAAGAATGGATGTCATGACGTACAAGGAAGTAAGAGCACTAGCAAAGACCACCACGCCTGGAATTACTTCACCGACAAGAGCTACGCTCTTAAATATTGAAGGAACGTTGAACTTGCGCCCTTCCATTGTTTTAAACAAACCCCTAAAGAAATGACGAGGCTAATTCGGTAAGTTGTAGTTTAATGCTTTGTAAAGACATCAAACTTCGCAGTTCACCTGCAGGCTAAGCGTATGCATGCTGAGACGCAGGTGACGCAGCACAGCACAGAACAGATTTTACAGAGCAGAACAGGCGAGACAGACCTAGGGCGCAGAGCAGGACAAACATATCTGTATCGCACGTACCTGCACCGCAGCGTAAGCAACTCTCAGTATGTATCAGTATCAGTATTACGCTGTGTGGACCTGCGTCATCTACGTCTCAGCCAGGGGCGCAGCTGCCGCCGTATCAGCCGTATCAATGATACGAGGCCGCTGGGGTATATGGGCCCCGAACATGTATGAACAAAAATTGGTAAAATACGAGTATTATCCATTTGGGCCCTCAGCTAGTTTTGATACCGGGCCCAAGCTACGCCACTGGTGGCATACAGTTACCCACAAAGTTCGGTACGAGCGTCAGCAAGCCTTCATCGTGTACTATTTATGTGAAGACGCAGTTGCGAGCCCATTAGCACTCGAGAGTCCATACCTCTAATGAGGTACGGCTGAAGGCTGTATTCCCTGCACATTTCACCACCTTCAAGGTCTGTGTTACCAAAGTCACAAGTTACAAATAATACCTACAGTATTCCGATGTCTGATGCGAATAATTTTGAATATTTCAGTATTTGTCTGCTCGTCGTTGACGTCTTCTTAAACGTTATGTAAGATTTGCAGATCTTAGATTGTTGTTAAAAGTTGTTTACAATGATGAGTACTACGAATCTTTTTCGCCTTAGCATACTCTTTCCTAACCCTACCCTATATTAGTCTGCATCCAATAACCGAAACAAAAATATCGATCTAACTAGATTTTTTTAAGAGCGCAAATTCTCTTGGTTATTTACATTGTTTTTGTCCCAGACACTCTAATTTCTATCATGTTACTAAAAGTGACAGGGACCGGGAGACAGAAATGATATCTATTGGCAGAAAATCGACCCGCAGTCGTCAAACTTAATTATTGACGCACCCAAATAAATATAGCAAATAACGTAAGAATAGTTTTTTATTGTTCGCACCAGAAATTACAGGAGAGAAATAACATTAGAGATGCGGAGTAAAGATATGGAGCAGAAACGCTCGAATAAAAGTTGGAAACACGGCCCTTTTCGTTACCTAGAGTTGTGTATCAGGAGTTTGATTAAACAGGACTCTGTGAGCTAATGGGATTTTAAGTGGGGTTTGCCTGACCCCCGACCTTGGCCATAATATTTCATTTTAAGCCACGCCACCGTAACGTTGTTTCGTGTAGAATAGACGGGAAGCCAAACCTGATAATATGGCCTGTGTGTTTTAGTGTCGAGTCATGATTTGGCTTAATGCTAAAGTAGTATTTTTGACACCTTTGGTCATACTTAATATTTTATTTGAAGACCGGTAGCTTAACCTGTTTCGAAGGCATGTATGTTTAAGCGTCGAGTCATGACTAGGTGTTCCTATTTTACTTAATAATGCTAAAGTAGTCAGACTCTTAACCTTGGCCATACTTAATACTTCATTTGAATTAAGTCACGGCACGGTACTGCTGCTCCGTGTGGATTGACCTGAACAATGAAGGCATGTTTTACGGAGTTTGACAAGGAAATCATGACTAGGCGAATTTAGTCTAGCAAATGTACTCAGTGCAGCTTTTTGAGATTGTTTAGTCTTGGGGGTTTTTGGTAAGTAACATAAGTAAACAATAAAATACGGATAAACTGAAATAATTGACAGTATACTAACAAAAAAAAGTTTATCCACTTGACTACCTAGCTAGCTACTCTCAATAATCGTATCATTATTAAATTAACAACATCACAGCTAACCTTCTCAATCTATAAATATCCCATTAACATATAATAATTGACAAGGAAAACCTACAAAATAACAAACAAAACGTTACGATATTGTCCTCAAAACAAAGTTATTGTAAGCAAAACTGAACTGCGGACGCGAAATGTAAACGGACGAAATATTCGGCTATGTAAGCCCGGAATGCTTTTGAAATCACCTGGTACCTCGTAAAAATGTAAATTATTCTCTTTGCGTCCGTAAACATCACACGGGCACAGGACGGCAAAGGTTCATTAGGCCTTCATAACGACCCTATTATATTTATGAACCATTTTTTCGCTCTAATGAATGCTTTGATTACATGTTAAATCCGTTATTCTGCGTATTGAAATCTAGACAGTAACGGAAAGGAAAAACACAATGCGTACTAATATTATAAAAGCTATAAAATGTTTGTAAGTGAGTCTGAACTCTGAATGTGTGTTTCTTCACGCAAACCATCGATCTCCGACTTCGATGACGCAAACGAACATGAAACCTGACATAAAATGACATATGACTTAAAAACAATGAAGTAAAATCTGGTATGGAAATGGCACATACCATATTTTTATATTAGTTTTTATACCGAAAAAAACAATAGAACAGCGGGTAAAATTACGGTGCGCAATATTTTGATTAATTGTAATGTCCTTATAAAAAGTTAGGAAAATCATAACGCTTTCATATATATATCTTTAACCTAACGACCTAACTCGACTATGAGAAAGGTTTGGTAACGATACCTAAGGGTGTGATTAATCTCCTTCCTATTTTTGGCGGCTAACTGAAATATCAAGATAAAACTGGTTTATTAGACCTACAGTTGTTTAAAACTATAGATATGGTCCTTCGAGACATTTATGATGACTGACGATATTTTTTTAACTAGCATCTACAGAACAATCATCATCAGCATTGAACAGCTAAGCGTCATCATCAGCATAGCGTTTGTTACAGAGGCAGGCAAATAAAAAATAAAAGATGGGCTTCATTCGACATTAAAACACGTATGAATCTAAAGCTACGGCTACGTTACGGCGTAATAGTAAGACATTCTGAGACGTACCTATGTACACAAATGAAATAAGCATTACTATTGAACTCCTTCGCAATTAATATAAGTACACTGTACCTGGTGGTATGACGTCGTAGCAGAACCAAAATGCAAAAAAGAATTTGGACTTTATTTCAATTGCACAAATATTTTTTTCGTTTACGTCATACATTTCATAATGTAGCACTCCGTATCGTTGCTGGAAATTCTGCTTAATAGCTTTTTGTCCCAAAAAGTTCCATTAAAATGGCCTCTCTCCAACTGACGCTTCAGGCTACCCAGTTCACCAAACACATAAAAGCCAGCATGCGCGCAATGTGCGAACGCAACCCCCTCGAACTCCAACAAAGTTATCTAACATTCAAGTAATAAACACCACGCAACATCCCCTTTTTATTACTTCTCTTTGCCTAAAGATACAGATAAAAAGCATTACACGTATTACTGAACTCTGAGTACAGAATGAGATATTATTAGCCAAAGTGAGTCACATGTTACATGTTGGGCGCCAAAATTACTGTTTAACTTGTTTAACTATGTTCAGTACCTACTTAGTACGAGTTTTGATCATATGCAACCTTTAATCCTCCCACTGCTGGGATACAGGTCTACCCTCGAAGGGTGATTAGGCTGTATTCCACCACGCTGGCCAAGTGCGGGTTGGTGTATTCGCATTCGCCATTGAATTTCTTCTGCGGACTTATGCATGTTTCCTCACGATGTTTTCCTTCACCGAAAAGCCAGTAGTATGTAAATTGGTACATAATATTTGATCGAGTTTTGATTGTTTTCGAAAACGATTAAACGTTTCGCGAAGCTCCATATATTATAATAGTTCCTTCACGTTTCCGCCAGAAGCGCTTTACTGTATGGAGCCGTAATGTATGGAGCCTTACGAAAGGTTTGATCTGCTGATGTTCGAAAACTATTAAAATTCGTACTAAGGGTACAGGTGTCGCAGACTATCTGGGTTCATGTTTATTTCTTTTATAATAAGGGATGAGAAAATTATTTTCCGTAAAGTAGCAAAGATTCGAGAATTTTTTTTAGTCTTTCCTCAAGATTGTTTTAACGAATTCAGATATTTGAGCTACTTCATCCAATTTCATCAATCTTCATTCTTCATCAAAATTCTACTTGAAGATTAAGCACTTAATTAAACTGGGATAACGAACTTTTTAACTGTTTACATTTTTTGTTTACAATGTTGTTGTTAGGCGCCTTTTACCTTACTTTCGTGCTAAACATTACCATTACCACACTAATTTAGGGGATATAGATTAAACTAATCGAGAAATGACGTGCACCAGCTGTATTACTGTAAAAAGTCAAGGTCAAACGTCGCCATCTTTGAAATGTCAGAAAGCGGTGATATTTCTCGTATTTTTGTTTACGAAACAAAGTGTTTATTACTTTTTCCTATCTAAATATCTCGTTTACAGTTGAACAATCAGCATCTTGATTCTATTAAGAGGCTCGGTCAGATATTCAAAGGCAAGTGAGATAAGACGAGGCGGTGACGGCTGTCGACGCCTAATGACGTTACAGCTACGTCTGAAGACAGGCGCACACCGGAGCCATACGCCACATTAACGTCGAAATAAATGTGTTATGAACATTTGAAACTGTATCGCTATTAAGGTGCCATTTTAGCAAAATCTACTTTTTACAAATTCAACATTTTAGGATTCAACGTTTTGATGCATTCAACATTATAAAAATACAAAAATTTTGGCAAATTCAACTACGGGAGCTTTAAGGCCTGTGTGCTGTGTGGTATGCATGGTCGAAGATTTATTTACATGAACATGAAATGTGACTGTAGCACCATATTTATTTTCATGGAAGAAATGTAAAGCAGGCTTCAGAAAAAAATGCGCACTCGTGGCGTTTAACTGTTGTCACTTTCTGTCATACATCACAACCGTAGTCCCGATTTTGTGTCTAACAGCTTGGTAGTCTACGTTCGGTGTGCGGCTGGCCGTATCTAAACGCGATACAATTGTATTGCTCCAAGTGCCGCCGCCCCACTTTTCAACGTCCTATTTTTAAAAAGGTTAATTTGAATTTCAAACACTTGAAGGACGAAGGTGCCTCTCGAATCGACATTGTTCAGGATGTCTATAATAGAATTATTTTCGACGATAATTAACAACGCTTTAAGCATGAGAAATATTACAGATAAACGAATTTATCAGTAAGTATTTACCTACTTGGACTCACTAAAAAAATTACATTTAGATTTTGTCTCTGGAAGAATACTTCTAAACAAAAAAATCGGTTGTCTGTAAAGTCGGTTTACTGACGATAGTTGAACGTGACAACGTCATAAGAAAATACTGATGGAATGGTTTCATTTTTCAAAAGAAAATTTTAATTTTATTTGTTTGATAGATATTTTGTATGGATATAGAGAAGGAGGTAAATGGAAATCACAATTGAATTGATCAAGTTACATTTATTTGTACGCATAAATACAATTACGATAATATATCACTGAACATAATTATATTTAATATCGAAAAAATTATAACCTTTATCGCCGCAATTATCGTTGCTATAAACAATTGACACCACATTCACTTTTCACTGCACTTCATACTTGACGAAAACATGTTAATGTATTATTGTATAGCAGCTGTCCACACGGACGCATTGCTCACTCAAGTAGGAGAGAGACAGATGTCGAACGCTGCCGAACGCGGAGGCCGATTGTGCCTCTTTGTCGCTCGTTGCGCGCTGTCGCTTGCACTTCAAGCCTTAAATGGAACGCCTCAGAGCGAGGTAACGCCTCATCGAGGTAACGCCGCATGCGTCATGTTTTTTCGTGCGTGCAGCCGGCTCCATCGAATTATAAGACGTTGTCACGTCAAAAATGCAACAAACAGAATAGATGTAACCGTTTGCTCTAATTTATCTTCTAGTCTTAATAGAAAGCAGCACAGTACTTCCACGCCGCTATTATGATCTCACAAGCGAGACAAAGTTCCGCAGACGTCGCTTCCGACGGCCGACGGAAGTGGCTCAACTTCGGCGGAGACTCGAGTTCCATCTTCAAATGCCGCGTCTTAAAGGATCACGTTTGAAACCTACTGAAGATTTACTGGAGATTTTAACTGGATTCACGTCATATCAGGCTTCATCGGTGCTTGGACGGGACCTGGTATGGCTCTATACTATATCATGTCAGCAATGCAAGTAAAACTGACGAAAACTCAGTTTTTATTTACAGTTTAAAATACGGTATGGGTTTGTCGATGTGATAAAAATCATGAAATATTTATTTATTAAAGCTATTCTGATAACACCTTATAATACGAGTATATTCATTTAATCTTTTTTAATTCGTAAAAAGGTACGACTAAGTAGGAAAGCGACAAGCATGCCAGTCTTGTCGAAAATTCTGCTGTGCCCACCTACACACGCAACGAAATATATCTGCATTACAATTTCAAGGCCCGTCTGGGTCCGGTCGTGGCGTTTTATTTGTATTTCAGGAGTGAACCTTCACAGCTTGAAGTGACTCATTATTTTGATTGTGTCATACTACGTAATACCAATATTATGTGGTAATACGTATAAATATGATAAAACATAACTACTAAATACACTTGTACCACGCAAACAGGTCTGGTTACTTTACAATGAACATTGACGTAAACTATTAGCATCGGTATTCGAACGAGCATATCTAAAGATATTCAATAACAACGGCACACAAAGCTATGAATAAACCTTTGCCCTAAGCAGTCCTTAAACACGAGAACTTGCTAATTTGATTAGGTTACACTATGAAAGAATACATTGTAGATACAACCGAGTATATCACCTAGTAGGCACTATTCTTGACCATGATTGGCTAAATGCACAAACGGTGCTGAGCTAAAAACAATTTAAAAAACATATTTACGATCGAATTAGAAAAAAAAGCACTCTCTTCATAGATTTATTAGGTACCTAAAGATAGAGCCAAAGTGTAACCGCACATGCGACAGCTATATTCTTGAAATTATGCCAGGATAGAAATTTCAGGGGAAAATTTCATAAAAATATTCCGAATCTTTATATTTCACAAAATAAAACATCATTATACAGGGTCATAAGGAAAGGATATGCTAAGCCGTAAATGACTCATAGTAGGAAAACGTCTAATAGTAGGAAAATACTACTAGTATACTAATCTACTCATAATTATTATGAACAGCTTTTATTAAAAGGCCAATCTTGCAATCGCGAAAATAATGGACCTAATCTTAGTTTTGGGTCAGACGGAAATCTGAAATAGTTCAATAAATATTTATTGCGTACAATCCTGGGCAAACATAATTTACAACCTGACAGCACTAAATCGTAGAAGGCTCACATAGTAACTGTTATTTCTAATTTGTGGTTTGCCCACCTTTTCACGGTTACAGCGACGGGGACAAAAAGTGAAATGTCTGTCTCTCTTTTTCAACCGTGTTTGGCACTTGCCATCTTGCTCGTTTTTACAGAGTAGCAATTATCGTTCCATCTGTTTAATCTGAGACTCTCTTTTTAAATTTATCTGATCGAAACTGACAGTTCCTTCTGAACTTTTTTTAGGTAGAGTCCATCATGGTAGCTGTGGCTCAAGTTATCTTATTTATTTAGCCACCTCGACAGATAAGTCGCTTTGTGACACTGGAACTAGAACCAAATTATGCGATCATAGAAGGCGAAGGTCGCTATAACAAAGGACAGCGGATCGGGGAATCCGCAAGCTGTTATAGCACACACAGCTGCAAAAACAAACACATCTGCAAGTCATTCCACTCTGGAATTTGTTTATACTGCAACTAGCAGTTCAAGGCAGGTTCTACAAGAAGTTAGTCATTTTAAGTGTTTTGAAATTTTCTCTTATTAATAAAGCTATTTATTAATACAGTGCATTTCTTAAATGATTTAATCATGAAATAGAAGAACATCTATAAATCTATATCTTAATATATATAAATCTCGTCTTAATATATATAAATCTCGTGTCACAATGTTTGTCCTCAATGGACTCCTAAACCACTTAACCGATTATAATAAAATTCGCACACCATGTGCAGTTCGATCCAACTTGAGAGATAGGATAGTTTAAATCTCAAATTATAGTCGCAATTTTAATTTATTGCAAATTATATATATACTGATAATTTTTACTATAAATTGACAAGTTAGCATCAACATACTACGGTTGCTATAGTTACGCAATGGCTTTTGACAGGACAACGTCTGTCGAGTCAGCTAGTATGTATATAAAAATGAATCCCTATTTCCCTTGGTCAAACAATCACGCGTGAACGGCTGGACCGATTTCACTTTTTTATTTTTTGTTGTGTTTGTTATTGTCAGAAGGTTCATAAGAAAGAAAAAAAAATTTTTTTTCGCCAAAAGTTAGAAAATTTATTGAGAACTTTGAGAACAAAAATAGGTTTATAGATAAAAATATTAAAATTTTTAAAATAAATAGAAATAAAAAAAATCGACCTATTTCCCGCATAAAGAAACATTTACTCTACGTTTATCCCAAAATGTTTAAAAAATGAATGCCTACCCGTGCGAAGCCGGGACGGGCCGCTAGTATATTAATATAATTTAGATAAAATGAGAATTTTATAAAAAAAAACTCTAACTGCACGTAAAAACACAGAAACGATGTAAAACCAGTTAAGAAAGTATAGTTGCGATCGAAAAATAATCTCAAATTTTTTACCTATAATACACTCAAAGAATAATTCACTCAATTACAGTTTCAATGCACTCTATCTTGAACCTTAACAATAGTGCAAAAACGATAGCCAAGCAAAAATAAACCCTACCCCAATGTAATTAAATTACGTCTACGAAATCAATCACGCAAGAAGGCTCAACATTACGTCAAATCAATCTACACTTATGATATTAAAAGCCGCTATACGATACCACCTTGTTGCCTCGAGATAGAGATCACAATCGCCTACCTAATTACGTACTATAACGAAATATTTAGCATTGACATTGATGGATCGAGGAGTAATCGTGAGAGGAACGGTGTGAGCACAGTGGAACAAACATTGATAGTCTGAGGCCTGAGAATATCTACATTATCTTAACTAACAATAAACATGTTTGCACTGCGACTTAGTAGTAGACAGAATGATCTCATTAAAAATAACGTTACGCTATGTTGTGTTTTATAAAATCCCTTAAAAACATTTTTATAAGTAAGTTCTTAAGTTGAAACCAACTTTATGCATAATTTTGCATTCTAAGGGCTGGTATCCACTATCCATCAGACCTGTGTACTTATATTGAAATGCCAAATTATATAAAAGAAGAACGAAACAAGTTTTGATAGGTATCGGTCTTATTGAATATTGAAAAGTTTTCAATGAAAGATGCTTACCTAATTTCGATTGTTCCTGTTAGTCTTTTAATGAAAACCGTAACTTGCACAGTCTGTTTGGGTTGACGCATAAAATGTAGCTACTATTTTAATTACTCCACTTGAAAACTTGTCCCTCACGCAAAGGTGACTCAATGAACAGAAGCCTAGTTTCTCAAGATTCCCCACTGTTTATTGACTGTGACGAGCTAAGGATGTGCTAGTCATGACACAGCACAACACGCGAGCAGACACACAATTAGTGTTGTAACCTACCGACCATGTTCCATAGATCGTATATTGATTGTCTGAATTACTGACAGCACTTGTTAACTTGTTAAGGCGTGGACAATCAATCTCGCTGTATTTAGTCGAAGCAACCAGACTTGCTGATATATGACGTCAAACATGACAAAAACAATACAATTAGGTATGTATCTAGCAATTGTAATTGCTTACCTATGTAGTTTTATTTTTGTACCAATTGTAGTACTTTTATAAATCGTTATGTGATGTGTTGTGTGTTATGTGATGTGATGTGATGTGTTGTGATAACGATGAAGGGTTAACGGTTCAAGATCTAATCATAATTTGTCTTTAAAGAGAAAAACTAAGTGGTAATTGTACAAGCCCACTTAAGACCTATCGGTATAGCTGTTTAGTCGTAGAGAGGAAACGTACCTACACTTTACAGACAAACAACTGGGAACATAACTTTGCACTACACTTTCTTGGCCACCAACGTAGCCTCAAATCTGCAAACGGGAAGGCTAATCGCGAGTAGCTCGCGGTCTCAGTTCATAAATTCCGTCGTGACATTGACCGCAGCTGCAACATGTGTTTATACTGAGTTATATAGTCTGTGGTTTATTTATTTATACCTATTGTTAGTAAGATGCGTCATACTGCGGTCTAATTTGTTTTTACTTTAGATAAAAACTGCGAGACGTGAACTTCCGCACATCTGTATCTTACTATTTTATCTCGGTAAATGCACCTAGCACCTACGGTTGCGAGTTTTCCGAATCGAGTGACGACAAGTAGTGTACGATTGATCCGGAAATTTCTTTCACGTTTTCTAAACAGCAACGCAGACTATTTTAATTGTGCAATTTAAGAACGGAATGCTTTAATTTCTTAATTTTATTTTATTGTACTTCAGTGACTTATTGACGTTTCCAAATTAAAGACATGATGAAATTCCAGAAACTAACACTTGGTTAAAAAACTTTACTTTAGGAGTAGAACAGAACTAAGTGCGAAGCCAACTCATTAGTGCAACAAAAAAGCTGATTAATTTCTAAGAAACTGCCGATTCAGATAATTGTGAGGTCATTGAAATGTGGATTTCCCAACAAATTGGCACCTTTCGCAACAAAGCGTTACCTATACAAGGCAGAACACGTAATGATGGGAAATTATTTATTTAAATTTGTTTCAGGAGGCTTTCAAGCTAAGTTGCGTAGCCATTTTTTTTTTTTTTGATAGCGCTGCGTTTGACCGCCATCGCGCCTGATGCTAATCAATAATGCGGTCTACGATGGAGCACGGAATAAACCGATTCACTCGCGACTTGGAGACTTTTGGGTAAAATGCGAAGCCATCTAAATGCGTACTTACGGTAAATACGAGTAGGTAGTTAAGACATTATAGCCCCATGTCAATAAACCGAAGTAGTTAAATCGATATTTGCGATGTTTTGATTGGAAGCTATATTTTGATAGCTAAGTTAGTGTAATGTAAATGTTACGCTATTCAAACACTCGTTATTCAAATTAAATCAAAATCATTTATTTTCAGACACAGCCAACATAAATTAATTTAAATTATATTCTGAGCTAGTATTTGAAATTGTAATAAGTGAACGACATAGCGAATTTTAATTTAAATATAATTAAGTAACTACTTACATTATTTCAGATAATAATCATGTTGCAAATCATAAAGCAATTAAACTCTGCAGTGATTGCAATCAGAATGCTTTTGCCACACGCACGAGCTCTACATAAAAGTGAAGCAACCTTTTTACGCATGAAAAAAAATAATTTTTTTTTAACAAAAACAATGATGTCTTCGAAGTAGGCAGTTAGGTGATAAAGAGCAGGAAACCTTATCCACCATGTAGTGATTCAGTTTTTAAAATTGTGGACTTAGTTTCAATGAAATTTCGGAACTACACATGACGTCAATTTAGCGGTATTTTTCCTACATGCGGTTGACCACAAAAATTTACTAAATGACGATGATTCAGTTGAAATTAGGGAGTATGCGGACATTTCACGAAATGCTGCGAAGCTTTCTCATCATGATCATCACAGGCTTTTAGACAGACGAGGGTTAGTCGGGAATTTCTGAAGTACTTTTGTCCTCATTACTGAGTAGACCAATACGGGATCCGCCCTTATTACCTGCGTTATTGCCATGTGCAAAATAGACCTTTGTTACGATTGGATGAAATGAGAATTGGTCCAACTGAGCCTAAACGTTTCTTCCCATACTTTCCTGATTGCTTTCAGAGGCATGCGTGCATGTTCAGTTTGTGATTAGTTTATTTTAGTGTGTGTGTGTGCTTGTAACAAAGAACCAAATTCGTGTGTAAGCCTTATGCATTATGTGGTGTAAGTCACGATAAGCTGATAGACTAGATTAGAAGAACATTACTCACTTGTCTGCGATTAGAAAAAAGGGTAGAGCCTATGTTCGCAAATCGATTGCTTCGATTTAATGTTCAAAATACGGTGATGGTCTTTTCAAGCGATTGGTTAGCTAAGTTAAGCTTTACCACACGGATGTAACGAGAATATTATAACCTTTTTGATGTGAGCACAAAAGAAAGTGAAAGGAAACGAGGCAGTTTGGTGGGATAATGTTATATTTCAGTAGTTTCCGGCCTTTGTGCAGGAAGTGTCGATGGATGGCATGCAGGGAGGGATGGGCACGGGAGGAGGTGGTGATGGGATATCTGGAAATAAGAAAATGTATTAGGTTGGATGGTTCAGGAACATAATTTGCGGCAGTTTTTTATCAAGACCTTTACAGTCATGTCCTAAGGCTAGGAGTTTCCCAATGTAACATATCTAGATTTTGAATCATCGTCGTGATTGTATGATTGAAACTTCATCACCAAAACTATTATCATTACCCAATTGTGGACAAAGCACAACCCTCTCATAAGACCTTGAACTCTACATACCAAGAAACAAACTATGTAACAAGAACAATGTCTGATAAACACACGAACTCGGATTTGTTTTCATATCAGTTCTAAACACGCACGAAATATTTCACCTTCCCAAATCTATAAAGATTTCTCCAGCTATTTAAATTCCGATATAAAATTTCGACTCGTTTTGTCCAGGTGCCAAATACTTGTCGCGGTTCCCATGGACGCTGCAACAAAATATCTCTACTCCATTCTGATACAAAAATAGGCCAATAAATATGTACAGTTCGGTAGCAGTCGCTGTTAAATTTAGTTTCGTTAAGGCAGCGTTTTTGAGCTCAGCGGGAAGCGGAGCGGTGCAGAGCGACCCAGACTAGGATCACGTTGGCTTTTATCTTGCTTTTTCTCTAGAAACAGAGCGGGACGAAAGTCAAGGCAGTCCATTTAGGCTCGCGCTAAGAACTCATGGTACGGGCCAAGGTGGGGAAAAGCAACGACTGACATTTTCATTTACATGGAGTCACCATCGCCCTAGCGAGGGTGTACGAAAACGATAAATCGTACGATAAACGTAAAATCTTATCGGCAATGCATTTCATGGCTTCCATAACCCATGGTCGGACTTTGATGAAATTTTTATGAGGCTATCTGTGAGGAT
The DNA here is from genome assembly GCA_949125135.1 of Alcis repandata. Classification (NCBI taxonomy): domain Eukaryota; kingdom Metazoa; phylum Arthropoda; class Insecta; order Lepidoptera; family Geometridae; genus Alcis; species Alcis repandata. The sequence continues at coordinate 11,553,268 of OX421239.1, read as the reverse complement.
TACACCTTTTTCGATAATAAAAAATTGACGGAGGTTATAGCTTAACATAAAGCAAATAAACCCTACCGCCCGCTGAAGTCTAAAACGTGGCCTTATTGATAGTTACTAGAAACGTGAGTTTGGTAAGTTTCCTGTCAAAAGGCGGACTTTGTTGGCGTAATTAGTTCAGTAAAATGTGGTACGAACTAAACACACCAGTGACGGCTGTGGCCGGCGATGTAATTTGGCTAAATGTAGGGAACAAAGTGTCGCTGAGAAAATACGAGCCCAGGTGGAGTTGCCATAATGTATCTACTTTGTTTCATGATCGACTGCTAATTTTACAAATTGGCTAGCTGCGCTCTTTGAATTTTCGGATATCCTGCCTTTTTTTCTAATAAAAAAAATTGAAAAATTTTACTCAGTATTTCTTTTTAAGACTGTTTTGCAATATATTCTGTTCACAGTCAGTTAGTTTTATCTAATTGAAATTAGCAACAAATTAGTCACTAGAATATTCAGTTATTAATATTAATACATTCCTAAAATGGAAAAAGTATCAGTGAATAGTGATTTTTTATCTTTCTCTTAATTTTTTAGACCTTTTTTTCTGTTAGTGTCCATAAATAAAGTGCAGACTAGACAAGTCTGTACTAATGACATATTTAGAATGCTAAGTAATTTAATTATAAATTGAAATGGCTTCAGCCGCTTTTAACATTCTCTTTTCAAGAATTAAGTACCTATCTACTATGAATAACTTGATTTAGACAGATTTCAAGCATAAAAATTCTATGAATGTAAAATCAAGCTTATACTAGTCTACTATTGTACCAAATCTATTTACTTGCTTTAAATAAGAATCAACACCATACAGAAACAACTCAATCATTTATTTCTGTTTATTACAAAAATATCTTTGCAAGCAAATCAAGCCCATTACTATAAAAACAGATATAACTATAAAACATACTGTATCACTAACATTTACAGTTCCGAATGTTTTGACAGATCCAGCATCTGTATATTAGAACTGGAGCATAACAAATTAGTGTGATGAAACCTTGGCTCTCAATATATTATTAGTTGTGAACATTTATTGTTCTTGATTGTATGATTCAACTGAAATTCAGATTATTTATTGTGGCTTTACTGTGTATTTATTGTTCTTCACTGTCACAAGGTGGTAAAATAATTAAACTTTATTGTCTCTGTTTGTAAATAGGTCATAGATGGCATAGATCTTGTCTGCTATTTTGAAGCTTATTTATATTTAGCATAGAGTTTCAATCCTGAGTTAGAATCCGCTGGGGATTGGGCCAATGAGCTGCTGTTCCGCTTTATCTCAATCTAGCATTGGATACGGGTTTGAAATGTTTTTTTATGTACGTCCAATACAATCCAGTGCCACTGAATTTAATGTCTGGATTGAAACACTGTATTAATGTAAATCAGCCTTTTTTGTTATTTATTTTGTGCCGTCAGCGCAGCTAAATAGAAGAGCTTGGTAGTTAGGTAGAGATAGTTTAATTAAAGACTGTACAGAGGAGTACGGAGTATTTTAAATAATATTATGAACTTTCTTATTTCATAATAAGACTTAGTAGCATGTTTTTTTCCAGAGACTCCAAATTCAACACCGGGCAGATGGTTGAGAGTATGATTCGGACTATCTGTTCTGTTTGTGAGTGTTTCATTGCGTCTCTGACACAAGGAAGCCTGGTGGAAAGCTGTATCAGCGTTTCTTTCTTGTTTTATAACATATTCTAGTTAGCACTTATTGATTTGTGCAGCATTTTTTTAAGTTAGGAAAAATGACTATGAATTTTTTAATTATTTAGAATTAAAAAACTAAACATGTAAGTTTAAATGACAATGATCAGAGAATCAACATCAATGATTGTTATAAAATTTCTCTGTAATTACTAAACATATATTATTTATTTTTAAATAGGCTTGCATATTTTATTTCCTAAATTCAGCCTATATTTGAGAACTACCTTCAGTGCTGGATCAGAACTTTTTTACAACTGATAGAGCTTATAAAAAGCCTTTGTATTTTAATCCAAAAATTTTACAGTGTGAGCATGAGTAAATTAAGTACATGTCTCTGAGTGGTGAACAAAATTATCATTTTGTTTGGTACATACAACAATAACAATTTAAATCGTATACACACCAGGAAAACATATTGTACTCCCTAACAATACTAGCCCATAATTGGCAGATGCATGCAACATTAAAATTATTAAACGCTCATAAAATTGCCGCTCAAACCGGGGCGTTATCATCAGCCCACGGACTAGACGATTTGAACTAGGCGCCTCATTGTAAACAAATAATGTATTTTTAATTTTTATTATTTTTCGCGCCCAACTTCAAGAGGATTTTAATAATGCAATAAACAGATCACTTACCATATAAAGTCCTTGCAGTGCGAGCAGAATGTAGGCTGCTTGAAGAACCGCGGCATGAACTTGTGGTCTTTCACCAGGTAAACATTTTTCTTCTTGAGAGCGCCTTTGCGGCCTCGTGAGCGGAAGCCCCCCGGGCCCATATCGGCTCCCGCGTCATCACAATTATTCTCCTCGTCCGCCATGGCGCGCGGTGGCACAAACGCCGGTGGATTCGGAAATAATTACTCTCTCACAATTTTTATCGATGGGAGCGCGCACGAGAGAACAACCGCACTCAACCGAAAGTCATCGCGATTTGTCAATTTTGTCAATGAAATGAATCTTGCTGTTAATGTCAGAATCAATAAATGTCACTGTCAAACTTTGTGCCAAAATGTTACCCTAACCAAAATAACATTAAGACCGTCCACTATTGCCGGACCCGGCAGCGCTGAATTTTAAGAACGCATTGAAACGTACGTCGATAACTCATTTATTTATTTTAGCAAAGATTAGAGCTGCTGTTATAGTTCCACTCATCTCATTACGTTATAATTATCTTACAATGACGTAAGTTAAGTTGTACCTAGGCAAAAAATGATCTGCTTACTAACTTTATTTCTTAGGTTTCAAAACGTTGATTTTGACGTGACAACGTCTTATAAATTGGTTTGCCGGGTGACACTTCGTCGTCCCAGTGCTTGTTTGGCCTATCGACCAAATTTACCGAAAATGAACTTTAAATGCAGTTTTGTTAAGACTTAAATTTCAATCCTGTTAGTTAAGAAAAACTTACAATTTTTTCTTATAGAACAACAAAAAAATAATTCAAATTTTATTTATGACACGACACCGCAATGAAAATTTTGTGCTTGTTTGTTCTTTGTCCAGTATTTGCTTTATATCCTACTTCGTCAAAGAATTTAAGTGCTTGAGTTTTCTTTGTCCACGCAATTAACCAATCACAGTCCGTGACGCCATGTCCGCCATTTTTTTTGATTTATTATTGTGTCAGAAGTCATCACAGGGACCACTTCGTCGCTCTCGAAAAAAACATATAAATCTCTGTGTGTTTGACTGTTTGTGCCTGAATTGTACAAAAAATTTTATTAAACATGTCTACAACTGGCGGCAAAACAAAATACAAAAAGACGCAGCCGCAAACTGAGCAGTAAGTACTTTTTAATTTTCACTCCATTCCGTTATGAATTTGAAACAGGGTGTTGTTTTTTTTACACAATGTGTCATCCTAGACGCAGAAGGATAGGATTGATTCCCGTTTGAATTTCTATGATCTGAAGGTATGGTGTCACTGTTCTAATCCCAATGCATTAGGTAGTTATTTCGGCAACTTACTGATTGTATAAATACAGGGTTATTCAGAAAGAGTATGCTAAGCCGGAAATATCTTAAAGTATCCATTGTAACCATTACATCCTGAAAGTTTCATTAATATATATTATAAGCATATTTAGATTTTCATACAAAAGTCAAAAATTGTTTTTCTGTTTTAAAATTACACAACCCTTTGCGGGACGTGACACGACACGCACACGCAACAAGCGGGCGCTACGCTCCCCGCTCCCCTCGCTTACCCCGTTAACGCCCGCGCCGCGCCCAGTGCCGAAAAAAGGAAAATTTACAAACATTCTAAAGCCTACAAACAAACCAAGCTTACTAAATTACTCACCTGCTTCATTCACAACAACCCAACAGTACCCAGACCAGTACCCAGACTATTATTTTATTTTTTATTTTTTTATTTTTTTTTTTATTTTTTTTTTATTTATTTATTTTTTTTTTTTATTAAATAAAATTTGTTTTATTTCAGTTAGTTACCTCGGGACTTCCCTGAAAATAATCAGAGGATACTTGTGATGGGAATGCCCTGCTCTTTACCTACTTTGTAATTATTATTCATAAAGCAATTAATAAACGTAGTTTAGTTATAGTAAATTGTCTTCTAGTGAGTTATAGTAAAAGTCAGTTCCTAACTTAAGCGAAGCGCAACGTACCTATATTTTTTTAGGAATAGCAAAAAAATGTATACATCCTTTATATACGTCTGGCATATCGAACTCGAACAAATAAGCACGCAAAAACAGAACAGTCATTTTGGTCTATCTATAATGTGGTAATGTTCTTACTCCACATTCGTAATTATATTTGTGCATGTTTGTCCTATCTCCAAATAAAAACTGTAAAATAAGGTATAATTAATTACCATCCATAGATGATAATTATAAAAATCAATTTAAAGGTAACCAATGTATTATGAAAGATTTTCAAATCTTATAATTATAGCTTCTTTTTTAAAATAGAGAAAGAAACTCGTCTACTGTAAAAACTAACCAATGGTAGATAGACCAAACAAGCACTGAGACGACGAGTCTTCAAGAAACTGCGTTACGCTCCGCTCACGTTATGCGCTCACAATGAGAGCGAGTGAGAGGCACGCGTCCCTTCCACTCGGGCATGGTTAGCCCGCCTAAGAGCGAGAGAGACAGACATAAGTCGTTGTCACGTAAAACTTTCGCCCGTATACCGACTTTACAGGCAACCAATTTTTTTCTTTCGAGCCCATTTCCTATTATTTTCGAGCCATTTGATGAGAGCTCTTGATAAATAAACACTAACAAACACTACACTTTGATGAAAAAGGGTATAGCGATACCCTACGTCACCCAATATTACACTCCGGCAGTTTGCTGCGGCAGTCAGTTTGATAGCCGGCTCCGGTATTTCCGGCAGTTGAAACACAGATAAATAATTTTCTATCAGCTCTGCGGCTGGCTGACCGACATTTTTCAAATTCTGACAGATTTGTGAGATTTGATTTGGTTGGGCGCTGTTTGGCCGTTAATTTGATTTTTCTTCTCTGAAAATTACGGTTTAGATGGTAATGATCGCGGAATGCGCTTGCCAAAAATTGGCAGAAGAATAATTACATTTCAAAACACAGGACTACCTATTTAAGTCCAGACTCTCAGTGCGTGTTGTTCTTTTTCATGTGCGGTAGTTAGGAGATTAATAAAATGAGTACAGAAAATTCAGATTGTGGACTTAGCATAGCACTATCTCTCGTAGCTCAGTTTGACGACATAAATCGTTTGAACAGTGTCCTGAATACGGGTACCGCAGAAGAATGTAAGTAAACCCTCACTTTTACCTAAAAACCGTCGAGTTCTCTGCTTAGAATAGTATTGCAGGTACCTACCCACTACCCCCTCGGCCGTTTGTTTTCGTTTATTTGTCCTTGACAAGTCCCGGATGATGATATGCTTTCACAGCCGCTTATCTCGCTAGCAAGTAGAACAGAACTGTTTCCTGCCGTTATCACCATGATTCACATACTTAAATTAATTTATTAAACATTTTACCCAGTAAAGATTTAATCTACAAGGTTTTATATTGCAAGGTATAGAATTTGAATGTACATTTGTACAAACATGCCAGCAATACTGTTGTTAATAAAGCCCGTCACAGACGTAGCTATAATATATATTAATATAAGTATAGCGAGGCATATTATGATATATTTTCAATACAAACATTGAAGTGACCGCACACAGAGCTATAATATATATTTCTATGACGTCACCAACATATACCGTAATTTATATAATCGCATATTAATATATATTACTGTATACTGCCGACCATCAATGAAATGAAGGCAAAATATATATTATAGCATCTTCTTCTTGTGTGGTAGCTTGCTATAATATATATTAAAGCAAGGCATAATATAAGTATATTATAGCTATGTGTGTGACACGCTTAAGGCTAAATGCTGAATGATCAAAATGCTCCTGTGGGGGTCCCCGGCTGTGGAGCATTTCATTGTTGAACACACTACTTACTAATAAGAATGCCAATCTTTTTTTAGTCCTTTATTAATTTAAAATTAACATAACGTATCTTTATCTTGATTTTATCTCTAGAAAGGTAGAGAGGTAACAAGAGTACTATTACCTCATAAACATTATTTCCATACAACCAAGTGACAAACAAATGATTCGCCTGATGGTCAAATTAGTTACAGAACCACCCAATTTTTAAGCCTGCATATTACTTACGACTTTGTTACATTTACAATTAATTCATATGCCCAATGAAATCATTAGAAACATTTATTTATAGGGGAGCAACTTATGCTGATGTGCCTGTATCTTGCAGTTTAAAATATTAACATTAATGTAAATTCTATATTCAATCCTTTTCCAGGTTTCATAGCATTTCTACGGCAGACAGAATGGGTGCGCGGCCAGTGGGCAGCCGCCGAGGCAGAGGCTCGTCGACTCCAGTCGGAGTTGGACGAGTCTTTACGGACCCTCGCCAAATGGGAGGCCAAGTTTTCCCATGTCAGGAAACTGCTAGACGGAGAGAAGAGGGAAAAGAATATTGTGTTGAAGAAGTATAATGAGCTGGTAAGGCATTTTATGAACTTGCTATGTTTATGTATGACAAACTAGCTTCTCGCTTGTGGTGTAAAGTATCCTTGATATGAAATACTGTGTTAAGTATAATAGAGTGTGGAATGCTCTGCCTGAGTGAGTGTTTTCCAATGAATATTATCTGGGTGTCCTCAAGTCACAAATGAATTGGTTCCTTCTAGGCAAGCATACTCCATTGTAGATTGCATCATTGCTTACCATCAGGCAGGATGGCGGTTCAACGCAAGCCAATAGTTAAATAAAACAATAATAATGATAGATAAAATAAAACACTCTCTGTTCCTCAGTGCAAACAACTGAGCCTGGCCCGAGATCTCCTGTTCAATGACAACAGATCTAAGCTAAATGATGAAACGCTACAAAAGTTGGCATTCCTCAATGGAACAGCCCAGCAGGATCATAATGCCAAGCTTAATGGAGTTCCAGAATTGAATTCTACAGGTAAAAGTTTGCTATCTAATAAATAAATGTTTCACACTCATAGCTCCCCATTAGGATACCCTGTGTCGGCGATGCCATGGAACACGCAAAGACAAGGACAACTAACACCCAGACCCAAAGCAGATATTTAAATTCATCAGCTTATAGCTACACTTCAGTGGTTTCACTATCTTGCATTAATTTTGTCTGAATGAAAAATAGACTATTCAGGTTTAAACTCTATATCAGATTTCATCTCATGAGTACTCATGTGGTGATTTTTATAACTCTAGCTCTGACCTACCTGCCTACCAGGTCAATGTCTTGTTTCTCTAGTCAGCTGACCCTGGATGGAAAGGCACAGCAGTATACATTTTGATGTAACAAAATCTTATTTACTAAAGACATTAAGACTTAAAAAATAGACAATTTACAAATTGTAAATGTACCAATAATTATTGGCTTATCAGGCTAGGATCACCTCTATCAATTCACACTTACATGCTCACAGCACTGGCTTAGTCACAGCTGCTAACATTAGATCTGTGTCACTAGGGACTCTCCTCTCCGAGATGTCGTACTCCCGCTCGGAGGACGACCTGGACCTGTCCCTGGCCTCGTCGCGGCGCTCGTGGGTGCAGCGCGGCGGCTGGAACGCGCGCGACGCGCAGCCCGCTACCAAGAAACGGCGGTCGTCCTCCTCTTCCGCTACTAAGGTACTAGTATAAGGGACGTGGTGATTCGCAGTGCAGCTACCTGACTGAATGATACTGAACACATTCAAACTCATAGTTACGAAGCAATGTACATACTTACCAGGTACAAAGAGAGCACAAAGTTATCAGACCAGTATACACTTATTAGACCCAGGTACACAAGCAGAGTTGCAGGTATAAGTTACTGTCCCCCCGACACAGTACTCAGCAAGGAACTACACTGCACCAGTTAGTAGACATAACACACAAAACAATATACTCTGTGCTAATATACTTGTATTGTTCTAAAATTCAAATTATGGAGAGTTTGATTTGATTGATATTTCCACTTGTAATTAAATTGTGTAGTGGTAGGGCTCTTTTGCAGAGCCCGCCTGGGGAAGTACCACACCTTTGCCAGTTATTCCACCGCCAAGCAGTAATGTGCAAACATTACTGTGTTCCGGTTGGAAGGGCATTGTTTCCAGTGAAATTACAGGGCAAATGGGAGATTAATCAACTTATATCTCAGGGTGACGAGCGCAGTGCTGTGCCGCGCAGGGGCTTGGATTCTGCGAGTTCAAAATTCTGGGTGGCGCAGACATGTTATGGGCAAACGTGACGTAACATCAGGCGAGCGATTTGCTCGTTTCGTCACATAATCACATAAATAAATCACATAAATAATAAATCAAAATGTGCAAATCTCCGTGCAGTTTGTATAGTACTATACAACCCGGTCACATTATCTCGAGACCTCGCTGGAATGCGACCCTCCCGCCCCGTTCTCCTTTCACCTCCCCGCGCTCGCCACGTCGCGGGCGCGTCAGTACGGTTAGCACTTTCGTTGCCGATACGCGTCGACTTGTTTTCGTGGTATATTTTTAAACATTTCATTGTTACGTTTGGACTTTTATTGTTATTTTGTTATTGCAGTTACGTTAAAATATTGTTTTTGTTGCAACGTAGGATATTTTTGTTAAGTTTTAAACACTTCTTGTACCCACTTAACCAAGATTGTTTCATATATTTTTCATCATTTTAATCATATCATTATAATAATATTACCTACATTAAATTAATTGACACAATATTTGTTTTGTCGGAAATCTTATTGTTTCTAATAATATCCTACTAGAGGATGCTTGTTTTGCGCACCATATCAGAGCGCCGACGCGACGTGACGTCATCGACGCCAGGTCTCGAGATAATGTGACCGCGTTATAGATTGATCATGTATTCCAGACAGTAGAGCTGCACGGTGGTAAGGTGCTGGCCACCGCCACCACCACGCTCACCCTCGAGCGCACGCCCACCAAGCAGGACCTGAAGCCGCCGATGAACTTCGTAAGTAAAGCTACTGCAAATAGGATAAAAAAATACCGTATATTCTTACCCTATCATATTTAATCGTGCAATAAATTAAAACAACAAAAAACACAACACAACAATGAAAGTAAAAAAAAACAATACAAAGAACTCCTGCTATTGATATGTTTTACGCGAAAATGAGACTAAGCCTAGCAAAACACCTGGACAAGTTGTCTCTGTCCTGTTTTTGTTCATAGCTATGTTTGTACTGTTTTTTATCCATATGTGACAAAAAAGAAAGAAAATAATATGTTTGTCTCCTTCTCGTTAGTAGTTACTATTCTTTATTTTCAGCAACCAATCTCTGAGAGCAGCGACGAGGCGCCCCCGCGCCGCTCGTCTCAGCACCACCTCATTCCTGAAATCAAAGTAGAGATCGCGCCCTCTGCGCCTCCTTGTAGCGGTCTGTACTCGAACTCTGTTTACTGATATGACTTGTAACCGTTTTAACTAACTACGCATAAACAAAGGTGTTGTAAGTTTAGTTTAGTTACGTGTAAATGTTTGTCTATGGCATCATAGCTCTCGAAAGACCACCAATTTTGATTAATTTGTTTTGAAAACTAGCAAAGGGAAAAGTGACTACATCATATGTTTTTTCGCATATCATATGTTTTTTATGTTTTATAATATAATACTTAAAAAAAATAGTGTCAAGGAAATCTATTCAGCCGTTTGAAAATAATCAGCTGTTTTCTAGTTTTATTTTTAATCCAAAAAAAATCGTTTTATTACTCACGTTTTATATTTCAAAATGCTATGTTACAGAATCCGAAAGCGCCAGTGGTCCAGAGACTCCCCGCCCGGCCCGCACTCCATCTGTAATTTCAGCCGCCTACGGCTCCCCGCGCACTCGGCCCAGACAACACAGCTTCGTCACTAAAACGTTCTACAAGCGGGAGACTTGCGGGCCCTGTGGGAAAGGGTGAGTGTATGACGCTTCCAGACTAATGTATACAACAAATTCCAGGCACAGAAAGCTGTTTCCAGAGTCATATGAATATTTTCACATACAACGTATCCGGACACAGATGCTGTTTTAATGCAGACAACTGATTGTAGAGTGTGCAACTAAGATAATTATTACCCAACTGAAAGGAGATAGGGGATATCCCATCCTCGCCCAGGAGTGGAACAGCATTGGTTGATACAACAATCTAAATATCACTTTTTTTTTCTTTCTATTTTGTGCTTCTTTTTCTTATGAATGTAAGATGCCAGTTTCCTTCAACCTTTAATTTTTTTGCGATTTTCAACAGTAGCATTTTCGTATTCTTGTATTCCAGTATAAAGTTCGCGCGGGTGGGCGTGAAGTGCGAGGTGTGTCGCGCGCAGGCGCACCCCGAGTGCCGCGCCGCGCTGCCCACGCCGTGCGTGCCGCCCGGGCCCACGTACGCCAAACTCGCCAACACGCAGGTACGAGGGCGCAGATTCACGCTACACTCACCCACACACATAAGTAAAACATAACCAGGGACTACGCTATATTAGGTATTAAATCCTATCAAAAATGTTGATTTTTACAAGCTTTTATTTAACATGCCCGGTTCGTGGTTTTGGTTTTTTGGGCCAAATCTTGCAACTGGATCATGAACCACTTCCTGATGTATGAAAGAGCTGAAATTTTGACATTTATACGAGTATATGTAGGTACCTGTATAACTCCGATGACAATGCCCTAAAGCTTGTTTTTTAATGTTTTTTATTATTATTTGTTCAGTAAGCCCAAGTTTGAAGGCATTTTAAGACAGATCTAAACTAACTAAAAAGATATCTATCTGTCTTTATCATTGCAAGCCATTAGACAAGGATGCCAATAGTTTTAGAAAATTTAGATTTGTCTTAAAAACCCTTCAAACTTGGGCCTAGTGTATTGTTAGATTATCCAGTTTAATTCATATATGAATACATCGAATGTACTTGTATGAATGAATGCCAGTTTTTTTTTGCTAATAATACATCTAATACAATAAATGCAATGACAAAAAACACGTCATTAATATGGTTGTTTCCCAGGAGGGCTGTATCGCGGACTACGCCCCCAGCTCGCCCCCCATGGTCCCCGCGCTGCTGGTGCACTGCGTCAACGAGATAGAGAAACGTGGGCTCGGGGAGCGGGGGCTGTACCGGGTCAGTGCGGCAGAGAAGGATGTGCGACGACTCAAGGTGAGAGCAAACGTGGGCTCGGGGAGCGGGGGCTGTACCGGGTCAGTGCGGCAGAGAAGGATGTGCGACGACTCAAGGTGAGAGCAAACGTGGGCTCGGGGAGCGGGGGCTGTACCGGGTCAGTGCGGCAGAGAAGGATGTGCGACGACTCAAGGTGAGAGCAAACGTGGGCTCGGGGAGCGGGGGCTGTACCGGGTCAGTGCGGCAGAGAAGGATGTGCGACGACTCAAGGTGAGAGCAAACGTGGGCTCGGGGAGCGGGGGCTGTACCGGGTCAGTGCGGCAGAGAAGGATGTGCTACGACTCAAGGTGAGAGCAAACGTGGGCTCGGGGAGCGGGGGCTGTACCGGGTCAGTGCGGCAGAGAAGGATGTGCGCCGACTCAAGGTGAGAGCAAACGTGGGCTCGGGGAGCGGGGGCTGTACCGGGTCAGTGCGGCAGAGAAGGATGTGCGCCGACTCAAGGTGAGAGCAAACGTGGGCTCGGGGAGCGGGGGCTGTACCGAGTCAGTGCGGCAGAGAAGGATGTGCGCCGACTCAAGGTGAGAGCAAACGTGGGCTCGGGGAGCGGGGGCTGTACCGGGTCAGTGCGGCAGAGAAGGATGTGCGCCGACTCAAGGTGAGAGCAAACGTGGGCTCGGGGAGCGGGGGCTGTACCGGGTCAGTGCGGCAGAGAAGGATGTGCGCCGACTCAAGGTGAGAGCAAACGTGGGCTCGGGGAGCGGGGGCTGTACCGGGTCAGTGCGGCAGAGAAGGATGTGCGCCGACTCAAGGTGAGAGCAAACGTGGGCTCGGGGAGCGGGGGCTGTACCGGGTCAGTGCGGCAGAGAAGGATGTGCGCCGACTCAAGGTGAGAGCAAACGTGGGCTCGGGGAGCGGGGGCTGTACCGGGTCAGTGCGGCAGAGAAGGATGTGCGCCGACTCAAGGTGAGAGCAAACGTGGGCTCGGGGAGCGGGGGCTGTACCGGGTCAGTGCGGCAGAGAAGGATGTGCGCCGACTCAAGGTGAGAGCAAATGTGGGCTCGGGGAGCGGGGGCTGTACCGGGTCAGTGCGGCAGAGAAGGATGTGCGCCGACTCAAGGTGAGAGCAAACGTGGGCTCGGGGAGCGGGGGCTGTACCGGGTCAGTGCGGCAGAGAAGGATGTGCGCCGACTCAAGGTGAGAGCAAACGTGGGCTCGGGGAGCGGGGGCTGTACCGGGTCAGTGCGGCAGAGAAGGATGTGCGCCGACTCAAGGTGAGAGCAAACGTGGGCTCGGGGAGCGGGGGCTGTACCGGGTCAGTGCGGCAGAGAAGGATGTGCGCCGACTCAAGGTGAGAACGTGGGCTCGGGGAGCGGGGGCTGTACCGGGTCAGTGCGGCAAAGAAGGATGTGCGCCGACTCAAGGTGAGAGCAAACGTGGGCTCGGGGAGCGGGGGCTGTACCGGGTCAGTGCGGCAGAGAAGGATGTGCGCCGACTCAAGGTGAGAACGTGGGCTCGGGGAGCGGGGGCTGTACCGGGTCAGTGCGGCAGAGAAGGATCAAATCAAATCAAATCAATTTTTATTTTCCATAGGCATGTTACAAGCACTTAGAAATTGTCATTTTACAATCATATTAATTGAAAATTATATAAAATTAAATAAAAAATAAAATAAACACACATTAACAAAAGTAATAAAAAATATCTGCAATAGCATTGTCAAACAAGAATAAAACATAAAACATTAAATAAGATATACCTAGTCTTAACCACACACAGAAAAAATATTTTTGTCTGTAATAGCATCTGCTAATTTATAATAACTTTTCTTTTGGAGACGACTTTTGACAAAGTTCAAAATGTAATTTTTGGGACTAGCCTTCATGGGTTCCGGAATTTTATTATAGAACTCAATCCCTAAACAATAAAAACTATTTGCAGTTTTAGCTAGCCGTCTTGGAGGTCGCACAATGTGATTTTTATGCCTACTATTACGACCATAATATTCACCAACTTTGTCCATACTCTCTAAATTTTCAATTACATATAATATAATTTGATATAAAAATTCTCCAGTCATCGTCATAATTCCTAATTCATCAAATACATTTCTGCATGAGTCCAATTTCTTAAGTCCTAGTATATAGCGCACAGCCCGTTTTTGTAAAATGAATACTCTGTTGGTGTGACATTCAGCAGCAGATCCCCAAAAAAGTATTCCATATGTGAGAAGTGAGTGGAAGTAGGCGAAGTATACATCTCTTGCCGCTACCGACCCTGCTAGTTCTTTGATCTTTTTTATGGCATAGGTTGCTGAGCTGAGCTTTTTAGTTAAATTGGCAATATGTGAAGTCCACTTAAGTTTGTTATCCAGCCACACGCCTAAAAATTTCACTTCATTTGAAAGTGACAAATTGAGATCATCCAGAGTTTCTAGGACTCTAGAATTTGAATGTGACTTTATAATATTTGTGGTTAGGTTAAAGTTAACTATATGCGTTTTGGCAACATTTAACAGCATATTGTTGGCTGAGAACCAGTTTTTGATATTTTCAAGAGATCTTTTTATATTCCTGCTAACAACAATATCAGATTTGTCTTTAACTATTAAGCTAGTGTCATCTGCGAACAAAATCACATCTACATCCTTTGTTACTGCTGACAGATCGTTAATATATATAATAAAAAGCAGTGGTCCTAAAATCGAACCTTGAGGAACACCTAAGTTAAGAATGCTTTTATTCGATCTACATCCATTCACTTCAGTCACTTGCTGTCTATTACTTAGGTACGATTTTAACAGATCTGATTCATTGAATCGAACACCGTAATGGTACAATTTTGCAATCAATATTTCATGAGATACACAGTCAAACGCCTTTGAGAGATCACAAAAGACGCCGAATGTCTTCTGCCCTCTCTCAAGGCCAGTAAGAATATCCACAATAAGCCGTGTATGGCATGCTTACATGATTTAGATTTTTGGAACCCAAATTGCCGGGTATTTAAGAGATTTTCATCTACCATAAATGTCATTAATTCTTCAGTGATATATTTCTCAAATATCTTACTTACACTGGGAAGGATCGATACCGGGCGATAGTTATTGCAGTTAGTGGCTTCTCCTTTTTTGAATACAGGGACAACCTTAGCTACCTTCATCTCATCAGGGAAATATCCTCTGCTAATACAATCGTTTATGATTGAAGTAATAGGGTCCACAATGACATTCTCCAGTTTTTTTATCAGATATGGTGAGATATGCCAAAAATCGTTTGATTTTTTAGGTTTCATTTGTCTGATTATTTTTATTACACGATTTACAGTGATAGGCCTTAATATAAAATTGGACTGATGACAAGGTGCGAAGTCGTCCAAGTATTTCAAAGAATATTCGGTGGAGCTATTCAGATTCTTAGTCAGATTATTTGCTACGTTTATAAAATAATTATTAAATATATTACAAATTTCATTTCTATCATACATTAAATTACCATCATCATTTAGGATTTTATCACAGTCAATATCACAGTTACCACTTTTTCCTGTCTCTTCTTTAATAATTTGCCACGCACATTTAATTTTATTGTTGGCGTTTTCAACTCTCCGTTTTAGGTGATTTTTCTTAGCAATGTGGCATACTAATTTGAACATTTTACTATATTTAGTCAAGTAGTTCTTAGAAACGTTACCATCATTATACAGAGCATACAATTCAAATAATCTTTGTCTAGATACTAAAATTCCTTTCGTTGCCCATTCACAAAACTTGGAGCGTTTATCAGATGATTTAGTGACAGGCATGATTTTATCTAAATTATCTAAAGGTACATCTAAACGGGCCATATTTTACGACAATTTGTAGCTGCAATTATTGGCAAACATTGCCCAGCCATCAAAAAAACATTTTAGTGCATTTTATGGCTGAGCAATCAATTGCAGGCAACATGTTGCGATATGGCTGCAATAGTATGGCCTTTGATTCAGAACCCTTTAATGAGCCACACAATCCAGCAACAATGGCCGACGAAATGACGCTCATCGCAGCCGCTTACATTGTTTTGGCAGAAAAACGACAGACCAAGTATTAGTCATTTTAATTTATTTTCAAAACAACACAAGAATGACAGCTGCTGACAGCACAGAATATCGCCACACCACAGATTTATACACGATGGACGTCGCAGCACTCGCAGCACACTTCACGTCGCGCAGAAAGTAAAACGCAAAGTACTTCACGTCGCAGGGAGAAAGGGACGCGCATATACAGTAAAACAGAACAACAATATAGATGGCCCAGATATATTGCAGTATTTTCGATTGCGAGGCGATCGTTCGGCCACACGCTGGCTACACATAAAAACATTTTGACATACCAAAAAATATGTGGCTATAATGCCGGGCCATCCTTAAAATATTGCATAGTGTGGCTGGTATTGCTAGCAATGTTGCCGGCCACAGTATTGCAGCCACAAATTGTCGTAAAATATAGCCCGTTTAGACGCCCCATAAGAAGATTTTGAAAAATTTGGAATAGTCATTAGGAGAGCTGGGGCATTTCCATGCCTGATGTAGACAGAGTTTAAGCTCATCGATCTTCGTATTGGTAGTTTTTCTGAACATTCTTTTATTGTTACAGACATAGTTGAGCACAAGTTCAAAGTTAGCAATTTCTGCAGAATTGTCAGATTTAATCCCTGTTGTGACCCTTGTACTTATAGTGCAGTCGGAGTCGGTGAAGATGTTGTCTATACAGGTTTTAGATTTGCCAGCAATTCTAGTGTGCTCGTTAATCAGTTTTTTTATGGGATGTGCGCCGACTCAAGGTGAGAACGTGGGCTCGGGGAGCGGGGGCTGTACCGGGTCAGTGCGGCAGAGAAGGATGTGCGCCGACTCAAGGTGAGAGCAAACGTGGGCTCGGGGAGCGGTGGCTGTACCGGGTCAGTGCGGCAGAGAAGGATGTGCGCCGACTCAAGGTGAGAGCAAACGTGGGCTCGGGGAGCGGGGGCTGTACCGGGTCAGTGCGGCAGAGAAGGATGTGCGCCGACTCAAGGTGAGAACGTGGGCTCGGGGAGCGCGGGCTGTACCGGGTCAGTGCGGCAGAGAAGGATGTGCGCCGACTCAAGGTGAGAACGTGGGCTCGGGGAGCGGGGGCTGTACCGGGTCAGTGCGGCAGAGAAGGATGTGCGACGACTCAAGGTGAGAACGTGGGCTCGGGGAGCGGGGGCTGTACCGGGTCAGTGCGGCAGAGAAGGATGTGCGCCGACTCAAGGTGAGAGCAAATAAATAAACACTTTTCTCTTATTTTTTAATAGAATGTTCCTAAAGGGCTGTAAGTAGTCCAGTTCCTTAGCAAAATGTGCGGTCCCATCCGGGAGAAAGCACGAAACTTGGCATGCTGGTAGCTTTTGTGTGTGTAATTAGATCCCGATGTAGAAACACCTCGGGAGACGATTGTTTCCCCCCCCTTCCCCCCCTTTTTGTGTCCCAAAATTTGTTTTTTTGAGATTATCTAGAAAACGGTTCAAGCTACGAGAAAGCTGTTCAAGACAGGTATGTTCTCTATAACATTTTCTACAATATTGCTCTTAGATGCATGTTGATAGCACCTATGGTTTTCAAGATATGCTGATATTCATTTCAGGCCAAACCAAAAAAATGTCGATTTCTCTTAAGAGGCCTCGGTCAGCAGTAGATGATACCATAAGTTTATAAATGAGTTTTCCCAAAGTCTTCAACATCGCTAAATCCGACAACCTCAAGAAACACTTTGAAAGATGACTCCTTGTGTCTCAAATCCGAAGAATGATGATGATGGCTGACGAAAAATTGATCCTCTCGTATCTCAGAAACGGTGAGAGATAGAGGGGTACACCTAACTTTTGAAATGTAGATCAAGCACGGACCTTTCCGGAGAGATGATAAAAAAAGATGGCCGCCATACAAAAAAGTTTGACAGTCATACAAATAAACACAAAAAAAAGAAATGCTCATAGCTGTGGAACCGCTGTAGATAGATGGAGTGTGCTTGAACAAATATCATAGAGAATCATAAGAACAATCGAGATTGGGCAAAAAAATCCAAGATGGCGGATTTCATATTTTCGTCAAATTTCATTGGATCTTCCAAATATTTGAGTAATCCTAGGATGGTGATATTTTGAATCTGAGAGCCCTTAAGGTCCTTAAATCCATTTCTGAAATAATTTTTTAGATTCAGCCGTTTTTCAAGATGGCTGCCATACAAAAAAGTTTGACAGTCATACAAATAAACACAAAATAAAAAAAACTAAAAAAACACGCTTTTTATAAAAAACCGAACTAAAAAAATAGAAAATAAAATTTTATAAATTTAAATTAAGAATAGGGTTGAAAATTTCACTAAATATAAATTAATAATAGTGTAAATAAATAAATATATGTATTTTATTTTTAAAAAGCGTGGGGTGCATGGGTCAATAGATATTATATATTTTGTAGATACATTTTGTATTGACAGACATGAGTAGAGTGATTAACATTTTGATAATATCTTAGAAAGCACCCCACGCTTTTTTAAAAATAAAATACATATATTTATTTATTTACACTATTATTAATTTATATTTATTGAAATTTTCAACCCTATTCTTAATTTAAATTTATAAAATTTTATTTTCTATTTTTTTAGTTCGGTTTTTTATAAAAAGCGTGTTTTTTTAGTTTTTTTTAACTATTATTTATTTTTCGCTTTTTAGTTCGATTTGCTAACTATTAACCATCCTTAATATGTACAAATGTGTTGGTGTTATCCGATTTTGGCCGTCTGCTCAAGCAAATTAAAAATAAAATTGATGCATAACAAAAAATATTGAGCAAAAAGATTTGTAGCCGCGTGGTTTCGATCCTCAGACCTCATAAAATAAAATTGATGCGTAACAAAAAAATATTGAGCAAAAAGATTTCAAGCGCGTGGTTTCGATCCAGGGACCTCTGGGTTATGAGCCCAGCACGCTTCCACTGCGCCACTCTGTTCTGTGACACGAATGACGAAATTACCATTTGTAAGTTAAACAGTATTAAAAAGTTAAAGAAACTTTATAGAAAAAGCGTGATAAACAAATTAATAGTTAAAAAAACTAAAAAACACGATTTGTTTAGTGTATTGTCATCGGTCCTCGATATATCTACAAAGTTTGAAAGAAATCTGACCGTTTAAAGTGGGTCAAAAACGCGCTCAAAGGAGTCGGTTACATACAAACATACAAACATACAAACATACAAACATACAAACATACAGGTGAAGCTAATAAAAGCGTGTTAAAAAAGGAAAAATCCCATAGCTGTGGAACCGCTGTAGACAGATGGAGTGTGCTTGAACAAATATCATAGAGAATCATAAGAACAATCGAGATTCGGCAACAAAAATCCAAGATGGCGGATTTCATAATATTTTCGTCAAATTTCAATGGATCTTCCAAATATTTGAGTAATCCTAGGATATTTTGAATCTGAGAGCCCTTAAAGTCTTTAAATCCATTTCTGAAATTATTTTTAGATTCAGCCATTTTTCAAGGTGGCTGCCATACAATTGAAATTTTCCAAAAACTAGTTTGTAAGACTGTCTTATAAAATTAATCTTCATTGGATCTTCCAAATTTTAAAGTGATCCCAGGAGAGTAATATTTTGGATTTTCAAATTTCAATTGTATGGCAGCCACCTTGAAAAATGGCTGAATCTAAAAAATTATTTCAGAAATGGATTTAAGGATCTTAAGGGCTCTCAGATTCAAAATATCACCATCCTAGGATTACTCAAATATTTGGAAGATCCAATGAAATTTGACGAAAATATGAAATCCGCCATCTTGGATTTTTTTGCCAAATCTCGATTGTTCTTATGATTCTCTATGATATTTGTTCAAGCACACTCCATCTATCTACAGCGGTTCCACAGCTATGAGCATTTCTTTTTTTTGTGTTTATTTGTATGACTGTCAAACTTTTTTGTATGGCGGCCATCTTTTTTTATCATCTCTCCGGAAAGGTCCATGCTTGATCTACATTTCAAAAGTTAGGTGTACCCCTCTATCTCTCACCGTTTCTGAGATACGAGAGGATCAATTTTTCGTCAGCCATCATCATCATTCTTCGGATTTGAGACACAAGGAGTCATCTTTCAAAGTGTTTCTTGAGGTTGTCGGATTTAGCGATGTTGAAGACTTTGGGAAAACTCATTTATAAACTTATGGTATCATCTACTGCTGACCGAGGCCTCTTAAGAGAAATCGTCATTTTTTTGGTTTGGCCTGAAATGAATATCAGCATATCTTGAAAACCATAGGTGCTATCAACATGCATCTAAGAGCAATATTGTAGAAAATGTTATAGAGAACATACCTGTCTTGAACAGCTTTCTCGTAGCTTAAACCGTTTTCGAGATAATCTCAAAAAAACAAATTTTGGGACACAAAAAGGGGGGGAAACAATCGTCTCCCGAGGTGTTTCTACATCGGGATCTAATTACACACACAAAAGCTACCAGCATGCCAAGTTTCGCGCTTTCTGCCGGATGGGACCGGAAACCCGGTTTTTTCGAGCTAAGGAGCCGTACTAAAGGCACTACTGACGTTACTAACTAAACGGCAAGGCTATGCTAAGCTGAAAAGTGTTCATAGTAATCATCTCTATGAACAACTTTTATTATGGGATCAATCCTGAAATCACGAAAGCAAACAACAGCTGTCCTATACATTTTGTTGAGTGTTATTGACATTTTTATAAGAGAAAGTGGAAGGAGAGGAGAGTGGCATTTGGATTTTTTTCAATAGTGGGACATGCTAGGCTGGTAATGGTTATGATGAATGAATAAAACTTGAAATTCAGGTATTTGATTCAAAATCTAATGTGCACAAACTTGAGCTCCTTCCAGTATCGTCATCCCTTTATAACATCGTATATCCGCAGGAGCGCTTCCTCCGCGGCTGCGGCTCGCCCTGCCTGTCCTCGGAGGACATCCACGCGGTGTGCGGCTGCCTGAAGGACTTCCTCCGCGGGCTGCGCGAGCCGCTGGTGTCGGGCGCGCTGTGGGCCGACTTCATGTCGGCGGCGGGCGCGGCGGGCGCGGCCGACCCGGCGGACGCGGCCGGCGCCGCGCTGCACGCCGTCAGCCAGCTGCCGCCGCCCAACCGGGACACGCTCGCCTTCCTGCTGCTGCACCTGCAGAAGTAAGACTCCTACGTACTCCCCGCTGCGCGCTAGGGATCGGCCGTCAATCACGTGAGGCTCGAGAGGAACATCACGAAGTATCACGAGGTTGTTGTGACATATCAAATTCTAAAAATTTAAATGACAATATGTACAAAAAATACACGTGATTTTGGCGGGGGGAGAGTGTTATTTATAACCTCATCATGTAACAGCGAGGAAGGGGGGATTGAAAAAGTTGCTGAAAAACATTAGGTGATAAATGTAACACGTCACTATATCGTCGCAGGGTGTCGGAGAGCCCGGCGTGCGAGATGGGAGTGGACAACCTGTCCCGCGTGTTCGGGCCCACCGTGGTGGGGTACGGCCGCACTCCGCCCGGGGAGATGTACGCGGCCACCGCCAAGATGGTCACCGTGAGTACTCGCGCTAACACTACCTACTGTTCGCGTGGAAACTAAAAAACAAACGTAAAACAGCCACATCCCAATTTTTTGTACGAGAATGGACGAAAGTAGATATTTGTGCAAGTTTCTTGCTGTTTAACTCGGGGCTCTTTTGCTGAGCCCGCCTGGGGAGGTACCACACCTTTGCCAGTTATTCTACCGCCAAGCAGTAGTGTGTAAACATTACTGTATTCCGATTGGAAGGGCATCATTCCAGGGCAAATAGGAGATTAAACATATTGTATGTCAGGGTCTCAGTGCTGTGCCGCGCAGGGTCTTGAATTCTTAAAAATCAAAATTCTGAGCTACGATGCCACAGACACGTCAAACTTATAACATCCCGTCGTTTTTGCGTCGGTGGTTAAAAATAAATGTGTCCCCCCAGGTGATGCAGATCCTGCTCCGCCTGCCGAGCGACTACTGGTCGCAGTGGGCGTGCCCCGCGGAGGGGCTCTCCCCCCCCGCCGCGCCGCGCCCCAGGGGGTTCTTCTTCTCGCCGGCGGACACTGGGTGACTACTAAATAAACAAATACCTCAGTACACATCATTATGAACAACTTTTGCTATGGGTCCAATCCGGAATTCGTGAAAAAAAATTTGCTGTTCCATACATTTTATCGAGTGTCATTGACATTTTTCTATGGAACAGCTGATTTTTGTTTCGTGAATTCAGGTAATTAGACATATTGCTCGCCTAGCACGGGCTGTGACCAAATTGTTGCACCGTTTTAATCTTGTTGATGTCACAAAACTATAATGTGGATTTCTGGATGTTTGTCACATTCTTGCGGGACAAAAAATCGTTCAAAAACTATTTGGCACAAGCGGGCTGAACATATTTCTAAAACAAATTTATTATCTTTTCAGAATTTCAAGAAAGAAGAGAAACTATTTTCAATAGCGAAGTCGGTTAATTTAGCTATAACTTAAGGCGAGGTATTCCCACTTGTGGACAACGTCGATCTATTATATAACAAAAATATGGCGATACGCAAAGTTTTAAGATATCAAACTTCGACATTTGAAGTTTTTCTTATATTATTTGAAAAGTATAGGAAAGAATAAAGAATCGTTTCGATGTTCTTAACAATTATAAGCTCGTTCTACAAGATATCTTTGACATCATTTAGTTCTTGGGTTGGTTTTCAATAAACATTATAATTTTCAAAATCTTGTTTTTTAGGGTTTTTTTGTTACTAATCGTGTTTCGATCTTTTCTAATTTTGTTGTGATACCATTTTTTTTATTTATGGCTTTTCATGAGAGTAGAAGATCGACGTTCAATCAATTACGAAAATTGCTAAAAGTCAGAATATAGCGCCTTTTACTTTAAGTTTTGTTCGAGTAAGAGAACATTTATGTTAACCATTTATAATTGTTAATTTTTAAGTTGTGTAAAATTATTACCTCTACTCAGTCCGCGCTGGGAGTAGCAGTGACAGCTGCAACTGTTAAAAAGTTGAATGAAAATTGTAAATTCTAATCACTAATTATTATCTACACTAATATTATAAAAAGGACAGATTAGTATTTTTGTATAGAATGTTACATCCCGCAGTAACAAAGGATATAATCCATAGCCGTGCAAAGCGCGCAGGCCGCTAGTATTGAAGAAAGCCGTTTACAAAATTGTGATCGAACTTCACTTGGTAAGTTCGTTTGATCATTATTCTTATTCTTTTCGGAATGGGGGCGATTAGTCCCGCACTGGCGTCCCGCAAAGGGTGCATTGTGCGTTACATTTATATGTTGCATTTGATCATTAGTTGTAGCTGGTATCCAATATACCTCAGTAAAATATATTTTTTTAATCTTTACGTTTATCTTTCCACGATCTGCTGCAACTGTCATAGCTAATCCGATCATGGAGAGAGTATAAAATTAAGTAGTTGTTTGTTTTTGATAGAGAAAGTCAATTCTTTCTAAGTCATTTCAAAAATAAAGTTCAAAATTTGTTTTTCTATTTCGCTACAAAATCATTGAATTCATGAAAAAAACTAGTGGCAGTAGCCGGACTTATACACTTACCCCGTTTTTCATCCATTTTTAATTTTGTACTTATTATGGTGAAATACGAGTTTAGTTTCTTTAAGATCAATCAATCATATACCCATTTTTGTAAAGCTAAAAAAATTATTAACATTGTTGATTTGTTTTTTGACTAAAAGACTAAATTAAAAAAAAAAGTACCTCCTATTAAAGATTATATTACCATAATATATGGATTATGGGTTTTTTTCTAATGGAAAATATATATCGGTAAAACGGGGTGAATAAAATCGAAGGGGTGAATAGATACAAAACTATTCTACGGACTAAAGTCAAATATTTCGAAAGTAAAAAGTACCGAAAGTTTCGAAACCTTCACCCCCTGTCACCTTTCTTTGTTATTTTTCGAAATTTTTGGCTATTGTCTGTAGAAAATCATTTTTAGTTTTGTATCTATTCACCCCGTTTTACGTATACTTTTCTTTTAAACCAACCCTAGCAGCTGAACTGGGTTTATTTAAATAACGTAATTGCCTTTATTTTTATACTTATTATAGATTTATAAGATTTTTGTACTTAATTTCAGTTTGACATAATTATCTTTTAAGTATTTCATTTATTGTACCCACTGTTATTTGTAGTACAAACCGATGTATATGTCGCAGCCAATATTCACTCATTACTGAAGTCATTTGGCTAGCTATTTGATCAAATGACTGAATCATTCATTCTTCATTCAGGAAGCTGGTTGAACGGCGCCGTTTAGTAAAAAGGCTAGGCTGTTAATTGAACGGCTGATTAAGCTAGTTGGCTGCGACATATACACTGTCATATATTGCGCGCTCTAGTTGTATTATTTAGTTAATCATAGTTTCCGTTAGAGACGTCAACTCACCGCCTACATACGTACACTGTATATAAATGGCATGTTATACTCTTAATATTAAATTCATATAATTATTATATTAGTGTGATTGCTTACATTTGACCACAGACTAGGAAAAATGATGGACACAGAAAAGTGTATAAAAATACGGTATGACCCAGCTTATAATCCATTTAGATGTCGCTGAGAGGGCGTTGTAGATCGAAGTATAGGAATCTTAGTGATAGCTAATCTTTTTGTTCATTTCAACCCAAGTATATTCAAAACTGGACTTTGGGTATAGCAATTTCAAAGTTCAAAAGTGTCCTGTTTATATTTTGAAAAAGAGTCCCATATATTACTTTATAAATATCGGCTAACTTATTATCTCGATAAATAAATTCAGTATGGAACAATTTGAGTCTAAATGTATAAATAGTTACTATGGTTTGGATAATAATTTACTTTTGGCTCAAAAAATGCAGCGCTGACTCAAAATTTGTAATTGTTGTGTTGTCACCATCTTTTTTCTATTCTGTGGTCTGGCTTCCTGTGTGTATTTTTATATGTACAAAGTGTTTTCTTCAGGCTGTTGTCGGACGGGCTTAATTTATTGTGTTTTGTATAAACAGTACATTTATTAGTGGTACATGCCCTCAAAAGGAGGCCTCTTTTCCCAGTATTTTCTTAAAATATACTTGTTCTAATCTAATAAGGGGCTGTTTATTTGTTATGTAAGACAATTTTAAACACTTTCTAATTCTCCTCTACGCAAGAAATAAATACCAATTTTGAAAAAAAAAAAAAAAAATAAAAATATAAAATGGGTTTTCAAATAATTTTTCCTGTTTTTGCTAGAAGTAAGAAGTGTAATAAGAAAATTGTCTTACGTAAAAAATGAACAGCCCAAAAAGTAGTTTAAGTTTGTAAATAGTTGGGTTACGGGAAGTTTTGTACTCGTGTTAAAATACTACTTTTTTGCAAGAAAATAAATAACATACATATAATTAGGCGGAGTTTAGACTGTAGAACTACGCGATCTAGCCTCACTGCTACAAAACAGAGCTAATCTGACTTGCAAAAGTAAACGGCAAATAATTACGAGTTTGTAAGAAGTAACTACATAAGCTAACACAAGTTTCACTAATCTTCGCCTTAACGCTATAAAATGGCTGTAAGTTTTGTTACTAGCATAAACTTTGCTTTACTAAGAATTTCATTCACATGCTGTAAATATTCATGTTCTGATTTACTATTACTTTAAATTTAAGTCCAGAAGCTAAATCAATACAAACTACTGAATTCCTGTTGTGGCGGGGCCACACCTGCGACACGCACGAATAGTGCGGTTCGGGGGCATTTTAGAAACATGTTAATTATGTAGTAATGGGCTTTGGAAACATTTGGACATGTTCGTAAGCGGTTAGCGAGATTCACGGTTTGCGTACTAGTCAAGCCTCCAAAAATTAAATCGATTACAGCTATTCAAGTTTGGATTTCGCTCTCTTGTCAATACTGTATATTCGTCAAACTTTCTCGATACTGCTAATTCAAAGTAGTTTGCGTGCAAGGTATTATAATGTCTTCTCGCAATCACGAACAGTGTGCCTAGCACAACTTGACGTAAAAATATGGAGCGAGTATTCGACAGAAAGGTGTAGGTACGCCATTTAAGCCTGTCAGGGGCGTTTTTACGGGCGTAAATGACATACACTTTTCCATCGAATACTCGCTACGTATTTTTACGTCAAAGTTGTGCTAGGCACACAGTACAGTTCGTGTGCATGCGTTTAGGAAATGTAAAGCGTCCACAGTACGAGGACGGTTCACATTTCGATAGTTCACATTTTTTCCTCGTAATCGAGGCGCATAGCGAGCACGGTCCGTGCGTGCGCAGGTGTGGTCCGGCCTTTACAAGAATAGCATCACAACCTTGTCCGCTAATCTAAGACTAGTTTGCTGCGTAATTATTTTTTCGTTAACTGACTAATACACGAAATAAATTATTCTGAACTATTTTTATTGTTTAATTTTGTTTTTTATAGACACCTCTATAAAGTAAAAAAATTATAAAAACATATGACAAATAAATTGTTTATTTTGCAAAAAAATAAATGACGGACTAAACTGAATTAACTAAAATGAATCTTCTTCCTTCACGATGAAGTTTCGATTATCTAGCTAAGCCCCTTTCTATGATGAGCTTGTACTCGTATGGTGTCGTGTGGCGGTGGCGGTGGCGGTCCAGTGTAGCGTTATACATACGAGTACCTACATATCCCTCTGCTGTACCTGTCAGTAGCGGCGTTAGGATAGGGCGCGGTTGGGCGATCGCCCAGGGCGCCGGGCACAAAGGGGCGCCGCAAAGGGGTCCCGTTGACCTAGAACTATGAAATTTGGCAAGTAACATCGTTATAGATCACAAATACAGGAATAAATCGGAAAACTGCACATTTGTTATAAAATCTTTAAAAAAAATAGGGGTTTACGAGTATTTATGAATATTTGCTTACCTCGATGATATAAGCCTATTATAACGTAAGTACTTTAACTGACTTACTTTAAAATGTTTGTTGTTTGCCGGTACGGAACCTTTCGAGTGCGAATCCAATTTGTGCTTGGCCAGTTTTTTCTAATGAGTTTGCAGAAGGCACGAATAAAAGAAGGGGGGGGGGGGGGGACGCCGTATGAATCTCGCCCAGGGCGCTGGTAGTGCTAAAGCCGGCACTGGTACCTGTAGTTGCATTCTTGGATTCCTTGTTCAATATTGTGGGTATCCTGCTGGTTTAATATTCGATACTGGTAAATGAGATATTCTAACTCTAACATGTAGTCGTTGGACACATAGGGTATTTAGAGCAGCAGCCTAGACCCTGGAAGACGTTATTTCCAAACAGTTATTACAATACACACTCGGTTATACTCTTGCAATTTTAGCTACATTAATTGAAACAACTTGTAAGGTATATTGTATAAGCTTTAATGGGTATTCCAATGTTATTTATTCTTTTTAGCAAATAAAACACAAAATATTACAATACTACCTCAAATAAACTTAGAGGGAAAGATAGAGCACCGCGGTTATTTGACTGAAGCCACCTTTTATACATGTGTGCTGTGGAATGTTCATTGTTTTTTGTGTACGTTATTTGCGGTACGTCGCTAAGAAGTAAAAGCTAGTACTCGTAGAGTAGTTTCGATGTGTCAATGTCTTTTGTACGTACACGAAAGTAGAGATCTAGGCAGCTTCACCTAAATTCTTACGCTGTGCTCCATCTTTCTAGGTTTATCTGGGCATTTTACAAACATCTATAAATTTTCAAAAGCCAATGAAAAAAATGTTCCAACTTACAAACAACTTTATCACCCAAATTTTCGTCGGTTAAACAAAAACTCTTCGGCACAATATAAAGTATTATGATAGGACTATCTTAATCTAATTTTCTCATTCATAGACTCGCCGCTAATCTGTACACCTAGCATAAAAACTATCGAAAAACAGGTAAATGGAACAGCGACCAGGGCAGTAGGTCCAGCACAAATTCTGACGTAGAAAGCGTAGCGAGCGAAAAAATTATAAAAAATATGCAAGTTCCATTAACGCCCGACAAGGGCGCTTTCCCATGTTTCATACATTTGACTATCGAATACTCGCTACGTATTTTATTACGTCATAATAATTTATGCTAGGCTTACTGTACCGCAAACGTTCAGCAAGAAGCGTTCAGCCTCTCTAGCCAAGTTGCAATTCTACAATCGAAACTGACATTTCTATAGTGTTTTTATAGGTTCCATAATCTATGACAGAAATGTCATTCCGATACATTTTCCTACTTTTCTATATCGTTTCGATTATAGAATTGAAAATTGGCTAGAAAGGCAGATTATTTATAGGATAGACTAGCATTTCCGGAGGCCCGCGAGGCGTTGATTGAAAATGACCCAATATTGTCTCATTTGAAAAAGCTTGAAGAATAGCGCCATCTAGTTCTATTCATTTTGAACTAAAACGTATAAATGGTTCGTAATTTCTCACCAGAAATTATTTCCTACACTATCTTTAGACTAGTTCACACATACTTACATTTACTTATTTAAAAACATTATTTACAAAATTTATAAATTTCACTATTGTTAATGTTATTCTTTGGGTTCGAACGGAACATGGCTTAACACTTACTCTTAATGCTAAAACTAAAACGTAATGCTCAAAATAGCACAAATATAGCTCAAAAAGCGTTATAAAATAGCATGTGCTATTTTTAGCAGTTTTAGCTTAAAATTATGCTACTTAATAATATGACAAAAGCAATAGTTTGCAAATAAATGCTAATAATATCGAGCCTGATGATAAGTTACATCTATTATAGATGAATAAATATAATGGCAAGAATGATGATTTTAACTAACAGATGGGGACTACGCTGGTGGCGGTAGTGAATAAGGGGCGCGCAACTATACAGGGTTATAATAAAAGGGTATCCTAAGCCGAAAAGGGCACATGATCATTATGATGTCTTCGTCGGTGATGATTGTATTGTCTTTAGGGAATTTAGATACCGCACTACAGAGTATAGATACCCATTATCTACCCCATTACCCCATAAAGATAAAGAGCGGGCTCTTTTTCCGCAACTAGGCCGGTAATCGGCCCTTTTTGCGTAAACTACATAATTATGCAGGTTTCCTCACGATGTTTTCCTTCACCGTAAAGCCAGTGGTATGTAAATTCGTACATAAGTCCTAAAGAACTCATTGGTACGAGTCGGGGTTTGAACCCGCCACCTCAAGAATGCGAAGCGGCGGTTGTCCCACTGGACTACCACGGCTCCCCCATTACCCCATTTATCACTTGAAAGGAAAATATATATTTTGTCCCTTTGAACGCCAGTCATCCAATTATGATAGCCAACGTAGTGACTCACACGCCAAACCTATACTTGACCAACAATTAAATCTTACTTCAATGGGAATGCGATCCATATTCATCTACGAGACTGTTTTTCTGTGGCGTGGAAGGCTGTTATTTCGTTAATGTTGTGGCGGTCAAAAATTTAAGTGTAATCTTCATGAAATTTCACGGTTTCCTAAAAATCGTACGGAGACCCCCATTTAATGTACAAGTGGAAAGCAAACGCCCGCAGTCTCCATGAGTACCAGTCTACCAGTGCCGTAACTAGGGCGGTGCCAGCAGTGCCCAGGCACAGGGCGCAGACCCTGGAGGGGCGCAGGAATGACCAGACTAGTATCTAGTTTTATCTCATGCATGGTAGCTAGTTAGGTCAGGGGCGCAGTTTTGAAAGCTCGCACCGGGTGCATAAAAGGCTAGTTACAGCACTGATGAGTACCTACTATACATAATTATATAAATACATTTTAACGCAATAAACGTAGGCCGACACAAAAATATAAATGAAATAGCATATAAGTGCGCAGGAATGTTTCTTAGCATAATAAATATAATATAATATCTAAAATAATATTTCAGATCTATTCAAAATCACTAAATTTTGTAAAAATATCAGAGAAACCTTATTTCACCAAATCTTGAGCAAAATAGATAAAAACTTACATTACAACGGTACCTACGATAACGTATGTAAATTTGAAGCATGTCTTTTTGAAATCACTTTTCTTTTAAATGTTACTTTACCTAATAAATAGCCTATAAAAAGCTGGATGGTCTTATGTTCCTATTTTTTTTCTCTTTGCCTAAACGTTTAAAGCCAATGTACAAGGTGTAACGGAAAAGTAAACGGAAACTTCTACACGTCAACGTGAACAACTTCGGTGACACAAGTTTGCTAAATTCAAGAAAAAAATATCGAATCTTCATACAAAATAATTAGTCACGTGATCAATTTTCAGTAGAGATTCTATATTTTCTTTCTCGAAATTAGCAAATTTATGAGAAATGGTTCACTTTGACGTATAGAAGAACACCCTTAAGTATTACTACACCTTTCTGTTACACCTTGTATAAAAGTGCAATTTTCAAACAAGTATGTTTTCAGTTTTTTACAATTTTCAGAGCGCTTCTTAGCGTGGCTTTAGTATACTGTGAGGAAAGTCACTTAGTGAGAAACCAGTGAACCTTTCCAATATAACTCATCAAAAGTTAGAACTGCACATCAAAATATGTACACCAAAAAACAAACGAGTCGAATTGAGAACCGGCTCCTTTTTGAAGTCGGTAAAAATTGTAAATGACATGAACAATTTGAACATTTTGATGTGCAATTAAACATTTCTAAAAAACTATTTCTACCCTCAACTCAACCGTTATTCCCGCTGCTGGTTTTTTTAACGCTATTAATTCCGCGTCTGACCACAAACTCGCCTGATGGTAAGCGACGATGTCGAAGATGAAGCACGCAGACCTAGAAGATACCTATAAATGAGGGTATTTCTACCCTCATTTCGGGTCTTTCACATCGGTGTCGTTTAAGGGTATCTTCTCTCCTCATTTCGGGTCGTTAACATCGGTGTCGTTCCTGAGTATTTTGGGCAGTTCGCTCGGTTTGAAGCTGATGCCGAAGGGTCGCAGGTGGTAGACCAGGTAGTCCAGTACATACATCTGTTCTGGACCGATGTAGTGGAAGGAGACGGCGTGGTCGGAGCAGCAGTCTAAACCCTGGAATGGTAAACGTTGGCTTAAACTTGAGGGAAGCTAAATTGAAAGATCAGGAAGCTCCGAAAAGTCTTGATTTCTTTATTTGGGAAAATCGTGTATTAAACATGGGAAAAATTTTACAAGTTTTACTGATTTGTTGGACCACACAAAATTCAAACGTCAAAAGAAGAAGTGGACCGGACTAAATTATCAGCATAAATAGAAAAAAAATGTTTAAAAAATTAAAAAACACGTATTGTCAATGTCATCGGTCTTTGACAGGTGTGCAAAGTTTGAATTAAATCTGATCGTTCAAAGTAGGACAAAATAGAGTCCAAAAGGGTCGGTTACAAACATAACATACAGGTGAAACTAATAAAAGCGTGTTAAAAAGGGATGGGACGGGATCGCAAAAAGTTTGCCTACTGACTTCCAAACTTCATTATGAAGATGGCACCTGATGGTGATAATAACGATACGTCATTTTGTACATAGATAACGGGGAATACCCCGTTTACCTCGTCGCTGGGGTAGTAGTCAGGTACTCACCTCATCCGAGGGGTAGTAGATGTAGCTCCAGTACCAGAACTTCTTGTCCTTGTTGGGGAACAGGTGGTCCTGCGGCACGAAGGGGAAGAACCGGCCGCGGCGCAGCGCGTCGCGGGAGTCCATGGCCGACACGCCGATGTTGGCCAGGCACTTGCCTGCACCCCACAAACGAGATTCAATCAATACATTCATAAATATTTGATGGATGGATACCCTAATATATTTATCATCATCTTTATGAATCGCTGTTCATTAGTCTCGCTAAAACTCAAAGAACGGCTGGACCGATTTGAATGTTATTTTTTTGTTTTGTTTGCTCTAATACAGGGAAGGTTTAAAAGTAAAAAAACAGCAGGTGAAACCACCGGGATCAGCTAGTGTGTAAATATTTTACAGTTTCAATAATATTACATCCGTACGTGTCGAATTGAAAACCTCCCTTTTGAAGTCGGTAATAAATAAAGTTTTACACTCGTAGCTTGTAGCAATGAATTTTCTGGAACTTATGAACGAATTTTCATAGTTATAGTGTATAGGCTTATGGACAAAAAGTCGTCTCTTCGATTTTTGTAGCCATCTCTTCTATATACTTAGCTTACGACCGGTATGGATATGTTCGTTGTTGTCTCTAGATCACCAAACACCGGGCGTAAATCGATAAATTTGGGACGAGTAGAGTTATGACGTCACAAAGATGGCGGATGGGTCGATTAAGCTAATTAACTACTAAACCGATTTGCTCGATTAGAGTGTCAAATGAAGGGCCATCAGATGGACTATAATTAGATAGATAGATAGATAAACTCTTTGTTGTTCATTCACACCATAAATTACAAACAAAAGGTATTTTTTGTTTTTTTTTTCTTTTTAGGTTTTGGACTATAATTAGCGTCTTGCATTGGTCTAGGCCCTGTCAGCGAGTAGAGCCACGCAGCACGCAGCACGCACCCATCTCGGCGTCCTCGGCGCCGGTGTCGCTGGCCTTGCACAGGTGCGGCGCGGGCAGCGCGGCCTGCACGAACCTGTCCAGCGCCGCGCGGCTCAGCACGTAGCCCGCGCCGCCGCTCATGTAGCCCTGCGGGAGGTGACATGTAGATATACAGCTTGACTGGTTGGACACTTGACACATTCTAGGTTATCATAGTACTCATCATTATGAACAACTATTACTTACTATGGGACCAACACGGATTTGCTAATCAGCTGTTCCATACACCTTGTCGAGTGTCATTGACATTTATCTACGAAACAGCTGTTTTTTTTGCGAATATCGGGTTGGTGTCATAGTAAAAGTTGCTCATAATGATGAGTAATATGAGCTCTTTTTGGCTTAGCATACCCTTTTCCTATAACCCCTGTGACAAGACGAGCAAATCGCCCGCCAAATGTTAAAATATCATGCTATCAATCATGTTTACTTAGTTTCAAATTGTGAACGGTATATTTATGAGATTTTAAAATATACTGAGCTCGAAGGACCATTATTACATAGACCTTCAAGCTGGGCCCGGAACGAATCGATCTAACCATGACACATGATCAAGATCAAATTCGCAGTTTTAACATAATATCACTTCTATCACAATTATGATAATAATAAAATCGTGTACTGACGAAAATTTCAATTAATACAATAATATTTTCGTCGACTTAGTAATAATGAATAGTGATCACATACAGATGTATATACAGTATACATTATGTAGATAAGGTCATTACTAACAATTTTGTTGACATCAGTCTTATTTGTACAGTTTGTTGCTATGAAGCTGTAGAACTGGCACCTGAATTAGTACAAAAATAGGGGCCTATGTTCATGCGATTTTTGAAGTGAAAACTTCTTTAGCGGCGTTGTACACTTTTTTGGAATGGGTAAAAAATGTTAAACTCGCGACAGGGTCACGTGACCTGATCGAAAATTCGTAAGACGGATGGAGAGTAGACAGCTAGTATCCCCCTCTCTTTCTACGGCGCGGCGAAAATGTATGCCTGCGCCGGCTGTTTCGTTTAGGCGGCTCAGGGCGCTTGCGCGAATGTTCTAATTTGACAGTTATAGTGTTGTGACCTAGTGATTATAGTGGACACGATATCGATTCATTTTTCTATTAAAATAATTAAAGCAATTCGTGCAAAATTATTCCCTAACCATTCCAAAATATCCAAAACGCACAACGTTAATACTTAAGTTTTCACTTCTGCCGGCACTCCCGGAGTGCAACCCGTCGTTTATTTTTTTCTCAAACCAAACCAATGTGATAACACCACAGTTTCAACTTAAGGCTACCCTTAAATCCTAACAAGCATCTATCTATACATTTAAAATTGAATCTCTATTTCATCGCATCACACGTGAACGGATGGAAAAATTTCGCTAATTCTTTTTTTGTTGTGTTAATTGTTGACAGAAGAAGGTTCTTATAAACGAAAAAATTAAGAAAGTTGAGCAAACCATTAGATTGAATAAAATTCGAATTCAATATTCATATTTAAGACAGGACAACGTCTGTCGGGTCAACTAGTAGTCAATAAAAATTCAGTTAATAAAAATATGTATCGTAAAAAAACAATGATGACGATGACAATAAAAATACTCGTACCTGTTTAGTAAAGGGCTTGAATCTGCAGCCGAAGTATATGGAGTCGTTGCTGTTGTAATCAGCCAACATATATCTGAGATTCTCCACTACCACATACCTGAAAATATAAACATTTTTATATCAAATTCTACTAAATATTAGGTATAAACGCGAAAGTTTGGAAGAATGTATAGACAATCAATTGTCAATTGCATTGTATTTTTTTAACTTCTAGCATAAAAGTGATAACCAAAGGTGGGCATTAACTCGTTAATCCATTAATTAACGAAGTTAACAATTTTTTTAACGGATTAACTTTTAATGTAACTTAAAAAAAAAATCAAGAATTTAACGCTCTACCGATTATTCAAGTTAACTTTTCAACTAACGAGTTAACGATTAACGAAGTTAACTTTTGGATTAACTACCCACCTATGGTAATAACCAGTTGTTTCCATGTAAATCGATAAACCATATAAGCTTGCCTATTTCTTGAACATTTTACAAATAAATTATTGTATGTACCTATTTTTATTTATTTTATTTGTACTTTTTGCTTTGTAATCTTTGATAAAATGCCGTTAATATACTTAGAAAAAACATCTGGTAACAGGAGGAAAATAACCTAATAACCTTCGTGCAACAAACATTCACCATCGATTGTAATACTATAACCTCAAGGTACAAATTTCCATAGCATTTACAATATGTACTTGGATACTAAAACACATTGAAGCCAAGATCAATACTATCTATTTACTCGAGTTATTTAATAAATATTTATGTAAATTTATACGTTTAGTTAAACGTTATTGAAGAGGTAGAGGCAAAGCAGATGTTTTGTAAGCAGCCTGAATCTGTGCTGTCTCTTATTGTTTTATGAAGGCTCGCGACGCGGCGACGGTTGTCAGGCCAATTAAAGTACTAAACATATTTAAAAGAGGTAAATAAAACTTGTAATGCCACACATTTTAGTGTTTTAAACTTTTGAGCGCTTAATACATCTCATATATACTTGAAAAAATGTCTTTCATTCAAACGTATTTTCTTAATTTAAGTCTCCGTGAATAAAATTGATCCAATTGCCGAGTTTCAGCTCTTTCATCGTTTATAATTTTTTTGCATCGTTTTTTATCCACGCACAAATAACATTTGCACGTTTCTGCTTGGCGGTTGAATAACTGACAATGGTGTGGCCCAGACAGCCTTCTGTAACTTCTACTAAACTTTTGTAGTCAATGTTTTGTGACGACCTGTTTGGCTCAGCGGTAGTATATCCGCCTTATAAGCCGGAGGTCCCGGGTTCAATTCTCCGCCAGGCAGATGCTTGAATGATGAATTTAAATATCTGTTCTGGGTCTGGGTGTTAGTTGTCCTTGTCTTTGTGTGTCTTCTATGATCTATGGCATCCCCGACACAGGGTATCCTAGTGGGGAGCTACGAGTGTGAAACGTATATTTTTATATCCTACAAATACTATAAACGCGAAAGTTTGTGAGTATGTTTGTTGCTTTTTCACGCAAAAACGGCTGAACGGATTTACATGAAATTTTGAATGAAGGTTGTTCATGGTCTGTATTAACACATACACTTTTTATCCCGGAAAACGCGGGCGAAACTGCGGGGCGCAGCTAGTATTATATAGCTCTAGACTCACGTGTCATCATCCGCCTTCATGAACCAGTCGGCGTCCCGCCGGTGGTGCTCGTACACGTAGCGGAAGGCGGCTTTGGTCTTTGCCCACAGGTTGTCTCGGCCTTCGGACACTGGTAGTTTCACTGTTGGTAGCGATTCGTCTGAAATATAACCGCTATGATATTAACAATGTTTTTGAATAACATTCTATAAAGGAATTCTAGCCATTGTAACAGTGCCAATTATATAATTTTCATCAGCCTCACACTAGGGATCGTCCATTAATCACGTGAGCTCGAGAGGAGGGGAGGGGGTACGGAAAATATCACGAGGTGATATTAGATGGGGGTAATTTATAACCTCGCCATCACCATGTATCACCAGGGGGAGGGGAAGGGGATAGAAAAGTTGCTAAAACATCACGTGATTAATGGGCGACCCCCTGCACTCAAAATTGAAGTACCACGTCTTCTCACCTTCCACAGAGCTCATGAAAAGCAGAACATTGCACCGCTTTCCCCAGGTTGCCTTCACATGCCTCGCTTTCCTCTCGTGATTGTTCGGCTGCGTCATCACCCAGCAGAGAACCCTGACCTTCTTCGCGAGCTCGTCCGCCACGGACCTGTCTTCGTGCTTGTGAGCTGGCTCGTCTTTGGCATGTTCTACGAAACCTACAATCGGGTGCTTTTCTAGATCTCTCAGCGATTCCCTGAAAACGGATTTTGGGTTGTATATTTTGTATTTCCCACGTTTTTTATCTCTGTGTCTGTGGGCCTCCCACAACTTCCGTCAAGGGCGCCCCTGACGGGTGTAAATGGCGTACTTTTCTATCGAATACTCGCCACATATTACGTCAGAAGTTGTGCTAGACCCTCTTTCAATAACTTTGCCTGATGGTGTATGATTTATGACCACATATTCGATGACCATACAGTCTAGTCTACAGTCCTGATGGTAATGACCACTTGTCGATGGTACGTAATGGTACGAGTATAAATGACCATTTTTTTGCCAGATGGTAAATGACACTTTTTACTGATGAAAAAGTAGAGGTTTTCAGGCATTCAGGCAAATCCGAGTATGGGTTTCAAAGTGATCCTGCATCCCATATCATATTCTATGGCATAGAAGGATACTTTATCGACGATCTGAAATTCTAGACAATGTTACCAATGTTACCATGTACCTAAGACCAAGACTTGATGGTATGAGAATAAATGACCACATTATTTTACTCAGTGGTAAAAGAGTCAATTGAGCCATGCTTTATAGCTCAACGGTAAACGTATTATGATTACCATTTCGCTTTATGATCAATAATCGATTTTTACATTGAGCAGAAACAATCGATTTGATCATTTGGTGTTTTTTTTAATGTAGTAATTAAGCCAGTTCCGAAGGTTTTAGTCAAAGATCTAATTTGATTTAAAGTGTCGATATTCTTATCTAATAGACTGCGATCATAAAACAGTAATTACATTGTCCAGCTTAGATCTTTCAACTAGTCTTCAAAATGGAGTTGTATTTATATAAAACCGGGGTTTTCCCTTGCCATCCGGGGTTGCCAGTTCTAAATTATTTTCCCCATATCAATGTGAATTTATAAAATATTCCAAGCCTCTGTCTAAAACTGTCTACTAACACAAACACTTTTCAATTCAAATGTGCCGAGCGCCATGATCGAGCTTGCAAACATAATATAGTTTTACAGGCAATGCCATACAATGGAAGCAGAAAAGCTAACTCAATCAAAACAAAAACTTTCAGCCATGAGTAAGGTATTGATGACGGTTCCGTGATCCATATTTTAACTTTTATCTACAGTGCGTTCATTAC
This sequence comes from Alcis repandata, assembly GCA_949125135.1. Classification (NCBI taxonomy): domain Eukaryota; kingdom Metazoa; phylum Arthropoda; class Insecta; order Lepidoptera; family Geometridae; genus Alcis; species Alcis repandata. Next base: position 11,516,131 of record OX421239.1, on the reverse strand, counting down.
ACGGCGGTCGCTGATAACTACAGCTAATTAAACAAAATTTAATCAAAATACCAATTTTTGATCAATCTGTTTTTCTAACTGAAACTGATTGTTATTACAACTATTATTGCTTGCTTTGCGTATTATATTGCATAGTACTAGTATAGAAAAATATCATGTTTTCATTCAGTTTTTAACATTTACTGTGGCTTTCAGCAACTATCACATTATAATGAACCGACTCACTTGACAGTTCTAAAATTGTTTGAAGACCTTATTTTACATAGAGAAAATAAATATCAAAATTCGTTTTAGAAAACGCTCACAAAATCGGCCCATTCCAATACCTTTTTATATACTTAAAAACTTTCATAATAAGTGACGGAAGAAATTGGCGAATGCGGAACTAAGTAAGACCACGTTTTCGCCTCTAGCGAGCAGCGGGCGACAGATGCCGGTGGCGAAATAAATAAAACGGGCAGTGGCGTATTTCAGATTTTGCTGTGCCATTTTTCAAACAAAACATACCAGCTCTAAAATTGCGCTGTCCTTTTAGCACATTTAGATGAAAAGAAATGCAGGTAATTTTTTGATGAGTTTAGTTTAGTGAGTTTATCACTTAACCAAACTACCTAGTTTAAATCGATATTATTAAATCGGGCCTCTCGGATAGTGTTTTTATCTTTTTAAACGTTAAAATCCGCACATGAGAATAGACAAGTGAGGTTTCGTTCTCGATTTTTTCTACTATATATAGCAACTTGACTATGTTGCCGATAGCCGCGCCATTGCTCTGTCGCCTGGTGTCCACTGAGGTCGAAAAGAGGCGGCCTTAGAGAATATCCGGCGCGCAAGAATGTCTCGCCTGTTCCGCAGTTTTTAATTACTTAAAACGAAATGCTGATACTAAAGACGAAATGTTGGCGCATTTAACTTTATAAAAAACACTTTTTATGTCGGAAATACTTGTTACGAATGCGACTTATCTAATTTATTACTCTCATTAACAACTTTGTACTGCAAGTTTCGCGACAGGAACTTGCATCCATATATTTGGCGGGTTTATCGACCTAGCGGGCAGCATGGCAACGGTAACAAAAGTGACTTCATTTGTTACTTCTTTGATCTTCGAGAATAGTCCCGCTGTAGCTGCGTTGCCAGCTGTAGCCAAAAACACGGCCTAATGAAGCTTACTTACACTGTTACACGATAGTAATATAGACTACATAAAGCAGACCAGTTTTTTGTGATAAACGTGTTCAAATGTCTCAATCAAAATGTCATTAAACCAGCCCTTACACAATACAATAGCAACTTGTGATAATTATAAATATGTAGAACTCGAGTTAACACTGTCAGATACAATGTAAATGTATATTTACTGCATAAAAAAATATACAAAAACTATGAATGAATAGAACTTGATTGTGTTCGAATCAAAACTTTAATAAAGTCATTTATCTGTTATGCTCTTAATAAATAATTACTATTATTACTTTTATAAAGAAACACTTTTAATCGGCGCTACAAATAATAGTTAATTACGTTTGCAATTTTTTTATTTAAAAAAATATAGATAAGTATTTAAAAATCATAGGTACCTGATGCTATATAAGACAATTCATATTAAATAAAAAAAATGTATAAAGTCCATTTAAAATAAGATGACAATTCTATAAATACTAAAATAAAATGCACGAAATACAATAAATGCATGGATTAATAAAATTAGTGTATAAAATAAAATCATGCCTTTACATGCCAAACACAAAAGATAAAAAAAAAACTGGCGAGAGCACGAACAAACCTGGCATGCATTTTAATATTTTCTAGTTACCTGTACTGCCAACCAACGTCTCGAGTGAATCCTGTAGATGTTAAAAGAATGTACGCAAAACTAAATCCTGCCGACATTCCAATCACCAGTGTTAGCACAAATCGGCGACCCATCACCCGACTTTCGGCCTGAGGAGTTGACATCGTCATAATCTCTGATCAAAAAAAAACTTTGTCTATGAAATTTTTTTATCGACAATTTTTGGTTTTAGTTTTTTTTAATGATCATCGATTGCAAAAGTGGCGCGCACAACGAATCGTTTAGCCACTGAAAACTAGTCTACAGTAATGTAAGGCGCCAAGTGACGACTTGTAATGTGTCGCGGAGAATCTTCGGTGGAACCAATTATTTTTTCATATGCAAATGCTTAAAAAGGCTTAGAAATTGAAGGTTGTTAATTCTTTTCAGTAGTAAACCAGAGTTGTGTCGACTTAATTAGGTGTTTTCGATTTCAGGCGGTAATTAAGACACGATTCGGTACAGCTCAGAACACGGAAGAGCTTTATTACAGTGTTATTTGGACACATTAAACTTGACCAAAATTTCAAAAAGAGAACGAAAAATCCTCAATTCAAAATATCTATAGACATCTAATATTTAGGAACGTAACGTTTTTAGGGAAACACTTGAGCATGAGAGGAAATCTTGCGCACCGAGGTCAAAAGAATGTTCGAGATCCGGAACGAATCAGTGGAAAACTTAAACGTTTAAAAATAGCTTGAACGTTTCTGAATATTTTCGGGAACATTTTGTTTGATGAGAAATCTTGGGCTTTTCAAGGTCACTGTCAATAGGTATCTTCCAGGCGTGCTTCATCTTCGACCACATCGTCACTTACAAACAGGTTCACGATTAAAAAAAATGGCAACTTACGAACTTATGGAATCTGACATAAGTATTACTATTGATTAGAAAAAATATCTTTTTTTTAATTCTATTATTATTGTAATGCTGTGTTTTTTTTTTGTACCCATGGGCCATCCCATGGGTACAAAAAAAAAAACACAGAACGTTTGAAGCCGAGATCGGAAAGCAAGAAGATGGAAAGATGTGACCTCAGGATCTTTGGGTGAGAGTGGCGACAGTGAAATTTCAGAGCAAATAAGAGATTATATCTCAGGGTGACGAGCGCAGTGCTGTGCCGCGCATGAATTGTTTTGAACTCAAAATTCTAGGTGGTACAGGCCAGTTATGGGCAAAAGTGACGTTTAACATCAAGCGAGCGATTTGCTCGTCTCATCACGCAATAGCATAACAAACAAACAGAAAGTAGAGGAAAGAGTTGGAGGAGGCCTTTGCCGTAAGGCACACCGAAATAAGGGACATTTTGGAACAGGCAAAAGTGCAAACTGTACCATTATAGTTCGTTTGTATATTTTATTATTTATGTTTCATTTTTCTATTTATTTAATTTGCCAAAATTGTAAAATATTTCAGGAAATAAAGGCTACATTATCAATGCTGTGATTATAGCCAATAGTGTATCTAACTGTACCTACAAAGTCGAACAAATTATAATATTGAACTGAATTGAGGTACCGCTTCATCATTTGTACGATAGCCAATACATTTGAAATTATCATTCGGTACTTGTGTAAATGGTATTGCTCCATCATCACCACTTTGTTTCTATTGATGCCCTAATTTGTTGACGACACCACTATTGCTGAATTGAGGCACAGATTGGAATGAATAATGAAGACTCGCTTGCTTTCTATGCGGAGTTTCTGCCCCTCTAGCCAAGTTGCAATTCTACCTAGTTGACGACATGTTTGGCTCAGCGTTAGTATATCCGCTTTGTAAGCCAGAGGTCCCCGGTTCGATTCCCGGCCAGGCAGATGTTTGCATGATGAATTTAAAATATCTGTTCTGGGTCTGGATGTTGTCCTTGTCTTTGTGTGTGTTCCACGGCATCCCCGACACAGGGTATCCTAGTGGGGAGCTATGAGTGTGAAACGTTATTTATTTTAACGTTATTTTTTATAGTCGAAACGCTAAAGAAAAGTAGGAAAATGAATGACATTTTTACATTAATATCATAAATACTATGGAAACTAACGTAGGTTTGAAACATTTTGTTATAATTAACACGGGAATACTCAGTCGTTGAGTGCCAGGGGAGACGCGATCGTCAACGCGTCTCGCTTATAACTCACCTGATGAAGGTCACCGAATGTGATCGAAACTAACCGTAGTAAACGACTTAATATTTACGTGAGTATTCCCGTCAGGGATGTCAGACGTACCAACTTCTTGGTAAACATACTAGTTTTTAATATCACGTACCATGTACCGAGACTACTCGGTCCTTGTATGCAAAAATACCAAGATTGGCCGAATCGACAAAAATACACCGATAATACTGAAAAACCGCCAAATTGTATTGTATGTTGTTTGCATATGAAAAAAAAAACATTCCAATCAGTAATAATGCAAGAAAATATCAATAATAAAGATTTAAAGTGATGTTTCTTCGGTGCTTTCGATAGATACTGCCCTCTGTTAACGGTATACGAAATTGAAATATCAAATTTTTTCACTAGGATGTGATTTCCGACACAGTTTATATGTCAGTGTTAGCAGCGCCGCAGCGGAGTATAGGCGTACTAGTTTTTCGTTTTGAATACCAGACCAGCATTACCAGCTTTCAGCTCGGTACAAGGATTATGTCTGACATCCCTGTTCCCGTGTTAATTGTAACAAAATGATATTATAAAGAGAAAAGATTTGTATTTCTGGATGTTTTTAACGAATAAACTCAAAACGTACCGGACCGATTTTTAAAAATCTTTCACCAATGTAAAGCTACATCATTAGCGGGTAGCATGGACTATATTTTATACGCGTGCAAAGCCAGGGCAGGTCGCTAGTCTATAGTATATTTATAGATTCTATATTCTATGACAGAAATGTCATTCCCATACATTTTCCTGATTTCCTATATCGTTTCGATTATAGAATTTCAACTTGGCTAGGGGGCTGGTGTGGAATAGAATATACGAGTAACTCTATTGCACACCAAACAACAGAAAAACAAAAAAAGAAAGACGAAAGAAAACAGACAATATTTGAGATTGCAGATTTAGAATAATGATCGCCGACGAAAAATAAACTCTTCCTAATTTTTTTAAGTTTGTAGTTTGTTAGTTGTGTCATAGTAGTATAGGCTAGCCCTAGCGGCAGAAGTTAAAAAAATTGAATCCGAGCCCCTTTTCTTACTGAAAACTATTCCACAAAGCTCTGAATAGTTACGGAGAGCTTTACGCACTTTTTAAGCACTTCAGCGCACTTCTAAGCTAGATTACAACACTACAAAAAGTCACTTCGCGCCACGTTAACTGTCACTGATTATAAAAATTATTTTTTATATTTTTTTTAATAAAATGTATTAAAACTTAAACGATTCGTTGTGCCCGCACTTACATAGTATTTATTTTTTAGCATAATTATTATTTTATTATATAAACTATTTCGAAACTGTTTGATATGATTGCCACCACCTACTGGAATGGTAGCAATGTAGGTACATTGTATAGAAGAGGCATACATACAGTAGTACAGAAAGAAAGGTGTGACTCCACTGCGGGCGGTAGCGGAGCGATCGCTGGTCGCGTCTTTTCATGATACGAAATTGCTGAATAGCATTACACGAGCACATTTATAAAAAAAGATAACAAAACATAAAAACCCCACGATGTTTGTAAGCTTTGTAGGAAAATGATCATAAGTAAGTACAATTTTAAAAACCCTCGACTAAAAGTTAGTAAGTAACCAAAGAAAATCCGTCGGGGGCTGCCATTCGCTGCCAGGGCGTGTACTTCATATTAGCGCTGGCTTTTTATAACCAGGACTTACGGACATACAGACATAGCAAAATTATTAAGGATTCTAGTCTGCAACGGAATTCTAAAAAGCCGTAGAAAAAAACCGCAATCATGTTTAAATCGCGCATCGCGTAAACGCTTTCCGCTCGCAGTAGGGCCACGAATATTTGTTTAGAGTGCTCCACATACATAAGTATTGTTATTGGTGTTGGCGCGGGACACTTGTTATGAAAACTTGGATGATTGGAAGATGTTTGCAAATTCCAAATTTGAAAAATACATTCATCATACATTTTTTTTCAATCACTATTCATATCATAAATTCAAATACTACCTATTTTAAGTTCGAAAATGTTTTATCAGATAGGAACTTACGTCATTATCCATTCTTTTCATAACAGGTAAACCACAACTTAAATTTACGTACATTAAATATTTAACATTTTTAATGGTTTTAATATTTTTAACAGTTTTAATATTTCAATGCAAATATTATTTTGAAGCGGCAGTTAAGGAAAACCGTGTTACTGGTGCACCTTATTGTAAAATAATACTTGTAATAAGTTATTTAGCTATTAATAATATATTGTTATCTCAGTTAAATTAAACTAGTCAACAGAATGATTTAATATTACAAATCGAGCAACTTTGTATGATAAAACTGGGGCGTGAGCTGTTTAGATAAAATGAGCTTCCTGTATTATCAATATAATTAAAGGGGCTATCCAGCGACCAATTTTCAGAGAATTTTGTATGGCACGAACTTGAAAAGTATACTTTTGCCTTGTTTTGAGATTCTACTAGTACAACAATTATTATTACAACATTTAACAAGAACATTATTTTTACAAAACAAAAAACAAAAACCGACTTCAAAAGACCGACTATTGAGTTATTCATCTATTTGTCGCGCACGTACTTAATGCAAATTTAAGACTTATATGGTTTTCTCATGGATGCCATTATCAGAACTGGACTAAATTGAAATGGGACCAAATGGGAAGCGTCAGCTTTCTAATAAAAAAAGAATTATCAAAATCGATTCACCCAGTCAAAAGTTATGAGGAAACAAACAAAAAAAATATATATATAAAATAAAAAAAACATACAGACGAATTGATAACCTTCTCCTTTTTTGAAGTCGGTTAAAAAGAAAACGAAAAGACGGAGGAGGTTCTTAAGTCGACGCGTATATATTTTTTTGCGTTGAACCTGGTATACAGACCATTTTCCTTTAATTTTTACTAATAGCACCCGAATGAGAAATGTCAAAAAAACACTGCAACTCTTTTCTGCTGTGTACAAATTTTATTTATTTGTCAGTCTACTTAACATTGCCAAAGTTGTAAAGCATTTTTATAAGAACCATAAACATTAATAGATGTATCGAATTGCATTTAAGTGGTGCATTGAACCTCCTTTGTGTAACATAAAATAAAACTAAATAGGTTCCTTTTCAAATTCTGGCATTACAAAGTCATATTAAAATTGAGGTGATGAGCCTTAAGAAACTTAGTTTACTTGTTGAAATGTGCGAGGGAGAGAGCAGCACAATGTCTGCCCCTTAAACAGACTAGTTGTTAGACTAACACCGAGTTCTGTTTTGTCATTTTCATATATGTGTTGAGTTAAATGCACATCATATTATAATTGATTAACTTACAGACCCCAGCTACAGCCTAAAGAAAGTACCATTTAGTTAGTAAAGAATTAAAACACTGCAAGAAAAATGTTCTTAAAAAAAAATAGAAATAAATATGTTAGCAAAGCTATGTGTACTATTATTTAATGACTTTTATCTACATAATAAGTATTTCAATTTTAAATACAGTACTATAGCCTCTTTGGGTAGGTATATGTCATTTACACTTTTTGATGTCATTATTTTAAAATATAGTCACAAGATCCAGTAGTAACCCAACCAGTGAGTAAACTTAACACTTTGGCTGCGGGAAACACATATCTTGTTTTCCTTTGCGTGACGCGAGTGCGGCTGCACACGCCAGGCACGTGAGGCACGTAAAACACAATGCATTTGATTTGATTACTAGCCGCAGCCAAAGTGTTAAAATACTATTCAGATGAAACATTGCATAAACATTTTATGATGCATAAAATGACTTTGGATTTTATGTGATTCGTAATTGAAATAGTCATAATTAGTAATTGAACTTAAAATAAATATTTCTGCCAGAAAAATTGATAAACATGAGCCAAAATATTCTTTGTGTTTTACTCAATAGAGAAAATAAAACAAGATTCAGCATAATATAGGCTTTACATTTCAATGCTTATTTACTATGGCTTTCTTTTAAAATCACAAGCCCTGCTTTTGTGCTTAATTTCTATCACTGTTGTTAGAAAAGTCATTAGTTGAGACTGACAAAGACATAAAAATAAATAAAGTAAGACAATAAAGGTCCCTAGTCTCTTTCGCATAGAGTTCAGTTTAGCAAACATTGGCCCTCAGGGCAAATAACATTTAGTGAATTTTAGTGGCATAAAATACTTATTATCACAGAAAGTGATCATTAATTTCAATAAAATAAACAGATAATGTCTGCGCTCTCTTCTTGTAATATGCTCTGTGTTTGAAGGAGTTTACAAAAACTTATGGTTGTTATTGTTCCGTATCCATAAAAGGAAATTAACCACCTGAATCTATCTCATCATCAAAAGTTCAAAACTGGGACACTTGAAACGTTAATAAAACAGACGTGAATAAACACAGCTTATCTATCAAATAAATTATTTGTACGAAAGAGGCACTCATGTTGATGATGCTCTGGGCCGGTTGAAAGTTAGGACTGTATGGCAGAGTTATTTAATCATTAATTCACAAACACAAAATTATCATAGAATACAATCTTTGCTAAATTAAGGTCAAAGGTAAAATAACAAATCATATATTGAGATTATACAAGACGAGAGAATGATCGTGAAAAACTTACAGTCATCTTGCGGCAAACGTCTTGGTTTTGGTTTAGTAAATTTACAGCAATACTAACATAATTTCAGATCACATTTTATAGGAAACTCCTTTTGTTTCATCCATATTTTATTCAGTATTATTATTTTAAATTCATTTTAATATTGTGTCAGTCGAAAGGAGTCCCTATATTGTACGGCCATTTAGGCTTAGCCCGATTATGTACGGACCGTTTCACGCGACCAACTTTGTACAACCCATTTTCCGTGTACATGGCAAACTAAATGTCAAAGTCAAAACTTCGTTTACTGTGAGCGAGTACGAAATCTTGCAATCGAGTAGGTATATCGATTTGCGAAATATCATATTAGCCAGGAAAAATCATTTTCAGGGCTGAAATAAAAAAAACCTAATAACCTACTGTTACATCCATTATTTTGTGATATGGAATTTAAAAAAATCTAATAACCCAGTGCCTAATAACATCCGTTATTTCACGGCCTAAATAAAAAAAAACTAGACGACCTACTGTTGGACTAAACTGTAAGTTGTACTGTAAGGATGTTAATACTTTATGTTCTGAAAGTTCTTATTTGGGTCAATTATACCTCTAGTAGATATGAAAGTGAATACCTAATATTTTTTTCTATTGCGTTTATTTTTCAAGTTATGGGCCTTCAAAAACTAATGACAATTTAAATTATAATGTTTTGGATGTCGATTTTCGAATACAATAATAATTTAAAAAAATTTAAAATTTTCTTTTTTCTTTCTTTTTTTAATTAAAAAGATCAAGCAATTTCTTTCATTGTACAAGCAATTTACTCGACTAATTTTGCACAACCCAAAACAGGCTGTACAAAACTGGCCATACAAAACGGGCTGTGTAATATTCGTTGTTATACAATATCGTCGTCGTACCAAATTGACAAAAACATCAAAAAAAAAAATACAAACATCCGAATTGAGAACTTCCTCCTTTTTGGAAGCCGGTTAAAAAGACAATAAAACGGCAGTGACAACAAAGTTATTTTGACAGTATTTTTTTTAATAAGAGTTCGATTAATATTGCCATCCATAGTGTCAAGTTGGTGCTCATAATATACAGCACAATATTTAAGAACAGTTAATGTGCAGTAAATGATAGTAAATGCAGAGCTCTTTGGCCTAGTGCCCAAGTCTTCAAATATTTGGTAAATGGGAAACAGTTTTAGATGTAAATCAAACATTTTATAAAACGAGGAAAAGTATACTTCAATAACGTAATACATCCATAATGTATTTTGGTGTCGGTTGTGCTTGCGTTGCGTCCCGTGCGTTATAAAAGCAATATTGCCACCCTCACTACCCAACCTATGGCCCTTGTAAAAAAACATACAACATTTTCGAGAGTCGTGATTGATCGGGTGGTGATCGTGTGTGATTCATTCTAAGTTGTGGTGTTCGCTCGCTGTGTAAACAAATTAACTGTTTTGTGATATTGTTATTTATTTGTTAAAGTTATGACGGCCTCATAGGCAGGCGCAACCGTACGCCGTAAATGCATCGTTTTGTTTTGTGCCCTAGAAAAACAACAGGCTGCCAATAATGTGGCGTTCTTTGCTTTGTGTTTTTATCCTTTCCAACGTGAATAATGTTCTTGGTCTCAGTCCGCTATGTGATATCACATCAAATGCCAACAGGAACTTTAGCTGCTCGACACAAGTAAGTATTTTATAGCTCTTGGTAAATTGAAAGATGCATCTCCTAAGTAGGTACATAATTGGTATTGATTTCTAGTGAAGTACTTACTCGCTCTAAGCTTAGTGCATTCCTTCCGTTCCTTATCTTCCAGTGCGTACAAACTACACTTCTTGTGTGATATAAAACTCGACAATAAATGTGATAATGGGTTCAGTATCACTGTCGTATTCAGTTATTTTTACACAGCCAAGGTCACACATCTAAGTGTTCAATTGTCAATTTAACTAAGTGTAGACAGGGCAAACTGGTGCAAAGTGAGAGGTGTAGATGTAGCATAGGTACTTTCCATATCATCTAAATAGTGTTTCATCTATTTATATTGTGTTCATCAAAATGTAATATGCTTATTTGTTTAACTGTAAAACATTGAAGCAAAGACCAAAGGAGCATTGTATGCATTTAACTTAGGCTTACTATTATTCAATATGGGGTCTTGCACTGGCATCTGCAAGACGTTGAACTGAAAACCAAAGGAGCATTCTATGCATTAAACTTACTTAGGCATTCTTATATAAATACTAGCTGCGCCCCGCGGTTTCACCCGCGTTTTTCGGGTTAAAAAGTAGCCTATATGTTCCAGACCGTGAACAACCTTCATTCCAAATTTCATATAAATCCGTTCAGCCGTTTTTGTGTGAAAGAGTAACAAACATACATATATTCATACAAAACTTTCGCATTTATAATATTTAGTAGGAAGTAGGATAGGATGGGGTCCTGCACTGGTATCCTTAGCCATTGAGCCGACCCAGCTTCTTATTACACCACAGCAAGGCAGGCCACTTTCACAACTGCCCAATAACATGATATCATCATGATGAGGAGCTTAAGCTTCCTACTGCCTTTCTACTATCCTATCCTACTAATATTATAAACATAAAAGTTTGTAAGAATGTATTGATGTATGTATGATTGTTACTCTTTCACGCAAAAACAACTGAACAAATTGACATGAAATTTGGAATGCGGGTATTTCATGTTCTGGATTAACACATGGGCTACTTTTTTTCCCGGAAAACGCAGTTGTAATCGGGGGACGCAGCTAGTAAAACATATATTTTTATTCATAAGCAGTTAATTTTGTGGCAAAGTCAATGTACATATATATCAAAGCCTTTAGATAAATTGAGTACTAAATCATGTTAACTTATTATAAACAGTAAATTTAAAATAGGATTAAAAGAAATTGGATAGTTACAATGTTTAATTGCCTAAATTATAAAGGCTCATGAAAAATTCTGTTACGAAAGCTAACCAACATTTAATTTTGTTATTTTTCTTATTACGGAACTTTGACATGTTATCATCAAAGATAAGAACTTTTGCCTAAAATTCATTTACATTACTCATACATACCTAGTTTATTTCGTTCAAGTTATTTCCGGATGGTTTACAACATTTTGCCCCAACGGAAAGTCATTTATCTTGCCTCATGACTGTAATTGCCGTATTTGGATGCTTCCTGCTAACCTGCTATCCCACTTATTCTCATTGTCTAAGCCAAAGGGAGAGAGGGACAACACAATCTCAAATTCGATTGGCTGCTGCTTATATTGACTGTTTCTATGAAGAGTATCGAAACTACAAATATTTGTAGTTAACAGGAAATCAATTAAAAGTCAAAATTTGACCTAAATTAAACGGTAAAATGTGAAGTACCCTCTGGCCCGTTCTTCTATCGGACCACCAACGGCACAAAAAGGCGTCATCGTTTTATGGTTGACATACCAAAAACCCGAACGAAACGCTTTGACTCCACATTCATTTTGCGAACCGCACGAGTGTGGAATGTTCTGCCTGAATGGGTGTTCTCCGATGGTTATAATTTGGGTGTCTTCAAGTCGAGAGTGAATCGGTATCTTCTAGGCAAGCGTGCTCCATCGTAGGCCGCATCGTTGCTTCCCAACAGGCAGGATGGCGGTCAAACGCAAGCCTATCTTTGAATAAAAAAAAAAAAAAAAAAAAGTATCAATTTTATTTGTATTAAAAATGTCAAGAAAAAATATTTTTTTTAGAAACATTTGTTTTCCTAAAAGTATATTAAATATTCCTATAATTGATGCGCTGAAAAAAATATGATTTTGTAGTTTCAGTATTGGGCCCGTACCATAACCTCTTAATACCTTGATGGTTACGTTTTGTTTCCGACGCTACGCGACCGCTAATCGTATCGCGGCGCAATACGGGTCATGGTCGCGCAGCGTCAGAAACAAAACGTACCTAACCATCCTGGTTTTAAGAGGTCATGGTACAGGCCCTGTTTGTAGCAGCAGTCAATAAATTATGCTGTTTGCCGTATTAATTAACCTAAAATACTCTCTTACAGATAATCGATAATAGGACGATGAAAAATGACACGTGCCACATGCAAGTCTACACTAACAACAGCCCGAACTGCAGCATCATGCCGTTTGGGCCTCTAATGCCCAACACACACATTGGAGGGGTGACGCTAAAGCCGTATGTCATGACGAGGGTGCATAGTCAGAATCTGAATCACTATGCGGTTAATCACACGGTGTTGAATATTACGTTCAGCAATATTAAGTGGACAAGTAAGTATAATGTAATTTATTGCTTACTAATTTTTGATTTCTTTATGAATGTACGTACTTGATTCTGATCGTAATAGTGCTGTACCACTCGCATGCATGGTGCAAGTTAGTTAGTGCGACTGAGATGCCATGCAATTACTATCATCAATAGATATCCGTAGTAAATGCATCAATACAGGCAATAATAAAAAGATAAGTGTATAAAAAGGTAATAAATATCACCATAGAATATACACGGTTATACAGAAAGGGTATGCTAAGCCGAAAAGGGTTCATAGTACTCATCATTATGAGCAACTTTTACTATGGGACCAACTCGAAATTCGCGGAAAAAAATTTAGCTGTCCATCAACAATCCAATCAACAACACTTGACAAAATGTATGGAACAGCTGATTGTTTTTTCGCGAATTCCGGGCTGGTCCCTTAGTAAAAGTTGTTGATAATGATGAGTAGTATGAGCCCTTTTTGCCTTATCATACCCCTTCTGTATAACTCTATATAGGTACATCATGTCACAGTCAAGGAAATAAATACATCTAGTAATATAAATTGTCTAATTTTAAAGAAGGCAACAAGACTAGTTATTATAAACTTATGATTGCATTGAGGAAAATAAATCCATCAAAACATATTTGTTTTTGTTTGATAAACTGTCCATAACCCCTGTGTCTGTCTACCTATATTGAAGGCTGGAGTAGATATCTATGTGTTATAGTTACCTATTTATTATAATACTAGCTGACCCGGCAGACTTCGTACTGCCATACAGTACTTCTCTATGGTACTGCCTAATTAAATATAAACACTGCACAAAACACTATTTAAAATTTTATACTTATAATATAATACAATATAAGTACGAATTTGTTTCGTGTATCAGTTGACAAAAGCAAACTCATCCATGAAAAAAAAAACACATTGACATTGACAGTTTGTTGTTGTTTCAACTTTTTTTTAATTTGATGTGACTTGGAGTCAAATCCTTCGAAATTTTAAAATTCCTTGGTTTTGATAGATATGATTGAATTTGAACTTTGTACAGAGGTAATAAACTGCAAATTGACTCTTGGACGTTAGGAACATACCTACATTGCTTAAACAGCAGTGAGTGCTTGCAATTCAATATGAACTTTATACAATATCAATAAAGCTCGTTTTAGTTAGAAAACGTTTATATGGGAAAAAGAAAAGGGCTGTTTTTAGGGGTTTTCAATATTTCTGAGAGATTTTCTTAATATTTTTTTCCGTAAGAACCTTCTCCTAATAATAACAAATACAACAAAAAAAGAATTAGTGAAATCGGTCCAGCCATTCACGCGTGATGCCGTGACCAAGGAAAACGGGTTTCATTTATATATATATAATATACAAGGTGTCCGAGGTAGGCCCAACAATATTTAGAGGTACTTATCTACATCATGTTTGGAGTCGTTGACGTAAATGTTAGCAATGCAAACGAATTTTTTTTTTTCCATACAAAATTAAAAAATATTTTATTTGTGTTTTTTTTGGCAACCCTAACTACACATGGTACAATAAACGCGGGCCGCTGTCTTTGAGAGTGCCGCGCGCTGCGCGCGCATGAATTCCCCGCGCGCCCGCGTCTCGCTCGCCGCCGCATCGCCACCCCCGCGCGCCGATTACCCCTTCCCCTCACCTGCACGTGCCACTCCTGGCGCTAGCGCAACTAATCTACTTTCGAACGTCACCCTAACCTACTCTGTGGCCTAAATTAGCATCTGCCTAGCCCTAACTGTGTAACCTATTCGTACCTATGAACCTCATTATGATGGGAAAATGATTTATCCAAAATGTAACTTATGTTTCATGTTATGATTCTAACCTGGATAGATTAATGTCAAATTCTAATTTTACTCTCCTATCGTTATCGTATACCCTAATAATATCTAGGTACCTACATTGCTTATCATAGGATAGGTTGTGAGAATAATTAAAAACACCAGTACTTCAATTAATTATGTTTAATATTACATACATGATTGGTTTATTATTCACAACAATTTTAACAAAATAGTTAGAGTACTTACGACAGACGTCATACGTTTCACTTTTTTTAAACCACTAGGTTTCACTGATTAAGTATTTCACTTTTGCTTTAATTTAATTTAAAGGAAAGGCTCAAAGTGCTGGCCTCCCTTCTCGATGCAGAGCCGAGCTCGACGAGAAATCGAGCCCATCACGTTTTTCAACATGTGTGGGGTTACATTGCTGAAAGCCTCTGTGATACGCGGTATCATTTCTTCTCGTGTGCTGCACGGCTTCGAATACACAATATTTTTGATGTAGCCCCACAAAAAGAAATCCAAGGGCGTCAGGTCCGGCGAGCGCGGAGGCCACTGTCTCGGCGCATCTTGGCCGCGGCCGATCCAGCGGCCGGGAAACCGAGCATGTAGGTTTTGGCGAACGCGTCGAGCAAAATGCGCTGGCGCTCCGTCGTGTTGGTACCACATGTCCCGCTCCACAGCCAACGGCAAGTTTTCCATTTGGTCCTCCAGCTCACCTTGTAGCAGCTCCAAGTAGCCTGCGGCATTCAAGGTGACAGGCAAGAAGATAGGGCCGATTAATCGGTCTCCGATTATGCCCGCCCAGACATTAATCCGCCACTTATGTTGGAAACAGCTCTCGGTAGACGCATGCGGATTTACATGTGCCCATACGTGCTCATTATGTATGTTGGAGAGTCCACTTCTGGTGAAAGTCGCTTCGTCAGTCCACAACACTTTCTCGACGAAGGCAGAATCCACAGCTACTTTTTCTTCTATCCACTCGCAAAAATCCACTCTTGCACTGTGGTCTGATTGCAGCAGTTCTTGTGTTCGACGGAAGTGATATGGATGCTGGCCGTCTTCATGCAGAGTCCTCCAAACTATTCTGTGATCGACGCGCAGCCGCGCGCCCGCTCGACGCGTGCTAGTACGCGGGTCTTCGGCAAAATGCTGCAGGATTTGTGTTTCCAGGTTTGCACTGATGTTTGTGCCGGGTCTTTCGGTTGCTGCTCCATGAAAACTTCCGGTACTGTGCAGACGTAAGCAGAGTCCACGGAAGCACGAGTATGAAGGCAGACGTCTTTGTTCCGGAAGCGGCCTGTCGTCGACGAACCGTTGACGGTACAGCTCACGCGCCCCGTTGCAACTCCCGTTCGCAGCTCCGACGCAAAGTATCATGTCGTAATACTCTGCGTTTGAATAAGACATCGTGATTTGGATAAAAAAATCGAAATGATAATTCGTGACAATACACGACCTCGAAGTTCGAATGATGAAAGCCGAGTGGCGATTTTCAAAAACAGAAAGCGACACTGCGGCTTAGTCAAAGCGAATGCATTTAGGGTTCCATTTTTATTCTTAAAACAATTTCACCATGTACACTCAATACGTTTTCAGTTATGGTATAACATCATTATTATTTAGGTACAACATCATTTTTATTGTTTTGCAATTGATTGTGTTGTTGAGTTGCAGTTTACACTAGAGCACGGTTTTTTTTAAGATTACATTTTTATCAAGTTAACTCAAGCATTTGTTTTATTTAAAAATTCATTATGCTCTTGACTCTCAACTCACCTGATGTCACGTGTTACAGTGTATCACGCTTTGTTTTTTGAATAGCCTTTGTGAGATAGTAAAAAAATAAAAAAATAAAAACATTTTGTACAGTTTTCATCGAAGGATATTTTGAAAAATAAAAGTTTGTATTTTTGAAATAATGACATCCCGTAGGATATTTTTATTACCATTCATTTAATCTTCGACAGCCAAACTAAGGAAAATAAAAATAAAAACTATCAACAAAAATAATTATGACGGAACCCGAAACAACAAAGTTAACTAATTTAGCTAAAAATGGGCGAACAACGGCCGGCCGTGCACGATTGGCTGCGGCTGTCTTTGAATAACAGCGCGGTGATATTATTGGCTAGCGGCATTGTTCTGAGAATCGGCTTAGCGCGCTATTGGCGATCGGCAAGCGTTAGAGTTTCTTTGTCGGCTAGGACCGAAGCCGACGATTCCGCAAAGACTAACACAAACACAGATGTGTAACTCAATCTTTTTAGTTTATTCAAAGTTTTGCAAAATTGAAAATAAAATAAAATTGTTCGTTTCCAAGTACTACTTCGATCATTTACAATGATTAGAATCTTGTTTGTGAACCGAGCTCAGCTGACTTTATTTGTTATCTTGCCATGTAATGCGCTTTATTTGATAAAAATAGGGCACAATTAGAATTTATTTCTGAATAAAAATTGCCCGAAATTAATCGCATAAAGCAATACGCTAATTGCCATATTTTACAGAGAAATTCAAATAATAGGGTTCGAAATAATGAAGGTAGGTCGATTTTGAAGTATAATTTCTAATTCCTGTAATGAATTGAAAAAAACCTAATTTATGTAGTTGGTTAAATTTTGTTAAGAATTGAAATAGGCATTCTGTAAAAACATAACCTTCTGTACACTAATTAGTCTTTGACAGTCGTGGTCGTAGGTCGGTTATTCACCTTTTTAGGGTTGTACCTGTCCAAATTAATGCCAAAGTTTGATCTTCAATAACTCGTAAAATAAAAGATTAAGGAGTAAAAGACCTCTGGGGAGGGCTTCTAGATATACGTAAGTATGTGCTGTTTGAATATTGTTGGGCCTCCATCGGACACATTGATGATGTTGATATTGATATATTGACACATTGATATAGATATTACGTACTTAGAAAACTTTTTTTTGCCATTACAATAATTATATCATTAAGGAAGAAATAAACTATCTGAATCTGTTTTGTCATTAATCACGTTTTATCTGTTCTATAAATAATACATAGGATAACCAATCTACGTTAGTTTGTTTATTTAAATCAAATCTTGAAACTGAATTTTGAAACATATCTCGATGTCCAAGCTGAACTGAAATTAATTTGTAACTCTGATGACATAGTCATAAAAAAACCAAGTAAAATAGATGCTAGAGTAGAGTATAGCTCTATTCAATAGAGTTATACATTAAAGTCTATTAGTTGTATGATTAATTTAAATATCTGTTCTGGGTCTGGGTGTTAGTTGTCCATGTCTTTGTGTGTGTCCATGACATCCCCGACACAGGATTTATTCCTAGTGGGGAGCTATGAGTGTGAAACGTTTATTTATTTATTTATTCATACAAACTAAATAGTACAAAATAAACTAACACTAACATTTACATTAAAATTTGGTAGTACAAGGGTGCTCAAATCTCCTGTAAGGATACCTTCATATCTTGTTTTGCATACCTACCATTACGGTTGAAGCATGGCGGACTAACCTTATATAAAACTTTTTTACTAACACCAATTGTTAATTGTAATAACCCATGTTTCGTAAATAAAATATTAGAATTTGTTTATGGAGCTTTTACTCTCCGTTACAGCTATGCGGTTCCGTTTCCAAGACAAGTACAGGGATCTCCGGAACCACTGCCGCACGATCAGCATATCCAACGACGCTGTGATCGACGACCAGTCGGTGCTGTACTACGACTGCTACTGGACCAACGGCGAGGTGACTCTGGGACAGAGCCACATACTGGACTTTGAGGCTTACGGAGACGGGGTCGTTAACAGGGGACAGTATCACTTCAATGCGCCCTCAGCTGAGATGCTAAGTAAGTTTTGAAAAAATATTCTGAAAGCCAATTATTAATACCTATTTAAAAATATTCTGTGAAACTTAAAACATAACTTTTGTACCTTAAAAGTTATTTGTGCCAATTTTTTACTAAAGCACCTAAACTAAAAATTCAGCAAAATCTTGGACCTTTTTGGAGAAATTGCAAAAAAAAACATGGCCGCCATACATAAAACCATGGCCAGCAGCATACAAACTGTGAGGGCTTTTATCGTATAAAAATGATAAGTGTAGGGCTACCAATTGAGATCAGGACCAACAACTTAAAATTTTTACAACTTTTACAGTTGATTGACATTAGAACTTGTTATAAATGCAAGCTAAAACCAAAAAAACTAAGCTTATCCTTATTTCCACAGGTCCAGTAGCAAGACCAGAAGAATGGAATCCATTTATCTACATCGAAATATTCCCGAGCATAATGCGTCTGCACATCCCGCCGCCGCCTTCGCGACTGAGGATAAAATCCTATCGCATCGCCGTCATGAAGGAATGCGGGAAAGACTTCGGATGCGAAGTCAAGAAAACTTCCGTGATCCTAAATGATAGGACAGAGGAAGTTACGTACGATTACCACTTTGTGGGCGAAAATGGGCTGTTCTACTTTTTGGTGACCCCTATGCATAGAGCATGTGAAGTTGAAGGCAGGTGCAGGAACGTTGAGAGTCCTAAGATTAAAATCAGTGAGTATCTATTTAGTCTTTTAATTGGCAAAAATCCTCTCTCTCATTCTAACTCTCATTTTTTTTCTCTCTGTCAAAAGAAGATTTGTACAGTCACCTACAAAAAAAAAAATGTCTATGCCATCGGCAATCGGTATTTGTTTGAGAGTGTAATTTGAATTGCTAATTAATTTAATTTAAATGTATTGGATAATCCAATATGTTCAAATCATCATCGCCACCTCATTTGCATTGCCTTATGAGGTGGCGGTACTCTCTAAATTGCCTGTTTGGCATCTCCTTGTATCTATTATATTTCAAACATGTTGTTTACCATCAGGCAAGATGTCGGTCAAACGCTAGCATATTAATGAATTAAATGAAAAAAAAACAAGCCCTATGCCACTGGAGCAGTTGTGCCAGCAGCCCGGAGCCTCGATTCGTTGTTTTTGCACCTCTTTTCGGGACGCCAGTGCAGGTCCTATCGGCCCATTCCGAATAAGGATAAACCTGATTCACAAACTCTTCTATGCTACAAAATTCCCTGTCGACTTTTCAACCGAGAAGTTTCCCAAAACGAGACACAATGACACAATTTTCTTCGATATTGCACACCCCGTTTTTCTATTTTTTTTAATAAATCATCCTAAGGATGCCTTGCAAAGATCGCTCTTAGCGATAAGTCCGGCAGTTGTAGTACTAGTTTTAGGTGTTATAATCCTTTTGTTTGTAATTTATGGTGTGAACAATAGTTTTATCTATCTATCTAAACGAGACAAAACACAAGCTAATTTATGCCCTATTTCCAGGCACCGAAGGCCAAACGTTGAGCATCTGCATCGCGAGCGTCACCGCGCTGATAGTCGCGTCGCTGTTCGCGTACTACGTGGCGCTGCGGGCGCTGCGCCGGTACTGCTGCCGGGACCGCTACAAGCTGGCGGGTGAGTTCACTACATACATCATTAGCCGTGCTAGCTCCGTGGGAGAAAAACCGCGTCGCATTCTTGAGGTGGCGGGTTCAAACCCCGACTCGTACTAATTAGTTCTTTGGGATTTATGTACGAATTTCCATACCACTGGCTTTTCGGTGGAGGAAAACATCGTGAGGAAACCTGCACACGTCCAGAGAAGAAATTCAATGGCGTATGTGAATCCACCAACCCGCACTTGGCCAGCGTGGTGGAATACGGCCTAATCACCCTTCGAGGGTAGACCTGTATCCCAGCAGTGGGAGGATTAAAGGTTGCTGCATATGATATAAATAATACAAATACATACAAAAGACTTCAAAGTCTGCTTAGACCAGTTGTAGTAATAAATCGCGATGTTCTCATAATGTTCCAAAGGGGGTTTAAAAAAAAATTGCGGTATGTTTTACACATAATCTTCATAAATTAAACAATGGGTTATTGTAAGTAAGGAAGTCAATAAGTTAAATTAGAAGTCATTGTGCAAGCAGAGATTTTATTCCACTTCTGAAAATATGACTCGACTAGCAAAGTAATCATTTATACTCTTTTAACCATTTATGGCATACCAAACCAAATATGGAACCGTGGAATTCATATTTTATACCTATTTAATATCCATTTTAAAATAAGCTTATCTTATACTCGTAATATCTTTGTTGCATTTATGGGCAAATGCATACAGTACAAATGGATTTAGCGCACTATAACCAATTTAAAACACGACTCATTAATAATTAAATCTGTTATTTTCAGCAATGGAAATTCCACCACCGACCAAAGTGCTCGTCATCTATTCGTCGACTAACCGACTCCACGGCGAGTGTGTGGCGTCCTTCGTGTCGTATCTGCGCACCGAGTACGGGCTCGACGTGTTGTACGACGGAGACATCTCGGCCTCCTCACACGGGGACCCCTACATCTGGGCGGACGAGGCTTTCAGACTCGCTTCCCATGTTATGTACATCTGCGGACCCGCTCAAGATACAAACTTCAACATCTACGACAAACCCATCATAACAGCTCACAAGGACGTGGACCTCCTCCTTCTGTCCTTCCTCAAAGCCAGCAGAACCTCCAAGAGCCCCAAAGATATCCTGAACGTCTGCTTCGAACATTCCACCGGGCCGCTCCCCGTCGAAACGCGATCGGACAAAGTCTACTTCTTACTGAAGGACTGGCAGAAACTGATATCGCATCTGTCCAAAAATCTGCTGCCGAAGAGGCAGATTATGCGCACGGAAAAAGGGAGGTGCTTTTTGGAAGACTTGATCCGGGCGAAGAAGATGTTGAGCATTCAGCAGGAGGAGATCATTCGGAGCGGACTCGAGAAAAATACGGAAAAGAACATATTGCTGTAAACTAGATTATGATTCGTTCGTAAGTAAGTGTTTGATCAGTTTACGGGAACAAATAATAGTGATAGACGCGACGTGATTGTTTGGTAAGGTGCCTAATTTTGGTCCGCCTCTGTGAGGACGGGTGAATAAGGTAAGCGCACAAAAGTGATGGGGCATTTTTATCGCGTCTATTTTATTATTTTACCTTTCGTAAAACGAATTTTAGTGTTTCAATGTTCATGAAAAATATGAATTTGCATTGCAACATATTGTAAGCATGCAAAGAAAAAAGAACAAAAATATTTTTATGATTATTTATAATTGTTGTCTTTCCCAGTCTTTGCATATCTTTATGGCTTTTCTTTAAAGGTGTTTAAATTGTAGATACTCTCTTATAATTTTAAAAGTATAGATATAACATAACCAAGTTATCTATTAGAGCTTCGATTGTGTCGGACATGGTGCAATCTTTGATACTTTATTCATAGTAGTTTACTTTATGATTTCAGAACGTATCTACTTTAATATTATTAATTTAATTTCCTCATGCTAATTTTGTAGTGAACTAAGTACCTTTATAATTTTTGACTTTTTTTTGATCAATGATGCCTACGTTCTACGAAATATTGTCTGAATTAGGTGTGCCATAAATACCTACCTGAACTCTTGTGTACCTTTCAGTCTTTTCCAAAGTAAGTTGCTTAGTTTGTTTCATAGATAGATAGTAAATATTATAAAACAAATAAAGCAACTTCCGATTAAATAAACGTGAAGAGCGTTAAAAAGTGTTTAGAACAATAGGCACATTTTAAAAGCTACGTGATGATTGACACGTCTGCGTTTATTTAATCTCGAGCATTTAAATAATAATCGTTATCTAGTTGATCTCAAATTGATATGTAATGGCATTTCGATGCTGGCGCGTCTATTGATTGCCTACAAGCAAATATCCACCCTATGCGTATGAAATTCTTGTTGCATTTCGGTATAAGTGCAAGCCTACTTGGCTAGATCTAAAGGCTAGGCTAAAGGAAAGAAGTAAAAGTGGGAGAATGAATTAGAATGCAACCTTATTGCTAGTTAGTTAGGGTGGATATTCGTACGGGTAAATAGCGCGACCGCAGTCTACTTCGGTCGCCTACATCGAAATGGCAACTGTTGAAGTGTGTTCTATCGTTATACAGGACCTTCAATTATTAAGCTCAATATAAATAATATACCTTGTGATGTATTTTTATAAAAATAAAGTCGTGCATACATATTATAAACATGTTGACTTTTATTTCTCTGCACTTAAAACTAGTTTCCAATTGACATATAGTGTTTATAGACAATAGACAGGTTCGTCCATATAACTTATTTACTAGAATACTCTGCACTAGCGATAAAAGTAAACGCTACTTGATGGCTAGTCTCGTCAATAAAACTTGGGGTCACATTCAAAAACAAAGCCAAACTAGTAAAAATGACAATTTTAAATTCTGTGTCCGTTTTGGCTGTCCGATGCGCTGCGTTTGTCGTATTTTTGCAGCTGCACAAATAACCTGAGATAACGGACGTTCCTATGATAATAAATTATGACAAGCACCATACGTCTATTGTATCAGGCGGGGGTTAGGGCAAATGTCTATAACAGGTAATTTGGTAAAAGGAATATACCTAGGCATTTATTTATTTACAAACGCTTACCACTATCCTTACATTTTATTTATTTATTTGAGAACATGCTAAAACGCGGATGGAGGTAGGCCATAATGGTTTCCGATTCCAGTCAGAAAGGCCATCAGATAAAATCCGTTTACTCCCACCTGTTCTGTTGACAGAACTACTGGGATTTCATTGTTTACACCAGAAATTACCAACAAAGAGGATCATACTTACCACTTAAAACTAGTGCAACAACTGGCGGCCTTATCGCTAAGAGTGACCTCTTCCAGGCTACCTTTTCAGTTCTTTGCGAAATTAGTACGCATACTCTGCCAAAGAAGCCCATCTATACTAATATTATAAAGAAGTAAAGTTTGTGTTTGTATATTTGTTAAATTGTAAGGGGTAATCTGAACCGATTTTAAAAATTCTTTCACCAATAGAAAGCCACATTATTGCTGAGTGTCATAGGCTATATTTATTACCTGAAAAAATTAGGGATCCTTAACAAAATAAGATCAAGTAAAAAAATTGCAACCAAAAACCTAAAAAAAATAATAAAGTATTTAATCTTAAACACAATATAAATAAAATGGGACAGTAAATAAAAAATAAAGTTACGATAGATGAGAATAAAAATACGTTTATAGATAAAAATGTAAAAAATTATAAGAGAAAATATAAATAGTAATTTAAAAAAAAATCTACTTATCACCCGCATAAAGACGCATTTAATCTACGTTTATCCCAAAATGTTTAAAAAATGAATATCCACCCGAGCGAAGCCGGGACGGGCCGCTAGTCGATAATAAAATTGAGACTGAAAATATGCTTATTTCTAATTTCAGGAGTAAAAATGTCATAGCTAGCCACCCAAACTATAAGACTTTACTTATTGCCTATTTAATTTTAATTGGTTTCAGTAACAGTAAAATAAATTTAATTTAACATAAGTACAACTCAGTTATCATTGGTTTATTTATCACGATAATACACTATACAATTTTGGAATGTTGTATCAAATACAACCTTACTTAGTCTTGCGGTGTGAATATTAAACATTTGTTAACACCTTCATTAACAGAACTTGTATAAATATAAAATACTTATCATTGTTTTGTCTTTTGTCGATCAAGGGCTCTATAGGCACCTGCGATACTATCACTCTCTCTTATTAGAACAGCCATACGAGTGAAGGTGACCGAGGCAATATTGAACGCCCCATCAGAGAACCTCAAGCTTTATACCAAAAAATTGAGCCAAAATAAAATAAGTTCCGACACCCGATGACTAACCAGGTAACCAGATACCTACCCTATTCTTGGGCGCTCGAGATTATCTCCGTCACTCTCACTCATGATATTTCTAATGAGAGCGACAGTGACCGAGATAATATCTCCGCCAGAATAGGGCCCCAGATCTAAGGCGTCAACATGAGTACGGTTTTATCACAATAAAGAAGTTGCAAGTATATCTTTATTTTTAACCCTCGACGCAAAAACGACCGGGTGTTATAAGTTCGATGTGTCTGTGTGGCATCGTAGCTCCCAAACGGATGCACCGATTCTAATTTTGTTTTTATGTTTGAAAGGCGAATCAGTCGGGAGTGTTCTTAGCTGTTTGATGAAAATCGGTTCAGCCGTTTAAACGTTGGGGTTTCTTAAATTTAATATTTGATTTCTTTACAAGGGTTAAACGAATGTTCATTTACAGATCAATTCACAATCACTGCTTACTGAGACTAAATTATCTGGAGATTTGAGTAAGCCGAGGAACTAAATATGTATTTACGACGGGCTGTTAGTTTAGTATTAAAAACGCGATGGTGGCGCCCTATCCCAACTCTACACATAAATTGGTCGCACTATAAATCTATACACGTACTGAGCAACTAACTGGAAGTAACAAGACATGTTATTTTTTTAATAATGCAGTTTTATAAATAATAAATCAAATTTATTGGAAATTACTTATAATTAATTATCTATTTGCTATGGGGCCTATTCATATCTACTACACGAGGCCGAGCCGTTTCTAGTTAATTTTAAATTTACATAGCATTTAATTTTACCTTTATCACTTTGTTTTAGATTAGACCAGCGCTGTAAGGCACTGCCATTTCAGTATGAATTGTTCCTTAAGCAGTGGGCCTAGCACAACTTCTGACGTAAAATTCGTAGCGAGTATTCGATAGAAAAGTACGCTATTTACATTTGTCAGTGGCACCCTAAACGGGCGTAAATGTGGTTCACTTTTTTATCGAATTTTCGCTTCGAATTTTACGTCAGCAGTAGTGCTAGACCCACTGTACTGTAGTGAGAGCTCGATTGCCGTACTATCACGAGATTTGATTCACCACATTGTGTGTCATCAGTGTTTTATCTCAGCAACCTCTTCCATATTCTTGTTTAGAATTAGGTATCATACCATATATGTACTTCTACCAAATTTTATCAAAATCGGTCGGTAAACGGCGCTGCAGCAAATTTCCCCCCCTTTTGAAGGAAATACCCCCCAATCAAAAAATCCCGACGACAAAAAAAAAATAAATTGTTGAACCTGTATACCAAGTTTCGTCGAGATTTGTTGAGAAATGCGACCTGTACGCGAGTACCATTATACAAACAAACATCCGGATTCCGGACAGATGAAAGCAAATTTGGCCAGTTGTTGCAGAGACGCTTCGCTCGCTCGGTCAACTATTCAATACAGGGTTATGATAGGGTAAGCTAAGCCAAAAAGGGCTCATTCCTATAATTATACTCAAACATTATGAACAATTTTTACCATGAACCAACCTTGAAATAGAGAAAAAGCAGCTGTTCCATACAATTTCTCGAGTGTCATTGATATTTTTCTATGGAACAGCTGTTTTTTATTCTCGAGTTCAGGGTTGGTCCCACTGCCACAGTAAAAGTTGTTTATAATGCCTTTTTCGGCTGAGCACAGCACACCCTTTCCATACAGCTCTGTAGAGCCGTGAATAATTCACTACATTATCATAGGCATTGAGATATTGAGAAATACTTTTCATACACACACTATCCAATCGTGCCAATAAAATTTATAAATCCATTGAGCTATTAAGTACTACATACTAGAGACATCGTACTGCATTGTGATGTCCTATTCAATTGGGCACATGCGCCACACTTCACTCCGTCTCGTTTGCCTCAATTTACTTGGGTAAGGTACGGCATATGAGTGAATTGTATTATACACATAAATACTGTATGTATGTAGGTGTGTACTACGGCACATTCTGGACATATTTACGCGAAATACTTTTTTTGAGACTGAAAGAAGTGTGGCGCTGTGGACACAATTATTTGGAACATCACATCACATTAGAGCGCGGTGCCTACTCTAGTATGTAGTACATAGTAGCTCAATGTATAAATCGTAACAAAATTATACAACCAGGTACAAACTAATGACTTAAAATTGCAAAACAACATGATTATGCGATCGTTAAAAACTAGGGTTTGTTTTTGAAACACTATTTGATTTTTGTTTATCTTTGAGGTATTGATTAGATTAGATTAGACATCGACATTAGATTCGGTATGACAAATACGTGAATAAAGGTTCAGATAAATTCTCTATTCAGTAAAAGAAGAGAAGAAGAAGAAGAGAAGAGATCGCTTTTAGCTATAAGTCTGCCATTTGACCCTATCTGTAATGTTTTTGTGTACCTTCTGATGCCAATAAAATACCATTGTATTGTTTTGTGTCGCCCAAAAAGTAGTGTTTCAAAAACAAGTATTAAAAAGGTGTGTATTTACAATGAAACCTTGTTTACCACTAATGTTACCTCTACTCACACATGTTTAATAGCAATATTTGGCAATATACAGATACACCTTACTAGCTATCCGCCTTATAAGCCAGAGGTTCCGGGTACGATTCCCGGCCGGGCAGATGTTTGAATGATGAATTTAAATATCTGTTCTGGGTCTGGGTGTTAGTTGTCCTTGTCATTGTGTGTTCCATGGCATCCCGACACAGGGTATCCTAGTGGGGAGCTATGAGTGTGAAATGTTTATTTATTTATAAAGTTATGATACTGGAACTTCAAATATGAAACCGCTTCGATTCAAAACTTGCTTAGTTCGAAAAAAGCAAAAAAAAAGTTTAAAAATAGGGCATTTTATAAATACTGTCCTCTTGTAGAGATGTAACCTTACTCAGAAAGGTTTTGTTTGAAATCTAGCCGACTTAAAAGCCAGTAATACAGGCTTATAAGAAAAGGGTATGCGTAGTATTGCGTAGCCAACAAGGGCCATAGTACTCATTATGAACAACTCTGAAATCGAGATAAATGGCTTGCGTTTGGCCGCCATCTTGCCAAATAGGCTTGCGTCTGACCGCCATCTTGCCTGATGCAATCCAAAAGACCAAGCTGTTTAGGCGGTACATCACACAGGAATACACACACATACTTACATACCTCCTCACAAAACGTTACCCTTCTTTTAGGTGGTTGGGTAAAAGGTGAGCGCACGTTTACGTAGGAAAATAACCCCCTGCGCTACATGAACTCCGCTAGAGATCTAAAAATTGACGAGCTGATGACGTCATTCTTCAAATTAATTACGAGACTCTGTACCAAGCAAGTTTTAATCAAACACGGCTAATTAAACGAAAGTAATGAGGAATATTAGTTAATTATTTCAGAAAAAACATAGTTACGGGAGCAGCGCAGTAAGATTTTCATTGCCATTCTAATATAAGCATTGCAGGCACAGAAACAGAGTCGAAAATACTTTATCTTATCTCTTCACATTTCTGCCTGGATTTATGCCAGTTTATTGAATTTCACTGCGTCACTCTTGTAGCTAATAGTTGAAAGCATACAAGGTGTAACAAAAACAAAAAAAACTCTGAAGTATTTCAGAGTTTTTTTTTTCTACAGGTCAAAGTGAACAACTTTTATGACACACGTTAACTAAATACGAGAAAAAATATCGAGTCTATACCAAATATTTAGCCACGTGATCAATTTTTAAGGAAATTCAATATTTTCTTTTTCGAATTTAGCAGACTTTTGTTTTAGAAGTTGTCCTCTCTGACGTGTAAAAGAACACCGTTAAGTACTACACTTTTCGTTGCATCTTGTATAAAATTGCAAAAATATATAAGGCAACAAATACAATTATTTTTTTGTTCTGCCGTGTTATGACAGAAAACATTGAGAGAGCAGAAGTCAAACTCACGTATGCAATTAAACTACCAACGGTTGGAAGGGCAAAGTTTCCAGTAAAATTTCCATAGGAGATTAAACATCTTATATATCACGGTGACGAGCGCAGTGCTGTGCCGCGTAGGGCCTTGGATTGTACGAATTCAAAGGTCTGGGTGGCGCAGACCTGTTATGGGCAAACGTGACGTTTAACATCAGGCGAGCGATTCGCTCACTCGCGCTGACGGTTGATCTATGTGTGATGTTTGATTGTCTATGTGTGTTGATGTACAAGTACATACGTGAACTTTACTTCAGCAGGCTGATTTAGCTACCCGAACATCGAATGTATTCGACGATTATCTTCAAATATAAGAATATGTCAAATCTTTCCGAGATTTGACATATAAATTCCTTCCGAAGGCGGAAGACTTTTCGAAGATAATCGTCGAATACATTCGATGTTCGGATGGATGAATCAGCTTGCTGTTCTCTTTGTTTCGTGGTTATGTGTTGTTAGGTTATATCTGCTACTGGACACGCGTACCCCCGCCCCCGCCCCCGGCGACACGCGGGCGTGTGAGCGAGTGTGTCGCCGCGACACTACCCTGATGGAAGCTAGTACGAACGACTCCTATGTGCTGGAAAGAGAGAAAAGATTGTATTATTCTGCTGTAGGAATATAATGCGACAATGTAACAAACAAATGGGAAGAGGTACAAAGTGAATTTGCATTCGATGGGGAGTACATTTACTGGCTATTCAATTTGTGCGGATTTTATTTTTTAAAGGGTCGGGAATGAATTAGCATAAGTGGACCTCCTATAATTAGTGAACACAATTTAATATCGACAGTAGTCCAGTTTCTCGAGTCCAGATGAAGCTCGAAGAGACGATTCAACCACATAAAAATACTAGGTAAAAAAGAAATCATGTAACCCATCTTACTTGATCTCCAGACTGCTGTGGCATTTCTTGGTCACCTGTTCCGCATCTACCTAGAGTCCAGATAATGCTTGATGGGGACGAAAACAAGTACTCACAAAACAATCTAGCTAAAAAGTAGTCATGTAAGCCACCTTACATGATCTCCAGACTGCTGTCGCTGTTCTTGGTGGCCTGCTCCCCCTCGCTGGAGTTGGAGCCCCCCGACTCGGAGCGCGGGCCGCGTCTCTTCTTCTTCTCCTGCACTACTTCGGTGGAGGCCTGCTCCGCTTGCCGCTGCCAGGCCGGGATGGAGGGCGGCTCCGTCCGGGTTTGGAGGGAGGGGAATTGGTTCCTGGAAAATGTTTTTGATTCAGTTTTTGTTGTAAATAAACTACTTTTACCAACGACAGCCTCTTTGGAGTTTATATTGATTTTTTTTTGCTAACTTTTTTATTTGTTACTACTACGTTAAGTAGTATTTACATTTGTTTTGTTTTGTTTTGTTTTGTTTTGTTGGCAAAATTCCTTTAAGCGACGCTATATCGGATTTTAAGCCATCCAGCTGCTGCCTCATTATGACTGGAGCCTGCCCCGTAGACTGCATCTCCCCGCGCAGTGACGTCACGTTCGCGTTCAAAATGTCGAGCGACTTGCGAATCTCGTCGAGGCATTCGATCGTAGTCTTTCTCTTTGGCTGCTCGACGAACAGGTGCTGTCTGAGGACGTTCTGTTGAAAACGTACGTTTTGTTAGTCAAATTAATAAAATCAAATAAAACGTTTCACACTCATAGCTCCCCACTAGGATACCCTATGTCGGGGATGCGATCGAACACACAAAGACAAGGACAACTAACACCCAACCCAGAGCAGATATTTAAATTCATCATTCAAACATCTACCTACCCGGTCGGTAATTGAACCTGGGGCCTCTGACTTATAAGGCGTATATACTACCACTGAGCCAAACAAGTCGTCAATTATTGTTAGTTTACTAGCTGCGCCCCGCGTTTTCACCCGCGGTCAAAAGATTAACATGAGTTTTCCGGGATTAAAAGGAGCCTGTGTCAATCCAGACCTTCACTCTAAATTTCATGTAAATTAGTTGAACCGTTTCAGCGTTTAGTGGTAACAAACATACACTTTTATAATACTAGCTGCGCCCCGCGGTTTCACACGCGTTTCCGAGATAAAAAGTAGTCTATGTTAATCCAGATCACAAACAAACTTTATTCCAAATTTCATGTAAATCCGTTCAGCCGTTTTTGCGTGAAAGATTAACAAACATACATACAAACTTCCGCGTTTATAATAATAGTAGGATTAGTAAGATTTTTTTGTATGGCAGTAGTGTATTATTGGGCATTCTGGAACAGGTTTTGAATGAAAATTTTGTGGCTCACTTCGTTTGCTCAAAAATTTTAATTCAAAACCTGTTCTAGAATGCCCAATAATGGAACGATTTCTTTGCAATAACGTATTGGAAAAATTTTAAGGAATCTATTGCTAATACCAAAATTGGTCATTTGCTCATACCAAACTTACGACACATAAAGGCGGTAGCTCCGTTACAACAAAATAATAAAATAGAAAATGGTAAATTGAAGTCCACACCAACTACCAACTAAATGAACAGAGTCGTGACCGTACCTGGAAATAAGTCGGTGCAGCTGTTAAGTCAGCAACTTGATATTTATTATAAAGCTATGACATACTGGTTGGTTGGGTTGGTGGTTTATCTATTCTCCGAATGTTATTAGCTTAAGTCCTCTCTTCGTATATATTGAGTAAATAAAGTAGGTACCAAATAAATAATAAAAACTATTAGGTAACGTGTTTGAGCTATTTTATTATAAAACTATTATGAATGAACAAGTATGTCATGTCTTTTATTTTTTGTTCAGCTATTTTATACAACACTATCTAGCTCCAAACAAAGCAAATCTTGTACTATGGGAACCAGAGTAGGTACTTTTACAACTTTAAAATACAAAGAAATACCCCGACACAGAAAAACATGCATTTTCTTTACATAAATATATGTCCTGGTGGGAATCAAACCCACAGCCTAAAATACAATAATTGCACAATACGAGTAACTGTATTGTAAACACACCTTAATCAGTTTCGCGATTCCGCAAAAATACTTGACAAGTTTGTACAACTTGATATCATTGTTGTAAAGCTGATTACAAACCGGTAATAACTGATTTCACTATTCTCCAAATGTTATTAGCACATTTTATTAGTTATTAGGTACATTGGGTAAATAAAGTAGGTACCGAACAAATAAATAGTAAAAACCATTAGCATGTTTTGGTTATTTTAATATAAAACCAATACTTAAAAATACATAGATATTTATGATAAATAGAAACACCCAGAAAAACATATTTGTTCTGGGGAGGAATCGAACCCACGATTTAATTTACCTACATATAATAACTGCAGACTAACTGTATTGTAAACACACCTTAATCAGTTTCGCGATTCCGCAAAATACTTGACAAGTTTGTACAACTTGATATCATTGTTGTAAAGCTGATTACAAACCGGTAATAACTGATTTCACTATTCTCCAAATGTTATTAGCACATGTTATTAGTTATTAGGTACATTGGGTAAATAAAGTAGGTACCGAACAAATAAATAGTAAAAACCATTAGCATGTTTTGGTTATTTTAATATAAAACCAATACTTAAAAATACATAGATATTTATGATAAATAGAAACACCCAGAAAAACATATTTGTACTGGGGAGGAATCGAACCCACGATTTAATTTACCTACATATAATAACTGCAGACTAACTGTATTGTAAACACACCTTAAAACAAAGCGGCTAATTGTGTACTAGCTATTGCGCGCAACTGCGCTCGCACAAAATATAAATTTTATTGATACGATTTTAATAAGTACATACCAAATTTTAAAAACAGATAATTGTTTTTATAACCGTACCGAGAACTTTGAAACACTTATTTTAATTTTACATGTCCAAATAATGGAATTATTTTGCTAAATCTTTTTCCGTCTTCGGAATCTAAATTTTCAAAAATTGACTCTGATAAACCAGGAGATGTACTCTCAAACGGTAGCGTTCAATTGTAAATGCCACTCACGGTCATCCATCCGAAAATTAACAGTACCTCGGGTTCGTACAGGTCCGAACGTGTTTATATATAGATAATAAAATGTATGAGTAAGGTATTTAATTTCAAATGAATGCTTGTTACTCGATACATTTGTTTTTCCATTTTATAATTATTGCTGATGTTTCAGTAAAAACAGAGGTGCTTAATACACTTACAGGGTTAGAAAATGGTATGCTTGGACTAAAGGGCTCCTAGTACTCATCATTATGAACAACTTTATCTACGGGACCAACCTTGAAATCGCGAATAAATAATTCATACTATGAGCCTTTTTCGGCTTCCTTAGAACCCTGTTTTTAACCGACTTTAAAAAAGGAGGTTATCAATTCGACTGTATGTTTTTTTTTTATTTTTTTTTTATGTTTGTTACCTCATAACAGCTTTTGACTGGGTGAATCGATTTTGATGATTCTTTTTTTATTAGAAAGCTGACGCTTCCCATTTGGTCCCATTTCAATTTAGTTCAGTTCTGATAATGGTATCCATGAGAAAACCAAATAAGTCTTAAATTTGCATTATGTACGTGCGCGACAAATAGATAATAACTCAATAGTCGGTCTTTTGAAGTCGGTTTTTGTTTTTTAAAAATAATGTTCTTGTTATCTAATCAAAGGAAAACACATTTCACAGTTAAATACTTTATTATAACGAATTAAATTCAATACTCTCTTACCACTAATAGTTTCAACATAATGTTACTAACATCACAATAATACGTATTCTTACTGTTTACTATTTACAACTCTGAGACTATCCGTCTCTTTCTAATT
This sequence comes from Alcis repandata, assembly GCA_949125135.1. Taxonomy (NCBI): domain Eukaryota; kingdom Metazoa; phylum Arthropoda; class Insecta; order Lepidoptera; family Geometridae; genus Alcis; species Alcis repandata. The sequence continues at coordinate 11,482,938 of OX421239.1, read as the reverse complement.
CAATATGTGAGAGTGGGATGACGACAACTTCAAAACTATTTTTTAGACTAAGCTCTCAGTGCAAGAAATCTCATCACATACGAGTAAGATAAGATAGATAAAGAGCGGGCTCTTTTTCCGCAACTAGGCCGGTAATCGGCCCTTTTTGCGTGAACTACATTATGCAGGTTTCCTCACGATGTTTTCCTTCACCGAAAAGCCAGTGGTATGTAAATTCGTACATAAGTCCTAAAGAACTCATTGGTACGAGTCGGGGTTTGAACCCGCCACCTCAAGAATGCGAAGCGGCGGTTCTCCCACTGAGCTACCACGGCTCTTCTCATCACATAAGATAAAACAGCAAATAAAACTCCCAGCGTTGCAATGGCTGAACCGATTTTGTAAAACTTGCTACTAACCAAGAAACCGCTAGAAAACTTCTCAGATATTTAAATCCCCTCTGACCACATTGGCAACCAATTCGCAACTAGTTGCTAAAAAAACCGAACTAAAAAAATAGAAAATAAAATTTTATAAATTTAAATTAAGAATAGGGTTGAAAATTTCAATAAATATAAATTAATAATAGTGTAAATAAATAAATATATGTATTTTATTTTTAAAAAGCGTGGGGTGCATGGGTCAATAGATATTATATATTTTGTAGATACATTTTGTATTGACAGACATGAGTAGAGTGATTAGCATTTTGATAATATCTTAGAAAGCACCCCACGCTTTTTTAAAAATAAAATACATATATTTATTTATTTACACTATTATTAATTTATATTTATTGAAATTTTCAACCCTATTCTTAATTTAAATTTATAAAATTTTATTTTCTATTTTTTTAGTTCGGTTTTTTATAAAAAGCGTGTTTTTTTAGTTTTTTTTTTAACTATAATTTATTTTTCGCTTTTTAGTTCGATTTGCTAACTATAATATTAACCATCCTTAATATGTACAAATGTGTTGGTGTTATCCGATTTTGGCCGTCTGCTCAAGCAAATTAAAAATAAAATTGATGTGTAACAAAAAATATTGAGCAAAAAGATTTGTAGCCGCGTGGTTTCGATCCTCAGACCTCATAAAATAAAATTGATGTGTAACAAAAAAATATTGAGCAAAAAGATTTCTAGCGCGTGGTTTCGATCCAGGGACCTCTGGGTTATGAGCCCAGCACGCTTCCACTGCGCCACTCTGTTCTCTGACACGAATGACGAAATTACCATTTGTAAGTTAAACGGTATTAAAAGTTAACGAAACTTTATAGAAAAAGCGTGTTAAACAAATTAATAGTTAAAAAAACTAAAAAACACGATTTGTTTAGTGTATTGTCATCGGTCCTCGATATATCTACAAAGTTTGAAAGAAATCTGACCGTTTAAAGTGGGTCAAAAACGCGCTCAAAGGAGTCGGTTACATACAAACAAACATACAAACATACAAACATACAAACATACAAACATACAAACATACAGGTGAAGCTAATAAAAGCGTGTTAAAAAGGAATATATGTTCTTGCTACTATCCAGTCACCAAAGAAGATTAGTTGCCAACTACGAGTAAGAATTAATTAATAACATAATTAATTGCATCTAAATCGGTTCACTGTTTCCACCTAGCTTGGGAGAAGAAAAATATTATCAGAGACAACGGACAACCCGTCAATCTGTCTGTAGGTAATCTTATACTGGGTTATAAGCAAAGGGTATGCTAAGCCGAAAAGGGCTCGTAGTACTCATCATTATGAACAACTTTTACTATAGGACCAACCGTGAAATCGCGAAAAAAACTATTTCTTACATTTTGTCGAGGGTCATTGAAATTTTTCTATGGAACAGCTGTTGACGTGACAACGTCTAATAAATCACTGACCGCTGGCTACACGCACGGAAAAGTCCCGTTACGTGTCCCGTTACGCTCATTGTGACGTCACGATCGAAGCGAGAAAAGTATACAATAATTTCATCAATGTTTTGTTATGACGTTGTCACGTTACTATCGTCAGTGCTGGTCCCATAGTAAAAGTTGTTGTTGTTCATAGTACCTACTCATCAGAGTACTATACCCTTTCTTTTAACTGTATTCAATAATAACGCCTTCAGATCTATCATTCTGCAACTCTTAAAATTAGATTTACAAAGTGGTAACACATAATCGTCGTCCTTATGACGTGGCCAGCTGGCCAGTGCCTGCGAGGTTCAGTCCGGAGCGCACCACTAGTACACTAGTGAAGTCAGCACAGGTCTATGACGTCACTAGTTGTCATTCCCGTTTGAAAACTATTAGTTCCCGACAGACCTCGACTCTGTTGAACACTGTTTTGAAACAACTGGACATTATTGGCCTTTCTAGCTAAGGCACTGTTTTTTTTCGAGACTTTGTTTATTCCCGATTGAGCACTATTTATCCCCACTTGGGCACAATTTATTCCCGAATAGGCACTATTTATTCCTACTTGGGCACATTTTATTCCCGAATAGGCACTATTTAATCTCGACTGGGCACTATTTATCCCCACTTGGGCACAATGTATTCCCGGCCGGGCTCTATCCCCGGCCAGGCCGCGCCCGCGGTGCGTCTCCTCGCTGACACTCTGCACGCCGGAGATGAGTCCGAGATTCGGCTCACGGTTTAGACCGGGATCTGCGTTTGGATCCACTGCATCCTGGACAAATAATTAATTATTCACTCTATTAGCATTTAGTATAGAAAGGCGTCGGATTAGTCGATTGTTTTTAAAAGCTTTTATTAACTTGTAATGTATGTAACAATGTTTGTTCGGGTGGAATCTTGCAACTCAATTTTGAACCGTTTCCCGATGTCCGATTGAGCTGAAATTTTGTATATGTGTGTGACTCCGATGACAATGCAACAAAAGCTTGTTTTAAACAATATTCATACAATCAACTTATGTAACCAGTTGTTGCACTAGATTTTTTTCTAGAATCACCAATGTTTGTACTTACGAGGTCTACGGTACTACTGATAATAATACGTAACATCCTTACCACATATGATATGACGTCCATCGGTATCTTATCCTCCCAGTCGGTTTCTCTCTGCTTCTTCGGTGGCTCGTCGCTCTGTTTATCTCTGTCCCGCTTCCGTAGCCCTCTGTCAGTGTCGCCCTGTCTCACTCTAGCATCCTCCGTCTCTGAACTATTTATCTCTGTGACGTCATCATCATCGATGACAATGCTCTGTGTTATCACATTGTTGTTTGCAAACGATTTCCCCAACAGAAGAGTTTGCATTTCCTGACTCGAGGCTGCCAGCATCTTGCTCTGGCTCGTTGCAGCTATAATTTGGCTTTGTCTCGGTGTGGCTCGACCGGCCTGAACTATATCCACATTATCTTTCAACACGTGGAACGGTATTTCGGAGACAACTGAAGTTTTGCTGAAGTCGTTCCCGGACATTCCTTTGAGAAAATTGGTCACTTGTCTCGGCTCACTGAGGAGCTTGATGTCGGAGCCCTCGTGGAGAGCCAGGCGGGGGGTCTGCAGGACCAAGTTGGTTAACAAATATACAAACACACAAACTTTAGTTCTTTATAATATTAGTATAGAAGTATATTAGTTTATAATATTAGTATTTACGTAGCGTCTACGTAGTATCGTCAAGTTGTGCTAGAGCGACTTGTTTTTTAAGTTTTCAGTTGACAGTTTTCAAGAGGGGTTCCCAACGAGTCACACCAAAACGAGTCACAGTGTGACTCGTTGGGAATTTTTTTCTTCAAGTTGTCATGTGTTCAGCTTTCAAGTTTTCGTGTTTTCAGTTTTTAAGTTTTTAGTTCACATTTTTCAGTTTTGTAGTATTTTGTAGTAGTATAGTTGACAGTTTTTTTCAGTTTTCAGCTCTCAAGTTTCCATGTTTTTAAGCTTTCTGTATTCAAGTTCTTATAATCTCCGGTTTCAGCTTTCCAGTTTTCAAGTTTTTAGTTTACAGTTTTCAGGTTTCAGCTTTCAAGTCTTCATGTTTATATTTTTCAGTTTCAAATTTCTTATTATTATACAGGGTTATTCATAAAGGGTATGCTAAGCCGAAAAGGGCTCATAGTACCTACTCATCATTACGAACAACTTTTACTATGGGACCAAACCGAAATCCGCGAAAAACAAAACAACAGTTCCATAGAAAAAACTCAATGACACTCGACAAAATTTATGGAACAGCTGATTTACCTATATTTTCGCGAATTTCGGTTTGGTCCCATAGTAAAAGTTGTTCATAATGATGCGCACCATGAGCCCTTTTCTGCTTAGCATATCCTTTAAGAATAACCCTCTATTATTATTATTAATTTAAGAAATTGTAAAAATTACCAAATCATCTTAACATGTGTAATGGTGTCCATGACAAGAAAACTTAACGTCAATTACGTCCGAATTCTGAGTACTGATTTCTCAGGGACGAAGTGCACCCTTTCTGGGATCTCAGTATTTCGGATAGGCTCCATGTTTCCCTGCTGCCCGCTTTCGACTACAGTACTTATTCCTATAATCAGTATGTCTATGCCGTGTCTGTCAGCCAAATTACTTAATAATAAACGGAAAATGAGTTGTACCTATCAGCGAGGGTCTGTGCATGTATTACATGTTCATGCTACACAACATGACACTATAAACACTGTTCATCTCATCAAATATCAGTTGTTTAACATGATGTCGTGAAAGTCTAACCTGTGTAATAATATAGATAAATCTCGCCTATCTATGGTAAACCCTAACTGATAAAGAGTTCAGTTCGGAAAACCGACATTAGTGTTGATGGAACTAAATGTGGCGACACTATTCATGTCGAAATAGGCCTCACAGAAACGCGATTGTGAAAGTACAAATATTATACAACATATATGCTATTTATCATATTGGTATGTGTCAAGTATGACAACACATACCAAAATTACCTCAAGACTTTATTCTCTTCTTTAATATATTATATTGATATTAATTATTAGGAGATCCAAAGTCAGTTCACTGTACAGTGGTGTCGTGAACTTATTCGACGAACATTGTTGGTGGAGTGTTCGTGCGATAAAAACGAAAGATGGCTGTTGTATAATATGAGAGCGGGATCGGCGGGGGAGAGGACCTCGTAACGAGTGAGACCCAGGACGGCAATCTACCATCTCACGTTGAATTGGCAATCTTTTACTCTGATTGTCCCTCGTGATTTGGTTTTTTGCGTCCAATTCCATGTTATGAACTGACACAAGGTGACATGGACTCCCTTACCAAGGAGGGTGTGAAAAAACAGGTGAATAATGACTTAGTAGCACTCGGCAAACCATCAGCGGTGGAAGTGCGAGAGCTACAGCGAAGTCATTCAGAACAGGAGCAACTTAGATCTGTAAGACAGGAAGGACGACTCAGGCCAACGAGCAGTTAGCGCAATCTTGTGCCTAGCTTTAGCGAGTGGCTTGGTAGAGGCGAACATGTCACCTTCCGTTTGACCCAAATTTTACCGGGCATGGATGCTTCGGGGTGTACTTCAATCAGATCGGTCGCGAGTAACACCGCAATGTCACCACTGCGGGATGGACGCGGATTCTGCACAGCACACTCTGGAGGAGTGCACAGCGTGGGACGTACAGCGCCAAGTTCTAGCGGCTAGGGTGGGGCAGGATTTGGTGTAGTGACGAACATTGTTGGTGTAGTGTTCGTGTGATGAAAACGAAAGATAATATGATAATATAATTGTATAATATGAGAGCGGGGTCGGCGGAAGAGAGGACTCGTGTAACGAGAGACCCAGGACGGCAATCTACCATCACACGTTGATTCAATCTTTGGATGGAGGAGAAAAAAATATGAAAATTCCTGGAAGGAGGTTGGGATAAGGTTACTCTGATTGTCCCTCGCGTTTTGGTTGTTTGCGTCCAATTTCATAATATTATAAACTGACACAAAATCCCCATCGCAAAGATTTGAAACTCTAAAGATCCCATGTACCGCATTATGCATGCGGGGCTTAAATCGTGACGTAATAGATAAAAAAACAAATAAGAAAAATAAAGGGGGGCAAAAAAAATGACAATTTTTCAAGCCCGAAACATTCGCATACTAATAACTGCATCCTAACATTCGATAGTGTGAACCCGGGGATTTTTGATTCGTGACGTCACTAGTAATCAAACGAGTGATTTAATTCAAGTCTGCATTAGGTACCTACCTACTATATTATGTAAGTATGTGATCGCTCCCCGTGGAGCGAGCCGAGATTCATGTTCATTCAATTGAAAATTCGAAACTCTAAATTTGATCCCATGCACCGCATTATGCATTCGGGGGTTAAATCGTGACGTAATAGTAAAAAGAGAAGAAAAAAAAAACAAATAAAAAAATAAAGGGGGGCGAAAAAATAACAATTTTTCAAGTCCAAAACACTCTCAAACTAACATTCTCGACAGTGTGCACCGGGGGGGGTTTTGATTCGTGACGTCATTAGTAAACCAGTATAGTGATATTAATTAAAGTCTGCATTCGATACTAGCAATTAAGCCCCTGTGATCGCTCATTCATGTTGTGTCTATTAATAAAAATTCGAAACTCGTAATTTTATATCCCGTCTACTGTATAACGCATGCAGGGATTAAATTGTGACGTAGGTAATCATAAAAAAAAAAAATAAGAAAAAAATAATTTTTTTTTCAACTCCAGAACGCTCGCATACCAACAAACTACCTATATGTACCACTATAACATTCGGTAGACTGTGCACCCGGGGGTTTAATTCGTGACGTCATTGGTACCTCTAATCGAGCAAGTGATTTTAATTTAGTTCCGCATTAGGCCTGTGATCGCTCTCCGTAGAGCGAGCTGATTTGACTCGAGATAAAAACGGCTAATTATATATCCTCTATTGTTATAGAAATCCGTAATGCGCGCAGGGGGCTCAATGCTCAGTGACGTCATTGATTGATAAAAAAAAAATATCCTTATTTTTTAACAGTTACGGGCGGGGCGTCAAATTCACTGTGTCGTTGTCGTTGTAGATGCATTTATATTATTGGTATGCAATTACATATGTGTATTATTATAATTGTGCTAAACTTTTTATACTAGATTTTTTTTGCAGTGGGTGTGGGCTCGGGCTTTGGCGGAGTCGATGAGGGCGTGGCCGCGGCCCGTTCCGATCGATGGAAAAAAAAAAGCATTCATTAAAACAATTCACTTACCTCGTTAACTCACAGCGATGCGATGCGCTGCGCTGCGGCTGCGCTGCGCTGCGGCTGCGCTGCGGCTGCGCTGCGCTGCGGCTGCGCTGCACTGCGCTGCACTGCGCTGCGGCTGCGCTGCGCTGCACTGCTAGCTAGCTAATAGCCAATTAACCTGAAAACAGGAGATACTCACAGGTTAGTCATACCTTTTTTTTTTGTACTTATCATATAATATTATATACATAGGTAGGCTATTTTTTATGGCCGGCAAATGAGGGCCGGGTGGGTGCAAGGAGTACAAAAATACATAAATTATTAATAACTAGCTTCCGCCCACGGCTTCGCCCGCGTGGACTATACCTCGGGAACCGATAATTTTTCCGGGATGAAATTAATTTATCCCTCTTTTTTGAGAGCATGTAAAAAGCGTCATACAATGGAAGCATCCCTGCTTCTTTTTCAATGGCTCCAAAAAGGTCCGAGGTTTTGGTGACTTTTTAGTCGCTTTGGTAAAAATGTTTTTAGTTTTCGAGTTAATTAGCAGTTCCACCTCGAGGATGTGACTTTTCGAAGGTTTTGGATTTTTTCCGGATGTTGTTTACCCGCCTTAAGTTTAGTACATCTGTAAAGTTTCATTGAGTTAGCATCAAAACAAATTCTTTCTCCGTACTATCTTTACCACGCTATCTCACCCCCACTGGGGTTGATTTTCCAAAAATGGTGAAATAGGTGTTCGTTATTTTTTTAAGCTTCGTATATTTGTAAAGTTTCAATACCGTGGCGTCAAAAACAATGCTCCTCCATACTAACTTTAACACTCTATTTCACCCCTTTAGAGGTTGAATTACAAAAAATCCTTTCTTGGTACACGTTTACTCATCAAGACTATACACTCCATATTTCTAATTTCTACGACCAGCGGTCTAGGCTGTGCGTTGTCTGTCAGTGAGTCATTACAATTCTCTCTCCGTACTATATTTACCACGCCATTTCACCCCTTTAGGGGTTGATTTTCCAAAAATAATGAAACCGGTATCTATTATTTTTTTAGCTTAGTTTTGCAAAGTTAAATAATCGTAGCATTAAAAAAATATATTTCCATACAAACTTTAATACCTCGTTTCACCCCTTTTAGGGTTGACTGTCCAAAAATAATGAAACATGTATCTATTATTTTTTTAGCTTAGT